>CM031236.1:192938902-194138902 GCA_018340775.1 Taxus wallichiana var. yunnanensis
CTCCATATCCCTCCAATATACCTTATTTCTCCTTACGTCCTCTTTGCCAAGGTTTTCCAAACCATGGAGGTCTCCTAAGAAAGGATGGAATGTGATTCCTAAACCATATGGGAATGTCCTCCTACTTCAAACTAAATGAAGTGATTTGAAAATAATCCCAACAAGGCTTTCCCATCAAGCCTTGTGGGAGAGTAAGATGTTTTCTTCCCTATTCCCCTTAAAAATACAAAGTCCACTCCCCAAAAGTGTGGATGGATAAAAAAATAAAACCATAACATATTACAAACAAATTATCTCAACACTAAATTTTAAACAAGAAACAACAAATTCCTTTTAATAGTAATACCAAAATTTAAAGGGTGTGATGTCAGCTACCTCCAAAGAGAAAGATGAATCCATGAAAAAGTCTTCTAAATCATAATCCAAACTCTCCACAATCCAAAGGATCCTTTTCTCTCGAATATGTCTAGGAAAATATGAATAAAGGAACTCCTCAACCCTCCACGATGGAGGATAATACAAGAGAAGAGTATCAAAATAAAATCCCAATGAGATGGGGACATGTGTCACCCATCCACCTAAGAATCCATGTCACCCAAGTACCCTCAACTTGCACCAATAAAACAATAAATTAAAATTATAATTTCAATGCAAGCAAGTCAAATATCTTATCAGTATAGGAAACTTTGTTCTCGAGCGGGGTGAAGGCTGATACTGGGAGCCACAACAACTTTAAAAGATGGAGGGCTTAGGACCTCAGATGTAGATGTGGATCTATGGGCACAAATAAGATAGATGCATGATATAAAGAAGCTAGATCTATAAAACTGAAATAGATAAGATTAGATAACAATATGCGGGGTTTCTGACAATGCTCGTTCAATTTACTTTAGTCAACCCCTAATATTAGATAATAATAGATCATGAACAATAGTAATGGAATATAAAATGAAAAGTAACTAAAATGATGAGAGGACTTAGCTTGTACTCTACTATGGAGATGAATTGGGCATCAAGATGGCAAGATAATGAACCATGGAAAATATTTCTCCCTCAAATTGGAAGAACTTAATTAATATATTTCTTCTCTTCTCTAGGCCTAGGTATCTCCAAGTCTTTGATCCTTTTTGAAAATAGGGAAAAAAACCCATATTTATAGCTTAAATGTGAGGTTAGATCTAGGGTTAACAGGTAACTCGGGGTTGAGTAAAGTAAATTGAGTTAGGAATATGATGTGATCACGTGGGGACCATGACTTGAATTATTAGATGGAGTGGGGAGCATGATTGACATGGTGGGTGAGATAAAAGATTCCATTTTAAAAAAAAAGGTGTCGGATGGGTGTATTAATACCCATGGATTAAATAATTTGTGAAGGATGGGGATATGCCAAAAATTGAATTATCAAATGGGTCTACATGGAGCCCATTTGATAATTAATCAAATAATGTGAGCAAATAGATAGGATTTCATTTAATTTTAGAAAAAGAGAAGCAAGGATGGAAATTTGATGAATGTGAGATGATGGAGGGGCATTATACCAAAAATAGGTGTCTATATTTGCCCCATTTTTTTGAGTGGTTTGTGATAGCAAGCCATGAGACAAAAAAAAAAAGGGTTAGATGAAAGATGTGTCTGAGGATGGATGAAGACATGACCAAAGGAAAGATGCCCCAGAAAAAAGGATTGCAATAAATAAAAAAAGTATGGTGGTGACTCCAATATCGCATCGATAGAGAGACAATTACGGTCTCAACGAAGAGACAAAAAATGTTTGACATACCAATGAGTGGGTGAAGATCACCGTAGTATGGATGTAAACCAAGATGACCAATGGGTCATAGGAAAACATCAAAATATGTGTAACTGAATGTGAAAGATGTGTGCAATCCTTTGTCTGCGAGGAATCGTGTGAAAAATCATGCGTCCACAAAAGGGACATGGATGAAGATAATGATGCCCCAACACAGGGCACACAAAGTGAGTTCTATACATTGACAAGTACAAGGATGAAAATGTGCCTCAACATAAGACATAGATGGAATACTCATAAATGTGGGCAGGATGAGCAGATAGGATAGAAAGGTGAGATAAAATTTTCTAAAAGGGTGATAAATATGATGGAAATCATGTTTCATAGGAAATATGTATAAGTGTTAGCAAATTAGAAGGTGAAGAAGACAAAAAGTCTCGTTTCTTCAACAAGTATGATAGAGATACTTTTGCGACAAAACAAAAGCAGAGAAAATATTCATGGAAGAGAAAAAGATCAGATAGGTGATGGTCGTTATGGTATCTTCCAAGACAAAAATGTCAAAGGAAGATGGGAAGAGATTTCTAGAAATGGATATGATGATGTCCCTGCAAGAGGACAGGTGAATATAAAAGATGTGACAGGGTTCTCAAAAATAGAAGAGGTCAATGTGGCAAAGAGAATAACAAGAATGGTAATGAAAGGGATAGATGGAGATACATAAATGGAGAAACATTAGCATTGGACTCGTGGATTCCATATGTAAGGAATGTTGAGAAAGAGAAAAGGGAATAGACAGAGGATTGGTTGATTATGAGAAGAGCAAGAAAGATTGAATATGAAGGTGAAAAGGATATGGAATAGAGGGATGAAGACGAAGGAGGATAAAATAAGGAATGAAAGGGGAGGAAGAAGATAACAAGGAAGGATTATAGAGAAAGGGGGAAATGAAGAAGGAAAAACAAAGAGAAGACAAGAAAAGAATAGAGCAGAGGATGAAATTATGAAAAAGAGAGAGAGTTATTCAAGATGAAAGGCATGATGAAGGATGGAGCAGAGGAAAATAGAGAGGTAATAGAAAATGAAAGAGATGATAGAGCAAAGAAAATTGAGGGAAACAAATCATAGTGAGGAAATCCAAGGAAAAGAATATGGAACTGACCACATGGAAATGCATGTGGATGATGAGATGATAAAGGAAATGGGATAATGCTGAAGAGTCAGGTTTTTGACGGGGAAGTAAGGAGGAAGTGCGAGGTAAAATGGGGAGAAGGATGATGTAGAGGAAGTGAAATAAGATGAAGATCAGAAAGGAGGAGAAGACAATGAAGAAAATTATGCAGAAGGAAGAGAACCAATAATGAAGATATTTGATAAAGAGTGAGAAGCATAAGGAACGTAAAGAGAAACTTGAGGGAAGGAATGACATCAATTCGAAGAGAAATATAGATGCATGAGATGAGGATATGCTGATGACGAGAAAATAGAGAGAGGGTGTATGATGAAGAAAATGAAGAAATTGGCAAGGAAGAATGGAAGATAGAGAGGTGGCGAGGAAAAAGAAAGGAAGGGATAGGAAAGGAAATGCCAGTGAATGGATGTTAGGAGAAATCCACTGATAATGATCAGTAGGAAAAGATGAGACAAGGTAGAAAGTAAACAAATAATGGGAGGGGGAATGCCAATGAAGGGACATTAGGAGAAGTCCTCCGATAATGATCAAAGGACATAGAGGAAGGAAGGAATGAAGATAGAATGGAGGAGGTCAAAGAAAAGGATTCAGGCTATGCGAGAATGGGGATGAGTGATTTTTAGGAGAAGTCCACCAATAATTCTAGTGCGGAAATAGAAGATGATGATGAAATAATTGGAAGATCAATGACAATGATGGGTAAACATGGGAGTAGATATGTGGGAGAACTCTAGAAGATGAAGTGGAAAGAGTAAAGAAAGGAGGGATAACGATGTGTAGGAAGATGAAGACAAGGAGAGGATGTAGTGGATGAGAATGAATGAGAGAGAAATGAAGAAACAAGACACGAAATGAATGGAGAAGCAATGGTTAAGTAAGATTACCTAGTGACAAATGATGGAGATGAAAAAGGGACCAATAAGAAGTGGTGTTTGCATGAATGGAAGAGGAGGTGAGAGGATGTGATGATGGGGAATGATGAGAAAATGTAGATGGAGAGAATGTGGGGTAGTGGGGGAGTGTAGGATGAAAATCATGCTTAAGAGGGACTCTTAAGTAAGATCGCCATGCCGCAGAGGATTTAAGTAAGATCACCAAACCGGCAGTGATGATATGAAAGGAGAAAGACAACATTGTATTGGATGCATATGTGGAAGGGTTAGTTGGAATGGATGAGTACAATGAGAGGTAGAGACAAAATATGAGGAAGAGATGATGGGAGATGAAAGGATTAGATGGCCAACCATTCTTAAGAGAAAATATTAAGTAATATTTCCTGCGATGAGAGATGGTTAAGTAGGATCACCAAACCGAAGAAGAAGAAGGATAATGACAAGACTAAACAATGGATAACAAAATGGAACAAGAGATGAAAGGATGTGATATTAAAGTGATAAAAAGGAAACAGAGGAGTGTGACATAAGTGGATGGAGGAACATGTGCAATGTAGATGGAGAGTGTAAGGGAAATCCTTAACTAGGATGCCCACGTGGTGGTGTGATGATGTAAGAGTGTTAAGCGGAAAAGGAGGAGTGGAAAGACGTTTGTGGTGGTGATTGTTATCTATTGAAAGAGGTTATGGTGGAGAAGCTTCTACGGTGGGAGGATATGAGGAAGAAGATATACCTTAACTAAGATTTTCTGGCTATATGGATGGCTAAGTAAGATTGTTAAATAAAAGAGAAACTCAAGAGAAAAGAAAAGTAAGATATCTAGCGTTGTGCAAGGGGAAAAAAAGGTGAGAAGGATGATGTGGAGACAAATGGTGATGAGTGGACATGGAGAGAAAGGAGCAATGGATCAAATATGGTGTTGAACATGTTGAGAGATAAGGAGCTGCAGGATAATGAACTTTCCTTGAGAAGAACCCTCAAGTAGGATTCATAAACTACAATGGTGATCAAGTAGAATTCGCAAACCGAAAAGTGTATTTGCAAACACATTCATGGAGATGATGGATTAGATATAAAATTCATAGTGTGAAATTTGATGTGATTTTCATAAAAGATGATTTGAATGAGATGAATGGAACATAGTTGTAGCAAGGGTATACAGGAAACTATGTTTCAAACTGGATTGGAGATAAACAAGAAAGGGTTACCACTCAAGGCATTGCACTTGTAGCCAATAACAGGTGTTAATACATAACCAAAATAGTTAGTTATACCAAAAGATCATGAGGGAAATATGGATAAAAATACTCATAATCCTAATGTTGACATGACAAAGGGATCAAGATGTGACTTGTATGTGGGAAGAGGGATCTCCAAATGTGGTGTTCCTTAAGTTTATGCCCCAACTTTGGAAAGGGAAAGAAAAATAGTAGAAAGCTGATCAATGCGGGAAGCTTTGGAAAATATTGATAAAAGAAGGTTGATCAATGCGAAAAACCTTCCAGATGCCATAATAACATAGTAGCCATCCTTCGAGGGTATGGTCTACTTTATACATAATATGGATGACAAGAATAATATGATAGCCATCCTTCAAGGGATCAGTCTATTTCTTTTGATTTTTCTTTGATTTTGATTTGTATACTTTTCTTTTTGTATGAACAATTGTCCTTCGAGGGATCAGTCTGTTTTTGATAACTTTTATTTTTCCTTTTACATACATGAGTTTGAGTTTCACATGGGGGAGAGATGGGAATAGCTAAGTAAACCACTTAAGAGGGGATAAGGAATGTATAAGAGACACCCTGGACCCTTCGCATGGCTGCAATAGGAGAATGAGAAGGTAATGGATGTAATGGTTATGGGATCACATCAAAGTAGTGAAGGCGGACCACATAATTTAGATTATTACAATGAAAAATGGAAGGGGCTAAAGATGGCAGAACAATCTAAGGATGTAACTAAGTTCTCTAGTTTACCACCATGAGAGGGAAGACAGTGTAGTTGCAATAAGATGAGATGATAGCCAAGCAGGAAACAAAAACTAACATATGACCACAATGGTGGATTTAGATGAAAATAAATGATGATGCCCAAGAGAGACATAAACATAGAAGGACAATCATGGCCTCAAAGGAGGGCTTGATGAAATAAACGATGTCCCAAAAGAGACACACATATAGCCACAATGGTGGAATTCAAAATAGATGGTGCCCCAGAAGAGACACAAATATGGCCACAAAGGTGGACTTGGAGAAAAAGGTCCCTCAATGGAGAGGAAAACATGGCCTCAAAGGAGGTCTTAGAATGAGATGAGAATTTGGATATAATTAATTTAGATTGGATGGATGTGAAGGAGGTAGATAAAACAATGTCAAAGAGCAAAGTCCCCTAGTAACAAAGGGGTTGTACAGATGAGATGCTCAAGGGCGAGGGAAGGTTGTTCCCCCAATGAGTTAAATGTGAAGGAGGTAAAGGATGTTGAAAGAGCTTAGATGAGATTGTTTTAGATTTGGATGGGGTAAATGATCGGAGACCACAAGTGTGCTTAGTAAGATAAGTGACATTGATGAACAATGGAGGGCATTCCTTAGGAGGAATGACATGGGTTGGATGGATATTAAGGGATGATGTGGATGGAAGGATCATGGGAGATCCGACAAATGGGATATGGATTGGATTCAAGGTAGATGGAGAAGGAACTTTCCCTTGAATGAGGAAATCATCTTTCTCTATAAAATTGTGGACGATTGACCGAAAGGCCTTATAATGTTCGATGTCATGACATGGGGTACGATGATAAGAAAAAACTACAATTAGGATTGAACCATGATGGCTTAGGACCATACAGGATTGAAAGGATTTAATAGGAGGAAGTTTAATGGCAGATGTTCGAGTTAAATTTCGAAAGATGTTTGCGTATGACCCCATTGAAGTGTTATGGAGAAGGTAACTCTTATGGGTTTTTATGGGATGTCTCAGCTTGGAGTTAGGAGAAAACATAGATGTGGATTAGATGGGTGAATTTCATGTTTTGGAGGACAAATCAAATTTGGTTGAAGGATGGTATTGTTTGGATGTGGATTGATTATTGCAAGATGTCGTAGATGGAAAAACTGATCCTGACATGGATGTTGTGGCATTAGATTGTTGAGAAGAGGGAAAACCTGAATGTTTCGAGGAGGCACAGGGGACTATTAGGGGATGTTTTCCCGAGCCTTAGACTTCAACCAAGAATATTTACCTCTAATAGGGATGACAATAATTTCAACCAGGATCTGATAGTGGTGGTGTGGTTATCAATGGAGAAACTATCCTAAAACAAGATGAAGATGTTAATGAAGAGATAGGTGTTTGTATGATGTGATTAATGATATCTATGTGAGATGTGGATTGTTTCGGTTTTGGCATGGGAAGAGTTGATTTTGTAGAGGGAGAAGGTAAAGCATATTTATTTGATTTAGGTGGATGTGTTGGTACAGTAGGTGATTCAAGGGGTATATTTGATAAGGTTGCAAATTGAGAGGATTTGGTTAGTGTGATAGAAGGATTGGGTAAAGAGTATTGGGGTAAACTGGGTGATGTGGCTAGGGGCAAGGTTTTCAAGGTAGAGATAGGTGGACTTGTTGACATGATAGGTATAGGGGTCATTGGCATAGATAAAGATGTAAGTACTTTTGGAATATGTGGAGATGTGAGTGATGTGATAACCGATGGAGTAGACCTTATAGGTATGGATAATGTAGAAAATGCAAGAGCATTTTTGGATGTAGAAGTAGAAGGGACTGGTTGTTTCATAAATTTTTCAAGGGGTAAGAATGATATGTTAGCTAATGGGGTTGATGTCGAAGGTGGGGTTGTAAGGGTGCATGTAGTAGAACAGAGTTTAGTTGGGATGAGTGTGGAGATAAGTGATGTAGGTGTAGTAATAGGTGTGTTTGAAGAAGATGTGGGTGAAGAAATAGGTGGGGGAGATGTAGGGATATGTGTGGATATCGTGGGGCTTAAAATGGGTATTAAGGAGGAGTCGATGTGGTAGATTGAGGTGTGTTTAAAGCGGTGGGAATGGATGATATAGTTGAATTTGATGTGGATGTGATAAGGATAGGAGAAGTTGTAGGTCCAACACAAGTAGTGAAAGTTGATGTAGGTGTGACAGGTTCTAAATAAGAGGTGGGAATATTGTCCACTATGGTAACATGTGGCATTGGTGATAAGATGGGATCTTGATTGACAGTCTCAACCTTACAAGCATTTGATAGTTGAGATGTAAAGGGGGTGACGTGATTGGTTGGTGGATGATTAGTTTGCGCAGTGGAAGTATCAATTTGGATATCCCCTTGATTTACAAGTTGTTGGACACGATCTTTGAAGGAATAAAATATCTCAATGTCATGACCTTTGACTTGATGATATTTACAAAAGTGGCCCTCGTGATACCAAATAGGCTTAGCTTGCGAGTTGTCCATGATTCGTATGGGAGGCAAGTTGGATAGAGTTTATGCTCATCAACTTATCAAATATAAAACTGTATGATTCTCCTAAAGGAGTGTAGTTGGTTGTTGATTGAGGAGATTGTTGTTGAGACCATGTGCTTGATGTAGATGGGGATGAGGGTTCAATGACCATAGTGTTGGCTTAACCTTGAACTTGTCATTATGTGTGAATGGTTTGGTGGATTCAAATTTTGATTTAATTGAACTTAGTTTAAGATGACCTTGCTCAATGGCACGGGTTTCAAGCTTGCGAGCCATTGTGAAAGCTTCATCAAAGGTTTGGAATGATTGGATCTACAAAGTGGATGATATATGTTTGGCACACGAATGCGAGAATAAGTCGATGAGTTCGGTTTATGGGATAGTGAAGGATAGTTGGTTTATAACATCATGCCACCATGTGACAAAGTTGATGATGGGATCGTTTTCATATTGTTCGAATGGTATATAGATCAGTGATAGTGGTTTTGCATGTGATATTGATATAAAATTGTTCTAAGAACAACTGTGCAAGTTGAGTGAAAGAGAATATGGAATGTCATGGGATATTGTTATACTAGTCCAGCCCGGGACCAGACAAAGACATGGGGAAAGTGTGAAGAAGTAAATCATGATCATGCACAATAAGACAACATGCGTGTTTAAATGTGAGGAGATGTTGTTGGGGATCTTATTTATTATTGAACTTATTAAATGCAGGAAGTTTCCAATAAGGAGGGTAGGGTTTGATTGGAACCGACGGATGAATGGGTTCATTACAAATGTGTTCATAGGATAAGGTGTTCTTGGGTGGTACGGTAAGGGTTTCTAAATTAGCTAACTGATTCATTAAGGCATGAATTGAATCACTCGAGGTGTTGTAAGGTTGAGATTGGATCGGCTGTGTGGTTTGAAAAGTAGTTTGATAAGGTGAATGATGTGTTTGTGGGTGTGTGGGTGTTTGGTGAAGTGTCTGATAAGGTGGTTGATAAGTTTGTGGATAGGATGTTTGTAGAATGGTTTGATAAGACAATTGATTAATTTGTGGATATGTAGATGTTGGAGGGACTACTTGGCAAAGACTAACATGTGTCACAAGTTGGGATTGCTGCATAGGCTGGTGTTGAGCAATAGGGGCATGACGATAAGCGGGGATATGTGTGTTAAGAGTTGGAGATGGTTAGACATGCCTATTAATGGAATTGTCAAAATGCAATGTGGATGGAATACATCCACCAATTTTGGAGATTGGGAGGATTGATAGATTGTAGGATATTTCTAGAGTAAGAAGTCATATATGGGGTTAGGAGGAGATTTGAGTGTATCTAGAGGAGCAGGAGATGGTGGTGCGATTGATTTAGGAAGACTAGCTTGATGAGGGATATGAGGGTTAGTGTCAAGGTGGGGAGAATTTTGTATGACATGGTTCTCATGAGGTGAAACCATGGAGACTGGAGGTTGAGTAACTGGAGGCGTGGTTTTGAGTTTAGAATCTTGTTGAGTGAGATCATCAGAGGAAGTAACTTTATTAGATAGAGTAGATTGGTGTTTTGTCTCGATTTGGGAGAGAGCGACAATAGGTGTGAAATAGAGAAACATTTGTTTATGTATGTTGTTGACAAACAAATCAAGAAGAATATTTTTCAACCTCATGATTAATTTAGAGGATGTGAACAGAAAAGAAAAGTAGGTAATGAAGGTGCCTAAAGGAGTCTAAGGCTGGTTTTAGGTAGTTATGGATTAGGAGATGTCTGAGACGGTTGCCTGTTGGGTGTTTAAGTCCCCACCAGTTAACCAGGTGAGAGGAACATTTTGATGTGTTAATTATGTTTGTGCAGTCTCAGGTAGTGTGTGATAAGTGAAATGCAGAGGGTTAAATCCTTTACTTAGGCTATGTAAGTAAGCATGATGCAAAAAGAAAGGTTCCTTTTAATCCAAAATGAAATATGACATTCGATGTGGACAATCACTCAGAGAAGGGAAAATTCAATGCAGAAAAGAGAAAATAGAGAAAAATGAGGAATACCTGGAGAATCACTTATCGGTGTTATTTGATTGCACGTGTTTAGAGGTATTAATCACGGACTGGAACATCTAGTGACCTTAAAAGTGCACCGTTCACGACTGAAAGGGGATCTGGATAATGTTTTTTTGTTTATTTGATCGCATGTGATGATGGCATACTTGGAGGCGACAATCAGTGGCTAGGAATGCCCGAGTAACCTAAAATGGCACCATCTATGTTTGCAGATAAGGTCGGTAAAAGTATTTTGTGTGGTGTGTTTGATTTAAACATTGGTCTTTGACAGCGTAATGTTCTTGTCATGAGGTTATAGACATTATCCTGCAAGAAGATAATAAATGCTATTAGTTAAGGTAGTTAAAAAAATGACTTTATAAATTTTACAAATGGTGTCGTCGTAAATAAATAAAAATAAAATAATTAATTAACAAAATTGTAGTTTAATGTTCCTATTTCATTCAAGTAAATAAGCGATGAAAATTAAACGATAGACTATAAAATAATATAAAGGAAGCAATTAAGTCGAAAAGATAAATTAGATTAATGAAATAATAGCTTATATAAAAGCTAAACTAATGAAGTGATATGACTTATAAAAGTTCAACTAATAAAATGATATGACTATAAAAGCACAACTAATAAAATGACATGACTAATAAAATCCCAACTAATAAAATGGCATGACTAATAAAAGCCCAACTAATAAAATGATAGATTCGTCAAACCTACCTAAAGGATGAGTGAATTAAAATTGGTGGGTCATACTGCACATGGACACAACTTTTTACATGTGTGATGACATAAAGCGAATCACATGAAAAAGAGAACTAAACGGGACATATACAATTAACTATGGTGTTGACATTCCATGGATGTGGATTACATTTCAATATTGAATGGATTTTTTTATAATTTAATTCTAATTTCTTTCATAATTTTTTTTTTTATTATAACTTAATTCAATGTTATTTCATAATGTTTTTAATTAACTTTTTTTATATTATTATTTGCCTTATAATGAAGGTTAATATTTTTATATAAAATAATATAAATGAGATTGTATATTAACGATCATCCAAAGAAAACCCACGACAATATCATAAGCCAGATAGATGGAATGAGCTACAAAATTAATCAATATTAAACCAGATATAAATTTTTATCCTCCAAATACTAATCTTTTAATGACGATTAATTGTGATATTTACGATATTTAATGCAAAACCAAGTTCGAAAACAAACATCAAGTCATAAGGTCAATTTCCTGGATTCATTTCCCATGCGGGTAAATAGAAAATAAAGAGCACGTACCTCTGAGGGTGACTTAAACGATGGATTGTGCTACACTGAGATCAACGAATATTAAGACCATGCAAACAAGCAAGTTAGACAAGATGAGTAAAATAACAAACAAAACGACCAGATCTAGGATCTGGTCCCACCAGGTGTGCCAAATGTTGTCAGAAACTTCGTTCTTCTGAGGGGTGAAGGCCGAAGAGTAATCAAGGAGCCACCAAACAACTTCAAAATAAGGAGGGCTTAGGACCTTAGATGTAGATGTGGATCTACGGTGCAAATAAGATAGATGCATGATATAAAGAAGATAGATTTGTAAAACTGAAATAGATAAGATTAGATAACAATATGCGGGGGTTTCCCAGACAGTCTTTGGTTCCAAGAGGATTTTAACTCCCTTGGAGGATGTCAACCCCGTGTCAGACAAGATAATAATAGATCGTGAACATTAGTAATGGAATATAAAACAACAAGTAACTAAAATGACGAGAGGACTTAGCTTGTGCTTTGCTTTATGGAGATGATTCGGCATCAAGATGGCAAGATAATGAACCATGGCAAAGATTTCTCCCTCAAACTGGCAAAACTTAATTAATATCTTTCTTCTCTTCTCTAACCCTAGGTATCTCCAGGTCTTCGATCATTTTTTGGTCTTTTTTTTTGAAATATGGGAAAAAAACCCATATTTATAGCTTAGATGTGAGGTTAGATTTGGGGTTAACAAGTAACTAGGGTTGAGTAAAGTAACTTGAGTTAGGAATATGATGTGATCACGTGGGGACCATGACTTGAATTATTAGATGGAGTGGGGAGCATGATTGACATGGTGGGTGAGATAAAAGATTCCATTTTAAAAAAGGGTGTCGGATGGGTGTATTAATACCCATGGATTAAATAATTTGTGAAGGATGGGGATATGCCAAAAATTGAATTATCAAATGGGTCTACATGGGGCCCATTTGATAATTAATCAAATAATGTGAGTAAATAGATAGGATTTCATTTAATTTTAGAAAAAGAGAAGCGAGGATGGAAATTGGATGAATGTGAGATGACGGAGGGGCGCTATACCAAAAATAGGTGTCTACATCTCTATTGGAAAAATTTTCAGCACTCCCCGTGGGATTCATGACATGGATTAATTGCCTCTTGTGGATTCATTAACTCTAGAACTTGTATCAAAAATTGATGGGTTGACATTTTGGTTTAAAGGAAATCACTTCCAACAATTGGTATCAGAGTGAAAGGTCATGGGTTCGAATCCCCTCGGGTAACACTGGGGGGAGTTTGTTAGAAAATTTGTCAACGCTCCACATGGGATTCGTGACATGGACTAACCGCCTCTAGTGGATTCATTAAGTATAGTGCTTGTATCAAAAATTGATGGGTCAACCTTTTGGTTTAACGAAATCGCTTCTAATAGTAGTATGTTAAAATTTACTTTCTTACTTGCAAAAATGTGGATGTGGTTAAAATATGGAACTTAAATGCACTATGAATTCTCCATATACCCTTGATGCGTGCAACAATTTTTAAAACAAATACAATGTTTTATCAATGAAAAGTAGATAAATTAAACTAGATGTAAAAAATAATCATCAAGGAGTACACAAAAACCTCCTTTGATTTTAATGGATAAAAAGAGTGTTTTGGAAAATGGAAAATTTATTTTACCACCAAAACACACATTAACTCTCCACACATGAGTGATCATGTGACTCGAGCATCACCTCAACTATTAGAAGGATAGAGTTTCTATTCAAAATTAATATTTTTGGTAGCCTTTGTAGTAGAAGAATGTTAAGAAGATAGAGTTTCTATGCAAATTTAATATTTTTGGTAGCATAAAGTAGAAGAATGTTAGGAGGATATAATTTCTATAAATAAGATGTTATTGCTAGCATTTTGTATAAAAGGAAGAAGAAGAACAATGTTCAAGCATTGTCAAAATTCTAATAAAAATTATGTGTTTATATATGTTGAGTTTGTGTTGTGTTTCTCATTTCATCTATAAATGATAGCTTTGATTTTTCAATTTTGTATATTGAGATCACACACCCTCAAAAGGGTTTTAGCATCCTCAATCCTTCAACTAAAATATTAATTCAAAAGCACATAGTCCCAAAAGTTTGTCTTAAGAAAATTAAAAAAAAAAGGCTTTGAGTTCTATCTCCAATGCCATTTCAAATAATTAAAAAATAAGAACCTTAAAAATATTGAATATCATTTTGAATGTTTATACTACGGTCTCTAGTTTTCTTGTTTCAATAACAATAAGAGATATTGAGATTAATATAGTATTTGTGTATATAGTTGAATTTTAATATGACATTAAATATAATAAAGAATAGAAATCTTAATTAAAAAATTGCACCCATAAATTGAAAAAATACACAATCCATTTATTAAGATCTCCATAGACATAACATCCTATATGTTAGAATAGTATATAATTAAGTAATACGCACTTTTGTTCTTTCTTTTTCATTTTCCATCGAATATATTGGATTAGTAAATCAAAAGTATTGGTGCAGCGATGCATGATATGAGACAAGTGCATTTTCAGCTTACAATGGAGAATATAAGGGTTGGATGTTTTAGAAGGTTTCTTTCCCATAAATTTCTGGACTCCCAGACTTGCTTTAAGAAGAAACATGAAATATAAAACTCAAAAGCTTGTAATCTACTACATAAATATATTTTTTCCACTGCATTTTCAACTTCAAAAATTTGAAATTTACCAGAACAAAGTCCTGCCCAATGTATCAAATTTTACCAATAAAAAACGCAGTCATCGGTGTAGAAAATAATGCAGATTTGTTGTTTACTATTATTAAGATGAAAGTAGTTCGATGAAGAGTTATGTATATATCAATATAAAACAGATCCACAGAAGAACAAATGAGAAATTATGAAGATACAGGCATGCCATTTTATTAATGGTTTATGGGAGCTTGGGTTGCCGGTTCCGGGTTTGGTAACGGATCCACTGATGCATAGTCCTCATGCTTGTAAGGTAACGGATCTGGAGATGTAGTTACAGATCCTGAAAAAAACAAACATCGACAATGAACTGTGAATAAAATTAATTATAAATAACAACAATAGTAGTAATCTCACCTGAAGGGGCAGAAGCAGAGACAGTTCCGTGTAAATGAGACCCAAACATCATGACGATGAAGATGATAAACCAGAAAAAGAGAAGCACAGTCAAGTATTTCATGTTGAATATCACACTTTTGCAGTCTTCCAAATGCGCTGTCCTTGATGGGCTGCAATCTCAGCGTATAACAAAGAATTTTTAATGGAGTTTGTGAGCGAAGAAGAAAAATGTTGTATGGTTTTTATATCCACATATTTCCTTATGTTTACATGGTGGAGTGGCCGACTTATACACAACAAAAAGAGGGCGAGTGTACCTCATTAAGCGGCGAAGGGGTAGGCGGATAACCATATTTTTGGAGAGTATATATAATTTTTAGAACTGATTTGTTATATTCATATTTTTTTACGTTTATTTTTATTAATTTAGTTTGTTCCTATATCCAATAAATTTACTTATTACAGTTATTAAATAGGTTTGTAATAAATTGTAAAATTAGGTCTTTAAACCTAATTTTAAATATTAAATATTAAATATAGTGAGATTAAATTATTATACATACATATTATATAATTTAATTACCATACTTAATTTGAAATGACAAATCCTAACAAAATCAAACCTCCTTTATAGGAATGACTTGGAAACCCTAATAATGGATTGATAGATATATTTTTATTTTCAAACATTGTATAAGTTTTTGGAATTTGCTAAATATTATGAGGGTTTTGAGAGGACCCACATCCTACTACAAGCAACCTAAAAGGCAAGATATAACCATGAAGCATTATAGAAAAGAGGTCGGAGGCAAGAGAAACAAAGACCCATAAGGTCCACACCGCACAAGGGGAGAAGAAGAGGGACCTCAACAGGGCACAAAGTGGAGCTACAACGCACCAAGCAACAATAAGAAAACAACCATAGAGAAAGAAAAGCTACAACCGAGATGCAGCAAGAGGAAAAAAAAAAAAAAAAGATAGGGAAGAAGCGGACCAATAGATTGCAAAACCAAAGAGGAGGAAGCACCCAAGGATGCAATCCCGAGTGAGAAGATAAGAAGGAGAACAAGGATCAATGTTTGTCCCTTTTCCCCTTCTTTGAACACACTAATTGCCAATTGCCAGGAGAGTGATCCTTTGAGCATAAAGGGTTTGAAACATTTAAAATCGGGGCAACCGAGATATGTAACTCCTTCTTTCGAGAAAGGGGACTCTCCTTATCCAAGTCAGAGTGATCAGACTCATGAGGCCTCTTTATTCCTGAAGAAGGTTTCTCTAAAGAGGGGGGATGAATCAAGGGGTGTTCCACCTTAGTAACGTCAAGCAACAACCGAATGAAGTAGCTATAACGATCGAAGCATCGGATGAAGGTGCATTATCCTCAAATTCTTAGACATTTGAGTCCGATCTGAGTCTTCATAAAAAACTAGAGGGTTCCATCATTTGGGAATGGATCCTTTTTTCTTTGGAACTTGGGATTTTTATGGGGGCGGGAAGGTTGAAGGTGACCCGAGTCCTACAATTCCTACATTAGAAAGCTGTGTTTTCATAGTCAAGAGTCTGGATGTGAGTCGCGTCTCCCATCTCGAGAGTCATTTTTCTAGCAATATGTTGCTAAGATCCACTTCAACACCGATCATAATAAAAGTAAACAACCCACTTTGTAACCTCTTGTCATCTTGTTTAATGAACCTCCCTAGGAAATTTATGATATCTTCTAAGCACATAAAATAATTTAGAGGGAGGTTTGGCATTCGACCCAAACTGGAATGTGGGAGATGGATAAGGAGTTGGGGTTGAACTATGGAAACCATGGGGTAGTGAACAACCCCGCCATGCCCCAAAACCAAGGTCCTTCATCAATAATCCTTTGATAGTCCTCTGTATCATAGAAATAAACTACAAAAAATCCTCTTGCATATAAGAAGTACTCAAAATTTTAATTCCACGAGGAATGAGTCCAATCGATTGGGCATTTGTAGTCGACCAAAACCATTAAACTTATGAATGAGGGCTTTACGTTCTAGATTTTCCCGAAGGCAAGAGATTCATCTTTAAAGATCTCCAGAGAGAGGGGAATCAACCGATTCCTCCACGATGTAAGAAGGGGGAGGAATTGCAATAGTTGATGGTAGAGATGCATTTTTAAATAGTGCCTCTTTAAAGGGTGCAAGATGTTTTGTCTTGGCTCCATCCAAAAGATGTTTGGTCATTGAAATCGTTGAGTCTCTATCGATTCCATAAGAGATGAGTAGGGATTCGTCATTTAGAACTCTGCCCCCAAAAACTAGGGTTATGAAATTAACCTTGCAACTCAATCTATTTGAGAGAATAGATTTGAGGTCCATACCCAGAGCCAGGCATGGAAGATGAATGCAAAGAGAATATCTAATTAAAATACAAACAAGGACATGTACAGATCCCACTAGTGGAGCCGTGCCAAAAGAAATGGAGTTTGGGCCTTCCAAACTTGTTGGGCCTACATATTCGTTGTTCCTATTACCAAGATCAAGAAAATTTATGTCGGCTTGACTTTTCCTCTTGCCATTTCCCAAGCCAAAGACACCACCGCTATGATGTATATAGAGGAGCTCTAGGGTTTCTTCTTAAAAAATGATGGAGCTCACCATCATTATGACGTTAAAGCGTTTTGGTAAACCTTGGTGAGAGTTGAACTAGAGACGTAGCACCGGATCATTAGCCTAACTCTATGCCTCACAACACACCTTCAAAGAATGATTCAACTATCCTCCACCCTTCAAACATAGTATAAGTTGATTATAGTTATTGCTTATTATTCATAGTCTAGAATGTTTAGGTATTAAATTAGTATAATAATATTTAAATAAGTTAATATATTTATAATTATGCCTAATTTAACCATATATTTATATTATGTATAACTAATATTAAAATGCGTGTTTCTTTGTTTGATCACTGTCCAGCAGGTGTTTATTTGCTGTTGTGTTGCTGCTGGTTGTTTCTTTGCAGACTGCGTTCTGCGCTTGGTCCTTATTGTTATATCAGGATGTTGATCCTTTTTTTCGAGCTTTATTTTCCTATTATTATGTATAAGGGTATAGTCCCTTTCAAAAAACTATTTGCCAATAATAAAAAAAAACTAATATTAAATGCATTAAATTATATAAAATATTAAGTGAATATATTTATAATTATGACATTGTTGGTAATGATAGGGATTATGAGGGTTTGAACAAGAAGGTTCAATATCTAGAAATGGTGGTCCAGACTATGGAAGAAACCAATTCTGGTTGGTGTGAGGCTATGATGGAGGCCATAAGGGCTTCCCAACATATTTGCATGGCTAAGGGAAGTCAAAGTAGGAGATGGTCAAGCTAGATAAAAGGGTTAGGGATTTGAGTGATAGGATGGAGGTGATGGAGGAAGGAATTAAGAAAAAATATTACAAAAAATGTTTGTTTGCATGAGAATGGGATTGTGCCCATTATAAACATGCAAAAATTCTATAAAGGATGTCACAATGCATAACTTACCATTATAAAACAAAGTACCTTCCCATAGACTATTTCATCTTGCGAAGCGAAAATTTGAGCAATATTTTTGAGATCTGGTTTTCTCTCCTCTAAATTTTTGTTGACCCTTTCCAATTTGGGCTCCCTCTATTTCGTAAGATTGTTTTGGCTTGTGAAGAACCAAATTTGAAGAAAATTTGAGGCATAGATTATTCAACTCTTCTCTATTGAATTATTATGAGATAAATAATATCATTTGGTTTTCTTTCCCTTATATTCTCCTCGGTTTAAAGATAATGCCCTATTTTTGATCTTCTATATTTTTGATCTGGGTATTAAGAATATCATTTCAATGTTTTTTGAGACATGTGTAGTTGTTAACCTAATCGTAGTTGCTAATATGGGGAGTTACTTATTTTTAAATTGAATATAAGTTTCAGAGATACTTCTAACTCTTCTCTATTGTATTCTGAGTCTCTAGGTATAAAGATAAATTATAATGCTGTATTTTAGAACTTTTGTATTTTTGATATGGGTTTTAAAAATATCATTACAAAATTTTGTAATAATTTCATAGTTTTTATCCTCCAAGTCATAAAATATTGCATCTAAATACAACTGTTTCATGCATGTTTCAAAGTCTCAATAGGATCATATTCCTTGCGAAAATGTATATGATTCACCTTCTTAGTAAGACAGGGAGTTACTTAAGAAATCCACTACCAATCCTTCATGCTAAGATGGGGAGTTATTTATTATGTTTTGACAAAAGTACAAAGTGGGAATTTCTTAGTTTCTGAATTGGGTGTGATAGTTGATCACAAAATAAATGATAATTATATAATTCTTCTTTCATCCATAAAATGATATTTTTTGTTCATGATCGATGTTCATCAAGGTTAGATAATATTAATAAAAGTAAAGAATTTTATCACAAAGGTGAATCATTTTCAACTTGGCCTTGCATCAACGGTGAATCATGTCAAGTAAAAATTTAATCCCGATGGTGAATCATTTGCTTCTCATCCTTGCATCAATGGTGAATCATGTCACATCTGTTATCCTTGACATCACATGTTTCTCTTTACATTGTCGAATGATTTACCACATAGAAAGGAAAATGTACACATGATTAGTCCTTCATAATTAAATGTTTCACTTCCATTACTATGATCTTACCTTGTTGAACAAAATTCTTGTATTGTATAATATTGGTTATTAGAATGTTTACAACGGGCACAAGCTAAATTTTAATTCTAAATATTCTTAAACAAACTAAATTTTATTTCTATTATTCTACTTTGATTCATACATGAGAAGGGGAATCTACCCATTCAATACAAGTAAATATTGAACTTAAATAATTTTTATACCTCTATAAAGGATGTGAGAATGAGAAATTAGTTTGTACAAGAACTTAATCATTTTAATACCTTTGTATAGGTTGTGAGAATGGGAAACTTCCACTTCAATAAAAGAAAAAAATGTATGGTTTCCCAGAGGCTATGAGAATTTATACCTCTATAAAAGCTGTGAGAATGGGAAACTTTTGATTCAATACAAGGAAAAAATGTTTGGTTTCCCAATTCAATACAAGACAAAAGGTTTTTTTAATATGAGAATTGGCATATGCCCATGCTAAACATTCAAATGAAAGCAATTCAGTACAAGACATAAATTTTTGTTTATATGAGAATTGACATATGCCCATTCTAAGAATTTTAATGCAATCAATGTTTTAAAAATTTTATTTTAGTATTATTTATTTTTCAGTATTCTAATAACTCTCTAAAACATTTAAAGGGGTCTAAACATTAGGATATTAAAACATTAAAGCATGGTTGGTAATTTTTTTTATAAAAATATCGGTCTCATGTTATGTTTCATGTCACTCCATATTTTTAAATAGGGTTTTCGACTATGAATGCAATTAGTCATATTGCGACACTACCAATCATTTATATTTTTTTGGATAGACTAACCTTGACAAAGATAAGTTGTGATTCCACAAAGTGCTACACTACATACCCTCAAGGGGGATCAAGCCTTATGTAGTTCTATCATTTTGTTTTAGAAAGAGCATTGTAATGCCAAAAAACAACGTTCTAGGAACTCGCTACAACCTAACACTTAACCCGAAAATTGTGACTAATTTTTTTGGTTTAAGTTATAGGAAGGTTACAAGGGTGTTTGACCCTTAGGGTTCATTAAATTAACTTACATCACTAAAATCAACTTTAAGATTGATAGGCTAGGTCTAGTTAGAAGATTACCTTTTAAAATCATTTTACTTCTAAGGTCCATTAATTAAAAGCCAACTAGGAAGGTGCCATAGTTTGATTTCCTGGTTAGTTGTTTTTCTTCTCTTTAGTTTATATTAAATCCTAGGACTTGGTTAAATTTATTTAAATTTATTATCCTATAAACTTAGAGTTCCTTTACATTGAATTCCTAAGGCTTGCTAAGAACTAATAAAGGTTTAGCACTCTAAGGCAAATAAATGGCCCCATTCCCCAATTACACATACCCTTAATGATTTAATCTAAACATTAAAATACATTTCTTCCAAACAAAAGTAGGGTGAATCCTCCACCCTTAGATCAAATCAATCTTGGCCACTAGATCCTAGGGTTCCAAACTAGCCCTAAATTTCCTTATGAATTTCTATTAAAACCTTTCCTTCATTTTATTCTCCTCATTTGGTCTATTTGTTTTGTTAAAAATTGCAGGTTGGAGAAGAGGAAGCCATGGGAGCAAAGGAGGAAGAACTATGGAGGATTCTACAAGGAGATCTAGTTTAGATTAGTTTAGTTGTAGTTTTGTCAATGAGATCTATTTCATTTAAGGATTGAGAGGGGTTTCCTCTACCAATTTGGTTTTCATTTCAAGCTATTTGTATATTGGATTTTTAATTTTGGGGAAAACCTAACCCCCATTGTTGTAAATGAAAGGAATGTTTTTAATCCACCATTTGTATGTTTTATTGCTCAAATCCATGGGATTACTCATTGTTTACATCTGGTAGTCATTAGTTAAATTTTACAACTTATAAATTAGTAAAAACCAGTTAAAATTTCCACACAGGCGTGGATCCAAGGAGCTTTTCATAAGTGAAATAATCACCTCCCAGAGCATACCGGCGGTCCTAGGACTGCCGCTCTACCTAGGTGACAAACCATGGACCGGCACCCTACTGAGTGGTAGTTTTGGGACTGTCGCCTTAGCTTGAGTGGCGATTGCGGGACCACGATCGCACAGTGGCAATGGTCATGTTTCTTAGAAACAAAACCTAAAATCTGATATTTTCACAAGAACAAATTTTACTAAAAAGTTCTAAAATATATTTTGAACTTGATTTTATACTCCTAAAGTTTCCAGTTTTGGGATTTCTTTCCATTTGATCATTTCTTGACTAAAATTACTCATTTAGAACAATTTTGAGACCAATAGTAACAATCCTAACTACATGATCTATTCCATTTTGTTTAACTAATTTTTTTAATTCCAAGAGTAAAATTAAATGATTTATATCTACTTCCACATTGTTATTTTTCTAACTACAAAATCAACATTTCCAAATGACAATAAACTTCAAATTTGTTCTCTTGTTTCCATTTTTACTACAACATACATATGTTCAAAACAACTATAACAACTTTATTTTCCATTCAAATTTACTATGTATACATTTTCAACATCTACAACTTCTATATTTCTTCTTTCTCATTTACAACATTACAACTTCACAATGAAAGTAACTTTATATTTCTTTTTTTTACAATGAAACTTCCAATTAAAATTTTACAAAATATATCCATTTTGATTCTTTCTCTTACACAATATACAAATATTGGAATGCAACTTCTCTCCATAAGATTATTACAAATTTTTCCACTCAAGGTGGGAAATAATACAAGAATGCATGCAAAAGAAAATACATTAATACAAGTTCCTCCACTCTAAGTGGGAACAACATAAAGGAAATTTCACAAGGTCTCCAAAAAAACTCCAAGCTTCACAAATCCAACAAGATAGCTCCTCCAAGATTTTTTTGATTCACAACAAAATGGGGGAGAGGCAATGCTCTCCACCCAACCAAGATATCCAATGAAGAGGAGAATCCATCCTCTCCATTGGCCCTCAAGCCCCAACTACATTACAATGGGAGATAATTCCAACACATGGAAAAAAAAGCTTCCAAAAAAAACAAATATTTCACAACCATTTCAACCACATTCAAATAAAAAAAACAAAAATAAGGCTTAAAATGAAAGCCAAAGGAGCAAGACCTATGGGGAGGCCACTTATGCCTCCCAATGGGAATGGGTGCCCACCTTAAATCCTCCAATGCATATCTAAAATCCCCTACATACTCTTATGCCTCCCTCAAGTACCCCTTATACCTCCCACATACTCTTATGCCTCCCTCATAAAAGAAACAAGAAAGAAATGCAAGCATTCCTTGTACAAGGTGGGGCACCCAACCCAAACTCCCTCCAAAAAAAAAGGTAAACTCTTATGCATCCCTACATGAAATCTCCCCATAGTCTCCTCCTACTCCAAACTTAGGCAATCTACCCACACCCAACAAGCATTCCAAAGAAAACAATACTCAACACAAGCACATAAACACAAAACTAAATAACATAAGCAAGGTAAAGCTCCTACCTTTCCATAGTAGAGATTTTTCCAAGAGTAAGTCTCCAAGCTCCTCAAAACCAAGAAAGCATCCACAAGCTCCAACAATCCACAAGAACTCTCAACAATTCTCTAACTCTCCAAAAATACAAGAGCAAAAAATAATGAAGTAACCCCCAAACAAGCAAAAAAACTTCAATAAATAGAAAAAGGAGAGAGGAGGATAATGTGGCTCCAAGTAGGATACCACCTCATTTCCTCTCCACTCCACATCACCCTAGTCAACCTCATATTCCAAAGTGCCATTAATAAATGCTTGAAGGGATGACAAGTTACACACACAAACTAAGCCCACACCCCCTAAGGAAAAAATTAATTACTTGAAGGAAAGTACAATAAATCTTTCACCTTTTTATCTTCCCAAAACACCTAATGGGGTCTAATTTTGACCCCCCAACCCATAGGTAGGGTTGGTATGGAAATTTAAGAGGTGTGGGACAATTTTAACTTGTCCCACAAGCCTTCAAAATTGGCCCTTAAGGCCAAATTCGAGTTTCCCATGGAGGGTAGAGTGTACAACACTCAAGATCTCAATCATTCAACACACAACACAAAATCCAAGAGAAAAAAAGTCTAATAAATGAAATTATTTTGGTCACATCTTTAATTAGTTTAGGAAAAGATTTATTAACTTTAATATGACACTTAGACCCATTAAGATAAAGGGGAAAAACATACATCAAAATCTAAATAATTAAACAAGTAAATTACATCACTCAAAGGAAACACATACTAACATTAATAAAAGGAAAACTAAAACAAAAGACAACACATGACCCCTTGGTCACAATTTTCCCCTAACCAAATAATTCTAACACACACAAAATTACATGTTGCCATGGTGACCCTTGTTGAATTCATCTAGAATTCCAATGTGGTTGGTCTCCAATCCCCCGATGTTTGTTGTGAATAAATTTACCTACAAAACAAAAAAATACCTCCTTTGGCCTCATGGCCGCATTAAAACATCTATGCCAAAATATGCAATATAAATCTAAAATCATCTATATATGAATTAATATCATCTAGGCAAATACGATCATTTACAACTTTCTAGCAACATTTCTATCAAACGTTTCATCCATGCCAAAATGATCACAACATTAATTCAATTATCAAAGCCTACTCATGGTGAAGAAAGTATATCGTATGTCAGAAATATATATAAATAACCATATCCACAACATATCATCATCAATATGAAATGTCTCTAATAACCACATGCATCATATATGAATCAAAATCAACAAAATTCTAGTGTTTCTAACATCTAGTATCATGCTAAATCAAAAATCTATAACAATGTCCATAAGTGTAGTCGACATTATAGAAATCAAAGAAAAAGGTATTGAAGGGAAGTGGACACTACATCCCCCTCCCCTTAGACTTGAATTCCTCCTAGAAGTCAGTGGAATAGGTGTGGAAACAGAACTCGTAGTAAAGTAGAATCCTCCCATGTAGCAATAGTCTCATCATACCTATCCCACTAGACCCAAACCTAATCAATCTCTCTACACAAAAAGGCCTAGGGTCTTGCACTCTATAATGCGGACGGGCTCCACCATCACCTACCCTTGATCCTACACCTACAATGTGGTCTAATCTAGCACATGAGAAGGATCAGAAATATATCTCCTAAGCACATAAACATGAAACACATCATGGACACAAGACAAGCTAGGTGGCAATGCTAGATGATAGGCCAAGGGACTGATGTGCTCCAAGATCTCAAAGGGACCCACAAACCTAGGAGCAAGCTTATAAACTTTTCTGTAACAGATAGGGATCTTATGTGGTCTAACATGAAGGAACACCTTCGTGCCCACCTCATAACTACGATCTCATCCAATGCTTGGTCTACATACTTCTTCTTCCTGTCTGCGCCTCTTGCAATCTCTTTCTGATCAAAACAACATGTTGCTCCATGTCTTGCAATAAGGTTGGCCCAAGAGAAACCCTATCCTCTAACCTATCCCAACTAAGAGGTGTCTTGCACTCTCTGCCATATAATGCCTGAAAAAGGAGCCATGCCTATCAAACTCTAAAACTATTATTGTAGGAAAAATCAACCAAGTATAGATACTCCTCTTATCTCGACTAATGATCCATCATGTACATCCTAAGCATGTCCTTCAGGGATATGATTCACCAAATTCCGCGGTTTTTCATCTGTCTCAGGGTGATATGCTATGTTGAAATTGATCTTCATCTCGAGAGCATGCTGCAAGGTGGTCCAAAAATGGGAAGTGTACAAAGGATCGTGGTCGTAAATGATCTTCTACAAAATCCCATGTAATATGAAAATCTCATCAAGATATACTCGTGCCACTACACTAGCTGTGTAGGTGGTCTTCACCAAAGAAAAATGAGCCACTTTCATCAATTTATCCACCATGACCATGATGGCGTCGTGGTGGTATCTCGACATCGGTAACCCAACAATGAAGTCCATGGAAATGGTGTCCCATTTCCACTCCGGTATAACATGAGGAAAGAGAATGCCAGTTGGATGTTGATGCTTGGCCTTCACCCTCTGAAACTCTAAACAACATGACACGAATAGAGCCACGTCTCTCCGAAGTCCTCTCCAATGGTGGGGCCATTTATTTTCCTTAGAGTGCTAAACCTTTATTAGTTCTTAAAGAAGCCTTAATAAGTCAATGTAAAGGAACTCTAAGTTAATAGGATAATAAATTTAAATAAATTAACATAAGGTTAACTTTCCTAGGATTAAATATAAACTAAAGAGAAGAAAAACAACTAATCAAGTAAATTAAACTATGACACCTTCCTAGTTGGCTTTTAATTAATGGACCTTAGAAGTAAAATGATTTTAAAAGGTAATATTCTAACTAGACCTGGACTAACAATCTTAAAGTTGAGTTTAGTGATGTAAGTTAATTTAATGAAACTTAAGGTTCAAACACCCTTGTAAAATTCCTATAACTTAAACAAAAAAATAGTCAAAATTTTCAGGTTAAGCATTAGGTCGTAACGAGTTCCTATAACGTCATTTTTGGGCGTTATAAGCATCTTAGCTACGCCAAGTGCTGCACTACACACCCTTGGTAGATCACCAAGTTTTGCACTACATACCCTTGGGCAGATACCCATTCTTAGTAATTTTATTTAGAAATGGCAGATCCACAATCTTTGCCCATTTTAATGTGGAATTTTTCTATCCTCTAACAAACAAACATTTATTTTTGGGTTATTCCCCATTTTGCATTGACAGAAGACCATTGCAATTAAAGGACCATATTAGAAGAAGAATAGTGTAATTTTTTTGACAACCTTTATAGAGTAAGTAATTGTATCATATTGGCTGGAATATCCTTGGTGGAGCCTAATGTTGTACTTTGCACCATTATTAAGGGGGTAAATCCTATATCTCTAATTTTTGTTTATTCTTTCACTTTTGGGTTCTATTTCTTTTCATAAAGAATATCAAGGAAATTTATGAGAAACAAAAATGAATATTTATAACTCTTCTCAATGTGAAGAATAACATATAGTTTTTCTTTAAAGGAAAAATGATGCCTAACCCACTTCATCTTTATGTCATGTCCATTCGAGTTTTATCATGAATATAATTGTATCGTTTCGTTTGGAATATCCCTAAGCGGAGCAAGTTTTGCCTCCATGAAGTGTTACACTATATACCCTCGAGATGGATCAAGCCTTATGTAGTTCTATAGTATTATTAGGAATAGTTATATTTATGAGAATTTTTCCATCCTCAAACAAATAAACATTTATTGTTGGATTTTTCCCCATAATTTGCATGGAAGGAGGATGATTACAATGGAAGGATGGATTTTGACATCCTTTATAGAGATAATAATTGTGTCATATTGGCTGCACTATTTGTGGCGATTAACCCCTATGCTTTTGGTCTCTCTCTCCTTCCATGAAAAAAATGAATATTTCTAAATCTTCTCAATGTGAAGAATAACATCTATTTTTCCATTCATTGCAAAATAAAAATGGGGAATAATCCATTTCATGTTCATGTCTTGTCCATTCGAGTAGACAAATGCTCATATGTAGTTTTCCTTATGCCTATTTTTCTTTGTGATTCCTATTATTAGAATGGGCATATTCCCATTATCAAGATGCTACAAGAAATTGATACGAACAATTTTCTAATTTTATCTTTGCATAATAAATTTATACAAATTGAATGGGAAGATGCCCATTCAATTATAATATGAGTAGTAGAAGAAAATTATTGTCATTTTAGCACTTTTGTAAACTTAATCATATCTAACTCCACAATGAAAGATGCTAGTGGAGAGATAAAATTTACTTTTCCTTTGTTTAAGAATGGGTAGTTTTCCATTCTTTCATACAAACAAACAAACTTTTTTTTCATTTTATCTTGAATACAATTGTATCGTTTAGGTTGGACTACATACCCTTGGGCAGATGCCCATTCTCATAGTTGTATTAAATTGATTTATAAATGACAGATGCCCATTCTCATAGTTGTATTAAATTGATTTAGAAATGGAAATGCCCATTCTCATAGCTCATAGTTATATTAAATTGATTTAGAAATGGAAGATGCCCATTCTCATATTGGAGTAATTAACATATTTTGTTAAATACCATCTCGAGGGGGATCAAGCCTTATGTAGCTCTATTATTTTGTTTTAGGAATGGGCATCTTGGTGGACCCTTGGGCAGATGCCCATTCTCATAGTTGTATTAAATTGATTTAGAAATGGCAGATTCTCATTCTCATAGTTGTATTAAATTGATTTAGAAATAATAAATTATCATTCTTATAGTTGTATTTGATTTAGAAATGACATATGTCAATTCTCATAGTTGTATTAAATTGATTTAGAAATGGTAGATGTCCATTGTCATGGTTGTATTAAATTGATTTAGAAATGGCAGATGCAAATTATCATAATTATATTAAATTGATTTAGAAATGGAAGATGCCCATTCTCATAGTTGTATTAAATTGATTTGGAAATGGAAAGTACCCATTCTCATAGCTCATAGAGTTAATAATTGTACTATATTGGCTATACTATCCCTATCGGATAACCCCTATATTTTTGGTCTCTCTCTCTATTCATGAGAAACAAAAATGAATATATCTAACTCTTCTCAATGTGAAGAATAACATCTGCTTTTCCTTTCATTGCGAAAAAGGGGGACCAATCAACTTCATGTTCATGCCCTGTCCTTTCGAGTAGAAAAATTTCCATATGTAGTTTTCTTTATGCCTATTTTTCTTTGTGATTCCTATTATTAGAATTGACATATGCCGATTATCAAGATGTCACAAGAAATTGATACAAAATTTTTTTCTAATTTTATATTTGTATAATAAATTTATACGAATTGAATGTGTAGATGCCCATTCAATTGTAATATGAGTAGTAAAAGATAATTATTGTCAGTTTAGAAATTTTGTAAAATTAATTATATCTAGCTCCATAATGAAAGATGCTAGTGGAGAGATAAAAATTTACTTTTCCTTTGTTTAAGAATGGGCAGTTTTCCATTCTTTCATACAAACAAACAAACATATTTAAATTTTTTTATCTTGAATACAATTGTATTGTTTAGGTGGACTACATACCCATGGGTAGATGCCCATCCTCATAGTTGTATTAAATTGATTAGAAATGGAATATACCCATTCTAATAGTTATATTAAATTGATTTAGAAATGACCATTATCATAGTTGTATTAAATTAATTTAGAAATGGCAAGTGCCCATTCTCATAGCTCATAGTTGTATTAAATTGATTTAGAAATGACATATGCCCATTCTCATATTGGAGTAATTAGCATATTTTGTTAAAGACCATCTCGAGGGGGATCAAGCCTTATGTAGCTCTATTATTTTTTTTTAGGAATGGGAATCTTGGCAAAACCTCGGGCGAGATGCCCATTCTCATATTAGAGTACTTAACAATATCGAGGGGTATCAAGCCTTATGCAGCTCTATTATTTTGTTTTAGGAATGGGCATCTTGGTAGACACTTAGGAAAATACCCATTCTCATAGTTGTATTAAATTGATTTAGAAATGGTAGATGCCCATTCTCATAGTTGTATTATATTGTGTTAGAAATGGTAGATGCCCATTTGAGGGGGATCAAGCCTTATATAGCTCTATTAATTTTTTTTAGGAATGGACATCTTAGCAAATGATTGGGTAGATGCATAGTCTCATAGTTGTATTAAATTGATTTAGAAATGACAGATGCCCATTCTCATAGTTGTATTATATTATTTTAGAAATAACAAATGCCCATTCTCATAGTTGTAATTGATTTTAGAAATGGCAGATGCCCATTCTCATAGTTGTATTAAATTGAATTATAAAGGGAAGATGCCCATTCTCATAGTTGTATTAAATTAATTTAGAAATGGCACAAAATGACAGATGTCCATTCTCATAGTTGTATTAAATTGATTTAGAAATGGAAGATGCTCATTCTCATAGTTGTATGAAATTGATTTAGAGATGGCAAGTGCCCATTCTCATAGCTCCTAGTTGTATTAATTTTATTTAGAACCGATGATAAAGTTATTAATTGGTTTTATAAAATTTAATTATATTTTTTGAATATTATTTAATTGTTTTTAAATATTTTTTATCCGTTTGATAATATAATTAGATTTTATTAATATGTTTCTAGCTAATATAGTAATGTAAGTTTGTAGGCAATAATAATTCTTGTATTTATTTATTAGTATTATTAATTAATGTTGTTAATTAATTAATTTTCTTTAATCCTAATATCATCATATGTTAAATACATATTCTTTGATTTCTAATTTTTTGAAATAATGTTGTTTATGTCGTTAATTAGTTTTATTATATTTTTATAATTTTAAAATGCACTACAACTAATTAAGAATTATAAATAATGGTGAGTGTCCATTCTCATAGTTGTATTAATCAAGCATTATAAATAATAGTGACTTCCCATTCTCATAGTTCTATTAAATTGATTTAGAGATGACAAGTCCACATTCTCATAGCTCATAGTTGTATTAAATTGATCTAGAAAAGGTGATAAAGTTGTTAATTAGTTTTATAAAATTTAAATTATATGTTTTTGAATATTTTTAATTATTTTAAAAATATTGTTTATCGATTTAATAATATAATTAGATGTTATTAATATGTTTCTAGTTAATATAATAATGTAAGTTTGTTAGCAATAATTTAATTATATTTTTATAATATTATTTAATTGTTTTAAAATAGTAGTTAGTTTGTCTAGAATTTATTTCAAACTTAAGATTCAATATATGCAATAAATTTTGTGTAGAAAAATCTTGTATTGATTTGTATAAATATAGTTTGTTTTACTATCATGCAATCTGTTATTGTTTTTATATACATGTCTACCAAAAAGCACACTTTGTAGTGACTGCAATTACTTTTGAACCTTGTCATGTTGTGTTTTTTCTAAATGTGTAACATTATTTTTTTCTTATTTGATCTCTATGCTTATATGTTGAAAAGTATTTTAAAATTTAGTTTTCCTAGAATTTATTTCGACGTTATGATTTGATAGTATTGAAATCTTAAATTCACGCATTCGTGTTCTATTTTTGTAAATGTCTAATTTCATTTTTTACTTATTTGATTTGTACACTAATATGTTAAAATGTATTTTAAAATTTAGTTTGCCTACAATTTATTTTGATGTTAGAATTTGAAAGTTGCAATTTTTGTTTAAATTTTTGAATTGATTTCATTAGATATAATCCATTTTTTTAATGATGCCAACCATTATCAGGTTTTATATGCATGATTACAAAAAAGTACACCTTGTTGTGAGTACAAATACTTTGGACTCTTGTCCAACTCATTTATATGGGCTACAATGATTTCTAGAAGAGAAATGTGTACAGATGTTGTCAACAATTTGTGCTAATAGGTATCTCTCTGCTCATTATAAGTAAATTATGTTTTCCCATTCTTTCTGAGAAATCTCTTTATCGTTCAGTTACTTAACACGAATGTTTGTGAAACTAATTACAAATTACATTTTCATCTAGTGCACGACATCAACAATAGATGCAACTAGTTATTAAGCCTTTTTTGCCTTCAAATACAAGTTATCAACATCTACTTACCCACACTGTAATTCTATTTCTATTCTTTAAGCATCCACATTATGATGCTAACAACACACTTTTTCATTACAGGAACTCTCTATCAAAAATGACTTATAACGGCTTTGATTGTTGCCTAAACCATTTAAAGCAAACTTATTTTGCATGTTATCTCAAGGATTGTTGTCTCTTAAAACTTTACCAATATTTCACAATTTGAAACCTCTTAAAATTACTAATATATCATTCAAATCAGTAACGCTCACAATTTTACTGCACGAAACCCAAGATGAAACAAAGGCTTTGAATTAGAAAAATTAAATACTAAGGGTCAAATTGACTTAATTAATTTACCAAGGTCATGTGATTTTATTTTTAAGAGCTATTAATTAAACATTATGTGTTGGTGCTTGTTTTGATCTCTCACCATTTTGCCCTAATTTTCCTTTGCCTATGTGTTTTGAAATATTTTGTCTCTCGATGTGGGTGTTCTGAAAGATTTTACCTCCATTTTGAATGCCTTGAGTTGTTTGTAAAATCTATTATCATGTCCCTCCTTGAAGAAGTCTCTGACTTTGCCCTATTTTTGCCCTAATTTCTTCAAAATCCATGAGGCTTTGCTTTGATTTTCCTATTTTTCCTCAACCATGGAAGTTTGAGAATGATCAATTTATATTTGCATGCATTTGAAAATCCAAATTCATGGTCAGAAGATGCTCACAACCATGATTCACTTGGTTTTGTTTCAAAAAAATTTCATCCTTAAAAGAGAAGTCGGGTTCGGGCATGAGTGGTGAATTTCTATTTTTTTGACGGTCTAATGGGTGTTTTTTTCCTATCAAAGTTATTCCTCAACATTCAGTGGTCATGTGGTTTCTTTTGGCTGGTCAGGGGATGGCGGACAAATGCTTTAACTTATCACTTTTTGCTTTTTTGGAAAAAGGAAAATTTGATCCTGTGGCTCTGCTCAATTCTAATTGGTTCTTTTGGTGCTTACGTGGCTTCTTCTAATTGGATGGGGCATGGTGGGTTTGTTTTTGAACTTTTTATTTTTGGATACTTTGGTAAAAAGTTTGAACTCACCTCAGCCCTTGCACAGATCTCGATTAAAGAAAATTTAAGTGGCGGGAAATTTTCTTATTTTCACCTTGAGGGTGTCCACGTGTTCATTTTTGATTTAATGTGGCTCGGCAAGGCACTTCTAAAATTTGTGATAATTTTTAACCCAAAACTTGTCCACGTGGAGGAACAACACTCATTTGAAGGTTTACTTTTTGGTTTGGCCTAAGAGTTGCGTCGAGAGGACACGTAGAGGTTTCTGCACTTTGCCTAGACTTAGACAATTTTTATGCAATTGATGTAGTTTGGCGAAACAGGGACATGTGGCAAGCCTGCACTCATTGAGAGTCTTCGCTTTGGGAACCATTTTGAAATTACACCATGAAGACACGTGGAGGCTTCCGCTGAGGGCTTCCCATACTTAGTCTTTTTCAAAAGGGTTTTGAGAGGCCTTGGACACATGGAGGGACTATGCATGTTTGAGGACTAGCCCTTGAAGTTCATTTTAAAGAAGCACCAGGAGGACACTTGGAGGCCTCCGTTCACTTTGCATTTTTCTTGGAATTTTCACCGGCCAAAGGAGACTTGACTTGGCACCGACACATGGCACCTTCCACTTGAGTTTAAACCTTCATATAAATCTTATTAGGCTAGGACACGTGGTGAGCCCACACTCTTTCAAGGTCTCAACTTTTGGGGACCATCTCAAGGTGCACCATTGTGACGCATGGCAGTTTGAAAAGCTAGAGGGTGTGGAAGCGTAACATCAAAGGAAACTTGGATTTTTTTCCTCTTGTTACCAAAAGGATTAAAACATCAAAATGGCCTACAAACCCGTAAGATAATAGTCAATATTTTTCCCCAAAACAATCGAAATGATGGAGCTAGGGGAAATTTTGGAAAATGTTACCTTTTCCAAAAAAGGAGGTGAAATAGTAGAATTTGGCTGCGTTTCCTTTGGGACCCACCCGAGGACACATGTTAGGTTCATCTCTTGAGGGTGGAGGTGTAGAGAAAAATGTGAAAATTTAACTTTTTCAAAATCTGTAAAAGGAAAATGGGAACTCGCAGCCCGCTCTAAAATTGATCTCCCACATGGACGGTACAAAATTTAAAATAGAAATCAATTACACTTTGTGCCTATGTATATGATTTTTCTACCATTTTCACTCCAGCATCTCTTGGGGATGCATATTCTTATGGGTTTTTCTCATTTATTGGAGTCTCCTACACGCCAAATGAAGGGGATCATTAATCCAGAGGCTCGATTTTGTGGGGAAGGTCTAAAAATGTCTCTCACCATTAATATGTAGTATGACTATTAGATTTGGCCCAATTTTTCTTTCCTTGGCATGCGAAAGACTTGTTAATATCTGGGTTTGTTGAGGAAAATCTGGGACGTCTTTTTACAATTAAGATGAGATATGATTTTGGGCTCAATCTGATTTTTATTTTTCTTTTCCCGAGCATGCAAGGAGCTAGATTTGACAGATTAGGGGTGGAAGTGGTTGGTGAGTAAAAGGAAGAATGATCTACCAGGAGAGGGAGTTGAATTCGGGAGAGGCTCTAAGAGATTTTCCCTAAGCACCCGACAACTTTTCATAGATTTGATTATGGGAATCACGGTTGAGATCATGGAAAACACCAGTGCACTCGATGTCTCTCGGTTTTGGGGGGAGGATCCATTGTAAAATGATATAAATAGGAATGATTTTTCTATAAAAAGGGTTGGGAATTTGTGAATGTAGGAGTGTTAGGATTCGAAACTGATTTCTTAAGAGAAAAGCTTGATAGAGCGCATCTTTTCTCGAGAAACTATCTAAAGAAACATGTTTATCTCCTTTGTGTTACATTTGATCATGTCAAGGTGGTTGTGAGTGTCTAGCCATTGACAAGGTCTGAGATTGTTCAAGAAAATTTCCCTACTTGATAAATTTAACCAAACTTGAGTTAATATATGTTATTCTTGGGAAAAATTCATGTTTGCTTCATTCCCGAATGTATGCAAGTAGTTTTTCTTGTTAGGATTTAGAAACGTAGGAGTGTTAGGATTTAGAAATGATTTCTTAAGAGAAAAGCAGACAGAGCCCGTCTTTTCTCGAGAAACTATCTAAAGAAGCTGTTTATCTCCTTTGTGTTACATTTGATCATGTCAAGGTGGTTTTGAGTGTCCAACCATTGACAAGGTGTCTCGAGATCATTTGAGAAAATTTCCTCATTTGATAAATTTAACCAAACTTGAGTTAATCTGTGTTATTCTTGGGAAAAGTTCATGTTTTCTTCATTCCTAAATGTATGCAAGTAGTTTTTCTTGTTCCCGTTGCATTCTTACATTGAAATCTATGTGAATCACACAAGATCTTATCCTTGTGATAGTTTGGTGGCATTTGTAATTTCATTTATTAGAAGTGATTTCATTTGATAGTGAAATAAACAAATTTAAAATCACTGTGACTCCTAAAGCATGAATATAAGATTGTTTGTTAGCCTTTGAGGGTATCTTAGGCATGATGAAACAAAGATTGACAATGTTCGATTGAGTTTTCCGATTTGAGCTTTCATTTTGGATCCTTGAAGTTTGTGTGAAAAGTGCTGATCCGGGCCTCCATTGAGCACACATTCTCGTTAAAGTAACACCCTAGCTATTTTGAAAGCATTATGCTATTCAAGTTTTCCATTTTGTAAAAGTTCTCAAATATTTGGTATAATCAACTTTTTCCTGCTTCACCTCCCATCAAAATCATTTCAAAAAAATTAGTCCTACCCATACTACCCCTATTTTACCTCTGTGTATATAGATGCACAATTTCTATTACCAAAAGATGCATAAACACTCAAGTTTTCATTGTCTTTAGTGGCCTAAACCTTGCTTAGAAAATATCTCCATTATCTAGAGTGACAACTCATGAGAGTTAGGTTTTGTTGTATTGATCATATTTTCTCCAAGGTCTTCTTAAACACTTCATAAGGAAGGAGTTCCCATCTTATCCATAAACAATAGGATACAAAAGGGTTCTCTCACCATGGTTGAAAAGACAAAACCATAAAGTAGTGAGGATATATCAAATCCTCTTGAGGGTGCTATCCATTTCTCCACATTTGAGTGACAGAGGGCTAGTTAGATCCCATCCCTAGCTACAAAATGACTCACTATGATCTATCTATGTCTCTAAGCTTCCTGCCAAACCTGTGATGCTACTCAAACTTTAAAGGAGAATCAATTTGGATACCAACACTTTACTCGATGCCGTTGCCAGGGAGATAGTGATTGCAATTCATATTCGCACCTTGGTAAACACTTCTTGTGTGATCAAAGTTCCAATACATCTTTTCAAACATCATTTTGTGTTTAGGCTATAGGAAGTTTTCAAAGTTATAAGTGTATGTGCAACTCTTTCGCTTTCTACACCTAGTCCATTAGCTTTCATTGATAAATATGGGTAAAGAAGAGTTAGGTCTTTCCATTTCCATTACTAGTATTGACGACATCGAAAGATCATATTTTAGTGCATTTTACACAACTAAGGTGAAAATCCTTAATGGCGACTCCTTGTTGATTTGATTCTTGATGAGTACCAAAGTGTCTTAACCTCACAAGTGAGATTTGTTACCAATCTTTGAAAAGATGGAAGGAAGAAGATATTTCTTTGCTAGGGATCCTGCCAGACATTATTTCCAGAGAGATAGGAAAAGCAAAGTCGAAGGAAGAAAATCCTGGAGAGTTGTTGGACATTCGTAAATAATAAAAGGGATATCCATTGATGAAAGTGATCGCCTATCATTGAAGAATACCATTTGAGTGCTTCAATCAGTATAACTCTTTGTGGAATTGAATTCTCTAGCTAAAGAGGGGCCTTCATTTGATTTTGAATTTTTTTCTTCTCATTCTACCCCTATCTTTTCAAAAGGTGATAGGGATTTCTAAGAAACTAGTCCTTGAGGGGATATCCATTTTGAAAGTTATACCCATGTGTTTCAAAGACCCTCTACCCCTCATCAAATTTTCTCCCCCTACAGGTGGTCATCTCCTCAAAACAACATGGCCCCGCCCCTACCTAGACCTCCATTTGTTGTAAACACATTTGGACCTATAAATTTTATAGGGATGGTTGGTTATCCAAATGCAGTTTCTCAAGAAGTAAGGAACATATTGCCAAAGTTCTAAATAAACAATGCTATAACTGGTAATCAAAATCTAAAGCTTTTTATCAATATGATGGAAGACTTTGAGATTGAACATGAAGATGTATATATCAAAATTTTTATCCATACTTTGGAAGAGGATGCAAGGGACTGGTATAAAGCTTTGCCAGATAATTCCATTGATTCTTGGATGAGATGAGAAATGCATTTAGATTGTAGTATGGTGATAGAACTGACCCTAGGTTTCTTTTGACAGAATTTGAAAACATCAAAAAGAATCCTAATGAGTTAGTACATGATTTCAACACAAGGTTTAATAAGACCTTGAGGAGATTTCCTGTTAGGATAAGGCCATGTGATGAATCATGTTTGATCAAATATTTAGATGCATTTGATAAAAAGGCTACTTACTACTTGAGGGACAAAAACCATGCTAATTTGAGGCAGACATTCACCATGGCCCTTGTAAATTGAGAATAATATCAAGGAAATTGGAAAGCCTCCAAAAGGGGGTGTTAAAATAATTAACCTTGAGAAAAACCTCGAGATAAGCAAGGTTATTGATTTGGAGGAATTTGTGAAAACTTTGGAAGGGGTTGTTAAAGAAATATCATACAAATTAGCCCGGGTAGAAAAGGGAATTGGGAAGAGCTCACAAGGTCAACACAAGTAATAAGGCCAAGACAGGTTCACAAATCACCAAAGATCTGATGATAGAGGCAAGGGACCTGTTGGATTTAGAAATAGACAGTCCCAAGCTAGGGATAATAGAATGGTACCTGATCCTTTGGCTTCTAGAGTTGTTGTTGTGGAGGAGACAAATGTCATTGATTAGTGTGACAGATGTTTCATGCCTCATGCTCCATGTGAGGAAGATAGAAAAGAATAGGAAGAATATTATGATGACAATGATGATGATGATGATGTATATATGATGGGTTGCTCCACGGGCTCACAACAAGGGGCAAACATCAACCGAAGTGATAAGTGCTAGAACTACTACTGATTTTTGGGATTTCATTCATCGGGTACCTTTTCTCCCTCCCTCTCATACTTTAAAAGTAGATATTGTACAATATTTTGAATTTCCCAATAATGAATTTGAATATTTGAGGGCTTTAATGATAAATAAGTATGATGGAGGAATTCCCTGAGGAGGATAGGCAGTTATTGATGAATGTTGTTGTGGCTCAAGAAAAGGAGCACAACACAAGAAGTAGGGTTGTCAAAGGGACAGGGCCTCAGGCCAAGCCAAAGACTCCATTGCTTTCAAATGTTCCTAAAGAGACTCCTAAGAAATATGCATCTGCCAAAGGCCTTACTGTCCCAAACAAAAATCATACCCCTCCTCAAGCGCAAGTTGTCAAAAATCCTGTGCCATCTAATGAGTGTGTCAAATTTCCTTCCAAGTGCTAACTTGCCAAAGTCTTTCCCTTATGATATTTCCCAAGTCTTGAGTCAAATCAAGATCTGAGTTTTGATTGTTGAATTGCTTAGGATTATTGAGCACAAGAAGAGAGCTCTTGAGTATTTGGGGCTAAAAGAGGAGAAGACTTCCTAGGTAGAAATATAAAAATTGTGGAGACTCCACCACTATTGAAGAATTAGAGGCACCACTAGCATCGAAGAGCTAGATGAACCACCTGAGGTTTATTTGGGAACATCCTTGTATATTCTCATCTGAATGTGGATCCATTCTTCAACACCATGATAATTAAGGACATTGTTGTTGCACAACTATATGTTTGATTCAGGGGTATCATGCAATGTTATGCCTCTGGAAGTTATGAATGAACTGAACATCAAAGTAACAGCTGCATATGGGAAGTGCATTTCCATGGATTCTAGAGAGGTGCCAGTGGTGGGATGTGTGAAGGGTCTAGTGGTACAACTTGTAGACTATCCAGGAAGGAATTTGAAGCTTGATGTAGTTATTGTTGACTCACCACCAAGTGGGGTATGCTGTTATCTAGAAAGTGGGCTGAAAGTGATGGTGGGAGTGTTCAAATGGATATGTCCTATTCCACCATCCTAATTGAAGGCAACATTGTCAAGTTTTATGGGGAAAATAAGATGTTGCACCTTATTGGGGATCCAAACAATGCATCATATGAGGTATTATAAAAAAGTGTTGATGAAGATAAATTTGTAGGATTTGCTGATGGAAAAGAGCACAAGATTGAAGAATGCAAATGTCTTGAGTAGGTAGGCTCTCCTTGGACTTTATTGTTTGATGGAGCTGGCTCCAAGTTTGGAAATGGTGTTGGTGTTGTTCTGATCTCTCTAGGACATGAAACGTTTGTCTTTACTTCAAGCTGAGAACTTTGAGCTCACTAATAACATTGTTGAGTATGAGGCACTCGTTGTTAGGTTTGAGGATTATGTGGAAATATGGTGTTAAAGAAATCATTGTTAAGGGAGATTCATAATTAATTGTAAAGAAAGTCGAAAACTTTATGCCAAAAAAATTAGAGAATGAAACAATATAAGCATGCAATTTGGGATCTCATCGAGATGTTTGATTCATTCAACATTGTGCATCATGATAGGAAGTTCAATGATTTGGCATACATACTTGCTGTGTTGGGATCTCGCTTTGATGAATGTACAAAGTGTCCCCTTATTGTGAATATGATGTTGAAGTGCTAACAACGCCATCTGCATGCACTGACAACATTAGGCATTGGTAGGTTTTTGATGATGATGCTCATGTCAAAATATTTTTGTAGAATAAAGTAGAGTTTGTTTATCATAATATTGTTTGAGAGCCAAAGGTGTGCATAGCAAAGGGTAAAGAAACCTTGTTTGGAAAAGACATCATCCAAATAAAAACCAATACCATTCCTAGAGGGTTGGTTGCACTTGAGTCCAATTTTGATAACGTTGATCACATTATTAGTAGATGCTTGGCATCCTCAAGGGATTTTGATGAGCGTGACCTTGGCACAAAGGAGAGACGAAGGAAGATCTAGTTAGGAAGCATTCTTGGTAAGGAGGAGAAGTGGTCCTACATCCAATTGCTAAATAGGTATCAAGACCGCATGGCTTGGACCTATTCTAAGTCAAGGAATACAGGAGGATCTGTTTCAACATGAGATTCCCTTGAGTCCAAAGAAACAAAGGCCAATCAATCCACTCCTATATCTTAAGATGTAAGAGGAATGAAGAAGTTGAGGGATGGAGGGATTATTCAGCCCACAAGGTATTCTTCTTAGGTTGAAAACCTAATACTAGTAAGAAAGAAGAATGGTGAAATTAGACTGTGTGTGGATTTCAAAATTTGAACAAAGCATCAATGAAGGATAATTATCCTTTACCAAACATGGAGAACATGCTGTAGCTAGTAACTAGTTTTGAACTAATTTCTACTCTAAATGGTTTCTCTAGTTACAACTAAGTGTTGGTGAAGGATTCAAAGGATTAAAACAACCTTTACCACCCCTTGGGAACATATGTGTATGTTAGGATGCCTTTTAGAATGATGAATGCTGGAGAAACTTTTCAAAGAGCAATGGATGTTGCTTTTTCTCGTTACATAAATGATTTTATTGTTGTGTTTACTAGGATGATGTGACCGTGTTCTCTAGAAACCAAGGTGATCACTTGCTATAATTGGAAAATATGCTTTGATAAGATGTAGAGAGTATGGCATTTCACTCAATCCAAAGAAGTGCCATTTTGGAGTTTAGAAGGAAAAGTTTCTTGGTGAGATTGTGTCACGAGGAGTGATGATTAATTTAGAAAGCGTAGAGGCCATTAACAAGGTCTCAATTCCAAGAACTAAGAAAGGAATCCAGTCCTTCTTTGGGAAGATAAACTTCATTAGAAGATTTATATCAAAATTTACCGAGATGACCATTCCAATCACCTCCATGTTAAAGAAGGACCAAGTAATCAAATGGGAGGAGGATGCCATTCGAGGATTTCAATGGAATTGAATAGGCATTAAAGCATGCACCTATTCTAGCAGCTCCAAATTATAAGAAGCCCTTTCAATTGTTCTCTTTTTTTGAAAAGAACACCATTGCATCTTTCTATTGCAAAATGATGGTGAAGGGGCTGAGAGGCCAATTGATTCTTTCAAGAAGGCATTGCGTGGGGTTGAGCTAAAATACACTATTATGGAGAAACAAACATTTTCCTTGGTAAAAGCAACAAAGATTTTCAGACCTTACATTTTGATTTCTAAAATTATTGCTTATGTTCGCCACACCATGGTGAAATACATATTATCAGAGATGGAAGTCTTAAGAAAAAGGTGTAGGTGGGTGAACAAGTTGCAAGAATATGATAAGGATATCCAAACCATGAAGTTGGTGAGAGGTTTGGGCTTGGATAAGCTTATGGCTGAGAGCAACTTGCAAACTGTTAAGGTGAATGAGTTAGGAGAAGGAAGGGTAGATGTCTTTGAGAAACTAATGAGTTATGAGTGGTACAAGGATGTGATTTTCTATCTCAGACATTTATACTACCTTGAGTATTTGAGTAAGAACTAGAAAAGGGTTTTAAGTTGGCTTCCCAGAAATATGTCATTACTGATTATGGGTTAGCTTAGAAAAACCCTAAGGGAGTCCTCTTGAGGTGCATTACTGAAGATGAATCCCTCAAGATAATTTTTGATCTCCATGGAGGAGTTTGTGGGGGGAATTTTTCTAGAAGGGTCATAGCACACAAGAGCCTAAGTGTTGGCTATTGGTGGCCAGATTTTTTTAAGGATGTAACACTTTTAGTTATAATATGTGAGAGTTTCCAACGCTTCTCTGGAATAAGACACAAAAAAAATTAATATTACCAACAAACTTACATTACTATATTAATTTTGTGTGTGTTTTAATTTTTTAAATTTATCAGCTAGGGGAAAGTTTCTAGAATAATCTTAGATATTGTCAATGGATATACACTCGCAACCACCTTGACATGATCAAATGTAACACAAAGGAGATAAACATGATTCTTCAAATAGTATCTCAGAAAATATAGGCTCTATCAAGATTTTCTCTTAGGAAATCAGTTTTACGCTCCTAGCTCTCTTACGTTCACAAATTCCCAACCCTTTTTATAGAAAAATCATGCCTATTTATATGATTTTATAGTTGGAGCCTCCCCAAAAACTAGAAACATCAACTACACCAGTGTTTTATTAACTTACATCATTTTACAACATAGCCTCCCCCCCAACACCAGAAACTTTACTATATTAATTTTGTGTGTGTTTTATTCCGTAGAGAAGCGCTAACAACTCTCACATCTTCTTACCAAAAGTGTTGCATCCTTAAAAAGAGTTGGCCACGAATAGCTAGCCCTCAGATCTTGTGTGCTATAACCCTTCCGGAAAAATCTGCCCCACAAACTCCTCCATGGAGATCAAAAATTATCTTGGGGGATTCATCTTTAGTAATGCACCTCAAGATGACTCCTCAGGGTTCTTCCAAGCTACCCATAATCAGTAATGACATATTTAGGAAGCCAACTTAAGGGCTCTTTTCTAGTTCTTAATCAAATACTCGGGATAGTATAAATGTATGAGATATAAAATCACATCCTTGTACCACTCATAACTCATTAGTTTCTCAAAGACATCTACCCTTCCTTCTCCTACCTCATTCACCTTAACAGTTTGTAAGTTTCTCTCAGCCATAAGCTTAGACAATCCCAAACCTCTAACCAACTTTGTGGTTTGGATATCCATATCATACTCTTACAACTTGTTCACCCACCTGCACCTTTTTCTTAAGACTTCCATCTCTGATAAGATGTCTTTCACCATGGTGTGGGGAACATAAGCAACAATCTTAAAACTCAAAATGTAAGGTCTGAAAATCTTTGTTGCTTTTACCAAGGAAAATGCCTGTTTCTCCATAATAGTGTATTTCATCTCAGCCCCCTGCAATGCCTTACTTGGAAAAGGTAATTGGTCTTTCACCCCTTCATCATCCTTTTGCAAAGGACAAGATGTAATGGTGTTCTCTAAAGCAAAAGAGAACAATTGAAAGGGCTTCTTATAATCTGGAGCTGCTAGAACAGGTGCATGCTTTAATGCCTCTTTAATTCCATTGAAATCCTGAATGACATCCTCCTCCCATTTGATGACCTGGTCCTTCTTTAACATAGAGGTGATTGGAATGGTCAACTCAACAAAGTTTGATATAAATATTTTGATGAAGTTTATCTACCCAAAAAGGACTAGATTCATTTCTTGGTTCTTAGGAATTGGGACCTTGTTGATGGCCTCCACCCTTTTGGATCAATCATCACTCCTTCTAGTGAGACAATGTGACCAAGCAACTTTTCCTTCTACACTCCAAAATGGCACTTCTTTGGATTGAGTTAAATGCCATACTCTCTACATCTTATCAGCATCTTTCCTAGTGTAATAAGTGATCACCTCAATTTCTAGAGAACACAAATACATCATCCTAGTAAACAACAATAAAATCATTTATGTAATCGAAAAAGTAACATCCATTGCTCTTTGAAAAGTTACTCCAACATTCATCAGTCCAAAATATAAAAGGCATATTGACATACACATATGCTCCCTAAGGGGTGGTAAAGGTTGTTTTAATCCTTTCTGACTCCTTCACCACAACTTGGTTGTAACTAGAGAAACCATCTAGAGTAGAAAGTATTTCAGAACCAGTTACTAACTGCAACATGTTCTCCATGTTTGGTAAAAGGATAATTATCATTCATTGATGTTCTATTCAAATTTCTAAAATTCACACATAGCCTGATGTCACCATTCTTTTTTTTACCGATCCTAGGTTTGCAACCCAAGAAGAATACCTTGTGGGCATAATAATCCCTCCATCCCTCAACTTCTTCACTTCCTCTTGCATCTTAAGATATAGGAATGGATTGATTGGCATTTGTTTCTTTCTGAATTGTTTTGCATTGGAATCCAAGGGAATCTCATGTTGAAACATATCCTCCCTATATGCATTCAGCTTAGAATAGGTCCAAGCCATACAGTCTTGATACCTATGTAGTAATTGCATGTAGGACTGCTTCTCCTCCTTACCAGATTTATTCCTAACCAAATCTTCCTTGGTCTCTCTCCTTTGTGCCAAGGTCATGCTCATCAACATCCCTTGAGGGCTTCCATGCATCTGTTAATAATGTGATCAACGTTATCAAAATTGGACTCAAGGGAAACTAGTCCTCTAGGAATGGTATTCGTTTTAGTTGGATGATGCCTTTGCCAAACAAGGTTTCTTTACCCCCTGCTATGCAAACCATTGGATCCCAATCAATATTTTGACAAGAAATCTCTCCTTTATTCTACAAAAATTTTTACTTGAGCATCATCATCAAAAACCTACCAATGTCTAATGTTGTCGCATACAGATGGACTTGTTAGCACTTAAAAATCATATTCACAATATGGGGACACTGTACATTTATCAAACCAAGATCCCAACATAGCAAGCATGTCTGCCAAATCATTTAACTTCCTATCATGATGCACAATGTTGAATGAATCAAAAATCTCTATGAGATCCCAAACGCATGCTTATATTGTTTCATTTGCTGATTTTTATGGCATACGCTTTTATGACTTTCTTTACAATTAATTATGAATCTCCCTTAACAATTGTGCCAAATAAAAATGATGTCTTTAACATCATATTTCCACATAATCCTCTTTGGTTTCAAACCTAGTACTAGTCGAAAAGAATAATGGTGACATTAGGATCTGTGGATTTTAAAAATCGAACAAAGCATCGGTGAAGGATAATTATCCTTTACCAAACATGGAGAACATGCTGCATCTAGTAAATAATTTTGAACTATTTTTTACTCCTGGATGGTTTCTCTCGGTTATAACCAAGTTGTGGTGAAGGAGTCGAAAAGGATTAAAACAACCTTTACCACCCCTTGGGAACATATGTGTATGTCGATGCCTTTTGGATCGATGAATGCTGGAGCAACCTTTCAAAGAGCAATGGATGTTTCTTTTTCTAGTTACATTAATGATTTTATTGTTGTTTACTAGGATGATGTGACTGTGTTCTCTAGAAAGTGAGGTGATCACTTGTTATACTTGGAAAAGATGTTGATAAGATGTAGAGAGTATGGCATTTCACTCAATCCAAAGAAGTGCCATTTTGGAGTGCAGAAGGAAAAGTTGCTTGGCCACATTGTGTCACAAGGAGTGATGATTGATCTAGAAAGGTTAAAGGCCATCAACAAGGTCCCAATTCCAAGAACCAAGAAAGGAATCCAGTCCTTGTTTGGGCGTATAAATTTCATTAGAAGATTTATATCAAAATTTGCTGAGCTGACCATTCCAATCACCTCTATGTTAAATAAGGACTAGGTCATCAAATGGGAGGAGGATGCCATTCATGAATTTAAATGGAGTTAAAGAGGAATTAAAGCATGCACCTCTTCTAGCAGCTCCAGATTATAAGAAGCCCTTTCAATCATTTTATTTTGCTTCGAGAGAACACCATTGCATCTGTCCCCGTTGCGAAAAGGATGATGAAGGGGATGAGATGCCAATTGCCTTTCTTAGTAAGGAATCGCAGGGGCTGAGCTGAAATACACTATTATGGAGAAATAAGCATTTGCCTTGGTAAAAGAAATAAAGATTTTTAGACCTTATATTTTGATCTTTAAGAGTGTTGCTTATGTTCCCCATGCCATGGTGAAAGACATCTTATTAGAGATGGAATTCTTAAGAAAAGGTGTAGGTGGGTGAACAAGTTGCAAGAATATGATATGGATATCCAAACCATGAAGTTGGTGAGAGGTTTGGGCTTTGCTAAGCTTATGGCTGAGAGCAACTTGCAAACTGTTGAGGTGAATGAGTTAGGAGAAGGAAGGGTAGATGTTTTGAGAAACTAATGAGTTCTGAGTGGTACAAGGATGTGATTTTCTATCTCAAACATTTATACTTCCCTAAGTATTTGAGTAAGAACTAGAAAAGGGCCCTTAAGTTAGCTTCCCGAAATATGTCAATACATGATTATTCGGTTAGCTTGGAAGAACCCCGAGGGAGTCCTCTTGAGGTTCATTACTTAAGATGAAGCCCCCAAGATAATTGCTGATCTCCATGGAGGAGTTTTTGGGGAGAATTTGGTCGAAGGGTCACAACACACAAGATCCTGAGGGCTGGCTATTGGTGGCCAACTCTTTTTAAGGATAAAACACTTTTGGTTAGAAGATGTGAGAGTTGCTAGCGCTTACTGGAATAAAACACACACAAAATTAATATTACCAACAAACTTATGTTACTATATTAATATTGTGTGTGTTTTATTTTATTAAATTTATCACCAGGGAAAGTTTCTCAAACAATATCAGAGATTGTTAATGGCTGTACACTCGCAACCATCTAGACATGATCAAATGTAACACAAAGGAGATAAACAGGCTTCTTCAGATAGTTTCTCAAAAAAGACAGTCTCTATCAAGCTTTTATCTTAGGAAATCGTTTCGACTCTAACACTCCTATGTCCACAAATTCCCAACCCTTTTATGGAAAAATCATGCCTATTTATATCATTTTACAACGGAGCCCCCCAAAACTAGAGACAATGAGTGCACCATTGTTTTATTCCTCCATTGTTAATTGATGTAAGGTAATATTTTTTAGTTAATATAGTAATGTAAGCTTGTTGGTAATAATAATTACTTTATTTAATATTAAATGATAGGATATTTTTATACTAATTAATTATAATATTATTAATTAATTATTTAAAAACACTTTGAATTCTATTATTATTTTTGTTATTGATTAATTAATTTTTAATAATACCAACGACGATTATTTCAAATTTCAAATTTTTGGTGCTTTCTTTTTGAGGCTCTTAATGGTCATTTATTATTGTATGTTTGATTCAAAATTTGAAATTTTGGAACTCTTTTTTTTAGATTTGGTCATTTATTATGGTAGGTTTGATTCAAATTTTGAATTTTGTGCACTCTTTTTATGAGGCACTTTCTTTTGGCCAAGTACACTATAAAATATTGATTTTGAATTAACCAGGTTTTGATTTTGCTCTATTGTGAGTGATATTTTTTCATTCAGAGATTTACTTTGGCAAAGTCAAAGAACATACATGTAGATGGAGAAATACAAAGATACTAATATTTTTCATAAGAAAGAAGAAGATATATCCGTTGATAGCATGAGAGATACAAATATTTTATAGAAGAAAGAAGAAGAAATAGCCACCAATACAGTCATTTTGTAAGGGAGAATTTTCAAGATTTCTCAAGGGGAAATCAACAATGGTAGAAGAATCTATTCAAATTTTTATATCTCATTTTTTCCATGTTTACTTCTAAAGCCTAAAAAATGTATAAACAAAGATATTTTAGTTCACAATAGACTATCTAAACCATTTTTCCATATATCTCGTTTATTTTTATGTCTAAAAATATATTGATTTTTTTCCATTCATAAACGTAAAAAAAAATATAGACATAAATTTCATTACATTTGTAAATGTAAAAACTACCAAATATACAAATAAAAATTGTTTTTTTCAAATGCATACTGTTTATGGTGTGAAAAAATGATTAATTAGGTTAAGTACCACTGTCTCTTTCTGTGTCTTTTTGAATAACCTCTGTAACAAGTTTATTTTTCAAAAATCTTTGTATCCAATCAGGCCAAATCCTTTCACATAAGAAAAAAATGATTTGATAAACTAAGTACCACCTTTCTATCTTTGTTTTTTCAATAATCCCTGCATCCAATCAACCCAAATCATTTCGTATAACTTCTTATTTCTTATACAAAATCTTTGAATGAAAAAGCATGGCCATAATGAGATAAAAAAACTCATCCGTAAGAGAGAAAAAATCAAAACCCTAGCCATTCAAAATCAATATTTTTATAAATCAATTGACCAAGAAAAATTTCCTCTTAAAAATGGCGCCAAAAATTTAAAATTTGAATTTATCCTACAATATTAAATCAACACCATTTAATTATTAAATGAAAATTTGAATGTATCAAACCAATGTAAATCACTACCCTTTAAATCTTAAATTCCTTTAATATCCTAATATCCCAAGTCTTTTGTAATTAAATGCTTTATCATCATATTATCCCAATGTTTAGAAACATTTAAATGTTTTGAAGAGGTATTAGAATAATGAAAAATACTTAGTACTATTTTTTTACATACATTCAAAATTTGAATATATAATACATTAACAAATCACCACCTTTTAATGCTTTAATATGTTGTAATATGCTTAGATATTTGAATTTATTATACCCACTTAAATGTTTTAAATATAAAAATATATAGTATAATAATGAAATTTAAATACATTGTACTTTTTATGTATTTACAAAGTTTTAAGAACGAGCACCCACTCTCACGTCTGTATAAAGTTGACTTTTTTTGAAACTAGATCCTCTGATAATAATTCACCACCTTTTAATGCTAAAATGCGTAAATGGTTTAATATAGTCTAAGTCTATTTTAAATGTTGTAAATAAATATTTGAATAATGGAAAAATATAGTAGAATTTATTTTCATTCCTATTTATTGTGTTTTAGAATGGACACCCATTCTTACGGCCCATTCTCACACCTTGTATAAAGTTATGAAATTGATTGAGCATTTTTACATTATATTGTATAAAATGGGCGAGATGCCCATTTTTTTAATATTGGTAAATAGTTTTTGAAAGGGACTATACCCTTGTGTACAAAAAAGGCCTAAAAGCCGGAATAAGAGAGAGAGCAGAGAAGGCATGTGCAAAGCACAAAAGTTACAAAGAAAGAACAACGAAGCCCAGAAGACTTAACAAAAAACAACGGCAAAAAAAAAGGCAAGCCTACGGCCAAAGCGTAATAAAAACAATAAGGACCAGCAAAAGTAGTCGGGACTACTTCTTGGCCGCTTGATCAATACTCATCTTTACTCTTTTCCAAGCATGATACATGCCCAGCGTGGTCATATGAGCAGCATCCGTCTTATCGAGCTCCTCTCTGGTTCTTTTGCTCTCTTTCTCATTGCCCCAAAGTGTAGCCGGGACACCGCTAAGTTGTGAAACACTTCTTGCATGACCTTGATGAACTCCTCGATGGCCCCGAAGGCAGTAATATTATACTCATGCCTAGTCTTCATCTTCCCTAGGCGGGAGTCTAAGGAGGTCAGTTTTTTGTATATGTCATCAATCTGGCTATTGCCAATGCTCCCTTCCCCCTCAATGCTTTGTTTGCCTTTTTGCTTAGCAAGGTTTTTAACCTCATCCTTCAGCAATTTAAGCTCAGCCTCTAAGGCCTCCAATCTCCTAGAAGGGTTATCCGTTGGTGCCGCGTAGGGGACCGCACTACTAATGTTCGGCAGATCACGAGCAATGTCCTCCAAAGGTTCAACCCCCTCGGCTGATAGGCTCAAGGTTGAGTCTCCTAAAATACACGTTTAGAGGTAGAGACGGGGTGGGTGGCGGGGCAGCAACGGAGGAAAAGAAGGAGAAGCATGAGCGATCGGCATGGGGGTAAAGCAGCACCGAAGGCGGGGCAGCGCGAGGCGGCGGGGAGACAGGGGTGGCAGCGGAACCCAACAAAGCCGGGCCGGGAGAGGAAGGGAGACCGGGGAATTTAATAAGGCAGTGCTTGTGAATAAGCAAAATAAGCCCTTGGTGTAAGGGAACCGCCCGGGTATGCTTCTGGAACTCCAAAATGGAGCGTTCAAGAGAATTTAACAGATAGTGAGGGAAGCAAACCAACCTACTCCTACGAAAGTGATTCAAAAAGACAAGGTGCTTGGCAGGGACAGTAACAAACCTGCCTTCTAAGGATATGAAGCGAATCATCATGCGGGTGACTTCATCATACGGGGATGGAATTGAGTTAACAAGCAGACCCGCGGTGTTGAATATAAGCTTCTCCTCCTCCTCCACAAATCTTCTCTCTTCAACCTCTTTGATAACCCTCTTGTTGAAGAAGCGGTATCCTTCCAAGCTGAGGCCAGTCGCTTCGGCTATGAGTTCCTCATTAATAAGAATTTTCTGCCCTCCATAGTCGACCGTCCTCTCATTCCACTCCTTGGCAAAGCGAACAGAGATGCTTTGATCATGTCCTTGCACTCTTTCCACAAAGTTGGTGAATCCGCCGATGCTAAGAATGTTCCAGAGCTCAGTGTTTTCTTTCCAGATCGTTGTCCGCACACGGCTCAATATAGCGGGAGGCCCTCCCATCTTCACAATGATGTCTGGTTACAACAATTTTCAGAATACCTTTGGCGTTGAGAGTGGTTTGTTTCTCAACACAAGCGGTCGCATAAAAATGGGAACTGTGCCGTTGGTCCTCCACGAGCAGGCGTATGATTGCGATCCGAGCTGCGTGGAGTCGCGCGTGAAAACCCTTTCCCTGTCAGCTTTCACCTTGTAGTTATCTTCGGTTTTCGCGGAGCTTGGCATCCGAATATCAATAGCTATTGTACCTCCCGCGTGCGCTGTTTTTAAATTTAGACAACTCCACTTGAAGTTCCTAAACAAAATCTTGCTATCATTTGAAGTAGATATCATTTGCCACGCCAAATAAATTAAAACAGCACATGTGGAAGAATTTATGGATTTCCTCCAAAGATTAAGGCATGTCTCTAGAGATTGTTTGCGTGTGAAGGTCCGCATGTATGCTGTTGTGAAGCTGATTAGGGATACTATCATTATCCCAAATAGTGAAATTTATATTAATGCCATAATTGGCCAATGCATCGGCCAGCTTGTTTCCCTCCCTGTAAGAATGTATGATTCTGATGCTGTTGAAGGTATGACTGATGCTTATGGATTCAGAGATAAAATCTTTGATATTCCAGCTAGGAGAAGAGGACTGATTAAGCAGTTTAATAATATTAAGGGAGTCCCCTTCAACAATGAGGTTCTGGATATTTTGGGCCCGTGCAACTCTCAATCCCCATAGAGCAGATAAAGCTTCGCAAATGATTGGTTTGATTCCCATTTTTCGAAATATACGCAGCAAATCAAATTACCTTTATGGTCCCGTATTGCTCCTCCTCCATTGTTCGGGGTTCCCCTTAGAGGCTCCATCAAAGTTCAGCTTGAACCAATTGGATTCAGGGGGATGCCATTTAACCAAAGATCTATCCACACTATTCCCGGGGTTGCTCCAATATCCGATCTGCCAATTTGATAAGATGTGCTTTTCATTTTCAGGGTAACAATTGTTCTTGGGAGGTTTAAATCTGGCCATGTCCTCTTTGATGCCTTGGGAGATCTTGCCAGTAGTAAATTTAAAATTCTGCTTCTTATTTCTAAAAACGATATTATTTCTATCCTTCCAGATCCTCCAAATTAAATGCGGGATGGCTAATTTCCAGATTCTTTTGATAGCACAATGTCTGAATGGTGGGTTCCATTGATTCCATAGCTGAATAAGATCCTCCGGCATCACCCAGAGAGCTTCAAATTTGGAAAGGACAAAGTTCCAAGCTCTAAAGGCATAATCACAATGTATGAATAGATGGCTAATGTCTTCATAGTTATTCCTGCAAAGGTGGCACCAATTGGGAATGATAAATCCTCTTTTCATCAAATTGTCAGTGGTGAGAATTTTGCCTCTGATGGCCAGCCAAAGAAAAAAATTTATTTTGGGGGTTAACTCAGGCATCCAGATCAAGTTCCAGTTAAAATCTGATTGTTCCTGTGGAAAAGACTGGTATAACCAGATTTGACTGAGTAATTACCATCGTGTGAATTGCTCCAGATCAGCTCATCCTTGGAATCCAACTGACACAAAGGGAAGAGATCTAAAAGGTCTTGGAGGGAGGAGATAATTTGTTTCAGTTCAATACTCTCCATAGTAAGTCTTTTCCAATTCTTGTTGGTGCCATTTCCATCAATGTAGTCCTTGACTTTAGTTCCATACTTTCTTATAAAAATTTGTCCTTAGCAATCCCAAATCTCTCCAAGAGATTATCATTGGACCAGTTATCCTCCCAGAAGTTTATGTCGCTGCCATCCCCAACTTTCCATTTGCTTCCCTTCTTAATGAAGTTTCTACTCTTAACCAGATTATTCCAAAAAATGGAACCATTGGGGAGTTGCTCATCATGCAGATAGGAGTAAACAGCTTGCTGATTCAAGTATTTTGTTTTAATAACATCAATCCAGGGTTGTTTCTCCGAAAGCAATCTCCAGCCCATCTTAGCAATGAGTGCCTCGTTCATTTTCTCAATATTTTTTATTCCCAGCCCTCCCCTAGATTTTGGGGTGCAGACTTTATCCCAGGCCACAAGGTGAAATCTGAACTTTTCTTCCATGCCTTGCCATAAAATTTTTTTCTGAATCCTTTCCACTTTCTCTCTGAAGGAGGAAGGAATTTTGAATAGTGACATGATATATATGGGCAAACTTTGGAGTGTGCTTTTAATGAGAAGGCACTTACCAGCACTAGAGAGAGTGGTCCCTTTCCAACCGGCCATTTTTTTCTGAAATCTCGTCAATAAATCATCCCACACCGTGTGAGAGACTTTCTTCGTGCCAAGAGGGAGGCCTAAGTATGTTGCTGGAAGAGTACCAATTTTACAGCCCAGAATTTTAGCAATCTTGAATTTGTTTTCCCCGAGGGGTGTTAAAGAAAAAAGGATGCTTTTGTCGTAATTGATCTCTTGCCCGGAAGCAGATTCATATAGCTGCAGAAGAGCCTTGATAGCTTTAGCTTCTACAACTGAGGCCAGAAGAAGAAGGATGGTGTCGTCTGCAAACTATTGATGAGAGACAAACTTGGCCGAGAGAAGTGGGTTTAGAACCATTTAAAAGGCCGACTTCCACCGCTCTGCTAATTGTTCTACTAAAGCTGTCAGCTAGAAGGATTATAAAAGACTTTCTTGGGAATATAGTAATTATAAAAGACTTTCTTGGGAATATAGTAATTATAAAATAAGATTATGGATTATACATGCTCATAATTTTTAACTAAAAGAGTTGTTTGGGTAGATAGAAATCAACAACAATATTGATTGTATGAGAATGTTGAGAAAATGCACATGCCTAATGTCATAAAATTAGTATTGCTTGTATGAGAATGTTTAGAATGGGAAAATGCCCATTGTCATAGCACCCATTCTCACATATTGTTAAAAGAGTTGTGAAATTGATGGAATTTGTTTTGCATTTTCTTGTATTAAATGGGCATATGCCCATTCTCATTTAGGAATCATAGAAGACTTGCTTGGGCAGATAGGAATCATAAAAGAAGAGTATGGATTATACATGCTCATATCTTTTATATAGGTATGAAATTGATTGACCATTTTTACATTGTCTTTTATTGAATGGGAAGATGCCCATATCATATAGGAATCCTTAGTTTGGGTTGATAGGAATCACAAAAATATTACTTCTATTAGAAAGTTTAGAATGGACACATGGACATTATCATAAAACAAATATTATTCAATCATGATCAGATAAATGACCATTCTCAAATAAATAAATATTACTTGAATTATAATGTTTAGAATGAGAATATGGCCTTTATGATAGGAATAATCAAATTTACTTTGTTTTAGAATGTGCACCCATTCTCACATCTTGTTAAAAGAGTTATGAAATTGATGGAGATTTTTTTGCATTGTCTTATATTGAATGGGAAGATGCCCCTTCTCATTTAGGAATCATAGAATAATTGCTTGGGTAGATAGGAATAATATAAGAATAATAAGAAAAGTATGGATTAAACAATCTCACAATTTTTAAATAGGTATAAATAGGAATAATAGGAGCAATCTCATAAAATCAACATTTCTTGTATTACAATGTTTAGAATGGGCATATGCCCATTCTCATGCAAACAAAATTGTTTCATTTTGTATTGAATGGGCATCACATTTCTATTCTTCCTATTCTCATATAGAATTCATAAAATTACTCATCATTGTTTCGAATGGGCATATGCCCATTCAAATACAAATAAATATTTGGAATCATTGTTTCCCTTGGGAATATGCACATTTTAAAACAAACAAATATGTTTTGTCTTGTATTTATTTTAGAATGGGAATTTTCCTATTCTCATAAGGGAATCGTTAAAAAACTGTCAATTATTGCTCATACTAGAGATAACTAAAAATATCATAAAAATAATTATAGAGATAACATTAGAATATGAAGAATGAACATATCCATATTCTCTTTATTAGGAATCATAAGAGATAAATCATTATTGTTCATAAAGATATGTGAATAAGTATAATAAAAATAATAGAGATAACATTTACTTTGTTTAGCATGGGCATTTACCCAATATGGTTGTCTTTATAGGTGTATCAATTCCAAAGTATCACTTTATAATGATTACTCTCGATTCCTGCATCCCATACAAAAAGATGGTAAGTTCACAAATTTGGGTAGCCAAAAAGTGGACAAAAATAGAAAACAGACAAAACGCATACGTGTTTTGCTAAAACATGCTTACATTTTAATTTTTTTGCTCGATAATCACCGAATCTATAACGCGTATGCGTTAATAAGATTTATTTTATTTTTTCTTATAATTTAAATTTATTTTAGTAAATATAAGAAATAAGGGTCACTCTGCACCTTATGGAAGTGGTATCATAGCTCTAACAGTTATAATCTAGAAGATAGTTTTTCAAAATCTAATCTGGTCAATACTTACTCATTTTTAGGATTTCAACAAACGACCTAAAACTTTCAGGGCATATATATTGTAGTCGGTCTTTGTTTTGGGAAAGCATATAGTCATTTTTTAGGTTTTTGACCTTCTAAAATGGATTTTGGCCCTACCACTACTTGAATTGGTACTAATTTTTAAATTTGGTCCATAATTCACTTTAGTGACCATGAATTAACTCTATGATGTTTGTCTACTTCTTACTAAAAAGAGATCCTCACTTTGTAGATAGAGGATTGTTCCTTGAATGAGATTCTTGTCCTATGGCCAAAATGAGGTGATTGTAATGTGCCTCCTCCTTAAGGTGTGATAACACTAATAGATGTTGAATGAGTTGTTATGAATAGTACCAAGTGAATTGCATCAAGTGAACTCAAATGATTGCTCATTCTTAGAAACATGATCCTCCATATAAAAATCATCCCTTCGCCTTTCCTATCTCTAAAAGAATCCTTTAATGGAATCAAATTCCTGATTCTCATACATACTTTTGCTCATATGTCTCTATAAGAGACAAGCCATGCCTTAATACTTCACAAATAATGGTCCTTGATAACTCGGTGACATGACTAGCTCATTTTAGCTTGTTCTGAAGGGTGTTCAATTAACTATAGAATGGCCAAAAATGCATTTTTAGGCCTTCAAAGGAATTAGTCTCTCATCAAAACTAAATGAGTCAATCGATCACCTTAAACACTATTCCCTACACACTAAAACATGTTGAATGATCTTTTTAGGACTTTCCTTTGGGTGAGGGTTTATGATTTAGGGTTTAGGGTTTAGGGCTCGGGGTTTAGGGTTTAGGGATAAGGGTTTAGGACTCAAGGTTTAGAGTTTAGGGTTTAAGGTTTAGTGTTTAAGGCTCATAGTTCATATTTTAGGGTTTAGGGTTTAGGGCTCATGGCTTAGGGTTCATGGTTTAGGGTTTATGGTTTAGAGTTTAGGGTTTATGGTTCATGGTTAAGGGTTGAAGGTTTAGGGTTTAGGGCTCAAGGTTCAAGATTCAGGGTTTAGGGGTCAAGGTTGAGGGTTTAGGGTTTATGGCTCAAGGTTAAGGGTGTAGGGATCAAGGTTGATGGTTTAGGGTTTAGGGTTGAGAGTTGAGGGTTCAGGGTTTAGTTTTTAGGGTTTAGGGTTGAGGGTTTATGTTTAAGGGTTCAAGGTTTAGGGTTTTGGCTTAGGGCTTATGGCTTAGGGCCTAGGGTTCGGGCTTAGGGTTTAGGGTTTAGGGCTCAAGGTTTAGGGTTTAGGGGTCAAGGTTTAGGTTTTAGGTTTTAGGGTTTAGGGTTTAGGATTTAGGGCTTAGAGTTTAGGGTTTAGGGATTAGGGTTTATGGTATAGGGTTTAGGGTTTAGGGCTCAAGGTTTAAGGTTTAGGGTTGAGGATTTAGGGTTTATGGTTTAGGGTTTAGGAGTTAGGGTTTAAGGTTTAGGGTTAAGGATTTAGGGTTTACGGTTCAAGGTTTAGGAGTTAGGGTTTAAGGTTTAAAGGTCAGGGTTCAGGGTTTAGGGATCAGGGTTGAGGTTTAAGGTTTAGGGTTGAGAGTTGAGGGTTCAAGGTTTAGGGTTTAAGGTTTAGTTTTTAGGGTTTAGGGTTGAGGGTTTATGTTTAAGGGTTCAAGGTTTACTTGTTTTGGCTTAGGATTATGGCTTAGGGCCTAGGGTTCAAGGCTTAGGGTTTAGGGTTTAGGGCTCAAGGTTTAGGGTTTAGGGGTTAGGGTTTGGGTTTTAGGGTTTAGGATTTAGGGATTAGAGTTTAGGGTTTAGGGCTTATGGTTTATGGTATAGAGTATAGGGTATAGGGTTTAGGGTTTAGGGCTCAGGTTTTAAGATTTAGGGGTTAAGGATTTAGTGGTTGAGGTTCATAGTTTAGGGTTTAGAGGTCGGGGTTTAGGGTTTATGATTTAATTTTTAGGGTTTATGATTTAGGGACCTTTAGATATTAAAATTTAGGACTTAAGGTTTATGGTTTAGGGCTCAAGAGTTAAGGGGTTAAGGTACATGGTTTAAGGTTTACGACTTAGGGTTCGGGGTTTAGAGTTATGGGTTTAAGATTTAGGGTTTAGTTATGAGTTTAAGGTTTAGGGGTTAGAGATTAGGGCTCTAGATTTAGGGTTTAGGGTTTAGGGATCAATGATTAGGGTGTAGGGTTCAAGGCTTAAGGTTTAGGGTTTATGGTTTTAGGGTTTAGGGTTCATGGTTCATGGCTTATGGCTTAAGGTTCGGGGTTCGAGTTACTTGGTTTAATGTTTGGGGGTTACAACTTGAGGCTTTGGATTTATTATTTAGGGTTTAGGGATTAGGGATCATGGTTTAGGGTCTAGGGTCAAGGGTTACGGGTTACGGGTTTAGGGTTTAGGTCTCATGGTTGAGGGTTAAGGGTTTAGGTCACAGAGTTTAGGGTTCATCAAATTTGTAGGCAAAACATTCAAAGAGAGTCATCAAAATTTTATGTCTTTCATCTGTTGATATTTTGAAGGAGGGAAATGTCATATTCCTAACTATCCAATCCTTCCAAAGACCCCAGTAGTCCTCAATCCTTGGATGTACAGGAGACACTATTACTTGGCTTCAATTTATAATGATAGAGATATTTGTAAATTTGTGTTATGACCTCTAAATCTATATGAATTTCAATTTTCTTGGAAATCACATCACACCCTTCACTAGGATTGATGACTACCCCTATATTTTTTTCAGGGATTTTGAAAACATCCATGGGTTTATCATATAAGGAATTATCAATGAATGGAAGGTCACTAAGTCGTAGGCCAGGTAACTCCCATTTAGAACTAAACAAGAATTTTTAGTAGGTGATTGATAACCCCTTAGTGTTCTTAGCCATTCCCTATTTCTATGATTATTTTGAACACTTCAAGAAGTTCACAAATTTACTATCCATTCTAGTAGAACAATTGAACTTTATATTTCTTCAAAGGAGAGGATACTGCAGGAAATTCAATTGTGATCCTACACCTCTGCATTGATATATTCTTTGTGTTTCTTTTGTTTCCTTTAAGATTAATTTTGTTGTTGTGATGGTTATTTTTTCTAGCTTCCAATGGGTCATCTTGGCTTGCATAATACCATACATGCAAATATGAGAAATGTGAAATTTGTTTCAAAGTGTGAATAAATTTACATTTAAGAGCACATGTTGCTACGCCCTTAACCTATTGCTTGTATTAGGATATGAGTAGCCGACTTGTGGCTTACCATATCATTTTATTATATCATTTATACTTTCTCATGCTTAATAGGTCGGCCTTGGTGATGGCCATAGCATATGAATAGTATATATAGGGGATTATAGGTAGTATTTCATTATCATTTGAGCATTTGAGTCTTGTTATATGGTTTGGAGGTTGCCCCCTCGAAGTGGCGAAGCTATTCTAATTGCATATTGAGATCATTATTCTGAAATATTGTGTTATTTTGTGCTCTAATATTTCTCTTAATCTGAATTATACAAGTAATTTCATTACAAGTGGTATCAGAGCTGCGATCTGGGCCGAATTTAGGCAAAAACCCTAATTTTTTGTTTCCACCACATATTGCGAACCAGAGAGAATTGGTGGGAGATATTTTTACCAAAGTTTTGAAGTATATCAAGTAAGGTTCCCTGAAAATTTCAGACTTTTTAAATTTATTTTGCAAAAGTTATTACAAATTTAGGTTTTTTCATAAAATCGCTCCCTAGGGTGCAAATTGTAGAAAAAATTTAAGTTCTTTACATTTTCGGAAAGATCTCAAAAAAATAGTATTAGTATATTCTTTGTGTTTTTTTTCCTGTTCGGCCGAAATTGTATCGAAACCCTAAACCCTAAGATTTGACATCATGGCGGGGCCTTCCACAAGAGCAAAAAAGAATTCGGTAACTCCGGGTAAAACCCCAGATAAAGAGGGGTAGTGATTGAAGAGATGGAGTTAGAAGGGGTAAATACAGATTCCTTAGCACTAGGGTTTACCTCAGTTGATCATAAGGTTTTCCAACTTGAGTATGAGTTACGAATTGTACAATCTGAGATGGCCTCTAAAGGAGACATAGCCCAAATCAATCATCGGTTGGATGATATCATGCAACATGTAAAGGGTAACCAGTATGGCCCAAATCCAGCCCATATCAACCAAGGAGGACCTTCAGTTCAAAATCATGGACAAACTAACCATATGGGATCACTTTTCCAGTCCCATCAGAATCAAACTTATCCGCAACCACGGAACATGATGCCGAAAGTGGATATGCACAAATTTGATGGTAAGGATCCCCTGAATTGGATAAATCAAATGGAGAAATTCTTTGAGTTACATCAAACACCATCAGAAAAAAGGTGACATTGCCATCCCTATATCTTGAACTCCGACCAATTTGTTTGGTATCATTGGTTATGTGCTCAGAGGCAAAAGAATGGTCTAGGTGTCACTTGGACAGTTTTTACCGAGGAGTTGCAATTGCACTATAGTTCTAGTGTTTCAGATAACTACTTTAGTCAATTAGCAAAGTTACGGAAAACAGGATCAGTCAAAGATTATGTGCATCAATTCCAAAATCTATCCTTAAGGGTGGAGAATATTCCAGAAGAGAATCAAATGACTTGTTTCTTGGGGGTCTTAAGGACCACATCAACATGAGGTACATATGTTTAATACAATCAAGCTGTCTGATTCTATTATCATGGCACGTCGTGCAGAGGAAAAAATTCTTTGTAGTAGGAGGCCACCTTTCATTAACACCAAAGACCATAGTATCTCTTCCCCTTCATTTGCTAGGCCAATTAGACTGACTCCTCAACAAATGGAAGAAAAGAGAGCAAAAGGATTATGTTTTAACTGTGATAGCAAATATGGACCGGGACATAAATGTGCTGAGAAGAAGTTGTTCTATATTGACGGAGGTAATGGGGATGATGAGGAAGCTAGTAGAAGATGAAGTAGAGGATCACCAACCTACAATTTCTTGTCATGCATTGTCAGGTATTAGTACTCCTCAAACACTCAAGGTTATTGGCTATCTCAAAAAACAGAAGGTGACGGTGTTGATTGACTCGGGGAGTACTCATAACTTCATAAATAGTAAGTTAGCTGCCCGCCTCAATGCTTTTATTTACCCACTCCAAAATGCAAGTTATGATTGCGGATGGTGGGACAATCAGTGCACAGAGAAAGTGCCGTAGTATCAAGATTTCCATGGGAGACTACATGTTAGACTCACCTATGTTTGCTATTTCTATGGGAGGGGCGATACATTGTTTTGGGGTCCAATGGCTCACAACCTTAGGTACTATTGAGATGAATTTCCAAGAATTGTTCATGCGATTTCATTCAGATGGAAGGACAATACAATTGAATGGGATGGTAGCTAAGTCTCCACAGATTATTAGCTCTCATCAGATGCAGAAGGTTCTTAGAAAAGGAGTGGATGGCTTTATAGCAAAGCTATTTTCCATAGAAGTACAAAATATAGAGTCTTCAATGCCACCCGATCTTCAGAAGATTGTGGATGCTCACTCATCTGATTTTTGATGCAATTCCAAAGGGACTACCACCAGATCATGATCATGCCATTCGGTTGATTTCCAGGAGCCAAACACCTAACATCGGACCATATAGATACCCATATTCCCGAAAAGTGAGATCGAGAAAATGGTGCAGAAATGTTGAAGGCGGTATCATCGTGGCATAGCCAGTGCATATTCTTCACCAGTGGTCATGGTACGTAAAAAGGATGAAACATGGAGGATGTGTCCAGATTACCGAGAACTCAACAAGTACACCATCAAAGATAAGTTTCCTATTCCAGTAATTGATGATTTACTTGATGAATTGCATGGTGCTGTTTATTTCACGAAATTAGATCTTCGTTCAGGGTACCATCAAATTAGGATAAAAGAGGAAGATGTTCATAAAACGGATTTTAGGACTCATGAGGGCCATTATGAGTTTTTGGTAATGCCTTTTGGTCTTACAAATGTGCCCTCAACCTTTCAAAGCTTGATGAACACTATTTTTAGGCCTTTTTAAAGGAAATTTGTATTAGTTTTCTTTGATGACATATTGATTTATAGTAAGACATGGGAAGAACACTTACAACATGTAAATAACGTGTTGGAAGTTTTGGAGAAACATACTCTGTATGCAAAGCCATCCAAATGTTCTTTTGGTGTACAAGAGGTAGAGTATTTGGGTCATATTGTATCCCATGAAGGCGTCAAAGTTGATCCTCAGAAGATCAAAGCTATGGTGGAATGGCCAAGGCCCAAAAATCTCAAAAATCTGCATGGGTTCCTAGGACTAATAGGGTACTACAGAAGATTTGTGTGGGGATATGGTAGAATAGCAACCCCACTCACTGCATTGCTAAAGAAGGATGCCTTCCATTGGACAGATGTAGCCACTAAATCCTTTGAGCAGCTGAAGGAAGCCATGTGTAGCACCCCAGTTTTGGCTACTCCCAACTTCTCAAAAACCTTCATTGTTGAATGTGATGCTTCAGGATCAGGATTGGGAGCAATTCTAATGCAAGAAGGAAGACCAATTGCATTTGAGAGTCATCAATTCAAAGGAAAAGATCTACTCAAACCTGTCTATGAGAAAGAAATGATGGCTATTCTTCATGCAGTCAAGCAATGGAGGCCATATCTCATGGGTAGACACTTCAAGGTAAAAACTGATCACGATAGTCTCAAATACTTTTTGGAGCAAAGGTTATCATCTGAGGAACAACAAAAGTGGGTAACAAAAATGTTGGGTTATGATTTTGAAATCATATACAAAAAGGGTAAAGAAAATGTAGTAGCTGATGCGTTGTCTAGAAGGGATACATCCGCAGATGCCTTACTATGTGGAATGTCCATGTTGATGGCCGATTGGGTGGAGGAAGCAAGATTGGAATGGAATCAAGATAAGGATACACAATATCTAATACAAAATATCAAGCAAGGATCTATGACATCTAACAAATTTGAGTGGAAAGGTAATGCCCTATGGTACAAGGATAGGTTATACTTGAGTAAAGATTCTAAGTTGAAGCATAAGATTCTTGCAGAGCTACATGCCTCACCTGCTGGAGGACACTGGCTTCAAGACATATCATAGAATAAAAAGAGAATTCTTTTGGGAAGGACTCAAGGGGATGTACGAAGTTTGTATCGAATGTTTAGTGTGCCAATAGAACAAAGGGAAATAATTAAGACACCAGTTTGTGCAACCCTTACCAATTCCTAGCCAGAGATGGGAGGAGGTCTCCATGGATTTCATCACCGGATTGCCTTGTTCAGAGGGTAAGAATGTTATTTTTGTGATTGTGGATAGGCTCACAAAATATGCCCATTTTTGTGCCCTATCACATCCATTTACAGCCAGTACAGTCGCAGCTATTTTTTTGGAGACAGTTCAAAGGCTACATGGAACCCCAAAGATAATTGTGAGTGATCGTGATCCTATTTTCACAAGTAATTTTTGGACAGAATTATTTTCATGTTTGGGTACTCAGCTAGCTCACAGTTCATCTTATCATCCTCAAACTGATGGGCAAACAAAAGTGGTCAACAAATGCTTAGAGGGGTATTTACGTTGTTTTGTATCAGATAAGCAAGAAAGGTGGATTAAATGGCTACCACTGGCAGAATGGTGGTATAACACATCTTTTCATACCTCTTCTCAAATGACCCCATTTTTAGCATTATATGGTTACCATCCACCTTCTATCACTTCCTCCTTGAGGGTGCAAACTAAGGTCAGAGATGTTGAGGAACACATTCAACATCAACAACAGTTTTGGCTAGTTTGAAGGAGAATTTAGCATTAGCACAAAACAAGATGAAACAACAAGCAGATCAACACCGTAGTGAAAGACATTTTGAAATCGGGAGGCTGGTTTTTGTACGCTCCACCTTACAAACAGATGTCCTTAAAGCGACAGTAAAAGGAAAACAAACTTGCTCCTAAATATTATGGCCCTTATCGGTTCTCTACAAAAAACTTGGTAAAGTTGCTTATAAACTAGAGTTGCCTCCATCTTCACACATACACCCAAAGTATTCCATGTTTCATGCCTGAGGAAGGTTATTGGACAAAAATTTGAAGCCCAGAGACAGAGTTACTGAACTTGATGAGGAAGGAAGAATCATTTTGGAGCCCAAGAAGATTCTACAAACATGTCCTAAGAGGTTGAGAACTAGAGACATTAAGGAATATCTGATCAAGTGGAAGAATCGAGCATAGAAGATGCCACCGGGAGAATGAAGGATTTCTGCGTGAACATCCAGGATTATTCAACATTGAGGACAACATTGGTTTGAAGGGGAAGGGCATGCTACACCCTTAACCTATTGCTTGTATTAGGATATGAGTAGCCGACTTGTGGCTTACCATATCATTTTATTATATCATTTATACTTTCTCATGCTTAATAGGTCAGCCTTGGTGATGGCCATAACATATGACTAGTATATATAGGGGATTATAGGTAGTATTTCATTATCATTTGAGCATTTGAGTCTTGTTATATGGTTTGGAGGTTGCCCCCTCGAAGTGGCGAAGCTATTCTAATTGCATATTGAGATCATTATTCTGAAATATTGTGTTATTTGGTGCTCTACTATTGCTCTTAATCTGAATTATACAAGTAATTTCATTACAACAAGTATATGTGGAGAAACAAGTTTGGAATAGATGTGTAATATATGCATTACAAGGCACAAGGTAGATGTCATATCCATTTAGTTACTTGTCCCACCTCTCATAAACAAGGTAGCTCTACAAGTAGACTCATGATGGTTCTAGGCACGAGATTAGGAAATATTGATGAAATATGGTTTGGGGTTTAGGGATCATGGTTCAGGGTTTAAGGTTTAGGGTTTAGGCTTCAGTGGTTCAAGGTTCGGTGGTTATGGTTTAGGATTTAGGTTTTAGGTTTAGGGTTTAGGGTTTAGTGTTTATGGTTAGGGTTTACGGATCAAGGTTAAGGATTTAGGGTTTAAGGTTTAGGGTTTATGGTTTTGGGTTAAGGATTTAGTGTTTAGGGATAAGGGTTTATGGTTTATAGTTCAGGTTTTAGGGTTTATGGTTCGGGTTTAGGGCTTATGGTTCAGGTTTAGGGTTTAGGATTTAATGTTTAGGGATTAAGGTTTAGGGTTTATGGTTTAGGGCTCGTGGTTTAGGGTTTAGGGTTTAGGGTTTAGGTTTTAGGGCTTAGGGCTTAGGGTATATGGTCTAGGGTTTAGGGTTTAGATTTTAGGGCTTAGGGATAAGGGTGTAGGGTTTAGGGCTTATGGTTTAGGGTTTAGGATTCACTGTTTAAGGTTTAGGGTTTAGGGTTTAGGATTTATTTTTATGGTTCGGTGTTTAGGGTTTAGCATTTAGGGATCATGGTTCATGGTTTAGGGTTTAGGGTTTAGGGATTACGGCTTAGGGTTTAGGGCTTAAGGCTCAGGGTTTAGGGATCACGGGTAAGGGCTGAATGTTTAAGGTTTAGGGTTTAGGTTTTAGGGTCTAGGGATCATGGTTAAAGGTTTAGGGATCAAGGTTTACAGTTTAGTGTTTAGGTTTATGGCCTATGGTTTAGGGTTTTGATTGTATAATTTAAATGCTAAAAGATTTAGCCCGAATGCTAAAATCCTAAAAATTACCTATGTACTTGACAGATTATACTTTAAAACTATCTCCTAAACCATGACTCATTGAGTTGTGAGAATAATTCTATAAGGTGCAGTGAACCTAATTTATTATATTTACATAAATAAATTTTAAGTTTTTCATTTATTATTATTTATATTTTATTATTTCTTATACTTAACATTTATTTATGTAAATAAAAGCATGTCAAAAGCATACATAATGTTTATAATACACGAAAACGTGTACTCATTTTACATTATCTCTTTTCCCAAGTCATGCCTAAGGCTTGGGGATCCAAACTGATCCCCAATCCCGAGGCATGGACTCCTTGACAAACACAACAAATAATGTGTTTTAACAAGAAAATGTAAAAATGCCACTTCCTCTATGATAAATCAAAATAAAACAATCGATCCATTTAAAAAAAATAATACCGCGATGTAGAGGAGGGTCTATTCATTCTAAAAATATAATTTTTCAAATTTTCTAACTAATATAAAGGTTTCCATATTATTTATTTTCTAACCATGCCTTTTTATAGCTATTTTTTTGAAGTGTAAATATGTCTACATTTCATGGTGTATCTTTTTTTTAGGGTGATCGAAATTTAAAAAAATTACAAGCCCAAAGTAGGCATAATTCTATACATATTCAAAAAAATTCTAATTTTCGATATTGTTTGAGGTAGTTGGGGGGCACGGTCGAGCTCGTTGTTTTTCAAAACATAATTTTTTTGTACTAGAAAAATCACAAATAAAAAATATTCGCTAAACAAATCTAAAAAAATGGATCCTAAACTAGATGCTCCTAGCTATCTTTCTACCAAAGGGTTTTCAAAAATACTAAATGGTGCTAAAAATGGTGGGGCACGAAAGTCACTCTATTATGTTTTTAACAAAACTAGAGCATCCGTTGGTATTTTATTTTTTGACCTATTCAAACTTATCTGCTTTTCAATAAAATTTAGTATCTTAGAAACTAGACTCAAAATTCTACGATTTATATTTCAACAAATCTTCCAATTTTAAGTGTAACTATTTCAAAAAGTCATACAAGTTGAATTTTTTTCATCGTAAAATTACGTCCACTTAAGACCCCGTTTGGCCCCCAACTTGGTGCACTTACCCAAGAATAAAGTATATTTATGTCAGTTCAATGAACTAATATGAATTTTTAACTCGTAATCATGTTGAATTATTATTAAATCAAGATTAAAAATGGTTAACTATAATTTTTATCTACATAGTAGAAAATATCAACAAACAAGATAATAATGCAATCTTTGTTAGAAAAGAACTTATACTACCTAATTTTATAATCATATAGACAACTAAAAATTTGATAAGTAAGAAATAAAACTCATACATCATCTCAAAGTAATCAATATTAAAAACAAGGTAATAATAGCATCTAATAATGATACAAATGTCAACATTAAATAAGATCATTTCACAGTCAATATTTTACATAGAAAAAGTCATACATCATCACATAAATTAATAGAGATAAAATTTAATTTGTTTTGGAATGGATAATTCCCCATTATCGCAGCCTTTATATAGCTCTCAAAATTATTTACTTCAATATTTATTCCTATATGTGAATGGGCATATTCCCTTTCTCATATATGAATCATAGAAGAATAGAGATAAAATTTATTTTGTTGTACAACAACCAGTTCACTACCATGTAAGGAAAAATAACTAGATGATATTCTTCATCTTCAATAAATCACAATAATCAATATAGATGAAATTTAATTTTCTATTGTTCTGCTTTTGATTCCTATGTGAGAATGGGCATATGACCATTCTCATATAGGGATCATAGAAGAATAGATATATAATTTACTACATTCTAAAACCATGAAATGATTTTTTCTCTATTATAATGTTATGATACTATGTGAGAGTGGCTATAGATAATGGGCATATACTAATTCTCATATAGGAATCATAGAATAAGATTAGAGATAAAACTAAAAAGTTACACAATTGGGAATTCTCCACAATGCAAGTGAAAGAAAACCATATGATAGTATTCATCTCGTAATAAATTAAAAGAGAAGATTTAGATAAATTCATGCCTATGAATGGATTGGTGTTTCTAAAAAATTACTTGATATATTTTGCTTAAAAATCCAAAACAATCTAATGAAAGAGATGCCCCAAAATAAAAAGTATAAAAATCAACAATCAAATAGCTCACATGCAAGGAAGTGATCTAATGAAATAGAGGAGCTCAAATTGGAAAGGAATAACAAAAAAATGGAGAGATTAAACAATATATCAATTTTATTTTTCAAAACTTTTGCTTCATAAGACAAAATGGTCTAATCAAATGAGAAAATGCTCATTGTATTATAGGAATCGAAAAGAATAATAGATGTAAAATGTGATCTTTTTAACATGATAAAAATTCAAATTCCCAAGAACTCTATCATCCTTGAAAACATTAATTTCCATTAATATATCCACTATGCCACATAGTGACATGGATTAAATTCCATTAATATCTCCAATTTCCCTCTAACGAGTGGTTGAGGTGTTTTAAAACAATTACCTTCAATTAATAAATAAATGGTGGTCAATAATATATTTGCATGGTGGTCTCGCTCTGTCATGGTCAGAAACAAATATAAATTTTAAACATTTTTCATAGCCATGTTTTAGGTTATTTGCATTTAAAATACACTGCCAATAATATCACCTTTGTGCCACGTAGTGGCCTAGATTAAGTTCAAATTATATTTCTTGTATTAGAATGTTTAGAATGGGTGTATGCCAACTCTCAATCAAACAAACATTTTGGTCTTGTATTCAATGGGAAGTTTGTTTGTACAATAAATATTAAACTTAATCATTTTAATATCTCTTCAAAGGTTATGAGAATGGGATTTTTTAATTTAAATATAACTTTTATTGTATTTAAGATTGATATTTTGCTTTGAAGGAAATTACATATAAAATTGTTAAAAATTGTAAATAAGGCTAGAATATATACTGTCATTGCAAATTATTTACTAGGTATGTGTGGGAATAAAAATTTTATTTTGGGGAAAAATTTCTCACAAAAACCTCAAATAAAGTAGGTGTTGGATTTAGCAACGGAGAATCTAGATTGTTATTTGGAAATTACTTAAGTGTTTGATATTAGGTTTGGTATTAGGTCTGAATATAGGGATCTTTCTTTATGGGTTCAACTGAATATATACCTTGACTATTTTAACATATAATGTAGGTAGGTTTTCCACTAGTAGATATCATGCACAAAAATTCATTGTAATTAGATGAGTTGCAAAAAATATAAAAATATAAATGACATAATCCCATTAAATATTACTCGAATATAATGGGTAGATTCTACTCTTATTTGTGAATTGTTGTCATGTGCTTTTGTAGGGGCATAATTCAATAGAAAGTAGGACAACGATACCCTTATCTCAAAACTTTCAAGTCTTACCTTTACAAGACACCCTAGGTCTACCCATTCTTAACACCAAGCCTTACTCAGTCTGTGTAATGGTCCTCAATTATATGTCCATCCAATCCCCCTAGGTGATTTAGGAAAGCAAATTCAGTCCCCGTTAGGTTATTTTTCGAGCATTTAGAGAATGCCAATTTTTGAGCAGTTTTGGAAGGGGCTACCACCGAGCTTCCCAGTGACTAATGCACCCCCTAGAATGGAATGAATGAGAAAAATTCAACATATAGATGCATTAAAGTTACAATAACATCCATGAAAAGGTTTTGGGATATTTTAGAAAGCTCTAGAGGGTTTGGATCCGATTTAACAAAAGTGGGTTTTTGGGCCTAAAGCAACAAACACCTCGAATGAGAGCCTGAATTTCAAGAAATGATTGTAAGAGATTAATGAAGATTAGAGACCCCAAAAAAGTATTTATGGAAAGTATTTTCATGCCCTAAATTTTGGAAAAAATGAGACATCATGCACTTCTTAGCAACTCATTCTTTTAGTGCGCAACTAGTGGTCCTGAGAAATAAGGGGTAATTTTGAGGTGATGAAGTAATAATTTTATTTAAATCATAACCATTCAACTAATTTGGTGATTTACAATCAATTTAATATAAAATTTCACCTCTAAATGCATTCAGAGCTCAAATCATCGTCACAAGTTAGCCTCAAGGTAAGAGTTCTCGCAATGAATTAGTTTTTTCAAAGGACACATGTCAACACTCGATGTTAGTGGGATTTCATGTGCCTTTCATCCCTTTATTAAAGTTACATAAGGGACTAAAAATATCCTAGCCCTTATTATCCCCCAAAACACCAATGTGATCTCTCTTTTTCCAGTTAAGCCCCCGAGAGCTAAGATGGAGCCTTCCATCTCCCTGCATGGATGATTGCCAAGTGTTGCGATGAGGTATGAAGTGGAAATTAATGTAATTTTTCTCCATTTAGAAAATTGACATAGGAAAAAAATTCACCCAACCCCACATAGGCCTTTTGGTCCCTCATACGCCCAAAACTCAAATCTCCAAGGTGCTTCTTTATAGCTCCCTCCCTCAAACACACATCCAACAAAAATTCACCAAGTGTCGTAACCACACACATGGGGGAATTTTTTGTCTCTTTAATTCCTTTAGAAAAGGTAAATATGGGAAAAAAAAAATTCACTAAGACACTATGCTTTATTTTTGGGATCAAGAAAAGCCAGGACTTAGCCATTTTTCATTTTGTTTCATCCCCATACTTCCATACCCTCCAAAACTTTGGAAAATTTTGTACAAATCTTCCAACCTCCATTGATACAATTAACCAGCTACATAATAGATTATTAAAAATAAAAAAACATTAATCTAAAAATGAAAACAAATCAAAATGACAAATAATGAAGAGGGAAATCAAAGAACTTCTCCCAAAAAAACCCTCATGGTGAAAACACCGAAATATTCATATCTCACAATTTGGAGCATAGATTGAGATGATTTTTTTTGCAGAGCTCATAATTTTAAAATTCCATAATGATGCAATATAAGGAGGATCAAATGATGTTCCAAATGTTTTTTTACAATAAAAATCATTTTGGTGTCCTAGATCTCATTCGGCCGATTTCCTACCAATTTGAAAGATGGATCGAGCTAAAAATGATAAACCTATCATGATGGAGTTAATTTCATAAAAATAAGAGGTAAAAATAACACCTAAAATTTTGAGCTCCATTAATGGCCACCATGACAGCTCCGTGCTCGAAGCCACTACTAGGTAAAAATTTAAAATTTTATTTCCAAGCTTTCTTGGGAAAAATAAAGAAAAATTTGGGGTACAAGATCATGATGGTGAGACAAGTCCAAAATATGTGTCCCATCATAAAATGAGCACTAGAGACATACTTTCCAAAAATAGTAAAAATGAGAACTTACTAAAAATAGTAATTGGTCCCATAAGCACCTCAAATAAATAGTATGTTATTCTAGAGGGAAAATTTCATGAAGGGAGGGTACGAGGAGTTGGAAATTCAAGTTTGTGTCATGATATAGAGTTCGAGATGTGAATTCTAATGATTACTAAAAATAGTAGGTCCCCATTTTGACACTCACTATTAATAGTAAGTCACATTCAAGAAGTAATGTTGAAAGCAGAGGGATAGAGAATACCAATCATGTAAGGGTCCAAGAAGACGAGTTCTCACACATACTAAAAGAATCAATTTTTTCTCTCGAAATATAGTAACTTTTGAGAGACGATGAAATTCAAGTTTACAAAATGGGCATTGTCACTTTGTCCATAAATATTGCCCTCACTAAGATTTATTACCTATTTCCTCAATATACCATATTCGCTAGAAGGTCATAACATTGTCATAAAAATATATTTGGCATCTCTCCTAGATATTTCATAGCTCATCTTAGGATAACTTGAAAGTGTATCTCAACACCCACTACATGGTTTGGGTCACAACTATATCTTGTTTAGGGTGAAATTTATGGTCATTGACAAAATAATTTATTCAACTTGATAGGATTGGTTCTAAGCTCCTATCTCTTATGAATGAATATTTATGAGTCGTTGTTTTTGGTCATCAAAAAACTCATTTAACATGTGTATTTGAACACTTGACCCAAGGTGTCCTTAAACCATCCAAAATAGCTTCTTGGGGTGTACATAGTTTAGGTATTCAGAGATCGTCACATTGGGACATTCCGTTGAGTCATCTGAAAGGAGTCAGGACTTCATCGGAGATGGATCTTTTGTTATCAACATCATTCTTCCCCATCTTCTTCCTTCTCTCTCTCCTCTCTTCCTCCCTCCAACTTTATCTCTCTTCAAATGTTCTAACTCTTCATTGGGGTTTGTAATTTTTGATATGCCATTAAGTTATTCAAAAAAACTTTAGAAACATAATGGAAATGAAATCACCTAGATTATATAAAAGGACTTATATTTTCTTAGGAATATCAAGAGTCTAAAGCTAGGAAAAGGAATATAAAGTGTCAATAGGAATATGAAGAGCCATTTATCTTCTATAAATTTTAATGCAATCCTCTTGTCAAATTCTTCTTGGATGGTTGTATTCTTTTAAATTCATGAGAGATCATTTGTGCACTTGTGGAAGAATAATGAGTTAGCCAATTTTCTTCTATTTTCCCCATCACTATTTTCCCTCCATTCTCATACTATGTTCAACTTTAATTGAAATTCTAATAAAGGAAGAATTTTTTATTTTCAAAATCATATGAATGTGTGCATATTTATATGCATGGTTTCCTCTAGCCAGTAACATGAAAATTTTGGTTGTCTCTTCTCATAAATACATGTGTTGAAATTTATAACTAGTGTGTGTAGGAATATGATTTTCTACTTACAAAATTAGTTCTCTTGTCTCATTTCTCACTCCCATTTCCTTCTCTCTAGAAAATGGTATCTATAGCAAGTGATTGCTATCTTTTCTCGTAGGGTCATGGAGTTCCCCCTGTTGTATCCTCAAGTGAAAGGCCACCATAATAATCCAAATTTTCAACTGCCTAAAAATACGAAAGCTACACCTTCTAAGTAAAGGACTTCAACACCCAGAGTGTGGCAAGAAACCCAAAATTTTTATCACTAACACATTTTGGCACCCACCGAGGGTAAATTTAGTAGCATCTATCCCAAAAAATATGACAAGGTCAAAAAGTATATATTTAAAAAAATAAAAAAAAATTCATATTTCAACATAAATTCAATTTTTAATGCATCTCCATCAAGGAATGAATCCCTGTCACATTCATTTCCAAAACACCATGAAGATATTTCAAGATTTGAGTGAAGTACCAATGAGTGAAAATGAATAATAAGAAGAACAAGATTGGTGAGAAATACAAATATTTGATCAAACATCATTCTAGAACATCTCTTGTAAAGAGAATAAATTTTAAGGAAAGAAAACTCACTCCATCTCCAAAGAAACCAGAAAATACTTTTCAGAATAGATTAAATTATTTCTTGTGAAGATCCCATCACCAAGTCATGGTGGTTACAATTCAAGAAGAGTGCTGCTAGAGGAAAGAAGATGGACATTTCTATTTTCATGATCAAGAATCTAAAATATAGATGAAGAAGGTCCAGAAGAGATACAAAAGGTTGTATGAAGGACAAGACGGTATAAAATTCATGAGGGTAACTTTTTTCAACTTCACGCAACTAACTAAGAAACTCATGACATTTTCTTTCATCTCCCTTCCTCTAGATGAATTCCTTACATATGATGATGAAGAAATGGACATTTTGAGAGGAGAATATGTGCAAAGTATTCTTAGTGTAGTAGAAGGAAATTTTGACCGGAGCCTATCATGAAGTATGGAGGTATGCTTTATCCTTGCAAAGAAGATATGAACATATTGAAGCACTTCATCAAGTAGAGGAAGAAGAGGATATTTTACCTATGGAAGAAGATCATGATGGTTTTCCATACTATGAGGTTTTCATCCCTAGAAGGTTCTTGAATGATGTTGAAGAAAATCCTATCCTTGAGCCTTCTAATGAAGATCAAATCAGCACTATGGAATATGATGAGAGGCAAGATGATGTAGGATCAATTGAAGAAGATATTATTCTTGAACCCTCCATTGAAAATAAAATAAATACCTTTAAATATGGTGATAAAGACATGGAGAAGGGACCAAAAATCATCAATTTATTCTGACTTAAGGAACAACCCCTTCAAGAAGTAATATATTCAATAGAGGATTCTTGTTACTTAATTGATGATTTATTTCCTTTTAAGACTCCACCAATGATTAAGGAATACAAGACGATGAGTTCAAGTAAGCATGAATAATCTCCTTTTAAATTTTGATCTTTTAATTAATGAAGAAATGGAGATATGTGAAGAAGCACATGAGATCAATCATGTATCATGGGCCAAATGTGGCAAATTCAAGATGATCATGGATGTTTTTCCTTCCTATTTTTATCTTTCAAGTGATGGAGAAATGTAGAAAATTGAAGAACCAAATTCTCTTCCTGATTTAATCATGGATGATCTAATGGAAGAATCTCACTTCCTTTCCAAAGAAAAGGAGAATGACCAATTTGAACACAATCTCTTCTCACCCAAGGATAAAAATGATCATCATAATTAGTATGAAGTATTTCATTATCCATCTAAGAAAGAGGATTCATTAATGAAAGATCAGAGTAATGTTGATTCTTCAACATGTCCCCATCAAGAGGATGATGTGCATTTTTACCTTGAAGGATTTATCTTCCCACAAAGCATGGACATCTTCTATTTGTCGTGGATGTGTCATGAATCAAGTATGCCTGTGTTTGCAATAAAATGAATATTAGGAAATAGAAAACATAGAAGGAGTAAACGTGGATGTTTTGAATGAATCATGGATGCAGATGGATCATATTTTAAATCATGTACTGGAGGAACAACATATAGATATTCTCCCAATGAGAATAAAAATAAGCCTATGGAAATTTTAGAAGAACTATCTGTGCAAGATCTCTTGAAGGTTCTAGAAGAAACTGAATATCCTCAACTCAGTCTTGAAATCTTGACCTAGGCTATGGAAATACATGATTGATATGAATCAATTTGTGCTTCTCATTTTGATTCACCAATGTTTTTTTCTAAGATGGAATGGATGGATGAATTTGATGTCTTTCCTGATGCTTTGGTTGATGAGAGTAAAAACATGTCAATTTCTTCCACATTGTGTGAAGAAGTTCATGATTGCAAAATAAGAAAAGTTCTTAAATCTCCTTTGGACATATCTAGTCTTGAAGACAACAACTCCATTATGGAAGAAGATGATAGGGAAAATTTTGAGCTGACTCACATTTAAGAAAGTCATTCGGAACATGGTGAAAAGCTGCAAGAGTGTTGGGAGTGTATTCAAAACCAATTTGTTCCCACCACTTTGGAATGCTCCACCAATGAAAAACAAGAGTTCATGTGGTAAAATAAATCAAGGGTGAAAAATGATTATATGAAAAACCAAGAGCCACAATTTTTTAAATGATACCAAGGTGGGATTCATGAAGATAGATATTGATAATAGTCACTAGGAGCAAAGAAGTGAGAATGTGCATGTCTCTTGTTAAATAATTCAAAATCAAAATATGTTCACCATTATTCAGATCTGATATATCTTAAACATATATCCATGTTGAAACATTATCCTGAGGAAGATGAAGGGTTTGATTTCAATGATATAGCCTCTGTTTTGGAAAGTACTCACCTAGGGAAAAATAACAAGATGTTTAGAGAAGTCCTCGAATGAGAAGGAAATTAGTTTGTTCTCACCGCTCTTGAATACCTTGATAATATGGGAGATAATTTTAGGAAGCCATCCAAGAATGAAGAGTGTCTCCATGATGAGGTCAATATTTTTAATTTTGAAAGTATGAAGGAATGGTGTATCATGCTCATAAGATATCAAGAGGAAGCCTCAAAAGGAAAGAGTTTCAAGAAGGTGACCAAATTTTTAATTAATAAAAGAACATTCTAAGTGCAGTGTGAGTATGAGGATGGAATCATGATCTATATTATTTTTCTCAAGTCATAAAAAGTGATCACTAGAGCTTGTTTTGATCAAACAACAATTTTTGTGGTTAAAAGGTAGGATTTCAATCCACTATTCCATGATGGCAAGTACTTTTCTCAACCCATTTCCAAGTATGTTTATATTCTTTCCCTGACTCTTTAGATATCCCTCTCCTTGTATATATTTTCCCTTTCCTATTGTGTGTTTTTTCCCTTTTCATGTGATTGTTTATTTCTTTTCATCGCTTTTGTGTGTGTGTGTGTGTGTGTGTGTGTGTGTGTGTGTGTGTGTGTGTGTGTGTGTGCATGCATGTTCTTCCTTTCGGCTATGTCTTACAAGTTATATGTGACTCCCGTGTAAAGCCCAATAGATAAGGCATTGGTCAACATATTGTAAACTAAAATTTTGGGATTTATCATGTCATGGATTCATTTTTCTTATTCTATACCATGCCCCAAGCTAGAACCATTTGTTGTCTTGTGTTTATGCAGGGGAAAAATTCAATAGAAAACAAGACATTAATACTCATCTGTCAAAACTTTCAAGTTTTACCTTTCCAAGACATCCCAATTCTACCCATTCTTAAGACAAAATATTACTCATTCCATGTATTGGTCCTCAATTATATGTCCATCCAATCCCCTAGAGATTTAGCAAAGAAAAGTCACTTCCCCTAGGTTATTTTAGGAACTTTTGGAGAATGCAAATTTTTAAGTAGTTTTGGGAAGGGCTACCACTGGCCTTCCCGGGACTAATGCACCACCTTGGAGAACAAATAAGGATAAAAATTCAACATGAAGATTTATTCAAGTTCCAAGAACATTAGTGAAATTTTTTTGGGAGATTTTGCAAAGATCCAGAGGTTTTGGAGCTGATTCAACAATAGTGGGTTTTCGGGCCTAAAGGAGAAAACACCAAGAAGGAGCTCCTAAATTAAATAAAATATTATAGGATATTCATGAAGATTAAAGAACCTAAATTTTACCTATGTAATTTATTTTACATTCCCTAAATTGTGGTAAAAAAGGACATCATGAAACATCATGCACTTCCCTAGGAAACTCATTCTGCTTTGCATGCAATCAAGTGCTGATCCCGAGAAAGAATGGGTCATTTGGAGGTGATAAAATCAGAATATAAGCTTGAAACCTTCACCTTTAATGTAATTTTGTGTTTTATAATCAATTTCATATAAAATTTCACCTTGAAACTCATTCGGGAGCTCAAGATATCGTCATTGCAAGTTGGCCTCAAGGTAAGAGCTCTTACGATTAGTTTTTTTGAAGGATACGTGTTAGCAATATCAGCCTAGAGGGATTTCATGTCGATTTTTTCCCTTTAGAAAAGAGACAAGAAAATTCACTCATCCATTTTTATTGCCAAAAACACCAATGTGACCTCTCTTTTTCTAGTTAAGCCCCAAAGCTAAGTTACTGACCTTCCCTCTCCTCGCATGGATGATCGCCAAGTGTCACGATGAGGCGTAAAGGGGAAATTGATGTCCCTTTTACCAATTTTGCACAATGTACGTAGGGAAAAATTCATCCAGCACCACTTCGGCCGTGTGGTCCCTTATACGTCCAAAACTCAACTCTTAGGTGTTTCTCTCAAGCTCCCTCACTCAAGCACACATCCAACCAAAATTCGCCAAGTGTTGCAACCATGTTCCCTGGGGGAGTTTTTTTGTCTCTTTTTCCTTCGAAAAGGGAAGTAGTGGAAAAAAATTCACCCATCCCCTATGATTTCTTTTTGGGATGAATAAAACCCATCACTTAGCCATTTTTCATTTCATTTCATCCCCGCACACCTTCATACGATGTCGAACTCTGGGCAAATTTTTTTATAGCTCTTCCAACCTCCATTATTAGACCCAACTAGCCCCACAATGGATTAATCACACTAAAAACAAACAAAAATTTCACCTATTTTTTCATGGCTCCATCATCGACGGAGGACAACAAGACGTCAATAATCACTCCCGCACGCCACTCCAACGGCGCATCGAGCCAAAAACTTGCACGCCAATGCTTCCATCGTTCATTTTAAGACACCTCAATGCTTCTATCGACGCTTACGACCAAAACAAAAATTTCACCTACATGGCTCCATCATCAATGGCTATCAACAAGAATCACTCACGACGCGACCAATGGCTCGGCGCGCATCGACGGCTCAATGGCTGCCATCGACACGCTGCAATTAACGCGCAATGGCCTCTATCGACGCGCGTCAATGGCCTCATCGACGCGACGTGACGCCTTATCGATGCGCGTCGAATCGACGCGCGCCATCGACGCGCATTTGACAATCCACGACGCCGCGCACGATAGAGGCCATTGACGCGCGCAATATCGAGCCATTGACGCACGTCAATTGGAGCCATTGACGCCCGATTTAGCCTATAAATACCCTTCAACCGGTCATTTTCTCATTTTCACCTCCCGCTCTTGAATTTTTGCAGGTCTCAATCATTGTCAAAGACGCAAGTACAACTATAATGTCGACTTCACATGCTTCCCAACTGCAAGTTCAAGAAAAAATCAAGAGAATCCAATTCAATCGATTTCCAAGATCAACTACAGGAATCCCTTATGCCCTCACATCCATACTGTTTTAAAGATGTCTTCAGAATATAAAGATTTGATGGATGCGTGTGAATTTTCAGGGGTCGTTAATATGCCCCATTTCGAAACAGATCCGGATATTTTGAATTACCTTCTGTCATCCTACAATTCAGAGGACGACATTTTTTATGTGACTCTGAACGATGGCCAAATGTTCCAATTCAGTATCGAAGCAAATGACATCCATCGGTTTACGGGCCTTCCGTTCAAAAATTTACCATTTGTTACAACCAAGGCAACACTCGTGGAAGAAGACAAGAAATTACTCGAATCAAAGTTCGGTTTCCATGTTGATTGTAAGTATAATTCGTTTTAATTCATATTTTTTATTCTGTTTTTTATTCTGATACAATTTGCTGTTATAAATTTATAGTAATTTTCACTCTTTCACATTTGCAGCCCATGTCAATAAATCCAGGCATGGTGTGGATACACAATCAATTGCACACCACTTTCTTGCTGCACTTATTTCATTTTTTCAATCCAGAATTGTTTTGCAGGGTCGCCAAACTGATATACCAAATTGGGCCATCAGACACATTATTGCCACTATCTCAAAACAAAAATTTGATTGGTGCACATATCTATCCAAAAAAATAAGAACTGAACTAACAAATTCAAAACTTTCTGAAAAACCTGTCATTTATTCAACAAACTATCTCCTTGGCCTTTATTATGAGGCACTTTTAAATTTAAGAGATAAAAAAATTCCTACTTGCAATGATGAGGAGTTGATGAAGTTGTCAATTCCATTTGAAGAACAACAGGTATAAAGTATTTAGTTTGTATTTCAATTTTCGACATTACACTGCGCAGTTATTAACACTTAAATGTTAATTTTTTGCAGAAAAGATATCTTGAAGCCCTTCCCCGAAAAAAGGCGTTATCGAGAGGAAGAGGCCAACAACACGCTGAGGCTTCGGGGGACTCCCAATCTGAAATGGAAGCTCACTCCTCTCCAAACCCTCAACAGTTTGAACTCGTTAAACGCCAGAGAAGTAATACCTTCTCATATATTATTTACAAATTCCAAAGTTGCATATTTATTTTTCAATTTAAATTTTAACCAAATGAATTGACAACATTTAATATTGATGAATCAGCAGGACTTTGAACATACACTGCTTTCACAAACTCAACCTTCTTCCCCAACTCACTCCATACAATTGCATGCATTCATATCTTCCGAATGACACTGAGTACAACTCCTACAAGGCCACCCATAGCACCGAGAAAAACAACCCCTCGACAACAAGGTACAACTCTTCGATAGTACGTTTAATTTCAAATTTTTGACTTTATGAATTGTTTTCCTATTTTTTCATTTTTTTCTTGTACTTTTCAGCACATGTCAGTCCTGATCAAACCACGGCACCGACACCCACTCAACCAATAATTTTTAAAATGCCAACCAGAGGAACAAAGAAAAGAACATCAAACGCATGCCTTTTGCTCCGCCCCTGTGGGACACTAAACATTGCCTCCTCCTTTCGAATTCCAACTCTCTCACTTGGTGGCTTGCCCAAAGGCAACGGGGCATATCTGCTTTTGAACAATATAAATTTAGATGAAGATTATTTGGGCATTGATAACAATGACCCAACTCGGTTTTTTCGATACCCGCGAGATGATTCAAGGCCAAAGCAGTATACTTCAAATTTCAATTTAAATATGCTTTACAATTTTGAATTACATTTCGATTTAAATTTATTTATCTAAATCTTGATTAATTTTTTCACAAACAGATCAGCCCACCCAAAGGCAGAAACACGTAGCAGTTGATCTTGGTGAAAGCCCCCATACTTCTCCAAAGAAGATCGCTTCATCGATTCGATAGTGAACAATTGCCACCTTTTCCTTTGGAGAACTTAATTGGTTATGATTGTCAATCCCATGTCAGTGAGTTTATTCTTCCTCATATCAAACAACTTATAGAATGGGAGAGAAGGGCTAAAGTTCTTATCAATGAGATTATTAGTCGTTATGAAAATTATTGGCAACGGGATAGTTTATACGCTGCAGTCCATAATCAACCTGCGAAGATGGATTCCTTACTTACCCAAGTAAGAAGTGGGACTGTCACGTATAACAACAACTATAAAGACGACATTTTAGATAAGGCATTAAACAAATTGGAAAATATTAGTGCCGAGGCCCAGGCATATTTTAACAAATGGTCCAAGGACAAGGATTTGGTAGCAATCGCAAATGCCGAAAGAGATAGAGCGGTCAGTAAGTACTATTACATTCAAACAATCATTCTTGTTAATTTGAAATTTTCATTTTTAGTAATATTTTGAATTGACATTACTCTTTTTGTGCAAATGAAATATGAAAATTTGAAGAGTCAGGTGAAGGTTTTGCAAGTTCACTTGGAAACAACAAAGAACAATTATCCGCAAAGAAAAATTTGAAGCAAAATATTGTTTTGGTTAACAAACAAAACAATACACTAAAGCGGATAATTAAAGAGCATGGTTTCACCCCACATATTATTCAAAGCTAAAGCAAAGAATGATCCAAATTTGTCATCGCAGGAGATGCGACAAATCAAGAAGAAAGAATTTTAAAAATCTGATAAAGTGCACATGTAAGATCTTATAAGTTCAGGGGTTATTTCTCGTGTTGGGGAAAGAGGTACAAACCACAAAGGGAAGAAGACGTTGGGGAAGAGAGCAGAGGAGTAGAATTGGATAAAGAAAAAGAGGGTTTTGAAAACTAGAAACTTTTATTATTGAGGAAACTTTAAATATTGAATTTGAAAACTTCTACTATTGAGTATGTACTATGGTATTTGAATTTAATTATATGGATTTATATACACCTTTTTAATTTTAATGATGAATGCATTAGATGGTGATTATCATGAATTATATGTATGTTTCTTGTTTACTTGCATTGTCATGAATCAGATGTGGACGTAGATGATGAATGATGATAATTGATAATTAATGATAGATGATGCTGAAAGATGATGAATGACGATAATGATATGATATATATGGACGATGATCAATTTAATGTGGACGTAGATTTATCATCAAGCACAGTAATTCTTCTTCTCTAGACTTTTGTAATTCTTCTTCTCTAGAATGGATATAGATGATAAATAAATGGAATGTGTTATAATGGATATAGATGACATTAATGATTAGAATGGATATAGATGACATTAGAACGAATAGAATTGTAATGATATGATTATGAATTATTTTAAAAAAACTGAATTGTTTTAATAAATTTAAATTAGATAAATAATTGTGTTAATAATAATTGTAGTGTCAGGAGTCAGGATATGATAATGATATGGTGATGATATGATATATATGGATGATGAGGAATTTTATGTGGACTTATATTTAAAATTGTATAATGTATTGTTTATCCCACAGTTAAAAAAATATATCAAAGGATTTTGCACATATAAAAAATAAATTAAATATAATTCTAAGAAATCAAGAAAGAATCATCACTGGCAAGAAATTAAACATAATTGCAAATATGATAGGGTTTAGCTTACCTCTTGCGTATTAGATTGCTGTGAAATCATCAAGGGTAACGTGCTATGAAATCATCAAGGGTAAGCGTATTAGATTGCTTTGAAATCTTGCGTATATGATAGGGTTTGTTTTACCTGACATTGTAGATAGAGGGGTGAGTTTCCTGACATTGCCAGTCCTGAGAAGTGCCAGCAACATCTTTAAATATATAGACCAACAATATCTTTAAATAAATGTAAATATATAGAATTAGACCTGTAACATCTTTAATGATAACAAGAGCTGAAAAAATGTAAAGTAACAAACAATAAGATTATGTTGAAGAAGATACCTATTTAAAATTGAAATCATCACCGGTAATGTGCTAGATCTTTGTCTTAAAAAAATTCAACACAAAAAATGGATTAGTAGATAGATGGGTGAGTTGCCGACATCACAAATTCCGAGAAGTAATAAATTTCCTGACGGATGTCAACCCACGTTTTCAAAAAATAAAAAGATTGTATTTAACTAAATGTAAATACATAGACCTGTAACATCTTTAATGATAACCAGAGCTGAAAAAAATGAATAGTAACAAACAATAAGATGAATAGTAATTTCAACGTTCCTATCTTTTTGTAATGTCAACATTAAGAGGTAATTCAATTATGATATTGCAATATGTGTATATAAGATTATTGAAAACATCAAATATAGAAACAAAAGTCCTAAATTGTGTAAGGATATAATATTCTATCAACACTAATTCCAGAAAGTATATAGCTTAAATTAGGATTAGGGTTAAAAATAATTCACCGTTCTACCAGATGTAGGGGTATAACGGTGATTTGAAACTGGATAAGGATGTTGTGCAGAGTGTCATAAATTTTCCTTTGAGATTTGGGATCCTAAAATCAGAGGAAATGTTCATCTATTTTAGAACAAGTTTTCTTGATGAATGTGTCATAGGGCTACTGAATGTGTCCTTTGATACTAAGATATCTAATCTATATCTAACACATACTTCACACGTGTTTATTGATCTAGGATATGTGTATGAATATTTTCAACGACTCTTCTACAACTATAAATATCATCTCTTTGTATTTTAGACCTATTACCCTAAAAAAGTGTTTCTAATTATATACATTAGATTTACCTCATCATTCCCCCTTCGATACCTATGAGTGCTAGAAATTATGCACCAAATACACCAAAACAGGATTAAACTACTTGTAGTTCTCCAAGTGTCATGGAAGAGTAGAGGTTAGAAAAGTGTAAATGAAGATGGAGCCCTAATTTTATCCTCAAAACTTGGTAACATTGCTTGGCTTGTATTTAATTAAGGGATAGAGATATGTGATAAGGGTAAGAAGATAGATATAATCAAAATCGGATAACTCATGTATATGGTGACTTATGAAAATTAATTCTTGATCAATCAAATATAAGTTGACTAAGGTAATGTGTGAATTAGAGGGTCATCCACATCTATTACAATATGATGGAGCACCAACACATTAAAAAACATTGATATAAAAATGCATCATCTTTGGTAGTTAATCTATCACAAGACTCTCAACCTTAAATTTTTTCGAACAAAAATTTGGTTTTAGACAACTTCATAAATCCCTTGCTTGAGGATCAATTTTTTCATCTTAGGAAACTTTTGGGAGTGAAGGCAATTTTCATTAAGGTGGGATAGTTCAGTGTTCCTCCTTCATTCCCTTTATTAAAGTACATATTAAGGGGGGATGTCAGTGTATTTAAATAACCATACACTATTGTATATAATTAAGGTGCACTTGTAATATTAGTTGTATTTTAGTATTTGGATAATTCACCCATTAGTGTACATTTATCCACATATATTAATAGGGAAGAGTATGAACCAATTTATTGACTTGATTATCTTCATTATTAATAGAAAAGTAAATTTTCCTTACAAGTTAACTACTCTCCAAGCCTAATAATAGCCTCTACATGTTTTTATAAAAGTATGGAGAGCTAGTGTTAGTGATCAATCTTGTGGAAGAGAGTTTTTATTACTATGAAGAATTCAAGCCATAACATCTTAATAAAATTGTGGTACTCATGATACTCTCGGTAGATTTGTGTTATGTCTTTACTTTAAGCTTTCATTAATTAATCATGTATACATGCTTGTGGGTGTTTGTTTTATGGTTGTTAACTACGATTTTGGAGAGTAAATTGTACATTAATAATCATCCCAAATATTTCAATTCAAATTTTCAATGATGACATCTTCAAAATGTGACACTTTCTTTTTTCTTGTCAATAGCTTCATCAAACTCGACGTTGTCTTCTGTAGAATGTGACGTGCAACAACAAGACGTCAATAATCACTCCTGACGCACGTCAATTTAACGTCAATGGTCTTGACGACGACGCGCCACCGCTTCAATCGATGCGCGCCAAAGGTTACCGACGCGCAATAGTCCTAGCTTGCGCATCGCGTCAATAGTCACACGCCAGGAGCCAGACGCGCCATCGCTCCTATCGACGCGCCATCGCTCCTATCGACGCGCGCATCGCTCCTATCGACGCTGCAGCGCCACTATCCTATTGACGCACGCCATCGACTATTATTGATTGACGCACACCGACTATCCTATTGACGCACGCCACTGCTTCCTTATTGACGCACGCCATCGATCCTATTGACGCGCGACATCCTATTGACTATGGACTATTGTCGCGCGTAAGTAAGACCTTTTTGACGCACGCATCAATCAAGCCATTGACGCCCGATTTAGCCTATAAATACTCTTCAACCGGTCATTTTCTCGTTTTCACCTTCCCGCTCTTGAATTTTTGTAGGTCTCATTCATTGTCAAAGACGCAAGTACAACTATAATGTCGACTTCACATGCTTCCCAACTGCAAGTTCAAACAAAAAAATCTAGAGAATCCAATTCAATCGATTTCCAAGATCAACTACAGGAATCCCTTATGCCCTCACATCCATACTGTTAATATGCCCCATTTCGAAATAGATCCGGATATTTTGAATTACCTTCTATCATCCTACAATTCAGAGGATGGCATTTTTTATGTGACTCTGAACGATGGCCGAATGTTCCAATTCAGTATCGAAGCAAATGACATCCATCGGTTTATGGGCCTTCCGTTCAAAAATTTACCAATTGTTACAACCAAGGCAACACTCGTGGAAGAAGACAAGAAATTTCTCAATCAACGCTCGCTTCCATGTCGATCAGTAAGTATAATTCGTTTTAATTCATATTTTTTATTCTGTTTTTTATTCTGATACAATTTGCTGTTATAAATTTATAGTAATTTTCACTGTTTCGCATTTGCAGCCCATGTCAATAAATCCAGGCGTGGTGTCTAAGATGTAGCATTTCTGAGTACATGTAATTTTTGCAATGCTAGGGTCTAAGATGAGCTTTGTAACTTTGTTTGACCTGATGAGTGCAGTGGAAAAGTGTGTACTTGAAAGTATACTGGCGTGGGCAGAGTTTAAACAAAAAAAGATCTTAAGAAAACTGATGGAACCAAGAAGGGGAAATTAATTGATGTTCCCAAACTTGATGATGCAAATCAAGCAGGGGGAAGAATTCTGATCAATGTACTTTAATATTAACGGAGGGTGACTCAGCCAAGGCTCTTGCTAGTAAGTGTTTGTGCCTTCAATCAGGGAAATGTGAATACTGAATTTGGTAGTATTGTGACATGTTTCACATCACTTTCCAATTTAATTTTTTTGTTATTTTAGTTATCTTTATCCTATCAAAAAGGTGAATATCTCGTTGTTGGTCAAGATTATTATGGCGTGTTTCTCTCGAGGTAAGTCGCCAATGTCGTGGAAGCTACCACTCACCAACAAATGGAGAATAAAGATAAAATCCTTTGTCTACAGGAAGATAAAATATATGACAGCATTAAATCTTTAAGATATGGCCATCTGATGATAATGACAGACTGTGCACATGATCTTTGTCTAGCGCTGCTTTTAGTTTCTCGCTAATTCTCGACACATCCTTTCTAGTGAGATCCTTTTTGACTTGTCCTTTGTCTCTTAAAGGACCATGATGGTTCCCACATCAAAGGATTGCTTGATCAATTTCATACTCCTATTGTCGTGGAATTTATCACTCCTATTGTCAGGGTAAATGTTCCCCCTGTATTTGGTTGAGTGTATTGAGACTCTTTATATTTGTTTTTAAGCCTCCAGAGGTTATGTATCTCCATGTCTAATTTTGGCACATGTTGATGTAGGCAACTCACAAAAATGGAAATGTGTTATCTTTTTACACCATTCCTGAGTATGAAGCTTGGAGAGAATCATTGAGTGGATCGATAACAGGCTGGACCATAAAGTACTACAAAGTAATGCTAGTTTGTTTTCTCTTTATATGTTTTTAAGTTCTGGTTTTGTTCACTTGCTGATTAGGTATCACTTGTTGCTTGGACCATACAGGGTTTGGGCACAAGTACTTCTAAAGAGGGCAAGGAGTATTTCATAGATCTGGACAAGCACAAAAATATTTTGTGTGGGTTGATGAGAAAGATGGAGATGCAATTGAGCTGGCCTTCAACAGGAAGAAGATAGAGGCCAGAAAAAACTGGCTGAGACAATTTGAGGTAGTTAGGCCAGGGGAGCAAGGTGAAATGAAATCTGAATTAAAATGATATTCATTTCAACACTAACAAGTTAACAGTTGCCACCTTTTCAATCAGCTTATTCTTCAGTGAGTTTATTCTTCCTCATATCAATCAGCTTATAGAATGGGAGAGAAGGGCTAAGGTTCTTATCAATGAGATTATTAGTCGTTATGAAAATTATTGGCAACGGATAGTTTATACGCTGCAGCTGATCCAAATTTGTTGTCGCATGGAGATGCGACAAATCAAGAAGAAAGAATTTTAAAAAATCTGGACAGTGCTGCAGAAGATCTTATAAGTTCAGGGGTTATTTCTGGTGTTGGGGAAAGAGGTACAACCACAGTGGAAGAAGCCATTGGGGAAGAGAGCAGAGGAGTAGAATTGGATAAAGAAAAAGAGGGTTTTGAAAACTAGAAACTTTTATTATTGAGGAAACTTTAAATATTGAATTTGAAAACTTCTACTATTGAGTATGTACTATGGTATTTGAATTTAATTATATGGATTTATATACAATCTTTAATTTTAATTGCATTAGATGGTGATTATCATGAATTATATGTATGTTTCTTGTTTACTTGCATTGTCATGAATTAGTATGTGGACGTAGATGATGAATGATGATAATTGATAATTAATGATAGATGATGATGAAAGACGATGAATGACGATAATGATATGATATATATGGATGATGATCAATTTAATGTGGACGTAGATTTATCATCAAGCACAATAATTCTTCTTCTCTAGACTTTTGAACTTGTTTTAAGATAATTATTCTCTATACTTGTAACGATATGATCATAATGTCATTAGAATGGATAAAGATGATAAATAAATGGAATGTGTTATAATGGATATAGATGACATTAATGATTAGAATGGATATAGATGACATTAGAAACGAATAGAATTGTGTTAATAATAATTGTAGTGTCAGGACTCAGGATATGATAATGATATGGTGATGATATGATATATATGGATGATGAGGAATTTTATGATATGATATATATAATTCTAAGAAATCAAGAAAGAATCATCACTGGTAAGAAATTAAACATAATTGCAAATATGATAGGGTTTAGCTTACCTCTTGTATATTAGATTGCTGTGAAATCATCAAGGGTAAGCGTATTAGATCAGTGCTGTCAGAAATCTTGCGTATATGACAGGTTTGTTTTACCTGACATTATAGATAGAGGGGTGAGTTTCCTGACATTGTCACCCCGAGAAGTGCCAAAGAACATCTTTAAATATATAGACCAACAATATCTTTAAATAAATGTAAATATATAGAATTAGACCTATAACATCTTTAATGATAACAAGAGCTGAAAAAATGTAAAGTAACAAACAATAAGATTATGTTGAAAAAGATACCTATTTAAAATTGAAATCATCACCGTAATGTGCTAGATCTTTGTCTTAAAAAAATTCAACACAAAAATGGATTAGTAGGTAGATGGGTGAGTTGCTCGACATCACAACCCAGAAGTAAACAGCTTTCCTGACGGATGTCAACCCACGCTTTTCAAAAATAAAAAGATTGTATTTAACTAAATGTAAATACATAGACCTCGTAACATCTTTAATGATAACCAGAGCTGAAAAAATGAATAAGAATAAACAATAAGATTAAGGGGAAAAAGATACCTCGCTTAAAGTCAAATCATCACCGCCACCGTAATGAGCTAGATCTATGTTTTAAAAAACCCAACACGAGAAATGGATTAGTAGATAGATGGGTGAATTGCCTAACATTTTTAGTATATAGACTCGTAACATCTTTAATGATAAAGATAAAAGATAGATAAAGAAGATACCTATTTAAAGTTGAAACAATCCATTATCAACAAATTTCATCAAACTCGATGTTGTCTTCTCGTAGAATGTGACGAAGAGCCAATTACACTCTCAAGGTTGGGAATATTTGTACTTGTAGAAATGTATTATTCACACCTCTTCTTTCGCAAAGGGAATTCCAAAGGCGCAATTGCTCATCGAACGGAAAGGTTTCATGGAGTATCGAGAAACATAACACCTCATGCAACTTTCCATATTTTTATCCAACCTGCTTTCTCGCTTTTGATTTTATAAATGACAATGCACCAAAACCCTTTCATCCTCCACAGACCCCAAAATCATTGTTTGGCATAACTCATATAATCTGAAATATTCACCGATATCTTCTGTAAGATAGAACTTTGATAGATTCCTCGCCACAACCTCAGTAATAGCACCACTTTCGTAAGGTTGATCTAAATTCTTATATTGGTTCCTCATTTTGTTGTCAAAAATTTGTTGATCAAACTTTAATAAATCGGCATTCAATATACCTTTGATTTCCATACCCTTGAGCTCTGACGTCTTTGTAAATTGTTCCATTATTGTACCCATTGATTTATGGAAATGCTTTCTGACAAAGTCTGCACGGCCACCTTCAGTATTCCAAAAATTAGGATTCATCACACCCATGGCTTCCATAATTTTATCTTTACAGAAACGTTCCCTAATTTCTGATGACAAGGTTTCTGAAAATTTTTTAAGCTTTATTCTTGTTTCAACTATAACAGACTCAAACAAATTACGTGTCACAGGAACATCTTCTCGTTCCGATCCTGTAATATCTTGACGTTTTTACAAAATGTGCATTGGTATTTCCCTCCCATTAACAGTGATGCAGAGGTGATCGTGGATATTAAATCTCAAAAAGGTGTTAGGATTTTTAAGATCTAATAAATCTTTCCAATTTTCAAAAACAGGTGCATCAAAACTATCCTGGGAATAGTACAATATATCAAGACTTTGACATACCATTTTTCTCATCCGTATAAAATCCACAATATAGATTAATCTACCCCAGCATGCTTCATCAAGTATTGATCTCCTTTAACATTGGAAGAATACCAACCAATGTAAGCAATGTCTCCAAATCAGCTTAAACGGAACAACAAGTCCTCGCCCTATCAACTTCATGACGGTATTTGTGCATGAAACCAACCAATGAAGGATACTCCTCACGAACTCGCATGCGTGTTCATACAAAGAGATCCATCTAGTCTCCACATCCTTCAAAAGTTTTTTTGCCATCTCAGTAATTCCAATTGCAAATTTTGAACTCGAGAAAACGCTTTGGGCTGCTTGACATATAGGCATGAAGTTCTCTTATAAGGTCTTCTAATTTAGCAACATTTTCGTGGTTGCTTACCATTTTATACGCTAAATTCATTCTCGTGAGCCATACAAAGTGAATCGGTAGCATATATGGGGCCACCGTTGTTTGTAATCTAACACAGAGCCCTGTTCGTGACCCCGCATGACAGATGCACCATCTCGCTCCAACGCATACCAACTTCGTAGCAATTTCATAATCACCATTCCAAAGAACATCTTTCAAATGAGAAACAACTATTTTATATAGGTTTTCGCATTAGCTTTCAACCATTTTCATAACACCCAATGATGAGGTGTCCTTATATGATTTTCTAAAGTATAGATGTGGATACATACCCATGCGGTGTTGTCGATCGTGTCACTGTCACTTCATCAATCAAAGAGAGATAAAGTTTGCTTTTTTTACATTCTCTTTCAAATCTTCCTTCTCTATCATCGAGAGGCATTTTTCCATTTCCCATCCACTACTTTCTCACCAATGAGACGAGGTACATTCAACATTCCGTTAAATTGATACAAAACTTTGAAATCGAGGAAATCCAAATCGCTTTCCTTTTTTAGTATTTGAAAAAGAGTAGAGAATTGTATGAATTTTGCATGTAGATTTGTTTCTTTCATCTTACCAATATGCGATGTGATCGCTCCTCCCTTTTCCAACAATGTCTATGTTTTTCTCTCTCTCCGCCTCATATTCCGCCAGCGTATCTAACATGCATGCATTCTTTTTCGCTTTTCCACCTATGTGTTTTGATTTTCTCGCCATCCGCCTCAAGCATACTTAAATATTGTTTTCCACAATGTTTTTCTATAGTGTCCAAATTTCTTAGCTTTGCATTTTTTTGTTGCTTTCCCAATTTCCACGTACATATTGTACATGTACATTCGATGGGATTTCTTCAAATTAGATGATTGTACAGTTCAATAAACGGAAATTTAGCTGCCCAATCAAACTTGTATGTCCCGCCAATGGTCCACATATTCTTGTTCGTTTTCAATGCTTTACTTTTTTGAGTAGTAGAATTTTTGAGCAATATCACAATCACCTGGTTTCTCTTTCTTGACCGGAGTTTGATTTTGATTTTTCTTCCATTTTGCTCAGTGTTTGATCTCGTGATATCTAGCCGCACTTCTCGTCGCACCCCAACAGAACAATATCTTCAAGATCTCGGCATATTATCGTAGGTTTCATTTGTTTGACTTTGATACTCACTGCAGTAATGCATGTCCACCTCAATAATACCTTCCACACAACAAGATTCGATTCTTTGTGGTGGCATCCATATGATTGGTATTTACAATATTTGAATCCGCAGAGTTTCCAAAATACTTGAAGAGTGATTTCTGAGATTTCTTACTTACATTTAGGTTATTCGTATTCTTTGAGCTGGCACCTTCCATTATTCTGAAAAGAGTCCTCGTCAAAAGCAAAAGAACCAAGTAGCGACTTGTCCAAAGTTCTCGAGGTCTGTCGCGCGTCCCTTTCGAGGTCTTTGTCACGTGTCAACTCTGCACTTGTCACGCGTCAACAACCCATTTCCTCTTTCGCACGTCAACACTTCCACTTTCACGCGTCAACATACCAAGTCACACGCGTCAACACTTCCTCTCGCAAGCAACACTTCCTCTGCCAAGCACAACAATTCTTCTTTTCGTCAAGTCAACAATCAAGTCAACACTTCCTCTCTGTGCAAGCCGTATGCAGTTCAAATTTCAACAATGTTGGTAATTTGTTAACAATGCCCTTTTGTATACTACCCAACAATCACAAAGCAAATAGAATCAATCTCTCGTGCTTAAGGGTATGCGAGTTCAAATTTCACAAGATTGGTAATTTGTTAAGCTACTTGAGGTATACTACCCTTTTCAAATCAGCTAGGTTTTTATAGAGATGTTTTCAAATGAAGGCGAAGCCACTTCAAAAAAAAAAATACTATATATTTTAGGCTCTAAAATTTGGGGTAAAGATTGCGATGATAAGAAGAATCCAAAAATATTTTTACCATCGTAAACCGATAACCAGTGACACACTTTCCAAAACTAGTAAACTTTCCTACATAGGCTTGCTACTTTTGGAAAGTCTTCATCAAAAGTAGTAGTGGCAAAGACAATGTGCATCCAAGATAACTTGGAGGTTAGACTAAGTGTTCAGATCTGAAAATAGAAACAATTACCATAATTAAAAATAATAAGTAGTCCCATAAGCACTTGCTATAATTATTAAGTTGTTCCATAGGGAAAATTTCACAAAGGGAGGGTACGACAAGTTGCACGTTCAAGTTAGTGTCATCATATGGAATTCAGAGATGTGGATTTTGATGCTTACTAAAAATAGTAGGTTCCCATTTTGGCACTCACTATTAATAGTAAGTCATATTCATGAAGAAATTTTGGAAAAGAGTACAGAGAATACCAATCATGCAAGGATCCAAACATATGAGTTCTCACTCACACTAAATTTGTGATATCTAAATATAGTAAGTGTTGAGAGATGACGAGATTCAATTTTACAAAATGGGCATTGTCATTGTTGCTAAATAATACCCTCACCAAGATTCTTTTCCTATCTCCTCAATATACCATCTTCGCTATTTAGAAGGTCGAACATTGTCACAAGGAACATCTTTGGCTTCTTTTTGTAGATATTTTAGAGCACATCTCGAGAGTGACAGGTCATTTTATTACCAGTCATTTAACCAACTCATAGAAAAGTTGGTGTCACTATAACCAAAGTGGTGTCTAACTCTATATTCAAAAGGAGAAATAAAATCTTATTCAACAATACTTCTTGCTAAGAAAACATACTAAAATTAAACATGCATGAAAAAGAAACACACAACAACTAAATTACTGAAATAAATCTTTCATAAATAAACTATGCTAGAAAAAAATCCTCCTCATTGGGAAAGAGTGTATTTTGGCCATTCTCTTCCCTTTGGATTTGGAGCAACTACAATTAAGTTTTAAAACGCACTTGCATTGATTCAAAACTGATTTACAAAATATGCCCCCTTTCCAAATATATAAAAGGGGTATTTATAGACATTACCCCTAGTTTACTTAGTCCACAATTTAAGAACTAACTACCTATTCTTGGGTGGATTTATTCAAGGTAATAAATACTAAAAAATTTGACTACAACAACCCACTTATCATGGAGAATATTTCTTCAACTCATCCCTTTAATCTATGAACAAAAAGTGGGAGAGTACTTATTCAACATTCCTAATACTATTCCACTATTTGTTCATCCTTGAAACATGAAGAGAAAATGGAGGAGTGTTAAGTCTATGACTTTTAATTCTTCTTGGAATGCCACATGCATGCATGAATTTGGATTACCACATGTTTGGATCTATAGTCTTGGTTAGTGACATGGAAAGAAAGAGTGGGCTGAATAGTTCAATGCTCCTTTACATTAATTTGGAACAAACCAAAATACTTTCACTAGCTAGGCATTTTGTAGCTGTGTTTGGTGTTTCCATAGCTATGTGTAAGTTTTCCATAGTATAAATCTAGCAACAATCTATGAACAGTTGGGATTTCCGTAGCTCATGAAGACTTTTGGTAGCTTTGATTTATAAACCTGGAGTAGAATTGTTTATGACCTATTTTCTACACAATATTGAATTCCAACTTACAAGAAATATTAGGAAATAACAAAAATTAGATTTCAAATAGATTTATAAAGATATGATAAGATAAATCCTATATTCTACCTTAAATATGCTATCCATTATTTAAACTACATCTAAATTCACTTGAAAGATTAATTTTAATAGAGAGAATACGAGTGTTATTTGGTGATATAATGAGACATATTTTTGTCTCATCATTTCCCCACACTTAACTGATTGCATGCCCTCATGCAAGCTACTAATCTTCCTATAGAATCTGATTTTGTCAATACTTCTACATCTTTCAAATTGTCTTCTCCTTTTTCATGATAGTAGCAAACTGAGATTCTAGAAGTAAAATTTTTACTTCTTTCTTATTCATTCTCTCATGAGGTTTTTGTAGATAATGTAGATATTCCCCCAACCCCACCCCAAACTTAGCTCTTTGTTTTCTAATGCATTCTTCAAAAGATTTGGAAGAGAGTGAGTCTCCCCACACTTAGCGTTGTGCATGACCTCATGCAAACTATTTTTTTAATTCAAAGCTTACGATCCCAATTATTATAAATGGAAAGACATCATCTGCATCATTTGATTTGTTACTTGACTTGATCAACACATGTAGATCTTAAAAAAATTCTCTTTTTTTTCTTTTTTAAAATATTTCAAGAAGTGAATCTATTTGTAATTAAAACAACAAATAACAATATTCAAGAATAGAAAAATAGAAGCTACCATACCATACTTAGTATTTATCCTTTATTTCATCATGTTGTATAGCCGTGATTTCCACCTGTAACTGAAAAAACAAATAGATATGAAGTCAAGGCCTCTACAACATAGAACTTTTCAGTAGCAAATAATTTCATCAACCAAGTCGACATAAGAGAAGCAATCATATGAATCCAAGAAAGACTTTGAAGTGCAATGTTTTTTTCATTTTTTTTTTTATTTTTAGTAACTATCGCCATAATAAATTTATTTTCTAACCAATCACTATCCTTTTGAGAAATGTCAACATGATGGAAAATTAGGAAGCAATCTTCTAGAGTTTCTGCAGCATCCAACCAACTTAGAAAGATAATTACAATCTTCAACTTCTCCTTCAAAATGTAACCTTTGTGATCTAAGAACAATATACAACCATTGAAAACAATTATTCTTTTTTAGGAGAATCAATCAGCCCTTAGAATCCTCATATGATGAGTGCTCCATGAAGTGATGAACTTTCTTTGAACAAAGAAACTACTTAGAATCTTATGATGTCACCAAATTGTGAGAAAATGAAATACAAATATTAATGTATTAGATAAAAAAATATAAAAAAACTTCATTTGTCTGAGGTATGGTTGGGCATAGGAGAAAACTTTGGCTATAATTATTTCTTTGAAGAGTCATGTGCACATGAAAACTAAGAAGTTGAGAAACAACGGCAAAATATTATGGGAAATGAGATGGTTTAAGGAATTCTTCATTTATTGGAAATGGATGGTTTATTATGAGATGTTGTGGGTATGATCCTTGAAGAAAAATGGTATGTTGACATTTCAATTAGCATATATTGGTTGAGCCAATATTTTCCTATAGTCATGAGAAAGATTAACATTGATTACTACATATTGGAGGAATTTTTGGTGGTTCCATAAGTTGGGAAAATGAATTTTCAACAAAAATTGAGATAGAGAGGGTAGAATGGAATGAATCAAGTACTGAAAATGAGGAGTATTAGAAGAATACTTGCATGCATCATAAGATTATTTTTAAAGAAAAAAAAGTCTTCAACATGTTATGTTTTTTTAGCAGCATGCATTCAAACTGTGATATCTTGGTCATTTATGTAAAGATCATATTATGTAGAAGAAGAAACACAAAAATTTTGAGCCATTCTTTATGAGCTGAGAGCAATTTGTATCAGAAGACACTGTTATAAAAATTGTCTTCAACATGTTATTTATTTTTGAGTAGCGTGCATTCAAACAATGATATCTTTGTCATTTATTAACAAAAATGAGTGATTTAAAATTATCTAGAAATATTATATCGTGTAGAATAAGACCCAAAATTTTTTGAGCTACTTATTTGTGAGCTCTGAGAAAATTTCATCTAGAAAATCATGTTATTTTCACATAAAATCTCCTTATCAACTGAATCTTTTCTTTGACCTCCTCTACAATGCCCCATTTATTTTTGCTTTTGTCCTCCCAATATACTTGCACAAATAATATGTAGAAATATATTTCTTTATTAACCTACAAAAATTTAGTTTTTTTGGCATTTCTTGCATGCATGAAATCTTTGCAGAGGTACAATACATGCAAACAAGAAATATTTTAGAATATCAAACCCAAATCAATTTAGACCCTACAGAAATATATTATTTTAATTTTTTTATAAAGATTAAGAAAAATTATTATCAGATTCGTATTGTATCCATTCCATCACACCAAAATACATGGGTAACTAGTCGTTATAATTACGGTGTATATAGGAAATGGAAGTAGATACATGTTTTATTTGATGAAAATTCATATTTCTATTATGAATTTTCATCCATATGCTGATTAAGGTAGTGAATCTTATCAACAAGCTATAATATCATATTGAAATGATCAATATGAATATAATTGAAATATTTATTAATAGAACAAATAATTGCATAAACACATGTCTGGTGGACTAATATGAAATGGTGTTTCCATTTTATTGGGGGGTAATTTTTTCTAGAAATATCGATCAAGTTTCTAAATCTAATTGTAGAAATAAAATTTAATCTATTTGCAAAAATAAAATTGCAGGAAAATAATTTTGTAGGAAAAGAAATTCTAAAGAAGCTATTGAATAAGAATCTTTTGACACAAATCTTGCTAAGAGGTATTCTATTGTCACTAGAATACACTTTTAGAAAAATTTGAGTCTCCTAATAACACCTTGATCCTCGAAAACAACACCAAAAATAATGAGTCATTGTATTACCAATCATTTAAGAAACTCATAGACACGTTGGTGTCATTACAAACCAAGGCGGTTTCTAAAGTTGTATATAAAAGGAGAAATAATATATTATTCAACAATACTTCTTCCGAAGAAAACATACTTAAATTAAACATGCATGAAAAAGAAACACACAAAAACTAAATTAGTGAAATAAATCTACCGTAAATAAACTATGTTAGGAAATAATTGGGAAAATCCTCCTCCTTGGGGAAGAGTGGATTTTGGCCATTTTCTTCCCTTTGGATTTGGAGAAACTACAATTAACTTTTAAAACTGCACTTATATTGATTCAAACCGATTTACAAAATATGTCCCCTTTTCAAAATATATGGAAGAGGTATTTATAGACATTACTTCTAGTTTACTTAGTCCACACTCCAAGAACTAACTACCTATTCTTGGGCGATTTATTCAAAGCAATAAATACTAAACAAAATTGACTACAACAACCCACTTATCGTGGAGAATATTTCTACAACTCATCCCTTTAATCTACGAACACAAAGTAGGAGAGTACTTATTCAACATTCCTAATACTATTCCACTATTTTCTCATCCTTGAAACACAAAGAGAAAATGGAGGAGTGTTAAGCCTATGACTTTGAATTATTCTTGGAATGCCATATGTATGCATGAATTTGATTGTCACATGTTTTCATCTATATTCTTGGTTGATGACGTGGAAGTAAAGAGTGGGCTGAATAGTTCAATTCTCCTTTACATTAATTTGGAACAAACCAAAATACATTCACTGGTTGGGTGTTTCCATAGCAGTGCTTTGCATTTCCGTAGCTGTGTGTAAGTTTTCCATAGAAGAAATCTAGCAGCAATCTATGAACAATTGAGATTTCTATAGCTGCGTGAAGACTTTTGGTAGCTTTGATCTATGAAATTAGTAGAGTTGCTTATGACCTATTTTCTACACACTATTGCATTCCAACTTAGAAGAAATATTAGGAAATAACAAAAATTAGATTACAAATAGATTTCTAAAGAGATGATAAGATAAATCCTATATTCTACCTTAAATATTCTATCCATTATTAAAACTAAATCTAAATTCACTTGAAATGTTTATTTTAAGAGAGAGAATAACAATGATATTTGGTGATATAATGAGACATCTTTTGGTCTCATCGGGAGACCCTACAATGTATTTCGATAGTCACTATATGGTTTATCTCACGGTATATCATTTGTAAGGTGGAAGTTGTGGTCATTAGCGAAACAATTCATTAACTTGAAAAGGTTAGTTCTCGAGCTCTCGTCTCTTCTGAAAGGATCTTTATGAATGAATTTTTGTGGTCATCGGTGAATTCATTTAACAATTGTTTTTAACACTTAACCCAAGGTGTCCTTAAACCATCCAAAGGAGATTCGGGTGTGAAAATAGTTTATGGATTCGTAGAGACCGTCACATCGGGACATTCCATCAAGCCATCTGAAGGAACTATGGACTTCATCAAAGACCGATCTTGCGTTATCAACATCATTCTTCCCCTTCTTCTTCCCTTTCTCTCTCTTCTCTTCCCCTAGCTTTTCTCTCTATTCAAATGTTCTAATTCTTCGTTTGGGATTTTCAATTTTTTATATGCCTTTAAATTATTCAAAAACAACTTTAGAAACATAATGTAAATTAATTCTCCTTGATTATATAAAAGGGACTTAATAATTTCTTAGGAATATCAAGAGTCTAAATTTAGAAAAAGGTATATGAAGTGTCATTAGGAAGATGAAGATACATCTCTTTTCTATAAATTGTAATGAGATCCTCATTTGAGCTTCTTATTGGTTGGTTGCATTCTTGTGAATTCATGAGAGAGAATTTGTCTACTTGTGGAAGAACAAGGACTTAGCCCATTTTCTTCTATTTCCCTCCTCACTATTTTTCATATATTCTCATACTATGTACAAATTTAATCAAAATGATAGTTAAGGAAGAATTTTTTATTTTTCAATGCATATGAAAGTGTGCATCTTGTTATGGATGGTTTCCTCTATCTATTAACATCGAATTTTTTTGTTGTTTGGTATCATAAATGCATGTGTTGAGATTTCTAACTAGTGTGTGCATGATTTTGATTTGCTACCTACAACATTAGTTCTCCTGTCTCATTTCTCACTCCCTTTCATTCTCTCTATAAAATTCATCTCTAGCAAGTGATTGCTAGCTTTTCCGTAGGGTTAGTGGAGTTCCCTGTTAGATTCCCGACCGTAAGGAAACTAAAAAAATCCACTTTTTCAAGTGCATGAAAATATAGAAGTAACACCATCTAAGTAGAGGGACTTTGAATCCCAAAGTGTTGGCAAGAAAATGAATTTTTTTCCACTCAACAAATTTTCTCACCAACATGAATAAAAAATAATAATATAATTAAATTTTACTTTGTTTTAAAACATTTCTACGAATCCTATGAGAGGTATTAACATGAAAAATACAATATTTCCTTTACAAACACACTTCCTATTCTCACAACCCATTCTAAAAATGTTTACAATCATATAAATATATTGTATGATGAGAACTACATAAGGTTTGATTCCGCTTGAGGGTATGTAGTGTGTCACTTGGCTTTGCCAAGGATAGTCCAACTAGTATAATATAATTATTAATAATTACAAAAACAAAAATGGTATGTTTTTATGATAATGACCTTTTGGCCATTGAACGCTTCTTTCACTAGTAATATTTTCTATCTATAAGGGTTGTGAGAATGCACAAATTCCCATTTTAAAATAATGTAAGGTTATGAGAATGCACATGTTTTCATTCTAAAATAAATTAAATTGCGTCTTTATTATCATTCTATTATTATTATTATTATATGAGAATGTGCATATGCCCCTTCTTAACATCTAGTTTTATTCTACATTTGCTATATGAGACTCGGGCATCTGTTCATTACAACCGCTTTTATAATAGAATTTTTTTTATCATTTTCATATACTAAGAAACATATTCTTCCTCCGTGTTTTCTCGTATGAGAAAGAACATAATCTGTTCTATACAACATACAAATATAAAATTTATTCAATACAAAAATTGTAACATCTTTTTAATACCAAATGCAAATGTAACATATTTTCATTCATATTTCTACATGATTGAAACCCAAAACCATCAACAACATTACTTCATTATTATAATTTTTAGTCTCATATTCACTCATATTATACTTCTACTTGAATAACCTAGGTCTTACATTATTATCAAATTTTCACTTATATTGCAACTTAAATGACACCCACAAGACTCAAGTTGACACTACTTCAATATTTTTTTTTTTTGATTGTTGGGCGAGTTTATTAGAGGGGTCCCACTCCCCTATACAAGTGCCTAATACCACAAACCACCAACATGAAGCCAGCCTATACACCCCACATCCATAGCCATCCAATCTCCATAGGGAGTCACACCATAATGGGTTTTGAACCTGGGTGGGGTCAGAAACAACAATCTGACTTATCCATTACACCCAAGCCCCATCGGCTACACTACTTCAATATTATCATTTTATAAGATTATGAATTTGTGCATAAGAATGTAGTTTATAATTTATAATTTTCATATAAATTTCTTATTCCAAATTAATTAATTCCTTGCCAATAACATCCCTCATATCATCCTTCACCATCTCATCCTCCTCTGAGTTACTGAGGTAAATCTTAAGCATGCACTTTTTTTCTTCCCTTCTCCAGTTGAACTAGCCTCCTCTAAATATCCATAACCATATTTTTAAGCCCGATAGATCCTCTCTGATGGAATTTTGAGAAGTAAAAATTTTCTTCGAGGCCTCAATATCTTTCATAAAATTATCACCATGTTCGCCTGGCGATCGAGGGAAATAACATCCTTTTCCAACTACAAAACCCTAAGGGAAATTTTTTTCAATGCCATACTCCAATCAAACTCCACATTTTATTTTCCTTTGGAAGGTTCCCCTTTGATATCAGACATAGAAACACCAGCCATAGTATCAATACCCTTCTTCTTCCTCAATTTATTCATTCATTCCACTAGAGTACAATTTTCATCTAGGTCCTCCAAATTTGGCTCCAAAACCTCCCTCTCCATATTACCAACAACATCTATAATGTTTATTGACGACATAAAAGACTATTTTATGTCATCTAATCCCAAAGAGGAGGAATCCTCATCCTCCTCCCACTTCATATAATTCTCATCCTCAACATGCTTTAAATCATTATTCAATGAGCCCCTAAACTTATCAGATTTGGTAAAATTTGTAGAAACCAAATGGAATAAGGCTATCATCAATCCCTAATGAAGAGGTATTTTCAACTTTCCTTTTGGAAATTCTAGATTAATTTGTGTGGGGAACCATTGAGAAAGAATGGGAGATTATAATTCATACCAAGGAGGATATGAATTAACATAGGGAAATTTTGGGCATAAAATACCTTGTACCTACCCTCTAAGGTGATAAATTACATCAAGTGTAGGGAAATTTCATTGAAAGGATTAGGTAAAGAATCTCTCTCAAAACCTGCACAATGATGTCTTAGTTTCTCTCTACCCACAAAATTTTTTTCATCTCCTCATCACATTTTTTCTTTAGTTTGTAAATCTCCCTCCCCTCATTGTTCATCCTAACCACTATAGTAATAAAATCCATATAATTTTTATAGAAAAACCCCGATACTAGCCTAACCATCCTTCCAATGACTAGAAAAATCCTTTCTCAAGGATTCTTCATGGCCTTTAAAACTTTGAAAGAGAGATGAAATACCTGCATTTTCCAACATCATCCAAACTCTTCTACTAATCCCATTGGTCGAATCAGGTTCTAGAAGAACCAAATCACTGCCCATATTTTTTTCTCTATTAAAATGGCAATAAAACTAACCCAATTCAAAACCTTCTTGTGCATTCTCTAACCAATGATCATACATTATCTAGACCTTTCTATACCAAATGCCCTTTCTAAAACCACCGCAAGAAATTATATCATCCAACATGTTATCCAATTTTGGCCCTCGAGGAAAAATTGGACAACAAGGGCCTATTGGATCTTAGGACTAGAAAAACTCTCGAGAGAGGAATTTTTAGTGGCAAGCACAATTTTTGTGTTTATGGAGCATTTGTAATTTTTTGGGGAGATGTTCTATTATTAGAAGACATTTTACATCTTCTAGATTTTGAGGAGCTTAGATCCTACCTAGGGAGTGTACACTAGGCTCTGTAAGAGCCACATTTACCCAACACAACCAAAATGGTTACAATTAATCTATAAATATTATGAAGTGTTCTCCTCCATCTACATAGTGCCATGAAATTGACAAAATCCTTAAAAGGTTTGAAGGGTTGTTGAATTTTTAAAAATGTGTCAAAATGGAGTTAAAGGTAGTTTGAGCTAGTTGATCATCATCACAAAGTGGCTCAACATTATGTAATTTGTATCAGCTTATGATGGAGTCAAGTCCCACCAAGCTAGGTGGAGATGCAACTTGGTGTTTCACTCAACACAAAAACTATGGATTAACTCACGGTTATACAATTTTTTTTGGAGCTTCATAAATGAGTTCATCAACTAGTTCATAGGAAGGGTCACGAGATCACATGAGGATGAGTCATTCTAGCTCAGCAAACTAGTGTTTCCCATAATCTGATCTCATAATATATCAAGTTAACTTTCAAGGTGAGATAATTATGAGATGAGTCATGGTTTAGAGGCTCGGGCTGCTCGTTGAATGAATGCGGTCAAGTTCATCAAAACTCTTGTTGGAGGAAATAGGTCATCTCGGTTATAACCAGTAGCAATTTTCAAGGTCAAGCTATAAGTTCATTTGTTTTTGAAGGAAAGATGATCATGTAGCCCAGATGTGGTATAAGGGATGAGATAGGAAGGTTACATGGATTCAAATAAGTGATCTTGGTGCATGATCCGCTAGGACTTGGGTTATTCAATTTCAAATGGTCATGGAGAAAGTAGATGACATGTAGCTTGGGAGAACTATAATCATAGTGAGCTCAATATCGAGCTCACCAGGATGAGTAACATTGTTTGGGGGCCAAGTTAAGGCTAGGTCATTTGGTGCAAGAGCATAAAGAGTTTAGATTTTGGATGGCTAGTTGAGTTAAGCCGAGGCATTCAACACATGAAGGAGACAAAACGTAGAATTGAGTTATTCCCACGAGTTTTGGAAATCATGACCCATCAATTTGATAGGAATGAATGAATACTAGCTCAAGGATGAGCTCAAAGTATGACTCACCAGGTTGATTCAGTTAGAGGATGGCCGAGCTCACCACTAGAAAAGGATAGCTTGGTTGACACGTAAAAGAAGCATTCAAAGTATCATTTTGGAGATAGACCTTTCAGGATTTTGTAGAATTTATTTTTGAGATCGCTAATGCGAGATGGAAAAGACTTGAAAAGGTCTTAAAAGCATGAAAATATGAAATTTCAAAGTTTCAAACTTTTGGGATTCATAGTGGTTGTGGCGGTCTAATATCGATGTATGTGGGGAGTTTCGATTCCCAAAACCCAAAAATGTGAGCTCACTGGGACTCTAAAGTTTAATATCACAGTAGTGGTGGTTGATGAATTCTCATGTCAAGTTTGGAGTCATCATTTTTCGAGTTCAAGAATTTGTGGTTTCAGAAGTCACTAGGTCGTTAAGTTGAATTGGATTCCAAAGTTTGATTAAGACTTGGTCAATGCGAGTTAGACGATTACATGGAGATCAAGTTGCATGTTAGGCTAGTTAGTGAGCCAATCATCGAGATAGGTGTAATTTAAATAGGAGCCATTGTAATTCATTCCACGTAGCTCGAGTAGCAAATATCCTAGAAAACATTTGAGGAACTGTCTAGGCCGATGAAGTGTGAGATGGTTGGCAAGGACCGAGCCATTGAAGGGATTCCAACACAAGGTGCTCGGCACTAATTCAACACAAAACTTGGGATTACCCAAATAAGGACTCATTTCAAAATTCAATGTGAGCGCTCTCATTATGCGAGCCATTTTTCTAAACCAACCATACAAACACATTATCACCAAGGGTTCCACCAAAGATGAAAATGGTATATATTTAAAAATTGTTAAAATTTTATATTTTAATCAAAAAGAGGAAATAAAATATTTGAATGTATTCAAACATTATGAAGAAATTATTAGAGAAATAAAAACACAATGCCAAAATGCCCAAAAAGTAAAATTTTCTTAGAAGACCATAACTTGTTTCTTGGTTGTCCATTTTTCAAAACATTATAGTCGTTGGAATCAGGGGAATGAGATCTACACAATGAAATCATCAAAGATGGATTTTTAGTGGTTTGGGTGTTCTAAAATTGTAGGATTTTTTCATTCCATGAATAGTTCCCGGAGGGTGGAGTTGCAATTAATGAGGCAAGCATGGTTGACTTGTTCAAATACATTTTGGCTTAGTTTTTATGAATTCTTCCTTCTTTCTCTCAACAACTTAGAATTTTCTATAAATTTAAAGGGAATTATTATTCCAAAAAAGGTTATAAATTCTTCCAAGGTTCCTCTCTCTTCAAAAGTTGAGCTATTATGAATTTGCAGGCTTTTAAGCCTTTCTTCCAAAATTGTAATGACAAATGTTGCCTCTTCTACATGTAATGATGCATTGTGAACATGATTGAAGTAATAAAAGTGTGTTTTTTGTGATTATTATTGGTCCTTTCATCATTATATCTACATCATTGTGCCTTTCTCATGTTTGCATGTACACTGTGCAAATTTAAGTTTCCATTTCAGTTTTTATAAGTTTTGTGTTTATCTAGTAGTGAAGTTTTGCATGAGGTTGAGTTGTAATTCTTGTTCACCCTTCTTAGTTTCATCCTTCTTCACTGGAAGACCAAAACTTTCCTGTTTAGTTTTTTTTAACAAGGGAACTTGTGTTCCATAGTCCGTGGTATCTTGTTTACCCTCTCTAAGTTGTAGTAGTTGAAGTTAGACTGTGGTGCTTATTTTTGCCCTTTCCAAATCAACCTTTCTCATTTTGAAGATCAAAAAGTTTTCTAGAAACACCCTTTCTTGGTGAATCACCAATTCTAAGTTTAGGTTTTATTTCTTGCAAATATCTCTCCCTAATCCCTTTGAAATGTTAGTATAGGTCTAGGTAGCTATTTTTATTGCATTAGGAGTAGTGTAGTGCTTAGTTTAGGAAGAGGAAGTTGGCCTTCTCCAGAGGTTCACCTCAAGCCCAAATCCCATAGCTTGAGAGGTGATACCATGTTACCCAATCACACCGAATATCACATACACATTCAATCCATTTAAGGGGTTCATTGATTTGGTGATAACAATTTTTGGCATGCCCAATGGGACCACAAGAGTCATATCTTTCATAGGTGTGTGTATTTGTGTTCACTTTATTTCATTAAGTTATTGTGCTCTTAGTGAAATTTTATCCTTAGGTGGTAAACTCAAGCACAATTGGTGACTCCATTGGTCTAAATAACCTACTCTCTAAATTTCAGAATGTCTTTTTTTCCACCCATTTCCATCCATTTTTCTTCCACATATTTCCATTTTTCTATCATTCATGAAGTTGTAAAATCATGGATTCATTCCTATAGTGGAATTCCCACTCACAGCAGAAATACCAGGTCCAAAATCCCTTTAAGCTTACAAAATCCATCTTCATATTATTATAGTTCACCTCCAGTTCAATACTCTAATAAAAATCATTTGCAGCATGCATATCTTTATGAACAACTCAGTCATGGTTAGTTTTGTTTTTCACCTAACTATGCAACTTTCAAAGAGCAAGAACATGCAAATCTTGGAAGTTATTGTAAAAATGAAGATGTAAAGTTAAAACTTAAGATGCAGAAACTGGAGGTAGGCATGGTACAATCTAGAGCCATAACTCAAATGAAGGCATTCAATATTGGCTTCAAGGTAGCTTGTCCATGGGTTGGCCCTATGCCAAGTTTTTATAGCTTGTAGGAAAAGATTGCTTTTATGACTAAAATGTTTCCTCATCTTGAAGGTTGGATCGAAGAGTGAGAGGACTATGATTTTGATGTAATGTAATATTGTTGATGGGTTGGTTCTGTACCACCACCTCAGAGTCCTCTTCCTATTTCCCAACCAATATCATTTTAGTATAGACCCCAAATCCCAAACTTTTCACCTACTTCCCATGTTGAGAATCCCATTTCTACATCCCCTATCTTACCATTCCACCATGAATCTTATGTTCCTTGTTATTTTAGGATTCATTATTTTATAAAGGAACCAACACATGAAGCTACACCTCTTACACTACTTCAAACAGTGAATGAAATTGTTGAATCCCAACCCACCCCTCCTCTTGCATTCCAGAACCCATTTTGGAAGGACCAAAAATGATAATAGCAAAACAGAGGAAGATATGGTTGCAGAGACTAGCAAAGGAAAGATTGCAAATAATATGAAGGAGTGGACTGCAAAACTTAACATCAAGAAAACTTCATTCCTGACTAAACCTTTTATAGAGGTTGAAGCTTAGAAATAGGTGGAACAAACTAGTTTTGTACAAGAAAAAAATCCAAAACTGAAGGAGGAAGACCAATAGTCTACCTATTCAGAATTCAATATTCATATTGGTGCCATATCATCAGAGGAGGTTAACTCACCACAAGCGGAAAAATAAGTTGTAGAAGAGAAAGAGTTAGTCCCAAATTTTCTAGGACAAGAGCATCTACAAGGTGAGGAAAACATGTTCTCAAGTGTATAGGATAATTATTACGAGTGCAATGATCCTAATTTCCAGGCATGTTGAGATCTTGTTGTATTTATGGAACATTGCAAAAATTTACAATAGCCTCATCTAATGCCACAGCTGACCATACGGGATTATTACCATGGTGGACTAAAAATTTTCAATTATAGAGTATACCATGCGAGAAGTTCCAAATTATTCCCACTCTTGCTTCTTTCAAAAATAGGATTTGTTAGATGAATTTTATCTTACAAATTTTATGTTTGAAGATGAAGAGGGATATGGTGAACAAATTGCTAATCTGAAGAAAACCATGGGAGAATAAGTTGAACCTTTAGCACAACTAGTTTCAAACAATCCTCTTGAATATGAATTGGAGGAATTGGATCTTCTACAACATTCATTGAACAAAGAAAGAGAGGAGAATGGGGAACAAACAAGGTCAAATTTGTAAGCTTTGGGTAGAGATGACATTATTGATCGATTCTTGCTCTCAATTATGGATTCTAATTCGGTTAGTAAACCTATGATGGAAGAAAGTATTTTTGAATATATTTCTACCCCTAATAATTCTCAAAAGCAACAGTGTATGAATATGAATTTATATGTTTCTTTTGGGATGAAGAGGCTAGAAATTCAGAACAAATTTGTCTTCAAATGAAAGTGGAACTCCTATATGAGCAATACTCTTCAAACACTTGTAAAGATTTTCAAGTGATTCCATTGGAGGTTGTAAGTGGTCCAAAGCAACTACATGTTGAGGAGGAATTATTTATTGTTAAGGAAGGAAATGGAAATGAAGGAAACATCACTTCGGTACCATTCATCCAGGTGGAAGATAAGTTGTTTGTAAATGGGAAACAAGAGGGAAAGGATGTCACTGCAACATTATTCATACAGGGATGTCTTCAGGACATTTCCTTGTCAAAATTTAAGCTCGTAGTAGCAAGGAATTTAAAAGGGTCATACCATGTCCCATTAGGTATTTATATTCTTTGGAACCAAAATAAAATTCACAGTCAATCACATTCATTTCAGAATGTGAGGATGAATTTCATAGCCCCAAGGATAAATTACAATGCCTCTATAAAACAAATGTAGAGAAAATAAAAGAGGCATACTTTCTCTTTCCAGCAGATGCCTTGGTGAATAAAGTGAAGAATTGGGATTGTGAGAAAGGGAAGTTATTTTACAAATCATCAGCATGGCTTCCCAGTATGAGAAATGGAAGTTATTTTACACAACCAATTACAGGGTTTGTTTAGTTCATACATGCTTCCAGTTAGTGTAGATTAGGAATATTTTTTTTAGCATAATAAGTGCATTGTTTTCTCTTCATGTTTTATTTGAAGCATGTATGATTTTCAATTTTTACATGTGTTGTGTTTTTCGTTGATCTTGCACATCATTTGGAAGCATAATTTTAAGAAGAAGAAGTGGAATGTGGATTTACTAAAGTTCCATAACGTCCCAAACTTTTCAAATGTTTACTTGAAATTCTACAATGTGTCATGTATTTTAGGAAGTTGTGGGTTCCAATGTGCTTTATGTTTGACAAAATTAGATTCCGGACAAGTTCAAATGTTCTACTTTAATTTTGGGATAAGTTTTGAAATATCTACAAGTGACTCCCTGCCCATTGGATGTCAAGGCTACTATAATCATGATTAATAGGAAAGCATCCTTCGTAGGTTGCCAAAAATGTTATCCAATTTTGGCCCCTTGGGGAAAAATTAGACAATAGGGGCCTATTGGACCTTAGGACCAAAAATACTCTCACCGAGGAATTTTGGGTGGCATGCATAATTTTTGTGTTTAGGGAGCATTTTAATGTTCCATGGAGATGTGCTTGTTATCCCAATTTTACCCCCTAGGAAAAATTGGTTGAATGCAACCTTTCACAGAAAAACTTTCAGGGTCGGTTCACCATGTGAGTCCACATTTCAAATCCAATAATCAAAGGGTAGGTGGGCTCAACAATGGAGGATCATGGCCATGATGAGGCCGAACAACATTAAAGGAAACCAGAGGCTCAATAGGGAAAAAATTGGAGAAAGGAATCAAAGTTTTTAGAATTCACATACGAGTCGACTCGGGGCCAACCAACAGACTCACAAAAGGTGCCACATGTCAACTCAAAACAATTCTAAAAGGTGAAGAAAAATGGAGACCCTAAATGAGCACAAAGCTTCCACATGTCTAGGACCCAACGTAGTCACTCCTAAATAAGTAGAAGGGACCCAAAAAATGGAGGTAGAGGAGCAAGCCCAAATTAGATAAGAAAAATAGGGTAAGAAAAGGCCTCCATGCGTCCAATCGGCACATCTTCAAAGGTCAATCCTGAAAAGTAGCTCCCAAACGAGCTCCAGCTCGCTACGTGGTTAGGCATCCAAGTGGAGGCAGAGCCGGCCATTGAATCAACTAAGTATCGCATAGTCGGAAAAGCCTCCAAATTTCCCAGGTCAAACATAAAGCCTTCCTCAAACAAAAAGTAGTTGGGTAGAACACAAGGGATGTAGAGCAGAGCCACGGAAGGTGCCATGTGCCTCATTGGTGTAATTTCAAAGGTGCGGCCCAAAGAAAGACCCTGAACTAGCGCCAACCCTCCATGCATCCAAGGTCCGAAAAGGGGACACCAAACCGTTGAAATTTCCAAGATCGAATATAGGTCAAGGAAGCCTCCACACATCAGCGTGATGCATCTTCAAGGTTCAAATCTGAGGTGATCCCCAAATGAGCGCAGGCTCACCACATGACCAGAAGTCAAAAGGGAGGTAGAACCAGCCCAAATCAACTAAGCATAAGGTGAGGTAACGGAAGGAGCCATGTGTCTCTTTGGAACTCTTTTAAGAGGTGAATTCAAAAGTGGTCCCTAAACATGTGCCAACTCTCCATGTTTCTAGAATTAGGCACAATGTCTCTACTAATAGGGGGCTCAGGAAAAGAACAAAAGAAATAGAGTAGGCTCGTGTACAACGCCACATGTTGCTCTGGTGTAACTTCAAGAGTGTAGAGGAGGGGGAAAACCTTGAGATGTGTGGGGCCACCACATGGATATGGGTGAGTAGACTCTAAATCTGAAGCACCTTCAGGAAGCCATATATTTCACTAGGAAGCTCAGGATCAAGCAAAAGGGGATGTTTTGGAGAGCCCTCGACACCTACTACCCACGTGTCACCATTAATGTTTTGACCCACCATTTTCAAGGCTATCAAGTCTCCCACCTACCACCATGATGAAGAACGACTCCTTTCTTTCCTAACAAGGAACAACATGTGAGGCATGGGCTCTGTCAGGGAAAACATCATTGTTGCATGAGAATTTCAATGCTTTCTAGGGTGGTTGGAGTAGGTGAATTTTATGCATTTTATCGGGTAGTTGGAGTAGGATCTCAAATTATTCCCTCCTTTCTCTCTTATTCTTCCTATATATTGTAAAGGAGGGGCATTTTTCTAAAGGTTGGTCATCTTTTCTCTCCTACCCCTCTCTCATTCTTCCCTAGGGTCGAATGTGGAGCTTAAGCCTCCTCTCATTACTCTATAATGGCATTTTCTTGCCTCTTTCCTGCTGATGATGTACTGTGTGAACTCACGGAGCAATACAATCTATTTTGTGATGCATTTTTCCATCCTTTTATTTAATGTATCTTCTTTCCTCTCATCATTGTAGGGTATACTGTGTATATATCTGATGTCTATTGTAGGTTCTGGGAGTTATGTTTAATGGGTTTGAAGTGGTGTTCTATGTGAAATCTATCTTTGGTCTGTGATGCATCTATCCATCCTCTCCATTGCTCACCTCTCTCCACTTTAGGAAGTTGAGATTGTGACCAGCAACCCCTTTTCTTGGTGTTATCACCTCTGTAGTGTAGGATTTCTTTATTTTCATGCTCTTTCTCTCCCTATCTCCTTGGCATTGTTAGATTAGGAGTAGATAGTTGCATTTCCTTCCTTAGAAGTAGTTTAGCATTAGGATTAGGAATAAAATCTAGCTTTCTCCGGAGGGCCATCTCAAGTCCACAAGTCCCACAGCTTAAGATATGGTCCAATGTTATGTAGTCACATTGGATGCCCCACTCGATCTAAGGCCATTCGGGGGGTGTTGTGATTTTGCATGAATAGTGCTATTCTTAGAAGACATTTTCCATCTTTTGGATTTTGAGGAGCTTAGATCTTGCTTAGGGAGTGTACACTAGGACATGTAGGGCCCAAATTTACCCAACATAACCAAAATGGTTACAATAAGTGTGTAAATATTATAAGGTGTTCTCCTTCATATACATAATTCCTATAAATTAACAAAATCCTTACAAGATTCGAAGGGTTGTTGTAAAGTATAAAAATGTATCAAAATGAAGTCAAGGTAGTTTGAGCTAGTTGATCATCATCACAGAGTGGTTTGACATTGTGTAATTTATACCAGGTTATGATGGAGTCAAGTCCCATTGAGTTAGGTGGAGATGTAACTCAAAGTTTCACTCGACACAACAAAGTATGGATTAACTCATGGGTTGCACAATTGTTTTCAAAGCTTCATCAACGAGTTCGTAAGTGGGTTCACAAGATCACATGAGGATGAGTCCTTTTACCTTGGGCAAGCTATTGTTTCCCACGAGTTGAACTCATAATTGATCAATTTGACTTTTGGGGTGAGATAATTATGAGTTGATTTATGATTTAGAGGCTTAGGTCGCTCATTGAACGAATCAAGTCAAGTTCATTGGAGCTCATGTTGGAGGAAAAATTTCAGCTTAGTGATAACTAGGTAGCTAGATCAGTGTTGAGATATGAGTTAATGGTGGTTTGAAGGAAAGTTGATCGTGAATCCAAGTTGTGGTATAAGGGCAAGAGATTGGAAGGTTACATGGGATCAAATTGGCAGCTCGTTGTATGATCCACTAGGGAATTGGTTATTCATGTCAACCGGTCATGGAGAAAGTAGATTACATATAGATTGGGAGAATTTTAATCAAAATGATCTCTATATTGAGCTCATTTAGCTGAGTAGCAGTGTTTGGGGGCTGAGTTAAGGCAAGCTCACTCGGTGCAAGATCACGAGGAGTTTGGATGTTGGATGGTTAGTTGAGTTAAACTGAGGCATTTGAAACGGGCAAGAGACAAAACATAGAATTGAGTTATGCCCACATAGAGATTTGGAAATAGTGAACCATTAACTTGGTAGGAATGAATGAAGAATAGCTCAAGGATGAGCTCAATTCATGACTCATTAGGTCGATTCAATAGGATGGCCGAGCTCATCACCAAAAGAGGATAACTCGGTCCAACATAGAAAAGAATCATTTAGAGTATCATTTTAGAGATATCCCTTTCAGATTTTGTAGCATTGATTTTGGAACTCGCTAATGTGAGTTGGTAAAAACTTGGAAAAGATCACGAAAGCATGAAACTCTAAAATTTCAGAGTTTCATAATTTTGGCATTCATAGTTGTTGTGGTTGTTTGAGCTCGATGTATGTGGGAGTTTTTAATTCTCGAAACCCAAAATGTAAGCTCATTCAAACTCCAAAGTCTTAGCTCATAGTAGTTGGTAGTTGATGAGTTGACCATGTCAAGTTCGGAGTTTTCATTTTTAGATTTTGGGAATGTTTGGTTTTAGAAGTCACCACGTCGCCAAGATGCATTGGATTTTGAAGTCCGATTAAGACTTGATAAATGTGAGTTAGATAGTTTCATGGAGATCAAGGTGCATGATGGGTTAGTTAGCAAGCCAATCATCGAGATAGGTGGAATTCAAATAGGAATCCAATGTAATACATGCCACATAGCTCGGTAATAGAAAATATCATGGTGAACATTTGAGGAACTGTCTAGGCCGATGGAGTGTGAGGTGGTTGCAAGGGCCAAGCCATTCAAGGGAGTCCAACATGAGGTTCTTGACACCAATTCAATGAAAATCATGGGATTAACCAAATAAGGACTCATTGCAAAAGTCAAAGTGAGCTCATTCTGCAAGCCATTTTTCTAAACCAACCACACAAACACCGTTCCCAATGCATTTTTCACCAGGGATTCTACTAAAGAAGAAAATCATCTATATTTAAAAATTATTAAAATATTATATTTTAATCAAATGGAGGAAGTAAAATATTTGAATTTATTCAAGCATTATGAATACATTATTAGAGATCTAATGGAATGCAATTCCGAATGCCCAAAAAGTAACTTTTTCTCAAGAGATCATAACTTGTTTCTTTGTTGTCCTATTTTCAAAACATTATAGTCGTTAGAATCAAGAGAATGAGAGATACACAATGAAATCATCATATGATGTATTTTATGAGTTTTGGTGTTCTCAAATTGTAGGATTTCTTCATTCCATGAATAGTTCCTGGGAGGGTGGAGCTACAATCAATGAGGCAAGCATGATTGACTTGTTCAACTACATTATGGCCTAGTTTTTAGGGATTCTTCATTATTTATGTCACCAATTTAGAATTTTCTATAAATGTAAAGGAAATTCTTATTCCAAAAAGGTTATACATTCTTCCAAGCTTCCCCTATCTTCATAATCTCATTTTTTGTGAATTTGTAGGGATTTCAAGCCTTTCTTCCAAAATTGTAATGATAAATGTTGCCTCTTTTGAATGTAATGATGCATTGTGCACATGATTGTAGTAATAAAAGTGTGATTTTTGTGACTATTATTGGTATTTTGATCACCCTATCTACTTCATTGTGCCTTTCTCATTTTTGCAGTACACTTTAATGCAAATTCAAGTTTCCATTACAATTTCTTAAAGCTCTATGTTTATCTAGTAGTGAATTTTTGCAAGGGGTTGAGTTGTGATGCTTGTTCACTTTTCTCTGTTTCATCCTTCTTCACCGGAAGACCAAAACCTTGCCTATTTGGTTGTGTTTAACAAGGGAACACATTCTCCATAGTTTATGGTATCTTGTTTATGCTCTCTAAGTGTCGTAGGTGAATGTGGATTGTGGTGCTTATTTTACCCTTTCCAAATCAACCATTCTCAGTTTGAAGATTAGAAAGTTGTCTAGAAATAACATTTCTTAGTGCATCACCACTTATAAGTTCATGTTTTTTTCTTACAAAACTCTCTCCCTAATCCCTTTAAAATTCTAGTATAGGTCTAGGTAGTTGTTTTTATTGCATTAGAAGTAGTGTAGTGCTTAGATTAGGAAGAGGAAGCCGACATTCTCCAGAGGTTCACCTCAAGCCAAGTACCATAGCTTGAGAGGTGATCCCATGTTACCCAATCACATCGAATGTCACATTCACATTCAATCCATTCGGGGTGTAGTGAGGATCACATGTCTCCTTATTACTTCTTACGGTTCCTTTATACCCAATATTGATAGAGAATGCTTTCAATAATTAAATTGACATAGAAAGTTCAACCTCTTGAACCTCTATTTGCAAGGTAAACAACAACCTTGTTCCCTTACCTATAGAAATGATTATAGGAAATTAGTTAAATGATGTTTCCATGGAATTGTTCCATTTTTTTTAATATAGGAAAAATTGAACTTAATCATTTTAATAACTCTTTGAAGGCTGTGAGAATGGGCAGCTAGCCATTCTAAATATAATCTAATTCTATCTCTATTCTTCTCTTTGAGAACTCACATTTTATCGTTCAATACACTATTAAAATTATTTATTAATTTAATAACTATGAAGACTTTGATAATGAAGAGCTACCCATTCTAAAATAAAGTTAATTTTTTCTATTTTTTCTAATATATGATTCAAATATGAGAACAATCTCTATTATTTTTCTTCTTCAATGATTCATATACGATATTGGGCATCTTCCCATTCAAGTTAAAAATGTTTTTTTATATGATAATGGGAATATACCCATTCTAATCATTGCAATACAAGCAATATTGAACTTTATCATTACTAATGGGTAAAGTAATAGGATATAAGAGTGAAAAGGAATGCTCAATCTAATACAAAAATTATTTAACTTAATCAATTTAAAAACTATATGAAGGATGCGAGAATGGGTAACTTACCATTTAAAAAAAAATAGATTTTATCTATATTCTTCTTTTATGATTCCTATATGGGATTGGGAAGTTGTTCATTTGATACAAGATTGAACATAATCATTATAATATTAATGAAGGTTATGATTATGGGGACTTCCCATTAAAAACAAAGTAAATTTGATTTATTTTTATTATACAATTGCTATATGATGATGGGAATCTTCCCATTCTAAAACAAATTAAATTTTATCTATTTCCTTCATATATGATTCATAAATGAAAATGGGCATCTTCCCATTCAATACAAGATATAAATGTTTGTTTGTATGTATAAGGGCATAAGATCATTCTAAACATTCTAATAAAAGCAATATTGAACTTAAACATTTGAATACCTCTATAGGAATGGAGGATAAAAATGTTGGTTTGTATGAGAATGGTCGTATGCCAATTCTAATCATTGTAATACAAAAATATTCAACTTATTATTTTTTATAACTCTACGAAGGCTGTGAGAATGGGCAACTATCCATTATAAAACAATTTATTTTTTAATCTCTGTTCTTTTTTATGATTCCAATTTTGAGGAGTATTTCCTCATTAGATACATCATTGAACTTAATCACTTTAATTACTATATGATAATATTAATTTCAATATTTCTTAACTCGCAGATGAGCTTGCCTACCCATCTTGACAGTCAACCTTTCTTTCCCACTTGGTAAGTCAACTTGTCCACCCATCTCGGTAGGTCAGCCCCCCATCCAAGCTCGTGAAGTCATCTCACACACCCATCTTGGCAATTCAGCTTGCCCACTTAGCTTGGCAGCAGTTAGCTATCTTGACAATCTCGACAGCTAGCTTGAAAGGCCCACATAACTGAAAATTCATAATATTATCTCATCCACCCATCTCAAAATGCAAGTCACCCACACAGCTCGGTGAGTCATCTCATCCGCTAAGCTCGAGCTCACCCGCTAAGGAAGATTCAGCTCACCTGCCGAGCTCAGTGGGGTCATCTCACCCGCCGATCTTGGTTGGTCAGCTACCCCACCCATCTTGGCATGTATAGCTCACCCACGCATCTAGGTCTCAGTGCAAACTAGACCACCCAACTTATAAAATAAGTAACACTACTTAGGTGGCAACCCAACACTATGCTTTGGTAATAATAAAATAATTAACTCCCCATCTTAGCATGAAGGATTGGAAGTGGTATTTTTAGAATTAAAAATATTTTTTTTAAGGGAATGATCTTGATCATACTCAAACATGCAAGAAATAGTCATATTTAGAGGCATCCTTTGATAACTATAGAGGATAATGTAGAAGTTTTTCTATATTATCATGGGGCTCTTCTCGTGGCTGTTATTTTTTCACCCTATCCCTTGTTCCTTTTGTTTTTCTTTCCTTTTTCGGGACCTAAATTTTTTTAAATGTGAAGCCGAGTGTGGAAGTCATCCAAATTTCCCTTTAGTGCATCTTGGAGGAGGCACTAAGAGTCAAGACCCTCAAGTTGCGAGTCATGACCATGTGGCCTAGAAAATAGTGAAGGAGTCCGAAGAGTCTGTGAGGATCAAAGTGAATGAGAAGGATACATTGAGCCCCACGTGTCACCCATAAACAAGTCCAAAGGGAGGAAAAGGAGAAATACCCCAAAGCAGCGTGTAACCTCCACATGGCAAGAAAGGAAGTAACTAGTGACCAAAGGACCAATCAAAGAAGTGAAATGTTTGAGGTTTTGTGGATTAATGTGGTCTCATTCCCCAAAGCTAGTAGTTGATATTTGACTCAAAGATCAAATATTTTATATTTGGAAACTAAATGCAGATGCGGGATATCTGATTGTAGGAATTGGAGTGAGAGCCAAGGGGGTCTATAAAGGAATGTTTTTATGCCATTATTAAAGGATTGAAACTAGTGGAATATAGAAAGGAATATCAAAAAGAAATTCAAGGATTTCGTGGGGAATTTAGGTTCAGTTTTTGTTTTACTAGCCTTAACAAGACCATTTTGTAAAAGGTTGAATTTTTTCCATTCTTGGCCTTATGTATTGTCTTCTCTATAAATATTATCTCTTGTTCTATGCACTTAAGTTCTCAATACTTTGTTTCATCTATTTATTCTTGCTTGGAGTTTTAGATGAATGTTTAAGTATTTATCATGTTATGTGACCTTAGATCTTCTATGTGAATCTGCCAATCTATTTATGATTATGTTTTAATGCCTATCGCCCTTGATAAGTCAAAATATCCTTAAAATAGTAGATCATGCTTGATACTCTCTAACTATTTTAGTATTTATTATTGTGCCTTTTAAGTAAGTCTCGGCACATCACCTTAGATTAGAGTTATTTACTATTTTATTTCTCTCTAACCCTTACCTCAACGCATAAACAGAGAAGATCCAACTTTCATAAAATCTAGAGATTATCTTAGGGGTCGAGTCCCATCATATCTAAGATGTCCCAATTTTTTTTTGGTTCTTCTTCAAAGATAATTGTCAACAGCTTTTCCTGGGATGCCCAAAGTGGGACAACATTAAAAGCGTAAACTTCAAATATTGTTACATTTTGTAGCAAGTGTTGGTATTTGGAGGCCCTATAATCACACACCTAGTGACTTCATATCTATGGGTTTAGAAAAATCAGGGATTCAATATCCTCTAGTTCATGAGAATAATTCAAACAAGATCGAGAACAAGTGAAAAGGGTGCATTTGAATATCTATAGTTGTCCTTAGGAAGAAATAGAAGAGGAAGGTAGATCCAAAGGTCTTCATCCTCCGAATCAAACTCTTTCAATACTACCACCTAGTAGGCCCATTTAACTATCTAATAGAGTTATGATACATATCTTAATGAATCATAAATTTCCTCTTCCACAAAAACAATTTGTCTCATGGAATCAAGGGAGTCCGCTCTCATCTTACAAATTCAATCAAAAACATGGAATCCCATTGTAGAAAATTCTCTAAAGGTGCTACCTAAATTCAATGGAGAAGATGTCAAGACCCCAAAAGAGTATCTTCAAGATGTTGTAGAAATATGCACAATACACTATATCACAGAACAAGACATTTCCTTGAGATTATTAGCTACCTCATTCAAGGGAAAGGATTTTGATTACTATCGATCCATTACCCCTAACACTATTGGTACTTAGGGTCAGTTGGGATATGTATTTTCAAAATATTTAGTGAGAAGGGGGATAGATCGTTGCTCTTATAACATCTTATCAACATTAAGAAAGCCCCACATGAGCTTATGACTAATTTCAACACAATATTTCATAAGACATGGAAAAGGATTCCTATTCTGTCTAGACCACCTATAGGTATGGCTATTTTTTTCTATTTAAAAGCTCTAAACGTGGATATTTACACAATGACTCAATCACTAGGATGGGATTCTTTACCACAAGTATATGACATTGCAGTCGAGGCTGAGAATAACTTGATTGATGGCGTGAAGATTCCCCCAAAAGTCCCTTTTCAAGTATATACAGAAATAACCCCTATTCCGTCAAAGCTCCGACATCCATATATAACTATCCATTCTATCAAGGACCACTGCTCATGCCAATCCTACCACAACCTCAACATCTTATTTCATGGAAATGGAGGAAGTAAAGAACATGCTCAGGATATTTTCCAATGAGACATAGTCAATCTGAAGAGGAATCAAGGTGCATACCCTAGATAGAACTATAAAGGCTATCGGGGTGAGAAAACCTCTTGTTCTCAATAGAATAAAATAACCAGAGACGACTACCGCAGTGTAGCCATCTAAATATATTTTTCTAGTTATAACTCCACTCCAAACTCTACCACCCAATAGTGGGAGAGAGATGATTCTAGGACAAAATAATTTGGTAGAAGACCCTAATGGTTGGTGTTTCCCTTGTAATACCCCTCATATGCCAAGATATTGCCCCCAAGGAAACCTACTTAAAAGGTGGTAGAGAAAAGAGCTAGAGAAGGGTATGATACCGTTTGGTGGGCCTTACCAATCCCTGTGGGTTCAAAATGCAACATTTGTGGGAAAAATGTAAGAGATGTCCCAAGAAACATAGGTTTATATTACACCTAAGCATGTGGTTTTCTCATGGATCAAAGGGGAAGATTTTGTATTTACAAATGAGGTGTTACAATCCTAACCCACCCACTCTAAAAGAAGGATGAAAGAAGTGAAACTCCCGCTCTTACCATGACAAATGAAATAAAGAAGGAGCCTCCAAAATTCACAGAACCTCTCACTAAAACTAGAAAGGAAGCTCTGAAATCCATTCAAAATTAAGGAACCTCTCATCCAACAATAGAAAGGTTGAAATACTATCCATTCTCCAAAGCACAACCACTTAGACTAATGAACGTAGCTGCACTCACAAGGGCACCCACAATTGTATCATTATGGGATATCTTGGGAATTCTTGAATAAAAGGAATTTCTTTGATAAGCACTAAAATACAATGGAAGTAAAACAATGATTCTAAGGGGGAAGGATCAACTGAGAATCACTCTAGATTAGACATAATCAATACCAATGAACTAGAAGGAAGAGGTAATTAAACCAAGACCCCAAACCTTCTTTATGACTCTAATAATCTGGTAAAACATTTCTTCACAACTCCATAATTGACTCTAGAATAATCACTAGAGTGATACCCAAAGCAATTTTAGATGCCCTTGGAATCAAGTATGAACCCCTAAGAATAAGGATCATGCCGTTGGATGAAAAGGGAGTCCAAAAATTGGTGTTATCAAAGCTCTCCCATTGTAACTCTATTCTTGACCGAACATAACTGTCCTATAAGATATAGTTCTAATTGACATCCTGCATGTATTTGGACTATGTCTATCCCGACATTTCATGGCCAAGATTAGAGGCTATATGTCCTTAGATTGGTCCCACCTAATCTTGCAAAAAAAGTATGGATCAAAGATGAAGGTGCTATTTGAACCCCTCACCGAGGAGCATATTATGAATCAAGTAGCATTGAGTTTTGAGGCTTCACATGCCATTATCACCTAAAAATAAGATTCATATATAAATGAAGGAGAACTTCAAAGTGGAAAATATTTGGTTGAATTTTTGCTTAGTGATCCCTTTAGAATTTTGATTCTATTGGTTTAGGAACTTACATCATCTTTAATGAGAACACCAAGATTCCAAAGTTAATGAAGGAAGATAATTAAAGCAAAGGGAATTTCATAGAAATTCTCGATATGGAATTCACACTTTGATGGAGCTAGAATAAGGAATGGCTTAGGATTCGGGATATACCTATCTTCACTTGGTGGGAGGAAAATCCTCTCAGAATTTTTCTTCCATTTCACCTACACTATCAATGAGGCATAAGATGGAGCCTTATTGCATGGTTTAATTGTGGCACACAAGGAGGGTATAAAAACTAAGGGTCTATAGAGACTTTGAGTTGGTGGTGACACAGTCGAAGTACAAAACCATAAAGAATCCAAGAATGAAGTCCTATCACCATAGGGTGTGGGATATCATTGAATATTTTGAAGCCTTTAATATCAAGGTTATCCCTCAAGAATAAAATATGGAAGATAATAGGATGGCCTTAATCGGGTCACAACTCGATCTAACCTAGGACTTGATGGAAAATAAAGACGTGGTAAAATTAACCATTCACCCATTTGTACCCTATAATGTGGACCATTATCAGGTTTTTGAGATCTAATAGTAGATATTACTCTTCCTATAACAATTTGAGGAGTTCACAGACAAACTCCAACCAAGAATTGAAGAATATTATGGAGATCAGGCTATTCAATTGAAAAACCAAGCTTCCAAAGGGATTGACAATGGTGGAAAACCTTTTTGGTCCAAATGATGCTAATATGGATAGAAATAAGTTTGCAACAGTCAAGGAAGATTACGCCGAGTTGGAAGTGTCAAATGGAAGGAAGCTAAAGGTTGGGAAGTTAGTCACCCAGAAAGAAAGAGAAAGACTTGTGGCCTTATGCCATAAGTATGAAAAAGTAATGGCTTGAAATTATGATGACCTTCATGGTTATAAAAATATATAATTTGGCATAAGATCAACCTCAAAGAAGGAAATAATCTCATGCACCAAAAGCATAGGCCCGTTAACCCAAAGATTGAATCTCTCATAGTTGAGGAACTCGAGAAGATCCTAAAGGAAAGAATAATCTTCCCTTTCAAGCACTCCATATGGGTTTCTAATTTGATTCCACTAAGAAAGATAAATGGTGAAATTAGACTCTATGTGGATTTCAGGGATCTTAATAGGGTATCCCTTAAGGATCACTATCCCTTACCTTCCATGGAGAAAATATTACAAATAGTTACAAGATCAGAAATATTCTCTCTAGATGGATTTTTAGGCTACAACCAAATATGGCTCACTGAAGAGGACAAACATAAGACCAATTTCAAAACAAAGTGGAGAACCTTTGCATATATGAAAATTCCATTTGGGCTCACCAATTATGAGTCCATTTTATAAAGATCCATGGATGCCGTGTTTGGTGAATTTATCAACAAAGTAATCCTGATATACCTGGATGATCTAACAATGTTCACAAAAGTGGTAGAGTATCATTTCGACGCTTTAGAAGTTATATTCAAGAAGTGCCAAGAATTCAAAGTTTCTTTAAATCTAAAGAAGTGCATTTTTGGATTACCAAAAGGAAAACTCCTAGAAACATTATTTCAAAATATGGGATCTCAATCGATCCAGAAAGATTCGAGCCATTATGGAATTGTCCCTACTTGTCAACAAGAAGGCGGTATAGTCTTTCCTAGGAAAATCAATTTTGTTAGCAGATTCATGTCAGACTTTATCGGGATGATCCTCCCAATTACAATAATACTTAAGAAGGATTTAAATTTCAAATAGATCACTGAAGGCCACTAGGCCTTTGGAAAAATTAAAAGGGAAATTGCATTCTCTACAATATTACTTAACCCTAACTTTTCAAAATATTTTATTTTGTATGTATACGGGAGTGAGCATAGTGTAGCATCTTTGCCAACAAAAAGGGAAGAGTCATAAAGAGAGGAACATCCAGACACCTTCTTTTCAAAGACCCTTCACATCTATGAAATAAGGTATAACTTTGTGGAAAGGAACACTTATGCTATTGTAAAGGGTCTACAGAAATTCACGCATCTTATTACCAATAGGAAAATCATAGTTATGGTGGAAGATTCTAGTGTCAAGGAATACATAACAGAAGGTGAGATAATAGATAAAAGGGATAACTGGATCACCAAGATCCTAGAGTATGACATCAAAATAAATCCCAAAATCTAGTGCGAGGGAGACAATTATGCCACAAATCTCTTGAGGATGTGTAATCCGAGATGGTGCTCAATATCCATGGAAATGAATCCAAGAGTTAGGTTTAACATAAGATACATTTCATGTAGACATGTGAGTATCCAATCCATCTCCCTCTTAAAAATAGAAGGTACTACAGACAACAGGATCCGAGTTCACCATAATTGATAACTTCCTCTTCAAAAGGAACTTTGACGGGATCCTTCTTAGGTGCTTGAAAGAGAGGAGGATGAAATAATCTTACATGAGTTACATCATGGGAGATTGGGAGGCCATTTTTGACCAAAACCACAGCCATAAAGATCCTACAGGTAGGATACTTTTGGCCCAACTTGTTTGCAGACTGTCATGCAGAGGTAAGTAAGTGCAAAATTTGTCAATACTACACAGGTTTCAGGAGGAATGTTTGCATTACCTCTTAACCCTATTCTAATTGAGGAACCATTCACACAATGGATTCTAGAATTCATTGGAATGGTTAACCCAATTTCAAGTGTAGGGAACAAGTGGATCCTAACTGCAACTGAATACTTCACTAGATAGAAGAAAGTAGTCCCACTGAAAAAGGCCACGAAGAACATGATCCTGGAACTCCTTCAGGATATCACTACCCATTTTAGACCCTCGTGCACTATCATATCAGATAATGATAAGGCATTTTTGGGGGGCAAAGTATCTAAATTTGTAGTAAGACATGGTATTTATCTAAATAAATCATCAAATTATTACCCATAGAAAATGATATCGAAGAATCCACCAACATAAATATTATTAGACTCAAGAGGATGGGGGATGAATATAAAATATTATAACATAAACATGTCAAAATATCCTTATGGGATGATTAAATTACACCCAAGAATATCCTTAAGGCATCACCATATGAATTGGTCTATGGAAAAGTGTTGTAATGCATGTCACCGTAGAAATCCCAACCTTACAATTATTAAAACAAGTTGAGGTTGAAGACCATGAAGTAATGTAAGTAAGACTCATGGAGTTGGTAAAAATTTAAGAAATATGGGAAGCATCCCATGAAGACATGATCAGGCACCAAATGGTGGTCAAAACATGGTTTCACCGCAAGACTTCAGAGCCTAATTTTCAAGTTGATACCTTGGTTATAAAATGGGATGTGAGGGATGTGAATCCTAGAAACCATGGGAAATTTGAACCCTATGTTTAGGACCCTTCAAGTAAGCAAAGATAACACAATCAACTTGAGACTTTTGAAGGTGAACCCCTAGTGATTACTTGTAAATGGGATCCTTCTAAAAAAATTCATTAAATCCCTTTCTATCTGTATATTTTGTATCATGTGTATATCCCATTTCTTGCTTCTATCTTTTACTTTTATTTTGGTGGTGTTTCCTTTCTAATAAGTGTCTTCAAACACCTGTCTCTCGCAAGAACCCTTTTTTCCCCTTTTGAGGTTTGGAATGAAGTGTACCTCCTTGAGTTTCCCAAAATAAATGATCAAATGTATCTTTAGAATAATAAAAAACAATTGGCATGTTAATGGTAAATCTCTTAGGAAACAGGGAATTAAGCACTAGAGGTTCGTGTAACCTAAAGTGTTGTTATGGGATGTGACTCAATGCATCCATAAGCCTTACTTAATGTAACTTGATGCCATTATTAAAAAGTAATATGTAGAGTTTGTAAGTTTTATTTTAAAATGGTAGGTGTTTCTCATTCGAATGCTCAAATCTCCATTTAAGAAAGATACTAGATCCTTCATCAGCAAGTCAAGAAGCAATGGAAACTTCCATCTCTATGCCTCCACCAAATTATTTCATAGGAGACCTTTTCCACATTGTTCTCCTCCCCTAAGACTGATATTCCTTGATAAGGAAATTCAATGCGAAATGCTTCTATGGTAGCGAGACTTTGCATGATGGGATTTTTGATCCCAACCTCAAGAATACGTTGAAGGTTCTAAGGGAAGAAACTCATGCGAGATTCATTTCTTAGGGGGATTGTTGGTCTTTCATATGTAGAACCTGGATCACCACTATCGCAATGTACATGTGCCCTCGCACACTCACACCCCAAACTCATACAAATATGCACAAAGTGCTTCAACCTCGACCAAAACCATAAAAGATAGGAATATACAGTGGGTGATTTCACCATGGACTAGCATAAAGATGTTTGTTCTACCTCATGACCCTTCAGCTATATTTTACACCATTGACAAGCTCGAGGGCCTCTGGGCTTCATGCCGAGCAAGACTATATTTCTCAAAAAGAGTCAGCAATACGATGACTGTTAGAGCACTAGGACTCTGGGATTCCCATCTCCTTGAAAATTTTAAGCCAAACTCTTAGGATACCTTCTCCATGTTAGAATTCATTTTTGGCTAGGACTTTGATAGAGATGTCTACAAATGGTAGGTGACGGACCTTTTTTAAGATGAGGTCCTGTAAGGAGGGACCAAACATATCGATTCAAATTTTTGAGGTCATTGAAAATACTATTTGTGAGCAACATGGCGCATTCTTATGTGAACACCACCTTTAGGTACTCCTCTTATTTGTTTCACCTTATTCTATATCAAAATGTCCAACACTTTAAGCCATACATAGACCTGATTTTATGGGACATAGAGGTAGACCCTACGGTGGTTATCCTGACTATCTTCCTGACTCATGTGTTATCCCAATCTTTGGATGCATATGAATTCACCAATTGTTTCGTTGTGTCCATTCTACTAGAATTAAACCCAAAAGGGGTCAACAAAAGTATAAATGATATAGTCTCATCCCTAATGGTGGAACCTCTATACCCTTGCAATTTTTGCTTTGGAGTAGCACAATCGATGATTCAAATGAATTCAATGAATATTTTATGCTCCCCATGACTCTTATGACATGGGTGGTGGCCTTAGAGATAACAAGGCAACTAACACTCATTGATGCATAATTCGCAATGGCCATAAGAAGAAAGGGGTGTTTGAACTCCCTTTGAGCAAGGGGGATCACTATTATCAAACAAAAGGTGGAGCATCTTCTAACCTAAAAGTTAGCTTCTTATGGCTTCTCCTACATCCAAGACACATGGAGGTATGACCTAAAGGGGTATATGGTTGATATTGTGTCTAGGAAAAAAACTCCCCAACTCTCACAAAGATGAATACATGAAATTATTTTAGGATAGGAGGTATCCAAAGGACAACATCCCTAATAAATATGTCAAACTGAAGGACATCCTAACCTCGGCATGGGAATCCTTCCATTCAAGATGGTGCGAGTATGAATCCTCTTTACCAATGCCTAAAGGTCTGAGGACATCCCTGCGAGCTAGGGATTGGGATGCAAAGAAGATTAAGGCCTTTCCAAAATATATGAAATAAATTAGGAAAATGACCCTTGGTTTCGAGGTCATCTCTAGTGATGAACAATGGGAGGAATTTTGGGATGCCAAGCATGATTCAGGCATGGAGAGTGATGAGCCAATAGTACTCATCGAGGATCCACTACACGACATGTAGTAGGCTCCATTAGCCAAAGTCCTCATCCGTAGATGAACCTAGTACATATTCCCCTAGTCTCAAAGTAGGATATTTTGGTAGGTTTTCCCATAATTCAAATGACTCCAAACCCATAGGTATAATATTTCATAGCACAAGTTGTGCTAGAATTTGTTCAAGGCCTTAACTCTACCAAACTATTAGTTATCCCTTTCGCAACCCCCAAAGAAGGAGCAAGTCCCTAGAGCCCTCTTTTGAAGAAACATAAATCTTTAGAAGTCTCTATTTCCTCCGAATCCTTCACCTCCTCCTGTTCATCTATCTCCTCTACTTCCAACCTCCATAGCTGAATGTGTTTCCATGTTAGTCACTCCAACTTAGTTTTTTTACCCCCGACTCTGGTTTTCTTCCTCCACTTACTGCAACCCTTCCCACTTTCTCTCCTTGAGTTGGGGGATGATTCTCTTTCACCCTTATTACTTCCCATCCCCCATCACTAATTTTCACCACCCACGCTTTACCTCCGTGATTCCCATTCATAGGTGGGATCGTCCCTTCCCCTTTGGAATTTATGAATCAAATAAAGACGGCCAATATGACCCGTAATAAGAGAAGGGAGAAAAAGAAAGAAATAAATGGGTCAGGGAGAAATAAGGTAGATATGGTCATTGTATGTCCATCAAAAATATCCTTGACCATTTTCCACATGGTTCCCAACATCCGTAAGCCCACCGAGCCGATGTGGCAAGAAGATTAAACCATCAACACTATGGAAATGGACATGATTTAGTTTTTAACTCAACATAAGTTTGAGTTAATGAGTGAAACTACTCCCGTGGTCACCACAAATTATCTCAAGCTCACAAACAAACTAAAGAAAGTGGAGGAAATCCTCCAATAGAAGAAGATCACCTCCGCCATATCAATGCCAAAGCTAAGGAAAAGGAAAAAGAGATAGAGTGACTTCTTAAGGAGTTAAAGGAAGTGGCATCACAGGAAGCCCTGGTAGCTTCTCAAGTAGAGTCCAAGTAGTTAGAAGATGAACAAGCAACTTCCAAAGTTACAATTTCACTCTACTCTATCAAGAGAAGAATCTCCTTCTACATGAGGTGGAATCTAGAAGGTAGTGGTATATTTGGTACATGTGAATTTATGCACCACAGAGGCTGAGAGGGGAAGAATCTAATCAAAATACAAAGCATCAAAGGATGCGGTCAAGAATTTGACCCATAGGCTCACCCAACAACCCTAGAAGGGGGAATCGCTCCATTGGTGCAAAGACTATACAAAACATATTGCAAAATTTTTTCCTTCATGGTAAATAACTTAGGACTAGAACTCAAATTCATATATAGTGCACAAATCCTATGTGTTAATGTAGAGTCCTCATCCTCAACCATCATTAGCATTGTATTCTCCAAGGTCCTCAAGCACACATGTTGGTTTAGAATTAATACAACTATTTGGACTACTCCTTTTAGGGGTGAGAATTATAGATGATGGATGGTCATCACCTAGATTAGCAATATTATGAGTTGTAATAAGGCAGCCATCAAATTTTATAATCTTTTAGGACACCTCTACCTCAGATTAGGGAAATAAAATAGCACATAGAAGAACTGGTCCAATTAGGCTTCCTTCTCTATTACCAAATGACTCCACTATCCTATCCAAGGAATATATCCAACAACTATCAATGACAAAGGAGCAAGACAAGACTATTTTTAGTCTTTAAAGGATGATCCTAATGGTGTGGAGGTGATAAATATCTTAAAACCCATTATAAAACCGGAGTTTCGATTACACGCTATGGTGCAAGATCTCGCAGACATTTTATCATAAGGCGATCATTAAGCTATATAGATATTTTCAAGCTCTACAACATAGGACATACCACACAGAGGATGAATGGGGTGAGTACCAAGCTTCTTTGAAAAACTATAAGTGACATCTCTTTGAGACACAATTTTGATTTTAAGACAAGGGAGTATTGTCAATCCTTCCATGATCGGGCATGGAGTCCTTGGTGAGTCACCATAAGTGTAGAAGTTTTTATAAATTGTTTCGTGGATCTCCCATGGATGTTATTTTGTCTCCCGATCATTGTTCCTTTTTTTTTTTTTTGGAGGGACCAAAATTTTCTTAAATATGAAGTTGAGTGTAGAAGGAATCCACATTTCCCTTTGGTGCATCTAGAGGAGGCACTAAGAGTTTGACCCTCAAGCAAAGAGTGATGACCATATGGCTAGAGAACAATGCATGATCCTAAATAGTCCGTGTGAGGATAAAAGTGAATGACAAGGATGGGTTAAGGCCCATGTGTCACCCAAGTGCAAGTCTAAAGGGAAGAAAAGAAGAAATGCCCCAAAGTAACGCATAACCTCCACTTTGTAAGGAAGGAAGTGACTACCGACCAAAGGACCAATAAAAGAAGTGAAATGTTCAAGGTTTAGTGGATTAATGCGGTCTCGGTCCCCAAAGTCTGGCAGTTGAGATTTGGCTCCAAGATCAAATATTTTATAGGTGGAAACTAAATGCGAGACACGGGAGATCTAATTTCAGGCGTTGGAGAGATATTTAAGATGTTCTATCAAGGAATGTTCTTAGGTCATTATTAAAGGAGTGGAACTGATGGATATAGAAAGGAATATTAGAAATAAATGTCGTGGATTTGAAGAGGGAATTTAGGTTCAGTTTGTTGTTTTACTAGCCTTAACAAGGCCCTGTTGTAAAAGAGGTTGTATTATGTGCCATTCTTGGCCTTATGTATTGTATTCTCTATAAATATGAGCTCTTGTTCTGTACACTTAAGTTCTCAATATTATGTGTCCTCTATTTCTTCTTGTTTATAGTTTTAGATGAATGTTTAAGTATCTATCATGCTATATGCCCTTAGATCTTCTATGTGAATCCTCCAATATACTTGTGATTATGTTTTAATGCCTATCATCCCTTGATAGTTCAAGATATCCTTAAAATAGTAGATCATGCCTGATGCTCTTCGACTATTTTAGTATCTATTCTTGTGCCTTTTAAGTAAGTCTCAATGCAATGCCTTAGATTAGAGTTATTTACTATTTTATTTCTCTCTAACCCTTACCTCAATGCATAAATAGAGAAGATAAAACTTCTATAAAATATGGAGGTTATCTTAGGGGCCGAGTCCCATCATCTCTAAGATATCCCACAACTTTGGTGATTCATCTAAAAAGATAACCATCAAGAGATAATACTATGTAAGTCTTTCAAAATATTGAAGTGATATTCTTAAAATACATCAACCATACAAAATATAAAAACATGAGCTTATATTTATGCCTAGATCAAAATAGAAGAGAAAGAAAGTAGGATGCTATTATTTATCTTATAATAAATCAACAGATAATAGTTAGAAGTATCTTTGAAACTTATCTTCAATTTAAAAAATATGTAAAAAAATTTTTCACTATAAAAAGTAAATTCTTCTCTTAATAATGAATCATTCTCATCCCATGCGAACTCGGCCACAGATCGACAAGAAAGAAATGCCACCCAGGAGGTAAGAGCACTCTGTATTTTGGTAAAATCATAATAGATAACTCCTCGTATTAGTAACTATGATTTGGTTAACAACTACACATGTCTTTCAAAACATCAAGTGATATTCTTAACAACCGATCAAAAAATATAGAAGATAAAAAAGGGCATTATCTTTAAACCAAAAATGGAATAAAAGGAAAGAAAACCAAATGATATTATTCATCTCATAATAATTCAACAAAGAAGAGTTAGAATAATTAAAGCCTCAAATTTTCTTCAAATATTGTGCATTACATGCCAAATTGGTCTTAAGAAATTGAGGGAGCCCAAAGTGATAAGGGTCGAAAAATTTAGTGGAGAGAATGAATGGTATCTTAGAAATATTCTTCAAATATTTTGCTTCACAAAAAAAATGGTCTAACGAAATGGACAACCCAAAGTGGAAGGACAAAAAAAGTGTAAACTAGATGAAAAAGAAATCAGAAAGGATGAACAAGAAAGAGATATCTTCTCTGACACATGGTGAACCTTGCAATTCTTAACACCTATCCCATCATTGAAAATAGTAACCACTCGCCATTCTCTCTACAATTCCATTGAAATGAATTAATTTTCATTAATTTCACCACGTTTCCTCTAACAAGTGGTCAAGACGTGTTTGACAAAACAAACACCTTCAATTAATAAAAAAATACCTTCAATTAATAAAAAGTTAATAGTGGAAAACAATTTATTTTCAAATTAATGGTCTCGCTATTCCACGGTCAAACACACTATAAATATTAAAAATATGGTATGCATTATTTAGGTTTAATAATTTCACTTAAAATAAAATTTAAGTTTTTGAAAAATTTCATAGCCATGTTTTAGGTTTATTACATAGAAAATAAACTATAAATTTTAAACTTTATCATAGTCACGATTTAGGTTATTTACATATAAAATAAAATGTAAATTTTAAACATTATCATTTCCATGTTTTAGGTTATTTTTTACATTTGAAGTTAATTGATACTAGAAAGGGGATAGTTAGGGAAACTATATATGATGTGTGGTTTTCACGAAATCACTCAAATGTTGAATTGTTTACTTGCTTCAACCACTCCCTGAAATCTAGATGGGAATGTTGACTAAAATAGAAAGAGCGATGAGGCAGATCGATCCAAGCATATATTATTATTTATTCATTGATCACAAAGGACAATCCTATTATTTGGTACTAATACCATAGTTCATGATATCTATATTTATGGATTATTTATATTTTTCATCACATTTAACCTTGAGTTATATTTTTTAATAGAATTCGATAGGTATCTTCGATATTAATCAAGTTTTATTATAAATATATTGTTCAATGTACTTGAAAATAATTACATCTCCTAGACGTGTTTATGTTAAAATAATCGATACTATAATATGGTTGTGAAAATGATAAAAACTCGTATAATTTATCGTAATCACATAAATAATTAATAGTAGATGTTTTAAATAATGAGATAGTACCTTGAAAGAACATTTAGGAAATTAGTTTTTATTCATATTTGAGAAAAAATAAAATTATTATCTTGAGGCAACACACATAGAAATAATGAGCATATTTCCATTCTCATACAAACAAACATTTTTATGTTGTATTGAAAGGGCATATGCCCATTCTAACATAAGAATCATAGAAGAAAAATAGAGGTAATATTTAATTTGTTCTGAATGGACATTTAAATGATTATGTTTAATAAGTTAGAAGGGTTAGAATAGGTATATTAAAATGATATTAAAATGATTAAGTTCAATATTTCTTCAATAAGTTAGAAGGGTTAGAATAGGCATATTTCAAACAGCATACAAACAAATAATTTTATTATTTTGATGACAATGAGGATATAACATTTCTCATACAAACAAATATTTTTATCTTTTTTATGAGAAAGGGCATACGCCCATTCTTGTTAACTAAATATAGAAAGAAAGAAAAATTCTCCTATGCAAAAATAAAGAATGAATGACAATTAGATCCTTTTATGAGATTTTTTAAATGGACAAATGCCCATTCTCATATTCAGAAATATGGGAATTATGAGGAATTATTTTAAAATTAATTTATGTTATGTTAATATGATGAATATATTTGGATGAAGTAGTTAGTAAACAAGTTTATGATTAAATTCTATTTAACATCTATTTATTTATTTCTCATCATTTAAATTCAACCTCATCTATTTATTTCTCATCAATTAAATTCAAATGAGTCAATTTCAATCATAGTTTGGAAATCATGTTATAAATATATTCATGTCAATTTTAATTATACGTATAATTTTGAAGTATTTCCAAACCTTACTGAATTATATAAGTTCACAACTCATATGCTAAGTGTATTTAATATACTATGGTCAGACACACATGATAATTTTTAATTTATTTTATGTAATTTTTTAAGATTTTCCATCATCTCACAAATTTTTTATTTTATGTTGTTACAACAAAGCAGGGGCTTTTGCATTTGTAGAGGATGATCATGTGGATTTTTTTAAAAAGAAAACAAATTTGTAGAAGGAAGAGTATATCCAAGTAGGAAGACACTACATTGAAAAGATGCGGGAAAAGGATTTGTTGTTGTATGTGTTAACACATTATTTGATGGAAGAGTAAAATTTCCTTTCTTAGTTGATGAATTTGAAACCTTAGAAGATGTTGGGAATAAAGGATACTACATTTATTGGGAAGAGAGTGAATTTTCAAAGCATGCAGATTCATTACTTCCCCCCAATTGGGGAAGTGAAAAATTGTTAGTGGTTTAGAGGATTACAATGCAGAGAGTGATGGAGATTGAGTGGCGACATTGAAAGAACCATCAATACAGGTCCTAAAGATAGAATAGATTTTTTCAGAAAATGTCATTCTCAAATACAAATATTATAGCTCAAAGACATTAACATAGCCATGGGTTTTATAACTCATGTGCTATAAGTTCATGAAATTTATGGAGAGATGTTGGGTCCTTTGAATTTTGGTGTATGGATAGAAAATGTGGTAAATATGTGTTCGATTACTAAGACTTTATACAACCTAATAAATCAATTGTTTAGGAAATTAAACATTTGATTTTCAATTAAACAAGAAGTTCCTTATGATTAAAAATGGAGTGGTCATCTAGATGGTCTCAGAATTGTACATAGTGATCAACACAATTTGAAGTTTAAGGGATTTGTTACAACATCAATCCATTACTACTCGATTGAGTGCAAATTTGTAATAGAGGGAACAATTACAAATGTAGATAAAGAAGACAATGTACATTTTAATAGATTTGATTCCAATAAATTCATTGTGCATATTGATAGAGTATTCAACTCTCTTTGTGAAGGATGATCCCTATATGAAGGATATCTCATATAATGGTCTCGTTAAGAAATTGGTTGACATAAACAATTCTCGATGGATATTATATTCAAAGTAGTCCTAAAAGAGGTTGAGGTCATCATGTGGGATGCATTAGAAGAGTGAAAACCTCATTTTTAATCCAATTTCATATGATGCCACTAATCACAATCAATCCAATAGAGTGATAAAAATATCTTATAATGCTACAAAATGTCTAAGCTAGATACCCCTCAAGCCAATCCATCAAATCGAAATTCTAATGAAAATAAAATGGTCAATATTTTTAGAAGAAGTGGAAAATGCAAAGTTTAGTTGTTTCAAATATAATTGTCTCCAAAAATTACCTCTTTCTTCAATTAGAATTAAAAATCTGTGGCACATAACTAGATCTTTGAATGAAGTTGACATAAAAAAATTTGTGTTTAATGCATTAGAAAAATATTCCTTCTTCAATGTTGGTAAGAAATCTATGGAGATACATAAAATGAGATTTTATGGGATGGATGTTGTTAGAATTCATGGAAGAAAGGATATGGGTACCCAAGTATTTCCTTTTATAAACAAAAATCTAAATGGATAAGCGGAAATAGGCTTGCAGTGAATGACAACACTGAAAAAGAGAAACAAAGGTCAAACACTTTTGCAACAATTTCCTAGCATATCAAGAATTTTGAGATAAATTTAGATATCTCTCCACATCTAACTTGGTCTATAGGACAGGATGGATTAAAATTTCCCCAAAATTTTCTTCCTTCATTCTATACCCAAAATATACTACAAAAAATGCAATGAGGAGCTTGAATTCTTGAAACTTCCTCAGGTGTCATAGTCAAGCTTCAACAACATAATGAAAAACGTTTTCCACATGTTTCTATTGTAAAAATAATTTATTTATCAAGTGTGATGAGTGCATATATTTTTTCAACAAACATAGAGCCACCACATGCCTAGAAGAATTTGCAAAGATTGAGGAGGAACAAATATGACACAATGAATATATTCAAAGTTGTCGTGCAACTTACTATTCCCACATATTGCAGTTAGAAGATTAGCCTCATGGATTCTTGAGCATTGTGCATGATAAAATGGATAAAATGAAAACTTTCATACCAAGGATGGGTAAAAAAGAAAATTCAGTAAGTAATGTTATGATCCTACCAGCTTTTAGACCGGTATGCTCACACATGGACACAAGACCGGGGTTTCACCATTTTGGCCTACCATGTTTTGAACATGAAGTAAACTATATCATCACATCATTAGATTTGTGTCTTAAGAATCTTGAATAACTTGTAATTGATGAGTATAGAGATTTTTTTATCATTATGGATCATCTAAACAACCATTTCATAATGCATTCTTACAAAATGATGTGCATGAAAATTGTAAAAGGTACAAGGAAATATTTGACCATTCAAAATAATTTAATGTTGCTATCATGAATACTTCTTTCATTGAGAAACCACTGATCCTCTACTTGCAATTGGATAATGCTTCAAGTGATAATAAAATTGTCTAGTATTTACATTTGCATCAAGTTGATATCAAAAAGGGTATTCAACATTGTCTATGTAATCTTCCTTATAAAGTGGGACACACCGATGAGGATATAGATGGGCCTTTTGATGATTAACATCATTGTTAAATAAGGTAGGCACATTTTATTTTCCACATATCATGGAATCTTATAGAACATTCCAAGAATGGTTAAGTACATTCACTCCTTATCTTATTGAGGACATCCTAGAGCCATTATTGTTGGATGAAACCCATAAGATAGTGGGTATCGAAAACTAAAGATTTTATATTCCATGTTATAGATGGCATATTAGTGATGGAGTAAAAAGAAACATTAAAGGATCTGTAATGGCCTCGTTCTCTATCCATATATAACATACAAAGGATAATGGTGAACCATGTTTTCTGGAAGGGAAACATCCTTTGCACCCGTCAAGAACTCAAAGAAATGGAAGATCTAAAAAAGGGGAAGAAAAGCATATATTTAGAATTGAGGTAAAATTACAATAGGATAAGGTAGTGACTATTGGCTTCCAAATATCGGGTATTGGGAAAATGTTTTACGTGTTTTGATAGACCATTTGTAAATCAGTAGGAGGTCGATGTTTGTTTTTGGCCAAAAATAGTATAGGAGAAATACATATATGAAAAAATAATAGGATCCACACATATTAAAAAATAAGACTACATTATTCAAAATATCCTAATTAATAATGATATTTATGTTGGGTATGTTTGTGGAATATCTAACCAAGAATTAAATCCATCGATTATGTGTTCAAGGGGAAACTCTACTTATACGACTAGGAAATGATAATGAAAATATATGGATGGGGAGAGAAGATTGGGATATTTTCATTCAACAAGAATGCAATGATGTAATTAAAAAGATGAGAGTTAAATATTGGATACTTGTAAGGAGAGGAAAAGGTATAACATTATATCGAGACTATTTAAAGAAAAATAAAACATGGAGCATCTCAAATGAACGTAAAGAAAATATCGATGTGGATAGAATCATCTGGGAATGGACACCAAACAAAAATTGGAAAAGTGGATCCATAAAGATACTCGATAAAGGATACGTGGCCATTAAATCATACCTTGAACTACTTGAACAAGATAATGAATGTTGACTTGGAGAAACTATTGAAGATTTTAAATTTGTATGTGAAATCATCTTGCCAAGATGTGGTTTTTTTTTTTAAATATATTCCAAACCTTGGTCCTATAAAAGTTTACAGTTATATTATTATTTGATAATTAAATGAAAGACTGAGTATTATATTACTTTGGAATATTTTTCCATAGTATAATTCTATAAAACATTGTGTTACTTATGGAACTCTTGAATCTTATTAATGTATTATTAATAATATGATTTCCACCATGTAATTAATTTAATTTGAAAAAAATCCTTAATTATGCTCTAAGTAAGTTTACAAGGAGATGGATCTTGTGATTTAAAGGGAATTGGATGTGATTTATAAGGAATTTATTTCAAAATATTAATGCTTTGGATGTTTTGAGGAATTAATATTGATTTATGCATTTATTATAACCACAAAATTATATTGTCTTTTCCTAAAGCTACGTGCATAAGTCTAGATAAATTATTGTTTAATTGTTCCAAAAATTTATAAAATGCAAACCCTAATCCCCTAATTCTTGAATGTAAAAATATAGTATTGGGAGCGGCAAGTCATATTTTTAATGCTCTCAACAAGAGTGTCTAGAAATGCACCATGAATTAACCTATTGTTTGCTAAGATATAATTTTTAAAATAAGTCAAAATCCATCATATATAAATTATAGAAGAAGAATAAATATAAATTTGATACACATAAAAAGAATTAGGAACATACTTGTACCATGTGTGCGATGAGAATGGGCATATATCCATTCTCATATAATCAATAGTTGTTTATTAATTCAAACATAATGTACCTATATCACATTATATTAATTTTAAAAAGGGATCAAAATGCCTCATCTAGGAATCATAGAAAAAATTGAGATAAGAAAGATACACATAAAAATAGTTAGGAACATAATTCTACTATGAGTGTGATGAGAATGGTCATATTCCCATTCTCATAAACTCAATATAGAATTAGGAACATACTTGAATTTCATAGTGTAAATATTTGAATCCGATATTACACTACTTGTTTTCCATCTAGATTCTTAATAAAATGTCCATATTTAACGAAAAGAATTATAAACTAGATTCTTAATAAAATGAATAACATACTATATCTAGATGTGATCTGAAAGGATACAATAAAATTATGAAAATTGATGATAACTGGGTATGATGATAGATCTTGTCGATGGAAACTAGGGTGAATTAACAATGACTAGGGGGTGACAAAACATATTTGAGATGGTAAAAAGGGAATAATGAAAATATTTGAAGGATGTATGACTATGGAAATAGATAGATGATGAAAATGGATATGAATGGAAGAAAAGGAAACAAATGGAGGCTAGGTCAATGGAAAGATAATATAGGGTCCATGGAGATTGGAACTGATCTAGACATGGACAAAAATGGAAGATATGAAACAAATACTTGCAAATAAGAAATAAAGGTCTGGGCATGCTTGAGACAGAGAGCTCCTAATGAGGGCTGAACTCGCATAAGATCTGATTGGTAGATAATGGTGAAAAATTACAACATAGGACCCAAGCATGAAAGGTTGAAGAAGATATCCAAATATCTTAAGTTGAAACTCAAGACTTGAAAAATGGTGATAATAACTCGTAAGAGAAAACAAAAAGTGAAAGTAAGATCTAAAGAAAGATAAGATCTCAAAAATTGAATACTTCAGAAAGGGAGGGGTAAGGGTGGCTTTATATGGTCTAGGAAACCCGGATGTGTTTTTGTTAATCACAGGATCCATCCATTTTGGCATTGGGAAGATCAAGATCTTGAGACAAGGAAGACATAGGAAGTGAGATTAAGGTTTTAAAGGATTAAGATGAATTAAGGTTACATAGGATGAGTAAATGGGTAGGTGCGGGGGTGAAATTATAAAATAAAGGTAATGGAGAGGTAAAATCATTAAATGGTTTCCTGGAATGGATAAAATAGAGGATTTAAGATGAGGAAATAAATTAAACGGGAGTTTAGAATTAACTAAAAATGATCGGGGATGATTAATGATGGGAAATAATGATAAGTGGGATAAATTGAATTTAAGAGAAAAGAAGGGAATTTAAAAGGGAAGAGAGGTATGTATGTAGAAAAGATGATGGAGAGTGAATGTGGGGTGAAGGGTAGAGATATAAAAATTTGGTGTTTACATTTGGCCCTTTTTTTTGAGTAGTTTACGCCCGAGAAATTTGTGAGAAAAAATGACAAGAGATGAAAACATGATTGATGAGATAATTCTCTCAAACTAGGGATCGACGACACAAAAGGAAGTCAATCACAAGTTTGAATGAGAGAGAAGAGCAAGGATGAAAAGGATGATAAAATAATATTATGAGATAAGATATCCTAGATGAGGATAAATAAAAATTAAAAAGTAAATAAAAATATGGCGGTGATTTGAGAACCACTTCGGTAAGGAAAAAAGTATGACCTCAATGGACATGACAAAAATTTCCTAAAGACCTATGAGTTAACAAAAACTAGTGTAAAATGGAGAGAATCTAAAGGTAATTTTCTCAAATGGATGCGCAAGACATGGGACCAATGGGTCAAAGGAAGAAATCAAATATGTACAAACAAATGCAAAAATTCTCGAGATAGGGGTCACCAAAAAGGATAGGGGTGGGAAAAAGTGAATTTCATGTCCTACCAATAGGAAGACTCAAAAATATGTGCTTGGGGAAAAAAATGAGGGAAAATAATAGTGCTGCAAGAGGGAACAAAAATATTTCCACAAAGGAGAGGTGATGAAGGATTATATATTGGTGCCCCAATAGGGAGTACGAGGATGTCCACAAAGCCGAAAATGCTACAAAATGTAAGATGCAATAGATAATGAGGATGTGATATGAAGACCAATCAAAGAAAAAGTGGAAAAAACATAATTTGAAAGTAAGGATTGATTGAAAAGACCCAAGAGTAAGATTTATCGAAAAGGTAGGGGTGGTTCGATGGAAACTAGATAGGGTTGACATATGTAGTCACTAAATGACACACTCTAGATAATATTTAGTCCCAGTCTTATAATACTATTTATATCATTTTTGAGTGAAGAAAATACTAATTAACCCATGTCCTTTGGCCATTTTACTTTTCTTTCTTTCATCACTTCTGACCTTCCACATATACTTTCCCAGTTTGTTTTTTCATTTTTCATTAATCCTATTTATGACTAGGGTACCTAACTAGGAATGGGGTGCCCTAGTGCTCTTATCCCCTCTAGAGAACCATGACCCTCTTTGCACTTTATTCTTATATTTTGGGAACTTTTTTATCTGTTTGATCTTTCCATATTTTTAATGGTCATCCTTTTTAGGGGTAATTATGATATTAGAACAACATAACCATATAAATATAAATTTTATAAACCATAATGAGCGACCAAGTACTAAAGCAATACTACCATGACCTAAGGTCGCATCCATTAAAGGCTTATATTTCCCCATTTGAATCCATCTAGCTCCATCACAAGGGACACAAGAATGGTTTTTCTGCATCACACATCATAGGAGGGTAGTTAATTCTATTCCATGCACCATATATTTGCATTCTACATCTAGTTATTTCTCGCTACTCACAAAGTATGATTGTCACAAGAACACCTAGGGCATGATTTACACACACCTAAAACTACATTGGGTTTGAAATGTAGTGAAAAATTAGTGATATGTCCATTAATTTGGAAGCTAGGGACATTCTGAGTCCTTCATATGCATATTTATTTTTATAGGGTTTTGATGCTTTGTCTAGGGTTTTGCATGTGCTTCCTCAATTTTTAATTTACAATGACATCCAATGCAGCTTCATTGACACACACACACACACACAACAAAAAAAAGGTAGAAAGTCACTTAGAGACACCTTAAATGAGGTTCCCAAGTTATTTCCATAGACTAGAGCACCCTGTGCCTCCTTCTCTCTCAAAGAATCCCATTATACTTATAAATCTCAAACCGCACTTTCTCAAGTCATTGTGGCAATCATTTCTTCATTCTATTCATCTAGTCTTTATGGAGACATAGTCCTTGAAATTTCTAAGAATAATATAAGCCCTCTCTTACCATTATTTACACATTAAGTTTTCACATTTCATTTACTTAGTTTCTTGGGTAAATTAATTCATTTATTTATCTCATTATTTACTATTTGCACAACATCCGATTAAGCTAGAATCGATCTCAATTTTCTATTTTAGTTTAATCATTTCGGTGAACCTGTCCTTCGAATCCACCTTCCATCTATGTTTATTCTTCTCCCACCATGGATATGATGATTTTACGGAAGCCTATCTAAAATCCCTTAATGATCATATTTTTGAACATCCCTAAGATTTAGACTCGCTCTTACATGTTGCTCATGAGGAAGCTACTAATTTAGTGGAGATCATTGCTTTATGGCCATACCAAATTTTGTTGCTACTCAACCACCTACTTCTACTCTCCCACCTCTTTCTACCACCCCCATTTCTATCATTACTCCTACTAATCACTTTACACCACCTCTAGTTTCTCATACACAACATGTTTCGTCCATTGGTGATCACAACTTAACTTCCCTTTATCAAGATCTTCAAGCAAAAATTATTCAATCGTAATAAAATACTTCTCATGTGTCTCCATCTTTAGATTCCACCTTATTAATTCACACCCACCATCTCTATTTATTCTCTTCCTCCTAATTTTTCATCCCTAAGGTTCCCATTTTCAATGAGAATGAGGACCCAAAAGAACATCTTAGAGTTTTCCACGTCCCTTGTATTGATTTTTCTAACAATCACATTCTTTAGGATAAGATATTTCCCCATAGTCTCTAATATTATGCGATGCATTGGTTTTATGACATACCCATCCATTTGGTAACTTCATTCATGCATCTAGATGATGATTTTCTCACTAATTTCTCCATCAAAATCAGCTCCAATATATCTTATGCCCAACTCACACAACTTAAGATACTATCTACCGAACACCTATATAATTACGTTTTGAGATACATAAACAATCTAGCTAAGATGTCAAATGTTCTTGTAGACTCGAGCTTTAGGAATTATTAATCTAGAGTCTTTTACCACATCTCTAGGAGAGTATTCACTTTAATACCTCTCCTTCATTCGATAAATTTTTTCATACTCTTAAGAATCATGAGACCAAGCTATTAGCTATAGGAAAGCTTAAGTACCAAAAACAAGCATCATCCTCTGCATGTTTTCAAATCAAACCCATATTTAGACCATCGAAGACAAAATTGACATGATACAAAAGTCACTTCCATATGCAGTAATTAATATTGAATATCCTTAGGCACAACTACCTCCACACACATTTACTAAGTTCCCTATGGCCACACATTTCATATTGTAACAAATTCTAAAGAGAAATATTATTACGCTTCCTCCACCACTTGAAATATACCCATCCCGACCAAAAGGAAGAAATTACACTAAGAAATTTTGATGCAACTATCACCGATGTGTTGGAAACTATACAAATAGGTGTTTCATGCTTCTCCACAATCATCCAAGATCTTATCGATAACAACAAACTTGAATTCCCATTATTTACATACTCATCTCACTAGCACAGTGAAAACTATAAGTTTAAATTATTTAATAACCCACCTATCCAACATGAAAATAAATTCCTTCTCACGCTGTTGGAATCATTAGCTAATCACACATATCACACAATTCCTCCTCCTACATCAAGAGCTCTTGAATTTATAGTTTCACATACTCCTTGACACTTCACCACCGGTCATCTGTATCTCATGAAGCAATAACCCACGATTATCATGTAAATTTCACTTCTATTCACTTACATATCAATTCATCTATTGGCTTGATTTCTATTAGAAATACTAAGGTTGACTCATCTTGGACCATTAGCGCATGATCTTTTCCACTTCTTATCAATTTTAGGTTATTGGCTATCCACTATGTAGTGCCCACACTTTTATAGCTCAGTTACTTTTTGTTCCTCTTACTCTTAGACATGTTTTGGCAGGGATTTGATACATTTTGGACTTTACATTAGGAGATTTGATCTTATTAGACATATATGGAGATTTAGGCGTATAACGCCAATTTAGCTTGATTATTATGTTGTCACATTATCTTATGATGTCATGGATGTTAATTGATATGATGTTGTTTTGGAATGCAATTATATTGATGGATACTCAGTTTGTTGCATGTTGGGATTCTATGGATACATGTCACTTTATCATTATGTCTAACCTATGGTGAATTGTGTATAATTGTGCACGTTGTCACATTTCTGATTCTAGAGAGATGATATGTTAGTTTAGAATTCATTGATATCTTATTTAGTAGTTAATTCACATTTTATCGGGCAGGTACTTTATGTTTTATGGAAGGTATTATGGATACATGTTTAATGTGTGCAATGAGTGTGCATGTGACAGTTACGGGAGAGAACGTGGATTCAAAGCCAACTACGTAATTCTTTTATCGCACAAGTAGCCACACATGGGCTAAGTCCTAGGCTAAGTCCTAGCCGTGTTTATTGCATGAGGCCTTAGCATTAGAATTATTGTTTTGGGCACCATGGGTGACCCTCACTTGTAATGTAATATGTCTTGTATTATTAATCTTGCTTAGGGTAATTAGTTTGTGTGGTAAACTTGTTTTGGGAATTAATGACCCCACTTACATTAAGTTTTGAATTTGTTTAATGATGTACTTAATCAAAAGGGTTTAGGGTCACATGTGAACCCTTGGGTGGGCCCCACACCCTCTACCCTTGTGCCAAATATGCCAAACCCGAAATTGGGTTATTTTAGGCATTTTTAGGGACCCCTTTTTAGTTTGGGAGTTCCCTTAACATGAAAATGGGCCCTTGGACCCTACCTAATAGGTAGGGGGGCTTATTTCCAAGGCTAGAGGGAGTTTTCCCTCCCATTTTTCCCTCCTTTGGTCACATCCATGTAAGAGGTATGGATAAGTGTGCTTTGTTAAAAGTTACACAAGATTGTTTTGTTATGATTTTGAGTAATTTGGGAGAAGAGGGCTAAAAGTCATTTTATCCTTTCTCTCTTTTATCTTTGGCATCTTTGACCTTGAAGGAGGAGAGGAGTGACACATGTCACCCCCTCATTTGTGAGGATTTTCCTTGCTCCTCTTTAAATTCCCCCTCATGGGAAAAGAAGAGAACTTTTTTTGGGAGCTTTTGCTAGGAGACTTGTGGATTTAGAGCTAGAGTTTACTTAGGTCAAGAAGTGGAAGAGATTGAATTTAGAGAGCTTTTTCTTGAGGTAGGATTCTTTAACTCTATTGTATGTGTTATATCATGCTAGATATTAGTTGTTTACTTGGAAATGTTTGTTGTTGCTTGTAGAATTTATTTTTGTCTTCTTGATTTTTCTCCCTCCATCATATGGCATGATGGAGTTTTAGAGTTTGTGGGGGAAGAGAGAGGGATTTTCCCCTCTCAATCCTCATAGGATTGATGGGCAAGCCTTGTAGGATTTAGTTCTCCCTCAAATGGTTTGAGGTGGGGAATGTGGGTCATTTAGCTTGAACCTCCTTCCCATTCTTGGTGAGGAAACCCTTTGGGGTTTGAAAATCATTCCAAGAAGGAGTTGGTGAAAGGGTGGAGAAATAAGGAGGGCTTGAAATGAATTTGGAGAAATAAGGAGGGTATGAATATCTTGTTTAGTGAAACTAATGATGGTTACAACTTTTGGAGAACTTTCTTCTCTTCTTCATTTTTGAGGTAGAACTTGGGTTCTCCTCCTTTTCACTTTTTCTAATTTGGAGTCTTGTTTTAATCATTGCTTTGTTTTTGTGTGGATGTAATGTTGTTTGTTCACCCTCACTCTTGTGCATAGTTGTGGATAGTTGTCCTCTTTCCCATGGGCTTGGGGGAGGCTAGCATGCATTCCAACCTTGGAAAGGCATGTAATGATGCCTATGGTTGGGTGGTAAAACAAGCTTCTTTTCCTTGTGTGGATACCTCAAAGACATTTAAAGTTGGATCTCAAGATGAAAGTTTGGTGATAGTTGGAGTTTCTTTGGCATCTTCTTTCTCTTTGTGGACATTACCTCATTGCATCCCTCTTGGATGGCTTGTGGAAACTTGTACTTCTTATAAAATCCTTATTTTGTAATTTGTATTCTTGTAAACTTGAGTCATTATTGATTTAGTAATCTCCTTCAAATCTTGCAAGAGACTTGTAACTTATTTATTGAGTAGTTATGCATTTTGTGTAAAACATATTGTACATTGAATTTAAGTCCTTGTAAATGAAATTGTGGTAACTCCTTTTGGAAAGAAAAGTTGTTTATTGAAAGCATGTCTCTTCAAAAGATAATATCTTACTTATTGGAGATATTACTTTGTGAAAATATGAAACCTTGAATTCTCTTTGCATTTGAAAGGAAGTTAGTTCAACATGGAGCTTTTGGACTCATTGTATAGAAATATTAATCTTCTTGTGTTATAACTCCTTGTAAATTTTGTTACATAAATGAATGGAAGGAAATCAGTTTTGTCTACTTTCCATGAGAAAACTAAAGAAATTATTTTATTAGAAAAGTATATGTGAGTTGGTTTCCTTCCTTGCAAATTGTAAACATACTTCAAGCCTCTTCTTTTTTTTTTTTTTTTTGAACTATTTTACCACACTCTCTTATTTTATCACATAAATGAGTAGATCATTCAATAAAGATATATATTGCAAGCATTAAATATTGTATACTTCAGCCTCATAACATATGATATGATTATATTTATATATATCTTATTTGGTTAAATTTTAAAATATAACTATAGAGTGTTCTTTCAAGTTTATTCATCATTATATATATCTTATCACAGTTATAAAATCTTAATTGTAATTTGAAAATCCATTATAGTTAATCATATATTATTCATATATAAATATATAGTATATAGTAATGTAGTATTAAATATTGATTAATAAATTAATTCATAATATAATATTTTTATACACACACACACACACACACACACACACACAAACACATATAATTTATATTATATTTATTAATAAATATAAACCTAAACTAAATAAAAGAAAAGTAATTAAAAAAAAAAAAGCAAAAATCATAATAAAATAAAAACTCCGTGATGGAGTAATGTTTTAGTTTGTAAAAGAAATATGGGGAGGGCCGAACCCCTCCCCAAACCTGCACACTTTTCCACCACCCACCACATCCCTTCCCACGCACCCCATCCTCCATTCACATCCCCTTCACCCAAATTCAAAACCCTCCCCTTCTCTTCAAAATTGCGGCCTTATGCCAAACGCCGCCTTAAAAAAATTTCTGCGGATATTGGTATTATTGCAGGATTTTATTTTTATTTGGGTTTTCAATTATATATATATATATATATATATATATATAGTGAGCTCTCAAGCATATTTGCCTCCATCTCACAAAAATAAATAGTCTACTTCTCAAACCAGGTAGACATCTGGTGAAGAAACATGCAAACTAAAATAAATAAATCAATAAATAATAATGATAATGATATAACATGAAAGGAGATCCTTTCCATCAAAAGAAAAAAAAAGAGACTCCATGAATCCTTCTCTTCTTAGTTCCTCAACCTGCACACAACAAAAAAGAAAACAAAATGAATACCAAATAGAAAGAAAATAAGAGATAAAGATGTGCTAGGGCAAAATTTAGGGCAAGATGAGATAAAAGGCCCAGATTTTTTTAATCCTAGGGTCCATATGTGACCCTACATACTTTTAAGTCAAAGTCATTTTATGGGAATGGGAGAATAAATTGAAAGGGGTGTGTGTGGTAATTAAATAAAAGGGGGGAATAACTAGTTAATTTTAAAGGGGTGTATATTTACAAGTGGTGACTCTAGTAAACTTTATGGAAATTAATATTTTAATTTGGTATGGGACTAGAGATTATTTATTTTGGGTAAATTAAATTTTTATAAATTAATTATTAATAGAAACGATTAAGAAAATGATTAGTATTAATTAATCACTTAAAAAAAAATTACCCAAATTTTCTAGACGTTTTTTGGTGTGGTTTACGATGTCCTAAGGCGGGTTACGACACATTATCACAAATTTCATACCAAATGAACAACTCATATGGTGTCATTAAACTACATGTTATGGTTGGTCCTCTCACTTTTCTTTTACCTTTCCTTATTGGACAAGTAGTTGATGGTCGTGGCATGATTCTCGGGAATCAATTAGATTTTTAGGTCTCAATCCATGATTTATATGAATCATTAGAGACTCAAATTCCTCCATAACAATATATATATATATATATATGATGGTATACATCCATCTAATTCATGGTCTTCATCTCCTTTCACATCGGTTCATGCATCTTCTACATCATCTAGCACATCACTACTCCTAGTTCACCCCCTCGCACATTATCTATGCGATCTCAACACTCTGCTAGTTCTACACAGAGGCATAGGTCCATTCCTAGGACAGCTTACAACATCTCGGCGTAAGTCTCCACCTTTTTTTATTCCAAAAGGGTGTGATTCACCTCCGCACTCAGCTTCATGAATATGTTCATCACCTACCCATTTTTTCACATCAAAAAATTCATCATTTATTCATCCATCACATGTACATAGACTTCACTTACCAATGCACCATCTATCTACTATACCACCACTAATAAAGCATAGTCATTTGATTTCATAAAAAAACCATCGATGGAGGAACTTCATCCTTCACTTTCATTGATAGTATATTCAATCACACGCACTTATGCGGCATAACATTCACAAAGTCTCCCCCTTATATTAGCATCAACATATATCTCCAACTTTACATTATCATACATAAATCTCCTATCATACACATACTCATCATAGGCATTGTCATTTCTTGATGACACACTCTTGTGCTTTGGTTCACACTTGATAGTTGGTTGAGGGCATACTACACATGAACCCCACACATTACACCGTGGACATTACACCTTACACATTGTACACATCACATGGTTGTCTCTCATAATTACACATACTACCTCTTCTACTACGTGTTGCACTCATTAATTGATGACACACTCTAGTCTTAAGGTCCATACTAGGCTATCGTGAGGGTATACATAAAAATTTACCTTGTCACCCTAACATGTTCATCACTCCACCTATTTTCATATGAAATTCCTAGGTTAGTGACATATGTTACAGGCTAAATGGTCACCTATTCCATCATCTTATAGTGGTATATGATTTAGGCTACATCACCTCTCCTCTATTTATCTTGTAGTTATATATGCTTTAGGATACATCATCACTCCTTTTATCATCTTGTTGTGATATACACTATGTCTATAGTGTCACCCATACATCATCTCTAGGTCACATGTCATCACAACATACATACACACTCACTACAAGCATGCTACAGAGAACAACACAATTTGACCATTTTTTGATGACACACTATGGTTTACGGTTCATTCTTGACTGATGAGGGGGAAAAATAAATGAAACTCACTTCATATAACTCTATTCACTTAAGGGGCATGTGTTTATTATCATCCATTTTGAATTCCAATCCATCCATCCATAACATGTTGCATATATTGGTTGATTTTACTCTTACTTGGATTTGATTGTATATGTTCTCTTTACTACACATACTAGATAGGTCTCTTATATGTCATTATCTTTACCATACACACATGCATTCACACAATTATGTAGTTTTGATTATAGATACAAATATCTTACACATAACATGGATTCTTGGATACTACCAATCCCACATTGATACTAGGGTCATCTACATTTGTATACTACAGTACTATTGTTTCATTTTATACTTAGAACTTTAATTGATTATTTATACACAATTTTGACATATGAGTTATCTTTCTAATATGATAACGATTACTTCATGTGCAACATATTTTTGCAGGATTGCTTTCTTCCATGGTCATATGTCTGTTTTTTTCTATTTCTTGTCTCTTTTTTGCAATCATATGAAGGCCTTGCTCTTTGTTTGGTGTGTACACTTTAATTTTGTAGGTGGCTACTATGGCCTTGAGTTTTTGTGACACAATGAGTGATGTCCAATGTTTGCAACTTGTTTTTACACATTTATGATTTTCTTCTTAGGTGTGTTCCGTGGATTTATAGAGATAACTAATAGTCGATGCACAATACTATGAGCATATCGTGACATTAAAGCTACCACATATGTAAATATACATTACATATCTAGTTAAGTAGTGAGGGGTAGGTGGTGCAACACAACCAAATCTATTTGGGATTATAGCGAGTGTGGAAAACCATAGTGAGATGTGGGTCACAATGGAGATGATGAGGCATAGAGATTGATTTAGGAACTTGAGCTAGGGGGGGATTTGAGACTCTCGATATAGAGTTTACTAATTTTGATGATGTATTTGGATTAGACTGTACCCTTAGTGGCTTATGACAGATGTATATTTCGATTTGGATTGATGATGATATATATATATATATATATATTTTACATGTTTTAATTTTGGTTATGATGATGCTATGTTAGATTTAGATGTGATGTGATGATTATAATGTTATGGATTATAAGATGTTATGGATTAATTATTATGATTATGGATTCATGATTATAAATTGGATATAGATGTTTGATTGATGGTTATGGGTTAGATATATATGATGAGATAGATCATGATCGATATATAGACATTAAATAAATGTGATTTGGAATGGATAGATATTTTTTAGGCATGGTGAAATAATGGATAAATGATGTGGTAGATCTATAAATATGGTAACTATGGATGATGTAACATGATTTGACATTATATTTTAAAATTATACATAAGAATGGATAAAATTATTAAATTATGAAGAATTTGATAAAAAAATAGTAAGAGAAAGAATGAAAATTTGATAGATGGTTACCAAAAATGAGATAAATGACACTTGATCATAGTAAGAGCGTAAAATAAATAATTCTATAAACTAGATTTGAGGTAAATAAGAAAAGGAGCAAATCAAGGAAATTATTTTACATCCAATAGCCAATGTTAACACATAAGCATTGATAGATAGTGATCTCAAGAGTCACGAGGAAAGTATGTAAAGTGATCTCATAAACCAAATTTTAACATGACAAAATAATTTGGATGACACTTGTATGTGGGAATATAGGTTCTCTCAGTAGGTGGGTGTTATTAGGTCTATGCCTAGCTCTAAGTAATATAATGCAAAATGGTCAATGTAGGAAGTTTTAATATGGATGAGAAAGTTTATTGATGTGGGAATATTTCTTAGGATTCTTTCTTTTTTAATTTATGTTTTTTCTTTTGAGTATATAGAAGGCTTGATCAATGCAGAATCCTTCACTACCATAATATGAGATGGTATTCATCCTTCAAGGGACTAGTCTAAATTTTACTTTATGTTTTTTGAATTTGGATTTTACCTTTATTCATGCTAGGATAAGATATGCATGAGAGTTTTCCTTTGAGGGATCAGTCTATTTTACTTTGATACTTTTTCTTTTAACTTTGATACTTTTTCTTTTATGAAAAAATATCCTTCGAGGAGTAGTCTATTTTTGGATATGATAGATTTTGAAATGACCATTCAGATTTTGATTTTTATGAAAGAGTTGAGGATAGCTAGGTAGACCACTCAAGAGGGGATACCGAGTGTAAAAGTGATATATAAAGGCCCCTAACATGTATCCAATAGGTAAATAAGAAGGAAGTGGATGTCATGATCAGATTTCTCACCAAGAATGAAGAACCTATCTATAAGGAATATGCTATGAGTAGAGTTGTGGTGCTTATATTCAAGGTCATAGATAGGAAAGCGATGGTAGACCACATAATTTCAAATAATTTATGATGAAATATGGAAATGACTATTGATGGATGGATGACCACCGAGATAACTAATTTCTCATTGGTATGTACGCTAACAATGGAAAGGATGCAAGTGCAATGCGTTAAGAGGTTCCATTTTGGTTTACCATCAAGGTAAGCTAAATGATAGGATCCAGACCTGTACTTATACATGATAATATAAGGTCCAATAAAGTTGGGTGAAAACTTTCCACATCGAATCCTTTCTAGACTAGTGACATTTTGATTTTCTTGAAGAACAAGGTCACATATGTTAAAGTCATGTTCCATGAGGTGTTTTTAATAAGAATGTTTGATGTTCTCTTGATAGACATGATAATGTTAAAGAACAAGAAGGAAACATTCATCTAATAACTTGTGACAAAATCTCTTGGCAATAATCTTTATTAGAGATAAAGTCACGAAGAGAAACTCACGGAGAAAGGATTTTAATTCAAGAGGAAGAGCGAACTTGGATCCATAGATGAGAGAGAAGGGAGTAGTACCCATAGAGGTGTAGATGCTAGTTTGATAAGCCCAAAGACCAAATGGGATATGAAGATTCCAATGATGACATGATTTATCAATAGTCTTGGTAAGGATATTATGAAGAGTTTTGTTAGTGGCTTCATCTTGATATTAACTTGAGGATACCATAGAGAAGAGATGTTAAGATTGATATTAAAAGATTAGAAAATATTATTAAGCTATTTAATTTTAAAGAACTTTCTATTGTCCATGATGATTTTGTGAGGAACACTAAGTGAAAAATGATATGCTGATAGATGAAATTAATGATTTGATTGGCTTTTGTTGATGCAAATGGAATTGATTCCATCCATTTTTCTGAATTACTCATTAGTAGTGATGATGAAATGATGGCATTGAGAATAATGTAGATTAATGAGGCTAATGAGGTCAAGGCCCTAATGTGAGAAATGCCAATGGTTATGAGCCAAATGCAAGGTATTACTAGGAATGTAGATTAGATTGAAATCCTACTAGAATTTGATGATTTTCTTAACATATTCATAGTAGTCATTATTGTGAGAGGGCCAATAATAACACATGTAAAGGACACATTTGTAGACAACTAAACAACTAAAATTTCCACCCCAAATTCCATCATGGACTTCATGGATTGCTCAAGTGGATTAATGAGATTTAAGGCAATGAAAAAATACACCATTGAAGCCATGGTTGTAAATAATGACTCTAAAGATGACATAATGGTCAACGCATGAAGAAAGGAACTCCTAAATTTTTTAGATAATTTAGAGGGGATGATTGATTGAGAAAAATAATCAAAGATTTGGGAATACCAAAGGTCGGGATTATTAGATTTGACAAGATTGACACCAAAAACTCACTAAGATAAGTGGGTTTGTTTTGGCGGTGAATGGTAATATATATTTTAGACTCTTCCGTAGACCAATGGATGAGAGATGTGATAGAATCCATAATGTCTATGAAGTGGTTGGATGACCGAGGGATGGTTTAGTTGAAGAAATAAAATCTCCAAGAAGGAAGTTTATAATATCCTTAAAATTTTTAGGGACCTCATTTTTACATTCCTTTACTTGATTAATGATGAGTTGAAAATTCCCTAAGGATTTGGACACTAAGTAAGATAGATATTTGGATGCCTAAGATGAGAGCTTCATATTTGGCCATATTGTTTGTGTATTCTAAGTTGATCTTATAGGCGATAGGAATAACAATATCTTAAGGAGGAATTATAATGGCACTAGTGCCTCCCTGTTGACACTTTATACTGTCAAATAAGAGTGTCATTTTGAGAGGGGAAAATTTTGTTCAAAGTTGTTGATAAATTAATTTAGACACTATTTGTGAGGAAGACGGTTATCAAGAAGAGTGTTATCCTCTAATTTATCCGTAATATCCTTGCCTTTGATCAACTTTTGAGAGATTAATTTGAGGTCAAACCTGTCATGAGCATGAGACATCAAATGATTTTATCACTATGATATGGATTAGAATGCATTTTCTTGAGAAGATGAAACCTAGTGACAATATAAGTCTTTTGATTGAGAGATTAATTGTGAATCTTAGAGGTAGCGAAGAAAAAAATGCAACACAACTTTTCGTATTCAAATGTAGTGTATCTTATAATCATAAAGGGTAAAACTGATGTAGTATACATCCTCATCCTTGACTTACTCATCATGATGCACAAAAATAACACCCAAAGCATGATTGGAGGAAGAGAAATAGAGATAGAAAGGATCCCCCTTGTGTGGAGGGGAAAGCATGTGTAGAGATAGGAGATACTTCTTGAGATTGTTAAAGTATTTTTAAAATTATCATTCCAATTAAAGTAGATGTATTTATGAAGAATATGATGAAAGGGAGGAAAAAAAAAAAGTTATGATATGAAACAATGGATTGATTAGACTTGGCCTTGAATATTATGAAGTTGATTTTGGTTAGAAGGAGGAGGCATCTCAAGGACAGATTTGATCTTGGTGGGGTCAACTTCAATACCTATTATGGGAATGATAAAGCCAAGGATTTTATCAGTAACCACTCAAAACACACACTTGGATAGATTGAGATGGAGGAAGAAGTGGATGAGGAACTCAAAAAGGACTTTAAGGTGTTGTCAAGGAATTGTTTTGGGTGGGAAAACTTATGGATTTCTTACAAATGCTATGGGAATCTAAGTCCCTCTACTCAACCAAATAGTCATAGATATGCATATGTGATAAAATGATGATTTATGTGGTAGCCTTTCGATCGGGATCCAACAAGGGCACTCCATTGACCCTACGACAAGTGCTTGCAGTTATCTACAGGGGGGAATTTTCTATGAAGGTAGAAAAGGGAGTGAGAAAAGAGGTAGGAGAACTAATGTTCCACGTAGAAAATCAGATTCCTGCACACACTAGTTAGAAAATTCATCACATGCACTAAATTTAGAGGAAACAACCCTACAAATGGAAACAAGACCAAATAGAATTTGATGAACACAAAGTATCATGAAATCCCTCAGTCAAAGAAATCTAGAAACTCCTTCTTCTTGTATTGATTCTTAAACAAGTTGTACATAGTGGATAAATGGAGGAAATTGAGAAAGGGAGGGGAATGGAAGAAAATGGCTATCTCCTTTGTTCTCTCAAAGTACAATATACTCTTGAGTTTACAAGATCAATCACCAACCCTTTACAATGGCATGAAGAAGCCATTAAATATCTTGCAAGAAATAGTTACAACTTCTTCTTTGTTAGCAAGAAATGGTTATAACTTCTTCTTTGTTAGCAAGAAATGGTTTACAATCTTTTCAATCATCCATGTCCATTCAGATTCTTGATTCACAAAGAAATGCCAATGACAAAAAACTAGACTTTTCATAATGCAGTTGTTACACTCATTTTGTAACTTTGAATTTGAATCATTCATCTTGCCTTTGAAACTTCAAACTAGAGTCATCCACGTGGGAGAAATTTATTGGAGCAGGCATGGAGGATGCCTTTTGCATTTTGTGACTTTATAGATATTTAATAGTTTTTGGCACCCATCATGGGGTAGATTTAACAGCTTTTAGCACCCACGTGGGACATATTTAGCAGCATCTACACCTAAATGTGACCTCAAGGTCAGAAAATTCAAAATTTGAAAAAGAGAAAAATTTCTTGAATTTGAATGGCTATATGAGCCACATTAATTCAAATCATGGCTATTTTGGGAAACCCTCCTATTGAAAGACCCGAATTTCTCTTCCACACCCAAGAAGACGTTGCTTCAAGCTATCTGAAATAATAGACAAAGTGCTAATCACTACTTCATTGCCACGATAATTCTAGACCTTGAAGAAGAATGCACTGCTGAATTAGAGAGGCAAAGAAAAATTCTAGCACCACAAAGAAGAGAATATATTTTCAAGATGGCAGATAGAAGATACACCTGGAAATAGAGACAGGGAGGACAAAATGATCCCATTTTTTTGGAACTTAAAAGGAGACAAGAGCTACTCAGAATCCAAAGGCCTCCTTTTCAAGTGACCGGTCATGTTCGGAACCTGAGTGTTTCCAATCCTTTGGATGGTGAATTTCCATACATCAATGAGAACCTTGTAATCTTCACTGACATGGAGACCAAAGAGAAGCTAGAGAAAGAGAGGTGAGAGCTAAAGAAGAAATAAGATCTCAACTCGAAGAAATTGAGAGACTTCAAGCCAAGGAAGATGAAAGAGCAGCAACATAAGCCACAACCTTAGCAAGGTTGGAAGCTAGAAATAGAAATAGAATGGGGGATAGTGATCATGAGGCCTATAGGCCTAATTTACCATGGGGAGGAAACACCAGTCCACTGTCTCTTGCTCAACCACTCCATGAGCTACCGAGAGGCTCGAGGAAAAACTTCCCAAAATTCAAAGGGGATGGTTCTCAACTCCCCGAAGAACATGTAGCAACATTTATCACTACTTGCGGTGTGTTGGGTGTTGAGGATGAAGATGTGTTAGTCTAAATATTTGTGGAATCACTTCAAGAGAAAGCTACCAAATGGTTCTACATGCTACCCCCGAGGTCCGTCACCTATTGGGAGGATATAAGAAGTGCATTTGAACACAGGTTCAAGAGCATAAAATATTTTCAGGATCTTTTTGTCCAATTGGTACAAATGAAGAAAGAAACCATTGAGTCAATGAGGGACTTTGTAACAAGATATGATAGAGTGATAAGAAGGATCTTGAAGATGGGATGCCTCCTAAAAATAATTTGAAGAGATTCTTCATCGCCGCCTTTCTATCGTAAGTAGGTTTCTTCCTTAGAAGAACCCAACCAAGAACATTAAGGAAGCTCAAGACCATCCAATAGAAATTGATGATGATCTAATATTGGTTGGTAAAGTGAAAGGCCCAAATGGGAAACAAAAGGGTCAGAATTCAAACTCAGTCACCACGGATCCAATGTTCCAAAAAATGGCAAATGACTTGGTTGCCTTGAAGAAACAACTATCCCAGATCACAATGCGGAATGCTCCAAGGAAACCAAACTCCCCAAATAGGCCAAGGATTTCTCCACCTCCATGTTGGCTTGCTCTTGAAGCATTTCCATTCAATGCCACCACTGTGACACCAAAGATCTGGAGGAGGAAGGAAAATTGATGAAATTGAAGAAGAAAATATGGAAGACTATGAAAACTATCTTGAGATCAAGGAAGTTGATATGCACAATGGCCCAATTAAGTACGTTGATGATGAAGATGAGGATGATGAAGAAGATCTAAGTATTTCATGTGTTGTTTTCACTCATGGAAAATCCAGAAAGGTGCTTCATCCTCAACGGTTGTAGTAAAGGATAAGAAGAATAAAGAATATTCTCCTCTAGAGGTCACATAAAATAAAATCATCAAAGCAGAGGATCACCATTACAACCTTCTATGGATTCATCCAAAGAAAAACTAGACTCAATGGTTTCTAGGGATCATGCTACTATGCCAAGTAAGTCATCTAATTCTTTTCCCATCTCAAAAGTTGCCAAGAAAAATTCTCCTTTAAATGTTGTTCCTCTAAAAACATCTAAGGTTGAATCAAAAGCTACACCTCAATCCCTTCTAAACCAATTGCTACACCCGAAAAGGAGAATTCAACACCAAAGTAGAAAATCATCTACCATGTAAATCTTCCTCCATTTTCGGAACCCCTTCCTTGCTCACCATAACCCCATTTGACTTTGTGGAACATGCAAGAAAACCAAAGTTTGACTCTCGAAATAGAATACCTACAAACACACCCTACCATGTTTGACAGAGTTTCATTAATGTTATTCATGGTGGTAACCCCGTGTCTCCTCAAGTCCTAATTCTAAAGGCTTACTACCCACACCATCCACACCACCTTCCTAAAACAAGCTATCCCTCAATGCCTCTAAAACCAATAGGGTTGAACCTTTCTACCTATCACTCCTCATTAAAGGCTTCCAGCTAAATAATTGTATCATAGATTCCAGAGCCTCAGAAAATGTGATGCCAACCAAATTTGCAAATTCTCTAGGCCTCACTTTGACCTAGGTAAATGGCACCTAATACTCAATGGAATCCAAACAAGTGCCATCTGTAGGAAGAATCAAAGATGCACAGGTAGCACTAGTTGATTTTCCAGACAAGAAGGTGCTCCTAACCATACTGGTAGCAGACATCCCAACATCCTTTGGTATGCTATTGAGTAGTATTTTCTACAGAGACCTGGGTGGAGAGATAAAAATGGATTGGTCATCTATAACTATCCCAATAAAAGGTGAGATGAAGAAGTTTCTACTAGTAAGAAAGATGAAGTTCATAGTATGAAAGTTTGATGATCCGAAAGCAAACATTCTCTTTCAAGATTGTGGGCTAGGAAACTACTTCCTCACATCAAGAAAAGAGGAGAACTTTCCACTTCTCATGGAGGAAGAGGAAGATCAAATTTGGAAAATGGAATTTGATGGTATTCATTATAGAGTGGGATCGGGAGCTAGTGTAGTATTTTACTCTCCTTCCAATGAGTTGTACCCATTTGTCTACAAGATGTAATTTGATAATACAAATAACACTACGCAGAGTATGAAGCACTACTCTTAGGCATGAGTGCAGTAGAGGATATGGGAATCAAGAAATTAAGATGCCAAGGTGATGCTGAGGTTATAGTAAAGTAGGTCTACCAACAATATTATGTGAAGAATCAAATACTTTGGCATTACGAAATAAAGTGTGGGACTACATTGAATCTTTTGATGTATTTTCCATTGAAGCTATTCTAAAGGAGAAGAATGAAAAGGTTGATTCTCTTATAGTGTGATCTTCTCTAGTGACACCTCATCCTTATTTTGGTAAAGACAAAGTGACCATTAAAATGGTATTTAGGCCTAATGTACTAAACAATGCAAATCATTGGCAAGTCTTCAATGATGATAACCAATTTTTGGCCTTTTTAGAGAAAAGGGATAATTTCAATAATCTCTTCTTTGAAGGGGGTGAAAATCCACACCTAGAAGCAGCCCCCAAAGAAGAGAAAGAATAAATTGAATGGATTGATGATGAGGACTAATCAAATTGAAAGGAAACAACAAAATTCCCAAAGGCCTATTCTCTTTAGAATACCTCTTTGACAAACATTGTAGATTAATTCAAGAGAAACAAAAGCAATCTCCTTGGTGCCCAGTTGATTTTGATAAAGAAAACATTGGCACCCCATAGAGCTAATGGTGGTCAATATTGGAAAATGTTGCTCGTCTCAAGAAAAAGAAGGTTTTCTACATCACTCAAGAAATAATCAGATGTCTTGGCCTACTCTTATGATGAACTCAAATACTTCCACCAAAGGAAATGCATCACTCAATTCCTTTGAATTAGGGTGTTAAGCCCTTTAGGTAGAAAAAATGCTATACAACCCAAAGATTACCGATACCATCAAGGAGGAGGTAATAAAGATCCTTAATTCAAGGATCATATTTCCTATCCACCATTAAATGTGGGTGGCTAACATTGTGCCAAAGTGTGGAAGAAGAATGGTGAAATAAGGATATGTGTAGATTTTCGTAACTTTGAACTAGGCAATCACTAAAGGACAATTATCCTCTTTATATCATGGACCGTATCCTGCAAGTAGTCATTGGACCTGAAATTATTTCATTACTTGATGGATTCTAAGGATATAATCAAATCAAAGTGGTGAGGAGGACCACACCAAGACAACCATTACAACACCATTGGGGCAATTTTGCCTACAGTGTTGAGTAATGCTGCTTTTGGCCTAATCAATGCAGGAGCTACATTCCAAAGGGTGATGTATTTTGCCTTCAAATATCTAAAGCATTGTATTGTCATATATCTTGATGATCTCACAGTATTTTTAAAGAAGAGGGAGATCATATCTATCACTTGGAATAGGTACTTGCAAGGTGTAGGAAACATGGCATATCACTAAATCCAAAAAAGTGCATTTTTGGAGTCACGAGAAGGCAAGTTATTGGGGCACATTGTGAAAAAACATGGAGCACACATTGATCCTAAGAGGATTAGATCTATTCAAACATTAGTTGTGCCCATAAGAAAGAAAGGAGTTCATTCATTCTTCGAAAGGTGAACTTTCTTTGTTTGTGCCTGAGTTTTGTTGAGTTGACGAAGCACATCACTTCCATGATGAAACCACAAGAAAACTTAAAATGGAAAAATGAAGGGAAGGCATAATTCAAAGAGATCAAGACATCCATTTCCAAGTCTCCAACTCTTGTATCTCCATATTTTAACAAATAATTCATCATGAATTGTTATGCATCAGAACATACACTCTCTGCCGTTATCATTCAGAAAAGTGATGAAGGTGTGGAAGCACCTATTGCTTTCATGAGTTGTCCTTTGAAAAAGTAAGAGCTAAAGTATAGCCAATTAGAGAAGCATGCCTATGTAGTGGTCAAGGCTGTAAAAAACTTTAGGTTTTACATCCTCAATTCCCATATGGTGGTGATGGTCCCTGATAGTGCAATCAAGTCAATCTTGACACAACATGATCCCGAAGCTAAAAGAGGAAATTGGATTGCAAAGACTCGAGAATATGAATTTGAGATCCAACCCTCCAATATGGTAAGGGGAAATGGCTTGTGCGAGTTGATTGCTGAAGATGAAACACTCAAATTTCAACATGGCAAAGAAAACTATGCTTGCTCAACTTGTTCAGAAGACAACCCACAGGTTCTCTTTGTCACCACTAAACATAGGAGAAGCCATGAATGGAATACTCGATATTTCCTATTACCTAACTTATGGATAATTCCCCCCCCATCTTGATTACAATAAAAGGAGAAAAATCAAGCTGAAGGCAACTAAATTTGTAATATGGAATCATGTGCTTTACAAAAGAGGCCTGGATGGTTGTTTCCTTAGGTGCGTAGATAAAGAGCAACAAGAAAAGTTGCTTAAAGTATACCATGACCAAGCATGTGGTGGAAATTTTTCAGAAATGGTCACTGGACACAAGATCTTCCAAGGAAGGTATTATTATCCTACCATCTTTGTAGACACTCAATATTGGGCTTCTAAACACAAAGCATGCCAACAATTCATTGGAAGACCACAACTTGCTGCATTACGAATTAGGCCTGTAGTTATTGAAGAACCATTTCAATAGTGGGGGATGGACTTCAATGGTGTTCTCAACCCTCACTCAAGTGCAGGGAAAACCTATGTACTCACAACAATAGACTACTTCACCAAATGGGTGGAAGCTATTCTGGACAAACAAGCCAACACTTAAACAATATACAACTTCATCAAGGAGAATATTATAGTCCCTTTTAGAGTGCCACGAGAAGATTGTAGAAGATAATGATACCTATTTCTCTTCAAGAGAGCTGACCGAGTTTTGCTATAGCTACAAAATCTCCTATCTCATTCTTCTGACTACTATCCATAAGGAAATGGACAAGCTGAATTGAGCAACAACAACATTGTGACCATTGTCCACAAGATTGTAAGCGAGAATCAAAGGAATTGGCACAAAAAGTTGTATGATGCATTGTGGGTGGATAGGATCACTCCCAAGAAGGCAATAGGTATGTCATCATTCCAACTACTATATTGAGTTAAAGTAGAAATTACTCTCACGATCGAGATGTCGGCTCTCAAGTTGCTACAGGGTAATAGAAGATGATTTGTACAAGGATTCCATTAACAAGATGATCCTCTTTCTTTAGAAGCTGGAAGAAAATAGATTCCAAGTGGTGGATCACATTAAGGAGCATCAATTGAAAGTAAAGAAGATATTTGATAGGATGGCCAAGGAAAGAGAATTCAAAGTTGGAGACTTCATCCTACTATGGGACAAGAGAAGAGAACCAAAAGGCAGCCATGGAAAGTTTGATTCATTATGGCTCGACCCATTCTAGATTTGTGAATCTTGTGGTGAAAATGATTTTCTTCTCCCATATTTGGATGGAAATCCATGGAATTACCTTGGAGCGGGAAATACTTGAAATTGTATCATTAGTGAAAGCAGGTTGTTCCCCCACCTTGTACCATAGGTGTGTTTCCCTTTTCATGTGTGGTTTTGTTTCCCTTATGTTATGTGTCATGTGTTTCCTTCCCGTTGTGTGCTTGTGTGTCTCCTTCTTATGATATTTCTTTCTCAAAGTTGTACACCACTCGCCCAATGGATAAGGCAGGATTTGGTCAATGAATTACAGGGTCTAGAGATTAAGATTTTGGATTCCCATGTCATGTCTTCACTATGCTCAGTCCATGTCATGTCCCCAAGCTAGAGCCGAGTTGTTGTCACCCTAAAAGCTATTCTCGACAAACAAGCCAACATTGAAAACAATATGCAACTTCATCAAGGAGAATATTATAGTCCCTTTTAGAGTGCCATGAATATTTTAGAAGATAATGCTACCTATTTCTCTTCAAGAGAGCTAACCGAGTTTTTCTATAGCTACAAAATCTCCCTATCTCATTCTTTTGACTACTATCCACAAGGAAATCGACAAGCTAAATTGAGCAACAACAACATTGTGACCATTGTCCATAAGATTGTAAGCGAGAATAAAAGGAATTGGCACAAAAAGGTTGTATGACGCATTGTGGGTGGAAGGGAAAATGATAGTTGGTTAATGATATCATGCCATCATGCGATGAAATTTGTGATAGATTCATCATCATATTGTCTAATGGCATAGAGGTCTGTGATGGTGATCTTACATGAAATTTTGATCAAGAAATGTTATAGGAATAATTACATGAGGTTGGTGAAGGAAAATAATGAATTTAATGGGATGTCATTTTACCGGTCCAACACGGTTCTAGATAATGACATTGGGAATGTGTGAAGCATGATGTCTTGATCATGGGTGTTAAGGTAACATGCATGTATAAAATAATGAAGGTGTTGTTGTGGATCTTCCTTCCTGCTATTGAACTTAATTTTTTTGGCAATTCCCAATGAGAAGGATAAGGCTTCATAGGAATGGTTGGATTGATAGTTTCGTTATAGATTTATTCATATGAGAACATGGTTTTGGATCCCAAGGAAGTGGATTCAAGATTAACCATTCTACTAAAAAAATACATAAAAGGGATCATTAGATGGATTGGGTTGCGAAATTAAAGGATGAGATTATGATGCATAAGAGGTGGATGGGTTATGTTGTTAATATTTTTGATATGTTTGAGGGTGTGTGGGTGTTAGTAGAAGTGGTTGATAATGGGGGATGTAATTAAAGGGTTGTGATTGGATGGGTTAAGATAAAGGTTGTTTTTAAGAAATGGGGATGTGGTAAGATTGGTTAGATTGAGTTGGTTATTGAGAGATGGGGACATTTGATTAGTTTTCTATGGGATGAGTTTGAATGTATGTAATGGGTGGTTAGGATACTTGAGTTGGTTGAGTGGGAAGTATGTAGTGATAAGTACGTTGAGGAGGAGGTTGATGGGTTTGAGTTGATTCAGATGGATGGGGTTATGAAGTGACCACATTGGCATGCATATGGAAAGTGGAAATAATTGGTAGAGTTGTGTTATGTTATTTAGATACAAGAGAAATAAAGTGAGATTATTGAGATGATTGGATAGGGACACAAGTGACCGTAGTGGATGATGATGTGATGGGGATAAAATAAGTGATAATAGTGTTAACATGAGGCAAATTATGGGTGATGGGGACCACCAATTTATTGGTTTGGTGATTATGAGGAACATAAGAAGACAATTTAATAGGATCAAGCTCATGGTGTACCATGACGAGTTCATTCATAGATCTAAGGAAGAAAATGACAAGTTGTGATGTGAGGACCTGCGTTGATTCAGATTGGAATGGTAAGTGTAAATTTTTTTGCAAAAGAGAGGTCCATCAATCGGGATATTGGTGGAAAAGGATATAGTCATGAAGGGTAACTAGACTAGTGTTAAGGAGATCTTAGAACTCCACACACCCACGAGGGATGAGAGGAGGCATAGAAGTGTCGATGGAGGTGGGGAAAGGGGGTGTTGTTCATCTAGATGGAATAGAATGATGATAAATAAAAGGTGTTTGTAATGAAATTACTTGTATAATTCAGATCATGAGTAGAAATATAACACAAAATAACACAATATTCCAAAATAATGATCTCAATATGCAATTAGAATAGCTTCGCCACTTCGAGGGGGCAACCTCCAAACCATACAATAATACTCAAATGCTCAAATGATGATGAAATACTACCTACAATCCCCTATATATACTATTCATATGTTATGGCCATCACCAAGGCCGACCTACTAAGCATGAGAAAGTATAAATGATATAATAAAATGATATGGTAAGCCACAAGTCGGCTACTCATATCCTAATATAAGAAATAGGTTAAGGGTGTAGCATGCCCTTCCCCTTCAAAGCAACATTATCCCCAATGTTGAGAAGCTTTGGGTGTTGCTGCAGGAATGTCATATCTTCCCATGTTGCATCTTCATTGTCCATATTCTTCCACTTGATCAGGTACTCAGTAATAACCCATGTCCTCAATCTTTTAGTGCGTGTTTGAAGGATGCATTTAGGTTCCAAGATGACTCTCCCCTCCTCATCGAGCTCAAGTAACACTATTTGGGCTGATACTCTCTATCCAATTACTTTCTTTAGGTAAGAAACATGAAAGACTGGATGTATTCTGGTTGATTGTGGAAGTTCTAATTGTGATAGTTCTAATTTTTTGTTGTTTTTGTTTTTGTTTCAAAGACATTTGCTTATATGGTTGTAACCAAACCAAAACCCAATCACCGAATTCAAAATATCTTTCCATGTGATGTTTATCACCTATTGCTTCATGTGGTTTTGTGTCATGGCCAAGTTCTCCTTGAGACTAGAGAGGACCTCTTGTTGATATTGAATGTGTTCTTCTACCACTCTAACCCGTGGTTGTCCTCTCAATGATGATGTGATGGATGGTAGATGGTACCCATAGAGTGCCAAAAAAGGAGACATTTTGGATGAAGTATGGAAGGAAATGTTATACCACCATTCTGCAAGTGGTAACCATTGGACCCATCTTACTTGTTTATCTGACGTAAAGCAATGAAGATATCCCTCCAAACACTTATTTACAATTTTTGTTTTCCCATTAGACTGGGGATGATAAGAAGAGCTATGAGCTAACTGAGTACCCAAACATGAGAATAAATTAGTCCAAAAATTACCAAGAAATATAGGGTATCGATCACTTAGTATAATCTTCGGTGTCCCATGAAGCTTCCGAATTGTGTCCATGAAGGTTATTTGCTGCTTTGTGCTTGCAACAAATAGGTGTGCCAAGGAACAAAAATGGGAATTTTTGGTGAGTCTATCCACCACAACCATGATGACATTTTTCCTTGATTTAGGTAATCCTATGATAAAGTCCATGGAAACCTCTTCCCACCACTAGCTAGGAATAGATAGAGGTTGTAAAATACCTGGAGATCGAACTATTTCACCCTTATTTTTCTGACAAACCATGCATTCTACCACAAATTTTTGGACATCCCCTTTGAGCCCTTCCTAGAAGAAGTCTTGTTTGACTCAATTATAAGTCTTCAAGAATCTAGAGTACCCCCATTGGAAAAGAGTGAAGCTTAGATATAATCCTATTTTTAAGAGTTGAGTTCTTACATAGGTATAGTCTATCTTTATACCATAAAGCATCCCCTTTCAAGTACAATTTTTTTCAGACATGCTTGGATCATTCTGGAGATGATGAATGAGGTTTTGTGTTGTTGGGTCATTTCTCCATTTGGACCTTGCCTCATCTATCCAATCTTCATGTAATATGGATATGACACATAACAAGGCTACAGTTGATTCATCTTTCCGCGAAAAAGCATCCACAACTACATTCTCCTTCCCTTTCTTATAGATAATTTCAAAATCATATCCCAACATCTTTGAGACCCATTTTTGTTGTTCTTCAGATGATAAGCATTGCTCTAAGAAGTATTTTAGACTATCATGATCTGTCTTCACTTTAAAGTGTCTTCCTATGAGATATGGTCTCCATTGCTTTACTACATGAAGTATGGCTAGCATTTCCTTCTCATAAGTTGGCTTGGAAAGATTCTTACCTTTGAATTGATGGCTCAAAAAGGTAATAGGATGACCTTCTTGCATGAGAACTTCCCCCATACCCAACGCTGATGCATCACATTCAATAATGAATGTTTTGGAAAAATCTGGAGTAGTCAAGACTGAGTGGTGCACATGGCCTCCTTTAGTTGCTCAAATGTTTTGGTTGCATCCTCACTCTAATGGAAGGAGTCCTTCTTTAATAAAGATGTGATAGGTGTAGATATGCTTCCATAATGCCTTACAAATATTTGGTAATAACCTCAGAAGCCTCTAAAATTCTCATAGATTCTTTAGGGTTTTGGAACCTTCCACTCCATCATGGCTTTGATCTTATCAGGATGCCCTTTAACCCCTTCATGAGAGACAATGTGACCCAAATATTCAACCTCCTTGAGTCCAAAAGAATACTTAGAGGGCTTTGCATAAAGTTGATGTTGCTCAATGGTTTCAAAACCTTATTTACATGATGCAAATGTTCTTCCCATTTTTGCTATAAATTAATATATCATCAAAAACACTAAGACAAACTTATGTAGGAATGACTTAAAAATAGAATTCATCAAACTTTGAAATGTAGAAGGTGAATTTATGAGTCCAAAAGGCATTACTAGGAATTCATAATGGCCTTCATGTGTCCGAAAGGCTATTTTATGAACATCATCATCCTTGATTCTGATTTGGTGGTATCCCGAATGAAGATCAAGCTTTGTAAAATAAACAACACCATGCAACTCATCAAGCAAATCATCAATTATAGGAATAGGAAACTTATCTTTGATTGTGTACTTATTAAGTTCCCTATAATTAGGACACATGTGCCACATGTCATCTTTCTTCCGTACCATCACTATTGGAGAAGAATAAGCACTCTGACTATGACGGATGATTCCTGCTTCCAACATCTCTTGTATAATCTTCTCGATTTCACTCTTTTGCACATATGGGTACTTATAAGGTCTGATGTTAGGTGGTTGACTTCCTGGTAATAACTGAATAGCATGATCATGATCTCTCTTTGGAGGTAAGCCCTTTGTTATATTTTCAAATACAACAGAGTGCATCTAACATTGCTTGTTTGCATATCTGATGGTATAATGTCCTTAGAAGGATGAGCCTCCAATGAAAAGAGTTGTGCCACAAATCCCTCTGCACCCTTTTTTAGCATTTTGTGCATCTGATGAGAACTTACTATTTGTGGAGACTTTTCTCTTAAGCCTCTTAGCTCAAAAGTCCTTCCTTTAGAGTGAAATCTCATGAAAAGTCTTGAAGTTCATCTCAATGGTTCCCAAAGTGGTAAGCCATTGAACCCCTAACACAATGTCTTCTCCTCCCATAGAAATGGCATACATGGGACTATTTAGTATGTAATCTCCCATGGAAATCTTAATGCTATGGCATTTTCCAGAACAAGTAATAGTACCTCCATCAGCAATCATTACTTGACATTCAGGAGTTGGATAAATGAAACAGTTTAGGCGCACTACTAACTTATGATTGATAAAGTTGTGAGTACTTCCTGAATCAATCAACACTATGACCCTCTATTTTTTTAGGAATCCAACCACCTTTAGGGTTTGGGGGGTGCTAATACCTAAAATTTCATGGCATGAGATCATTGGCTGAGGATCTCCTAACTCCTCCTCTGGCTCAACCAAGACCTCTGACTCTGCATCTTCATTATTCTCTTCATCTTCACTAGGCCCATCAATGTAGAACAACTTCTTTTCAGCACATTTATGTCTGGGTCCAAATTTACTGTCACAATTAAAACATAACCCTTTTTCTATTTTTTCTTTAATTTGTTGAGGTGTCAATCCAATTGGCCAAGGGAGTGTTGGGGCTAAGGTGTTATGATCTCTCGGTATAAGTGAAATGTTGTCTCCTACTTGAAATTTTTTTCTCCTCTACCCTTCTTGCCATAATCATTGAATTGAAAACCTTTTGAGGATTAAACATACGCACCTCATGCTCAATTTGATACTTAAGACCCCCAAGAAATAGGTCATTGAGATTCTCTTCAGTAATATTTTCCATCCGCAGAGAAAGGTTTTAGAAGTGATGAATGTAATCCTTAACAGATCCTATCTATTTCAACTTTGCTAATTGGATGAAGTAATTATCTGACACACTAGAACTATAGTGTAATTGCAACTCTGCAGTGAATACTATCCATGTAACATTGAGAACACTCTTTTCCTTTTTAAGCACATAACCATCGATTCCAGACGGATTTGTCGGGTTTGAGATACAAAGCTACCATGGTCACCTTTTGTCCTAATGGAATCTGATGTAGTTCAAAGAAATTATCCATTTGGTTGATCCAATTAAGAGGATCCTTTCCATCAAACTTGCACATCTCCACTTTTGGAAACATAGTATGAGCTTGCAGAGTGCTTGTATTTGGATTGTGCACACTCGAAGATCCACTCTAGCTCATGTGTCTATTATGTTGACTGAGGATCCAACTTGATTGACATAAGTATGATTACCCATCATATGCATATTGAATTTTTGCATGAAATCCTCCAATTTTTGTCCAATCCTATCTACATCTTCTTTTTGGCCACCCAGATTCGAGGTCTCTTAGGTTAACTCAAGTTGGCTTACTTTTTGGTCAGTCAAGTAAACCCTAACCCTGAGGAATATATAGCTAAATCTTCTATCTCAAAATCCTCAACTAATATCTCATTCTTTTCTAGTGTTTTACCTAGAGTGATGGGATTCTTTTTTCCTCTTGTGGAAGGCCCCGCCATGATGCCCCAAAATAGTAGGATGTAGGGATCATGGTCAAATTTTAGGGTTTCAGATTTCGATACAAATTCAAAAAAATATAAACAAACTTAAAGAACAAACCCCAAATAATATTTTTTTCTTTCCGAAAATGTAATGAATTTGAAAAAATTCCACAATTTGCACCCTAGGGAGTGATTTTATGAAAAAACCTAAATTTGTAATAACTTTTGCAAAATAAATCAAAAAAGTTTGAAATTTTTAGGGAACCTTACTTGAAATATTCCTCAACTCTAATAAAATTATATCCCACCAATTCGATATGGTTAGCAGATATGGAGGAAACAAAAATTAGGGTTTTTGCCCTAATTTTGGCCTAGATCACCGCTCTAATACCACTTGTAATGAAATTACTTGTATAATTCGGATCATGAATAGAAATATAACAAAAATAACACAATATTCTAGAATAATGATATCAATATGCAATTAGAATAGCTTCACCACTTCAAGGGGGAACCTCCAAACCATACAATAATACTCAAATTCTCAAATGATGATGAACTACTACCCACAATCCCCTATATATAATATTCATATGTTATGGCCATCACCAAGGTAGACCTACTAAGCATGAGAAAGTATAAATGATATAATAAAATGATATGGTAATCCACAATTCGGCTACTCATATCCTAATATAAACAATAGGTTAAGGGCGTAGCAAAAGGATTAGTTTTGACATGAGTGTTAGTTTAGATAAATGGAATTTCTTGAAGAGGGGGAATAAAAACGATGGTTTGAGTAAACATGCAAGAGTTTATCAAAGGAATGAAGGTAAGGATGGAAAGTGAAGAAGTTTATTAAAAGGAAGTTGTAGTGGAAATAGGAATGTTGTTTGATGACATGTTTTCTTCCATTTGTTTTTCTTTGGATCTTGTAATAAATGACATGAAACAAACAATAAACAAAACTATGCTGATTTTTAATTAGATCAAACAAGTCATGCAACAAAATTTTTTGATTATCTTGATTATTAGAGATGTGAAAATAAATGAAAAATGGGCTTGAAGGGAGCCTAGGAAATGGCAATCTATGGATGGTTTCAAGTAGTTTTGGTTGGAGTCTTCAATATACATGAAAGTACATGAGGAATTTTTTTATGACTATTAGTATGGGGATTGGTATTGGGGACTACCCCCTAACTTTATGGTCATATAACGATAAGGGATACAGTGCTTAGCCAAAATAATAATAGAAAAAAATTGTAATACTGACATAACACCATGACATATTTACTATTAGGTATTGAAATACCAATAATTGCACTTGGTAGGAGATGTTTATATGTATAAATTGGTTTGTGTGTTCAGATGTGTGTGATGAAGTTAATGCAATGAGTTAAATCCCTAGTTCAACTAGATTTCTAAGAAAATATAAGTTCTTTTTAGATACAAAATGAAATGTGGTGCTTGATGAATACAAGATATAAAAGATGCAATGAAAAAGAAAGAGATGGGGAATAAAACAAGGAATATGTGATAACGCTTTTCCTTTTTATCTTTATTTTTATTTTTTTAGCAAGCAAGAAAAAGCGTAATCTAGGTAATGTGATCCAATGCAAACAAGCAAGATTATGCCCCTACTTGCGAAAATAGTAGAAGATGGATAAAAGAAAAGATAAATGAAAAAAAATACTAAGAAATGATGGGTCCTACTGACATGCTAGAATGTTGACCAAATTCCATTGTTCCTATTTTAGATTAGTGAACTAGTACTAAAGAAAATAATTAACTCCAAATATGTGAGGTTTTAAGGTACCTCGAGATGGGATGAAGGTGTGTACAAGAACAAACAAGAGATACCTATTCACAACAAGCTAGATGACCTAAAAATCATGAAAAACCAAAAAAATTGATTAGTAGATAGATGGGAAGGTTTCCTAACAATTTCAGTCTTGAGAAATCGAAACTTCCTAGGATGGATTTCAACCCTCTTTTTGATAAAGATAAGATAAAATTTGATATTGCTAAATTGGATGTAGTAGGATCTCGAACAAAAATGAAATATAAAAGATAGAAATGTAGTTATGATCTAAATGGATGTAAATTAAATCAATCCTAGGTGGGTTGATAGAAACTTGAGGTTGCAGTAGGGTCTAGTCAAGGGTGCTCGAGGTAGGATGAGAAGAAAGTGTAGAAAAATAGGCTGCAAGATCTCCCGTATCTAGATATGATTTTTATCTAGATCTACAAGATGATCTTAGATGAAGGTTGAATACTATAGAACATAATAGATCTAGATCTGATTGAAATGGTGCTAGAAAATTATGAAAACTAATGATAAGCATGTTATCCAATTTTTCCCACTAGAAAAATTAGCTAGCTTGGAAATTTTGGACTTGGAAATTTTGATGGAGCTTAATGGAGAATAAGGAAAAATAAGGTATTTTTCATGTTTTGGGACTTATACTTGCTTTAGGGATTGTTATCCATTTTCACCACTTAGCATTAAATGCACAACTAGGAGGTCTAAGCTTTAGTAATTTTTAGGAAACCAAGAGAATTCACTTGAATTACAGGTAGTTTCCTATGATTCCAGAGCACATAAAGTGTTTTTTTGGAAGTTTTGGGATCATAAGAGGATTTTTTCCTCTTCTAGGTTTCAAAGCATATGAGCTTAGTAGGATTAGGAAGAGGAATCCAAAATTCTCCAGAGGTCCATCTCAAGTTTGTGGGTCCTACACTTGAGAGATGGTACCCATGTTACCTAGTCACATAGGTAGCTTGAGCACACACACTTGAAAAATAAAAGGGCGATGTGATTAGGTGATAAATTTCTAGTATGACCTTTGGGAAAAATAGGTGTCCCATTGTAATATATTAACCACCATGCTACCAACACTAACATTTCTAGCACACCCAATGGGACAATGCTGAATTATAAATCTTTAGCAAGAGTGCATTTCAATAATTTTCCTTTTTTCTGAGTTGATGTGTTCTTGGAAAAATTTTCAGTTTTGGAAGCCTTGTAACAAAAAAAGTTGAAGTAATGAGATCTTAGAACTCCGAAAGGAAGTGGAAGTAATAAGTAGTATAAACAAAAATGTAATAAGAACTAAGTAATTGCATCTCCAAAATTTGTTAAGAGGAAAAGGAAGAAGTAAGTTTTATTAATCCAAGTTGTGCAATTACTTTATGTTGGAAGAATTAAGTAATTACACCTCGTAACTCCAATAAGAGTAAAGAAGAAGAAGTAATTTTCCTACTTAAAGTTGGAAGACTTACTTTAAATCATGATAAGTTGAAAGACATACCTCATATTGGGATAATTTGAAATACTTAAGTATTGGAATTCCAAACTCGATTACTTCAAATTGTGTAATTACTCCAAGTTGAGTTGTTACTTTAAGAAATGTTGATTACTTTGAGTTAAATTATTACTTCAAGTTGTAGCAAATCAAAAACTTTAGTAATCCGAGATCAAAAATATGAAACACATATGCTAACTTCGTTGATCCAAAGAAACCATTCTTTGAGTTGCATACTTTCTTTCCATCCATTTTTCTTCCCATATTTTTTGTTTTTCTTTTTTTTTCATGAAGTTGTGCAATCATGACTTCATTTATCTCATAAAATCCACATTCACAAAAGAAAATGTTATTCAAATCCACTTCCAATGTGTTTCACAACTCCTCCAAATAATTTTTATGATTAGATTCAGAATCATTATGCCTACCCCTATTGGACATATCAAAATCATTTTGGCTATAGTGATTATAAAGAACAAGGATATACATGTGTTGATAATGCTTCTACATCGAACACTAGTTTATAGGAGAAAATTAACAAGATGGAAGCTAAGATGGTGCAATAAAGAGATACATATTAGATGAAGGTGTTCAGATTTGTTTTGGGACACCTTTTCCATGTGGTGTCCCTATACCAAGACACTACAACCCTCCACACAATCCTGAATTCATGCTTGAAATTTTGCTCCAACTTACAAAATGGATTACGGAGATAGAGGCTCAAGAGCGTGAAGTAAGATAACCTTATAAATGGGTAAGCCATACGCCACCACTTTGTAGTCTTTCCTTTTCTCTTTGCTTGTATATATCAATTCAACTTGAATTTCATGACTCTAGTTTGATGCATGTTTCCCCCATTGTGGAATCCATTTTTCCATCTTCTAATATTCCACCCCATCTTGATTTTTCTACCCTTTTCCCTTCCAAGAATCCATCCCCTCCACAAAAACAAGAAAATAAACCTTCCCTTCCACCACCAACATTCCTAAAATGTTTTGAACCCCAACTCACCCCACCTCTTACATTCCTAATTCCATGTTGGGAAGAAACTCAAGAAATTATTCAAAAGGGACAACAAAGAGAAGAGCCCAATAAAGAAGAAATGATAAGAAATTAAGGAGTTGGGCTTTAAGATTTAGAATAAACAAAATCCCTTGATGGTTAAGCCTTTAGAGGAGGTTAGGGTTGGAGAAAAATTGGTGAAGAATGAGTTTGCATTAGTAGTAGAACAAGAATAATAAGATTATCAAAAATCCACTTTCTCCAAATGCAGTGTTCACACTGACACTATAATTATAGAAATTTTTGATCATTCATCACTTTGAAAATCAATAGAAGAAGAGATAGGATCAGCTATAAGTACAATTGAAAAGGAGCGCATAGAGGGAAACCACTCAAGTTCATAGGTTTTGAGTGCAAATTAGGTTACATAAGAGATTTCAGATCCTTCTCCCACTTCATCTCTCCAAAAATCTGATTCGAAGGTCATTAGGAAAGAAAGAGAGCCCTTGGCATAGCATGAAAAAAATCTTATCTGACTTTGAGGAATGCTTTGTGACAGAGAATAACCCTTACAAATCACAAATTTTTTTGCTCCATCATTCATCCTTTGACAATAAGAGCCTGTTTCCATAGAAGAGAACATTAAAGAACAACCTACTTCTTCAAACAGTCCTCTTGAATCAATATTGGAGGAATTGAATCTTCCAAGCTTCACTTTGGATAAGGAATGGGAAGGAAATGAGAATGAGATAATTTTCATAACAATCATCAAGGAAGATGATTATTTGTTTGTAGATGAGAAAAATAGACAAGATCAACTCATAGAAAGTCTCCTTTTATAGGAATGTATGCAAGAAGACTTCCTTAGTGAGGTTAGAACTCGAGCAATGGGAAAATATAGATGATCAAACATTTCCCAATTAGGTACTTGGCTTCATTAGAGCCAAGGGAGGATCCACATCCAGTCATGTTTACTTCTGAGCATGAGGATGAGTTTAAAAGTGTGAAGGATCTGATGCAAAGTGCCTCCAAGATCCAAATAGTGAGAAATAAAGGAGTTATTTTATTTGTTTGATGTTGATACCTTGGCTAGATGGGTGAAAAGTTGCTTCCAAATCAGTTTTTCACTCATATACATGACTATGATGATTGTAAAATCAATTACATGGTCCCAAATTTTGAGGAAAGGAAGTTACTTCTCCTTGTCAGTGTCGGTTTTGTTTGATGTCTTCCTTTCTTCCTGTTAGTGTAGGGTAGAGTAGGTTTTCTGTCAATAGAAGAAGTGCTTATGCACACTCTACATATTTAACTTAAGGCATGTATGATCCTAATTTTTTTACATAGTTCTATTTTTTTTTTCTCCTAATGGTTTCATTACACAATTCAAGTATGCCTCTTGAAATATTTGCAACAAAGAAGCTCATAGTCACATGAAACAGTTGCAATATTTATGAATTTTCAAATACAAAGCAAGTAAAAATTTAGATTGAGAGACAAATTTCAATGTTCTCATTTTTTTGTCTCTTCAGATCAGTCATAACTTGAGCTTCTAATCCCACTTCTAAAAGTAGAATACCAGATTTGGGACAATTTCAGTTTGTTTCATCCATTTAGCCCCAACAAATCAAGGTTCAAAATCAAATTTTTATAAAACTATTGCTCGGTTTCAGCTTGGACCATAGGAGGGATAGGTGAAAGTTTTAAAACAATTTTCCACTCTCATCTTATTAAAGAAAAAATAAATTGAAATTATAAGCATTCAGAAGCTTCGTAGAATAACTCCAGCCTCCAATAGGCCCCATTAAGGCTCAAAGGTGAAGGATTCAAGTTCAAGTGTTTATCATGCATCCCCATGGATAAACTTTATAGAGAATGAAGAAGAAAACAATTTTTTAGAATCAAAACAATTTTCCACTTATGTGATCTTTAAAATTTTCTTATAAAAACTAGAAAATTTGAGCATATCTGCAATAGGTATCATCTTAAGTAAGTTTCTTGGGTTAGGATTCTAAGGTTTTAGATAAATTCATTTTGACCATGTTGACTCCATGGCTAATGGATGTTCCAAGACAACTAAAAATCCCAACTAGCAGGAAGATGGCCCCATGAGTCGCCAAATTGTTATCAATTTTCACCCGCCATGATGAAATAGAGAATTAAGAGTTATGAGATTTAGCACTTGTCGGACACCAAGGGCATTCACCTGAATTGCAATCCATCTCCTATGATTTAGGAGAACATATAGTGTTTTTGAAGTGTTGGGATCATAAGAGGATTTTTTCCTCTTATGGGTTTCAAATATTAAGAGCTCGGTAGGATTAGGAAGAGCAAGTTCCCCTTATCTTAAGATCCAACTCAAGTTTGCAAGTCCCACACTTGAGATATGGTACCCATGTTACCCAATCAACTTGTAGCTCAAGAACACATATTTGGTATATTAGAAGGTGTTTTCAATCAGTGATAACAAGGACTTATAATTATTTTCATGCATTTATCTTTTTCTCTCCAATCTCAAAAAAACTAAAACACTTAGAAAAATTAAGGAAAAATGGATTTTGGGATAGCTATCAATGTATTGTAGAATTTGGGTGTTCGGTGGAACCAATTATCCAAGGCTTAGGATTCCCCACATTTTGTTTGGATCTATAGGATAAAGGAAATGGAGAAATGATGAGTTTCGGTGCAAGGTGGATCAATGGAACTAGTTCTCAAAGATGAATAGTTCCCTAGAAGGAATTTCAACTGAAACAGGAAAAATATGAGAAAATGAGTTAGAGTGGAGAGTGTAGAGGAGAAGTTAGGTGTGAAAATGAATAGATAATCAATTTCCTCTGAGGAATGAGTTCCTATAATATATTTTGATCCACAACGAAAGGAAGGTGAAGGGTGAGTTAAATAAAGTAAGGAAAATTAAAGTGCAAGGAAGTTGAGCGTCAAAGAACTAGGGTTGTGAGGAATGTTCCTTGCAGAGAGAAAATGGTGGAGAAAAAGTGGTAAAGTATGTGGGAAAATGAGGGTTATTAGAGAATGAGGTTGCAGAGATGAATGAAGGCTTGGTGGAGCTTTTCCATGGTTACACCCCAAACCTAAATGTTGATCTAATATGTCTACCCCAGAAATGTGGGTAGAATGGAATATATAGGAAAAAACCCAGTTCCTTATCTCCCTCGGTGTCCTAATAATCCAATCCACTAGAAACAAATGATAAAAGAGAAAAAAACATTTAATTACTAATTGCATTCTTCGCAGAGAGGAAACCCTTGTTCCTCTCGTCCCCTCCGATCTGGGTGGCCATATTTTCCTCAAAGATTGTCCAAATTTGATAAATTATATATCATTTGAAAGGTCTCTTCATTCACATCATCATGGAAAATTCAAATATGGAGTTAGGTGTGAGTAGGTGGAGTAAAATGAAGAAGATGCCTCTAAAATTTAAAGATGTAGTTCTAGGTAGTTAAGTAACCAATTTTAATTAAGTGTGGTGATCATTTCTTCTCTTGAAAGAAAAATACAATGAAGGAATGGATTTTCTAGTATTCCCATACCCCTTTTCAGACATTTAATTCATCTTGTTGGTGGGTAGGGGTAGAATTTCAGGTTTATCTTTTCCCTCTCTTTTCTCATAGACTATATATTGTAAAAACCTCTCATTTTGTGAGGGGGATGTTCTAAAATGTAAAGAAACTCTACCAAAAATTGTTTTTGAGTAAGTTGTGAGTTGTAAACCTTAATTTTCATCAGAAAGTGTACTTGTGCTTTCATCATCACATGTAATGGAATGTGCATACTTTGAAAGCAATAAAATCTCTATTTTTTGTGTTTCTCTCAACCCTAGCTTAAGGTTTTATTGTATTTCCTTGCCTCTCCATTCTTGTTGTTGTATTTTGTGCATGTATTTCTCATTTGCAAGTTCATATTATTGTTTCATGGAGAATAGATGGTGAATGAAGCTTTGGGTATGTGTCACATTTGTCTAGCCTCTCCTTTCTCCATTTTCCTTCTCCCTTTTCCCTCACTAGATTATTTCCACCCATTTACTTTGTGCTATTACCTTTATTCATGTAGGATTTCCCATATTCATGCACTTTACTCTCTCCACGGTCCCTTGGATTTTTAGAGTGGGATTCATAGCTACATTTCATTCCACATGAGTAGTTTCCATTAGGATTAGGTAGAGGAACAAACATTCTCTAGAGTTTTTTCTCAAGTAGCAAGTCCCATAACTTGAGAGACAATCCCATGTTACCCAAAAACATTGATTTCACATCCATACATTCATAAAAATAATAGGGTTTTGTTCTTTGGTGATAACAAAGTGGTATGCGAAATATATAGTTGATGAAAACCAAGGTGAATCGATGCCTTAATAGTGATTGATAGAACATATCTATGATGATAGAAAAATAAAAATCACATGATCTAAAGGCTAAATGGTTGTGGAAACAAAAAGATGATGAAAGGGGATTTGAATGACATAAAATGAAAAAAATGAGGATGGGTTGATGGTGACCGAGAAAGGGTCAAAAGTGATTGGGACTGATCTAGAAATGGTAAAAATGGATGGGCTGAAATGAAGACTTGCAGATAAGAAAATGAAGGCCCGGGGATGATTGAGATAGAGAGCTCCTAATGACAAGTGAACCTACACAAGATATGATGGTGGTAGATACTAGTGAAAAAATTGCAACAAAGGACCTAAACATGCAAGGTTGAAGAAGATTTCAAAATCTCTTAAGTTGAAGCTCAAGAATTGTGAAATGGTGATATTAATTGCAAGAGAAAGCACAAGGTGAAAGAAAGATCACAAGAAATATAAGATCTCCAAAATTTCATCCTTGAGAAAGGGAGGCATAAAGGTGGATTTATAGGGTTGATGGAAACCTAGATGGGTCACCACCAATCATGGGGATTCATCCATTTGGACGGTGGGAAGATGATGTGATCGCAATAAGGAACCGTAGGAAGTGGGATTATGGTTTTGAAGGATTAAGACAAATTAGGGCTACATAGGATGAGTAAATGTGTAGGTGAAGGGTGGAAATTATTAAAGAAAGTCCATGAAGAGATAAAATCATTAAATGGTGGCCTATAAAGGATAAAATTAAGGATTTAAGAGGAGGAAATAAATTAAAAGGGAGTTTTGAATTAACTAAAATGATTAGGGATGATTAATGATGGGAAATAATGATAAGTGGGATAAATTGAATTTAGGAGGAAAGAAGGGAAGAGAGGTATGTATGTAGAAAAGATTATGGAGAGTGAATGTGGGGTGAGGGGTAGCGATACAAAAAAATTTGTGTCTACAAGTAATTATCTCTTATCTATTATTACATGTATGAATGTATTATTATAATTATGTATGATTAATGCTAGAACAAAAATAGATTAGGATATTCTACCTATTACAAACCCTTACATCATTATTATTTGTTGTGTATGTCCATAACACACATATAAAAATTAATTAGGATGTAAAAATTTTGTGAACTTGACTCTTGAATCATATATATTTCTAAAACCCTACCAACATTAGGGATTTTCATTATGATCTTAAGATATTATGTGTCATTATGCCCATTCCTTCAATCTTCTATGATCATTATGTAAACACTAAGTGGACATGCCCTCACTCTGATATGGGTTAATATCTCTCTAAATAGGTCTATACCCCTATCTCTTCTAGTGGAGGGGGTCTCTATTATTCTTCTATTTATTTGATGACTGATGAAGCTTCTACATATATTGATACACAAGAGAAATATATTCTCCATACATGAAAAAAATATGCATTGCTAAATGTTACTTCCTCCATAGCTACTGATGTTAAAAATATCACAACTTGCTAAAATAAGAAACTTGTTGGGGTTACCCACCCTTTCCTCCACGTGCTATATCACCTACTATTAAACACAATGTTATTTCTAAAGGATTTGATAAATCAAAATAATAAAATAATAAACTTGTTAAGGTCTCTCTTCTCAAGTTCCAACAAAAATCATTTATCTATAAGGACATATTATAAGTTACTTTATAATTTATTACCTTATATTATACTATTCAACTTGCTACTTTTACACTTATTATGGACATCTTGAAATCCATGGATAAGGCCATCAATTTTAATCCGACTAATATACCACTAACACTTTATGATGACTCATACACACCCCTCTTTATTACTACATAAATCTAATGTTTTCTTATCAAATGTATCTTAATTAACATTGTCTCTAGCATCAACATCTATCCTAGTTCCTCATTTAACAATATTGGAATCCTGCTACACATAAGTGATATATTTTTCAATAACATGATAGATTTTGATAATATCACATGCTCTAACTTGGGTACTATTACTATCAGTATCCTTCTTGGTCATAAGATTTTTCCCAATACATTCCATATCATGGATATAAATCTATATTAATATATCCTCTTTAGTCATCCATGGTTTTAGGTTATACATGATATCCCATTAACAATACATTGATTTCTCAAGTTGATACATGAGGGATGTTAGTATACCATGGATTTTGATCCTAAGCCCTTATAAATTATAAGGTTTATACCTATTCATCTCAAGAACCCATCATCATTCCTTGTAACAAACTATATCTATGGATAAATTTACCACTTATGTTGTTGGTGAGTCTAGTTATAACTCGATGCTACCATTTATCCTCCTCCATCATTAGAACCACTCATAACTTTAGATAATACTAATTTCTATACTAAGAATGCTTCGTCTTTTACATCTAATTTGGTATATTAACTTACGCAACACAATAATGTTGAATAATACTCCTAAGATAGTGATGCCAATACTATTTCATTTACTAGTGAAAACATTTGTAAGTTTAATTTTATCTTGGGAATTAATGAAGATAAGTCTATGCTCCATTACCTTTTAATTCCCTTGATCCTAGAAATTATTGGCTCAAATATGCTACATTTGAAACCTCTGTAATTTGTACATTTGATCGGAGTGACACGTCTACTCATGCTAGCTTATATCCTATATATCTTGATTTTAGAGCTCAAAATTACACCCCACCCAAATTTGGAAGATCTAGGGATTTGAGGCAACTTGGGACTTTCTTGAAATTTTGGGACTTGTGCTTGAGATAGACCTCCAGAGAAGGTTGGATTCCTCTACCTATTTCTAATGCTAAAACAACTGCCTACATAAGGGAATGCAACTATTTAACTCTAATCTATCAATCCAAGTGACCAGGGTGATAAGGCGATGCATAAAACTGAAATCCTAAGCCAAGGGGAGGTGATAACACCAAAATAAGAGGGAAGTACACTATTAGATGAGTGAAAATAAGATGAAAATGAAGGAGGTGATAATGTTGAAGACTATTCCTAAGATAGTGAAAACCATACCTATTTTGAATCGCGATCAATGCATTCGATAGGACCGCAACACCTTTGGGCATTCTGGTAAAAAATTGGTTTTACTCATGCTACCCAATTTTACACATGTATCCACCATGATATCTTTCACTATAACCCTCGACAATAATGCTTTTCCTAGGTCCTTTTTCTTTGCTCGAAGATTTGGTATCTTCTCGGCCAACTTGAAGGCTACTCACAAAGCACCAAACAAACAAATCCACACAACTGTTGTAAGTTAATAAAACTATTAGTGATAAATTCATATAATTTTCCCATAATTTTATAGTGATCCAAATGCCAACCATGTATTGGTTCTCAAATTAGTCTCGCCCCATTTTCATTGAAATTATTTAGTTTGTGGGCTCTATCATGTTTTCTATCTCCTCGTATTGATGCATGCAAAATATGTCCCCTATTTGGTTGCCAAAATTAGTCTCTTCCTTGGTCAAGGATCACTTAAAATTCAAGAATTTGTTTTTCCTTCCTCTGTCCATATGAAAGAGTCTGTAACTTGGGCATAAAACTTAGGTTTTTCCTTTCCTTCCATTTTCCACAGTCACGTTTTGTTTTCCTTGTCGTTTGTGTCCCAAATATCTATGGAAACATGATTGTATGTAGCTTAGAGGATCAAATTTCAGCCTTATATCATTTCCAAACTCTTTATCCGTGAAGAAAGATTCATTTTCGGGCTCAAATGGTGATTTTCCTGTATTTTACGGTTTGATGGGTGTATTTTTCCCTATCAAGTTTACATCTCAAGATATCGGTGGAAACGTAGCCCCTTTTATTATATGTGGCTTGATGGGGCATTTTAAAATTATAGGGCTCACTTTAGACTCAAATCTTGTCCACGTGGAGGACTCACACTTATTTGAGGAGCCACCTCGGGTCCCACCTTAACTAGTGCGGCAGAGAGACATGTGGAGGCTTTCATGAGCTATGCTCTATACTTAAAATTTCCAAAGAAAATTTTAAAGGCCTTGGACATGTGGAGGGACCACACATGTTTGGGGAATGGCCCCTAAGTTTTATTTTGAAGAAGTGCCAGGAGGACACTTGAGGCTTCCACTCACTTTTCCCTTTGCTTGGAATTTTCAACGGCCAAAGAAAAATGTCTCGGACCCTAGACACATGGCATTCCACTGAACCTTCAAATTTTTTAACAAACTATGCCGGAATGAGACACGTGTTGATCCCGCACTTATTTGGGGTCTCTACTTTTGGGGACCATCTCAAAATGTGCCATTGAGACACATGGAGGCTTCCGCTAGCTCCTTTTTACACTGATATTTTTCAAAGGCCAAAAGAAATTTTTCTTGGGCCCTGGGCACGTGGAAGGCCCACACTTGTTTGGAAACTTTCCCCTATACTTCTCCTTTACAGTTGTGCCAAGGAAACACATGGCCTGCTATGATATAAAGTAGAAAAGGGGCAGAATCAATGGTTGTTGTGTATTGCATCTATTTTTCCACCATTTTTGTTCCAACACTCTTGGAGATGTAAATACACATTTTTTTCATCATTTATTGATGAAATTCCTTGTTGTCTCTGTCTATAAAGTGCCATTGAATGGATTCAAAACTTAATTTATGAGTTCAAGGTTTGTTAAGATTGATATTTTAAAGTTTGAATTTCTCGGGAACTTGCAAAAATGGGAATTACAAGAGAAGATGGATACGGTACATAATTGCAGAGAAAAGAAAAGGAAAAAGATGAAATGATGAAAGTTATAGGCACAAAAGATGAAAAAGGTGTTTCCTCGAGAGAAAATGAATTTCTGTCATATTCAACAGGTAAAAGCCTCCAAAAATGATTAAAAAGGGGATTTATTACATAACATAATCAGAATGATTAAAAGGAATTCCAAAATTTTTGGGATGGCATCCTAGTCATTAGTCGAGGGCCCAAGAAATGTGATTAGTTCATAATTGGTCCACCTGGTAGCTTTTGGATGTGAATTTGTTAAATGTCACTTTCTAAGGAAAATTGGTAACAAGCAAAGGTCCCTCGAATATTCTTCTCTTTTTGGGGAAAATTGAGTGAGTAAAATGTATAAATGCAATGAGAATACTCTTGCAAATGGTCGGGGGTTGAATTCTTAAGAGAAAAATTGAGAAAGTCGTCTTCTTGAGAGACCAATCTGAGATAACTTGTTAATTCTTTCTATGTTATATTTTCTATCATGTCAAGTTGGTTGCATATGTATAGCCATTGATAAGCACTGAGATTTCTCTAGAAGCTTTCCCCTACTGATGAATCTAAGAAATTTTGAAATTAATTTGTGTCCAATCTCTAGCAAATTTGTGTCTACTTTGTTTCAAAATGTCTACAAATAGTTTATTTTGTTCCTATTGCAATCTTACATTGAAATTTTTGTGAAATCAAACAGGATCTTGTCCCTGTGACAATTTAGTGGTATTTTTAATTTCATTTCAAGAAGAGCATTCATCCTATGATGAGATAAAAAAATTTAAAATCATTGCACTTTCATTTGTTTATAAAGATTGTTTGTAATTCTTTGGGTGTACCTTAGGCATGATTGATTTGAGATTATTGTGTTTAATTGAGTATTTTAACTTGATCCTTCATCTTATAGTCTCAAATATTGTGTGAAAATGTACTGATCCGGCCTCCATGGAAGCACACCTTCTCATTGAAGGAACGTCTTAACTATTCTGAAGTTTTTTTGTTGAGTTGTCCATTGTTGTGAAGTCCCTCAAAGATCTGGTATAATCAACTTTATCCTACTTAATCTCCCACCAAAATCATTCAAAAACCATGAATCCATCCTAAACTACCCTTGTTTTCCTTGTATATCCACAAAGGAACAAAATATATTTACTAAAATATGCAGAACAATCAGGATTTCTTAATGTCTTTAGTAACCTTAGCCTTGTGTTGAAAGTATCTCCATCTTTTAGAAGTGACAACTCTTGAGAGTTAAATTATGGAGTATTGACCATATTTTCCCAAGGCTTTCTTCATAAAATTTTTCCAAAAGAAGGATATATCCATCTCCTTCATCAAAAAAAGGTTACACTAAGGGTCCTCTCACCTTGGTCAAAGAGGCATGGCCTAAAGTAGTGAGGATAGGTCAAATCCTCTTAAAGGTGTTATCCATCTCTCCACAAATCTGAGTGATAAAGGGCCAGTTAGATCTCATCCCCAACTACAAAATGACACACACTATGATCTATTTGTCTCTAAGCTCCATGTCCAATCTGTGTTGCTTCTCAACTTGAAAAGGAGAACAAATTTGGATACCAACACTAGTGATGCCATTCCTAGGGACCTAATTTTTATTACCGAGGATGATTTGTTGATTTATTGCCTATTCATATCCATTTGGCCCATCAACAACACTCGTGGCACCATTTTCGGGTAGTATTTGAACAAAGGTGTACACGTACAAACCCTTGTAATATCTCTTACATGATGAAAGTGTTAATACATTGTCAAGAATCATTATCTGTCGATCTATAAGAAATATTCAAAGTTGTGAGTTCTAAGTGTAATATTTCCAGCTTATATAGTTATTGCACTAAAGTTTATATCATCATTGATAAATTTGGGTAAAAGAAGACCATATCTTATAATTTTTGCATGAATCGCATTGAGAGACATTTGATAGGTCTTTCATAGTGCATTTGCACAAACTAAGGTGAAAATCCTTAGTGGTGATTCCATGATGTTTAAATTCTTTATAAATACCGCTTTCTTAACATATATCAAGTAAGATTTGTCACTAATATTTGCAAAGATGGAAGAAAGAATATCTTTCTTCTCTAAGGACCCTAGTAGAAGGTTTTTTCAAGAGCTAGGAAAATCTAATTAAGAAGGAAGAAGAATTTGGAAGGTTGTTGAAGATCAAGCATTAAGAAAAGAGATCTCCATTGGTGAAATAGATTAGCCTGTGATTGAAGATTGCAGTACTTCCTCAAGTGCTTATGAATTAGGTAGTGTCTTTGTTGAACTAAATTCTCCATCTGGTGAGGGTTCTTCTTTTGTATTTGAAACATTTTCCTCTCAATCTACCCCGGTATTTTCCAAATATAATATTGTTTTCCAAGAAACAAAGCCCTTAGAGGGAAGTCATTCTCAAAAATTGTATCCCCGTACCACACAAACCCTCATTCCTCATCATTATATTTCTCCCGTAAGATCACCTCCTCGAAAAAATATATCTCAACCTCCACCCAAACCTCCATTTTTGTTAATACTTTTGTTCCCATCAGTTTTAGAGGCATGGTTGGCTATCCAAATGTCTGTGCCACAAGATGTAAGAAATAGATTACCTAAGTTTCAAGGAAATAATGCAATCACTGGTGATTAACACTTGAAGCTCTTTTTCAATATGATGGAGGACTTCAAAATAGAATTTGAGGATGTATACATTAAATTGTTTATCCATACTCTAGAAGAAGATGTAAGGGATTGGTATAAATCTCTGCTAGATAATTCCATTGACTCCTAGACAAAGATGAAGAATGCTTTTAGAATGCAGTATGGTGATAAAACAGACCCTAGGTTTCTTTTATCGAGTTTGAAAATATTAAAAATAATCCTAATGAATCACTGCATGATTTCAACACTAGATTTAACAAAACATTGAGAAGACTACTTGTTAATTTGAGGCCATGTGATGAATCATGTCTGATAAAGTATTCGATGCATTTGATAAGAAAGTTGCTTACTATTTGAGGGTTGAGAACCACGAGAATTTAAAGCAAGCCTTTACCATGGCTCTACAAATTAGAACAATATTAAAGCAGTTGGAAAACCTCCTAAGAGGGAGGGTGTTAAAATGATCAACCCTGAGAATCCTCAATCAAGTAAGGCTGTGGATCTTGAGGAAATTGTAAATACTTTGGCCAAAGTCATCAAGGAAATCTCTTATAAGCTAGCCAACACCGATAAAGGAACTAGAAAAGGTTATCAAGGTCAACATAGGAAAAAGGACAAGAAAAATTTACAAATCATCCTAGAAATGATCAGAGGTCTGATGACAAAGGTAAAGGACCCATGGGAGCTAGATAACCCCAAGCTAGGGAAAATAGAGTAGTGCCTGATCCTCTAAATGCTAGAGTTACTATTGTTGAAGAGACAAATCAAATTGATTAGTGTGACAAATGTTTCTTACCCCACTTGCCATGTGAAGTAGATCAACAAGTTGAAGAAGCTGATGATGATGATAACACTGATGATGATGCATGCATGGTGGACTACTCTACAAGCTCACAATAAGGAGAAACTTCAACTGAAGTAATAAGTGCAAGATATTGCTACTGTTTTTGGGACTGCATTCATCGGGTACCTCTTATTCCTCCCTCTCATGCTTTAGAAATAGATATGGTACAAGAATTTTAACTTCCTAATAATGATTTTGAGTACCTAAGATCTCTAATGATTAAGAAGTATGATGGAGGAATCCATCATAATAGGATAGACAACTACTAGTGAATGCTATTGTGGCCCAAGAAATAGTATAACACAAGAAGTAAATCTATCAAAGGGGCAGGGCCTCAAGTGAAACAAAATACCCCTGTTCTCACCAATGTCCCAAAATAGGCTCCAAAGAAAGATGCATTTGAAAAATGCCTTGTTGTCTCAAGTATAACTGGTGTTCCCACCCATGCCCAAAATGTGAAAAACCTATGCCATCTGATGAGTTTGTCAATCTTTCTCCAAATGTTGCTTTGCCTAAATACATTCCCTATGACATTGCCCAAGTCTTGAGTTAGATCAAGATTTCTATCCCAATTGTGGAACTGCTTAGGATTCTTGAGCACAAGAAGAGGGATTTTGAGTATTTGGGATTGGAAGAAGATAGGAGTGCCCAAGGTAGAAATATAAATAATGTAAACACTCCTCCTTCAACCATTGCAGACCTAGAAAAACCACCAACATTGGAGGAGATAGGTGAACCACCTAAATTTTACTTGGGAACATCTTTGGTTGAGTCTTAATTAAATGTTGATCCATTTTTTACAACACTAATTATTAAGGACAAATTGCTGCACAATTGTATGTTTGACTCCAGAGCATCATGCAATGTTATGCCTCTAGAATTCATGAATGAATTGAAACATTAAAGTGAAAAAAACTTATGGAAAGTGTATTGCAATGGATTCTAGAGAAGTTCCTCTTGTAGGATGTGTAAAAGGTTTGGTGGTAAAACTTGCAGCTTATCCGGGTAAGAACCTAAAACTTGATATTTTCATTGTTGATTTCCTTGCCAAATGGGGCATGCTATTATCAAGAAAGTGGGCTGAAAGTGTTGGTGGAAGTGTTCAGATGGATATTTATTTTTCCACCATTCTAATTGAAGGAAGCCTTGTAAAGCTGTATGGAGAGAAAAAGATGTTGGACCTCATTGAAGATCCCAATAATGCCTCTTATGAAGTGTTTTATGTTGTTGTAGATGCAGATAACTTTGTTGGGTTTGCTTGATGGTAAAGAACATAAGATGGATCAATGTAAATTTTTAAAAAGTAGGTTTACCTTGGACCTTGTTATTCGATGGAGTTTGTTCCAAGTTTTGAAATGGTGCTGACATTGTTCTAATTTCTCCAGGCCAAGAAGATTTTGTATTTTCTTTCAAACTTAACTTTGAATGCACTAACAACATTTCTGAATATGAAGCACTATTATTAGGCTTGATAATTGCATGGAAATATGGTATAAAGGATATTATTGTCAAAGGGATTCAAAACATATTGCCAAGCAAATTAGAAAACTATATGCTACTAAAAATCAAAGAATGAAACAATACAAACATGTAGTCTAGGATTTGATTGAAATGCTTGAATATTTTAATATTTTACACCATGATAGAAAGTTTAATGTTGTTGCAGACAAGTTAGTAGTGCTAGGATCCAGATTTGTGAATTTAACAGTGTCTTCGTTTTATGAGTATGATGTTGAAATACTAACAAGGCCATCTGTCCCTGATAACTTTGAAAGTTATCAAGTGTTAGATGATGATGCCTAGGTGAAATGGTTTCTCTGAACCAAGGTGAGTTTACTGACCAAAATATAGATTGGGAACCAATGGTGTGTGTTGAAGGAAAGGAAACTTTATTTGGTAGAGACATCATCCAGCTGAAGACAAAAATGATTCACATAGGTCTGATGGCACTGGAATCAAAATTTGATAATGCTGATTACATTATTAAAAGAAGTATGTCGAGTTTCAAGAGATGTGGAAGAGCACGACATGGGCACAAAAGGAAAAACATGTAAAATATGGTTAGGAAGAAATCTCAACAAGGAAGAGAATAAGTCCTATTTTCAATTGTTAAGAAATATCAAGACTACCTAGCTTGGTATTACTCTGAGTTGAAGGCATACAGGGAATATTTATTCCAACATGAGATTCCTCTTAAATATAATGCCAATCCTTTCAGGAAAAAATAGAGGCCCATCAATCCGATCCTTTCTTTGAAGATGTAAGAAGAACTGAAGAAGTTGAGGGATGGAGGGATCATTCAACCCACAAGGTACTCATCTTGGGTTACAAACCTAGTGTCTGTCGGAAAAATAATGGTGATATAAATTTGTATAGAGACTTCAAAACTTAAATAAAGCATCATTAAAAGATAATTACCCTCTGCCAAACATGGAGAATATGCTACAATTGGTAACTAGTTTTGAATTGTTATCTACTCTAGATGGTTTCTCTAGCTATAATCAAGTTGTTGTGAAGGAGTCAGAAAGAATAAAGACTACCTTTACCACTCCTTGGGAAATTATGTCTATGTCAGGATGCCTTTTGGCTTAATGAATACTGGAGAAACTTTCTAAAGAGCAATGGATGTAGCATTTTCTAGTTATATTAATGACTTCATTGTTGTTTATCAAGATGATGTAACTATGTTTTCTAGAAAAAGAAATGATCACTTACAACACTTGGAGAGAATGCTGATAAGGTGTAGAGAGTATGGAATATCATTGAATCCCAAGAAGTGCCACTTTGGAGTGCAAAAGGTGAAGTGCTTGGTCACATTGTATCAAAGGAAGGGGTCATGATTGATCCCGAGAGAGTGGAAGCCATCAACAAGGTTCCAATTCCAAGAACTAAGAAGGGAATTCAATCCTTATTTGGACAAATAAACTTTATCAGAAGATTTGTGTCTAACTTTGTTGAGCTGACCATCCCCATTACTAGTATGCTGAAGAAGGACCAAGTTATCAAATGGGAAGAAGTTTCCATTCAAGATTTCAATAGGATCAAAGAAGAAATAAAGCATGCCCCTGTTTTGGCAGCCCCAAATTACAAGAAGCATTTTCAAGTGTTTTCTTTTGCTTGAAATAACCATTGCATATGTTTTATTACAAAATAATGATGAAGGGGCGAGAGACCAATTTCCTTTTTAATAAGGCATTACAGGAGCTAAGTTGAAGTACACCATCATGGAGAAGCAAGAATTTTTATTGGTGAAAGAAACAAAAGTTTTCAGACCCTACATCTTCAGATCTAAATTTGTTGCTTATGTTCCCCACACCATGGTGAAAGACATCTTATCAGAGATGGAGGTCTTAAGAAAAAGATGTAGATGGGTGAACAAGTTGCAAGAGTATGACATGGATATCCAAACCACAAAATTGGTAAGAGGTTTGGGCCTAGCTAAGCTTATGGCTGAGAGAAACTTGTAAACTATTGAGGTGAATGAATTAGAAGGAAAAAGGGTGGATGTCCTCAAAAATTTGGTAAGTTCTGAATGGTACAAGGATATAATCTTTTATCTCAGACATCTATGCTGCCCTGAATATTTGAGTGAAAATAAGAAAAGAGCTCTTAAGTTAGCCTCTAAAAAAATATTATTACTGATTTTGGATTAGCTTAGAAGAACCCCGAGGGAGTGCTCTTGAGATGCAAGATCAAGATGAAGCCCCAAAGGTAATTTCTGATCTCCATGGAGGATTCTATGGGGAAATTTTACTAGAAGAGTTATATCACATAAAATCTTGAGGGCTAGTTATTGGTGGCCAACTCTCTTCAAAGATACAAATCTATTGGTTAGGAAATGTGAAAGTTTCTAGCATTTTTCTAGAAGAATGAAAGCTTTAGGATCCCTTCCTTTACATCCTGTTTCAGTTGAAGCCCCATTTAAGCAATGGGGAATGAATTTCATTAGCAAAATTTCTGATCCTTCCAGTGGTGGTCATAAATGGATTCTTGTAGCCATTGATTATTTTAATAAGTGGGTGGAAGCAATCCCCACCAAGAAGGAAACAAATGAATTTATCATGGACTTCATGCTTGATCAAATCATATACACATTTGGAGTGCTAGCTAAAATTATTGTTGACAATGCCATGAGTTTCGAGATCCAAACCTTTGGTGGAAATGTGTAAAGAGTATGGGATCGATATGACATATGATTCTAACTACAATCCCCAAGGAAATGGAAAATTTGAGTTTAGAAATACAAACTTTTTTAAGATCATTAGAAGAACCTTGGATCTAAACAAAAAGAAGTGGGCCGAGAAACCGAAGTTTATTGCTTGGGTTGATAGAATCACCATTAAAAGAGCTACTTGGTAAAAGCACATTTGAGTTGGTATATAGAACTCAATATTTTTGCCCCTTCATTTGCAATTGTCTTCATTTCAGTTTTTCAAAAATTGAAGATCGTGAAGTTAGCCCATATGATGCTCAAATAAATCAGATTAGTGAGTTAGATGAAGAAAGAAGGGCATCCCATCAGAGGCATGTGAAGTTCAGAGAAAAGTAGAAGAAGTTATTTGATAAGAAGGTGACTCCAAGAGCTTTCGACATTGGGGATCTTGTGCTACTATGGGATAGCAGGGAATGAAGATAAGGGCAAGCATGGAAAATTTAATGCATTGTGGATGTGACCTTATTCAATTGATATTCGAATTGGTGAAAATACTTTCTTCCTAAAAGACTTAGACGGGAACTGCTTGAATTTCCTATTGATGGTAGGCATTTGAAACATTTCCTTGATTGATTTCTCAGAATTAAGGTATACTCCATTGTATAGTGTATAGTTCTTTGTTCTCATTCTGATTTTGTGTTTTTGTTCATTTTGGTCCTTGGTGACCTAGTTTTGTTGGTTTCTTGGTTCATTTTTTGGAGGACAGTTATAGTTTCTCTACTCTACAAGCTTATTCTTTGACTCCATTGCCCAATGGTATGTTTTTGGAACTTGTTCTACTATTTTTTCTTGTGGCACTCACAGTGAGTGTCCATCCCCAAGTCAGAGCCGATGTTGGTGCTCAAATTATTCTCACCCCTGTTTCTCATTGAAATTCTTCAATTTGTGGGCTCTGTCGTGTTTTCTATCTCCCCGTATTGATGCATGAAACTCTGTCCCCCATTTGGTTACCATGATCAGTCCTTCCTTGGTCAAGGATAACTCAAAAGTTCAATTTTTTTCATTCCTCTGTCCATATGAAAGAGTTTGTAACTTGGGCATAAAACTCAGGTTTTTCTTTTCTTCCATTTTCCACAGTCACGTTTTGTTGTCCCTGTCATTTGTGTCCCAAATATCTATAGAAAAGTGATTTGATCTAGATTAGAGGATCACTTTTGGGCCTTACATAATTTCCAAAATCTCTATCCATGAAGAAAGATTCATTTCCAAGCTCAAATGGTGATTTTCCTGCATTTTACGCTTTGATGGGTGTATTTTCCCCATCAAGTTTACATCTCAACATTAGTGGAAACATGGCCCTTTTTGGTTGGATGCAGCTCAATGGGGCACTTTGAAAACTTTAATGGTTGCTTTAGACTCAAATCTTATCCACGTGGAGGGGTGGCACTCATTTAAGGATCCGCCTCGGGTCCCACATTAACAAGTGCAACAGAGAGAGACATGTGGCGGCTTCTTCGTTGGCTTCACTCTATACTTAAAATTTCCAAAGCAATTTTGAAATGCTTGGGACATGTGGAGGGACCAGGCATGTTTGGGGACTAGCCCCTAAGTTTTATTTTAAAGAAGCGATAGGAGGAAACTTGGAGGCTTCGCACACTTTTCCCTTTTCTTGGACTTTTCAATGGCCAAAGAAAAATGTCTTGGACCCTATACACATGGCGCCTTCCACTGAACCTTCAACTTTTTAAAAAAATCTGCGAAATGAGACATGTGTTGATCCCATGCTTGTTTTGGGTCTTTGCTTTTGGGGACCATCTCAAAATGTGCCATTGAGACACGTGGAGGCTTCCATTGGATCCTTTTTACACTGAGACTTTTCAAAGGCCAAAATATGTTTTTCTTGGGCCCTAGGCATGTGTAAGGCCCGCGCTTGTTTGGAAACTTACCCCTATACTTCTCCTTTATAGTTGCGCCAAGGAAACACATGGACAAGTATGATATAAAGTAGAAAAGGGGAAAAATCAATAGTTGATGTGTATTGCATCTGTTTTTTTGCCATTTTTTCTCCAAGACTCTTGGAGATACAAATACGCACTATTTTAATCATTTTTCATGAAATTCCTTTTCGTCTCTCGTCTCAAAGTGCCATTGAATGGATTTGGGACTTAATTTTTGAGTCCAAGGTTTGTTAAGATCTATATTTTGAAGTTTGAATTTCTCAGAACCTGCAAAAATTAGAATTACTAGAGAAGATGTATATGGGATAGGATTAGAGAGGAAAGAAAATGAAAATGGATGAAATGATGAAAGTTGCAGGCATAAAAGATGAAAAAGGTGTTTCCTCAAGAGAAAAAAGGATTACCTGTCATATCTAGCTATGCAGAGCCTCCGAAAAATGATTAAAAGGGGATTTCTCACATGACAAAATCAAAATGATTAGGACTCCCAAAAAGTTGTGGCATGGCATACTAGTCATTAGTCGAGGTCCCAAGAAACATGATCAGTTCATAATTGGTCCACCTAGCAGCTTTCGGATGTGAATTTGTTAAATGTTGTTTTCTAAGGAAAATTGGTAAAAAGAAAAGGTCCCTCGAATATTCTTCTCTTTTGGGGGAAATTGAGTGTGTAAAATGTATAAATGCAATGAGAATATCTTGTAAATGGTCGGGTTGAATTCTTAAGAGAAAAAAATTGAGAAATTCGTCTTCCTAAGAGACTAATCCAAGATAACCTGTTAATTCTTTATGTGTTAGATTTTCTATCATGTTAAGTTGGTTGCAGATGTATATCCATTGACGAGTAATGAGATTTCTTTGGAAGCTTTCCCCTACTGATGAATCTAAGTAATTTTGAAATTAATTTGTGTCCAATCTCTAGAAAATATGTGTTTGCTTTGTTTCAAAATGTCTCAGTAAATAGTTTATTTCATTCCAATTGTAATCTTACATTAAAATATTTTTGAAATCAAACATGATCTCATCCCCGTGAGAGTTTAGTGGTATTTTTAGTTTCATTTCAAGAAGATCCTTCATCCTGTAATGAGATAAACAAATTTAAAATCATTGCACTGTCATTTGTTTATAAAGACTATTTATAAGCCTTTAGGTGTACCTTAGGCATGATTGATTAGAGATTATGGTGTTTAATTGTGTAATTTAACTTGAGACTTCATGTTAGATTCTCAAAGATTGTGTGAAAACGTATTGATCTAGTTCTCCATTGAATCACACCTCGTTGAACGAATGTCTTAACTATTACAAGTTTTTGTTTGTTGAGTTGTCCATTGTTGTGAAGTCCTCAAAGACCTGGTATAATCAAGTTTATCCTACTTAATATCCCACCAAAATCATTCAAAAACCATGAATCCATCCTAAACTACCCCTGTTTGGCTTGTATATCCACAAAGGAACAAAATCTATTTACTAAAATATGCAGAATAATTAGGATTTCTTAATGTCTTTAGTAACCTTAGCCTTGTGTTGAAAGTATCTCCATATTTTAGAAGTGACAACTCTTAAGAGTTAAATTATGGAGTATTGACCATATTTTCCCAAGGTTTTCTTCATAAAATTTGTCCAAAAGAAGGATATCTCCATCTCCTTCATCAAACAGAGGTTACACTAAGGGTCCTCTCACCCTGGTCGAAGAGGCACGACCTAAAGTAGTGAGGATAGGTCAAATCCTCTTAAAGGTTTTATCCATCTCTCCACAAATTTGAGTGACAAAGGGCCAGTTAGATCTCATCCCCGGCTACAAAATGACACACACTATGATCTATCTATCTCTAAGCTCCATGTCCAATCTGTGTTGCTTCTCGGCTTGAAAAGGAGAATGAATTTGGATACCAACACCATGCATGTATATCATTTTATTGAAGTTGTAAATATAAAGGCACTTTGGAAATGCCAAGACAACCAAACCCTACCCGATTTCAATTGAATTTTTTTCAAAATAAACAAGAATGGAGATTATATGATCAAGAAGTTGTTTAATAAACCATAATTTCTTGTGAGATTTTTTCAAAACTTGGTGTATAAGATCCATTTGTCTTCATTTAAGATTCATACCAACCAAATCATTTACAACTACAACATCTAAAAAATCCCTTTATCCTTTATGGTTAATGAATGTCCATAGTCTGTTTCAAAGATCCAAAGTTAGACAAATGGTGGGACACCGGTGGAAGGGATACACTTCTATATCAATGTTATGGCCAAAGTAGATTGAAACCTATGCATTTCCAACACTTCACATAGTCAAATAATTACAATGTTGTTCACCACCAATCTCAACTCAATCTTGCAACATAGTTAGTAACCCACATTCAATCATCCAATCTTGCAAAATTATTCCGTAAAGGAATCGTAACCCACTTGAGGGCCTTTTAAAGAGCTTGTTGACAAGGAATAATAGAGTTGGGCACTATAGTTATCTTCTATGTTACAAGACTACACTTACCAAGATGAACGATATTATTTATGATAGTGATCTTCAATATCTATTTACACAAAGTCTTCTTACTCCTTCACTATATAATCAACTATCTTTATCAAATTTTTATTCATCCGATCATCTAGGCCATACATTGAAAGAGATTGAAGATAATATTCTCAACATGAATAAGCTCAAATATTTTTGTAATGATCCTAACACATAAAATCATAAATTTCAAGAAAAATAAAATTTCAAAAATAATCCTAGTGATCATAAAATCATATTGAAAGACAATTTCTATGTTGTATCTTAAAACATAAATATATATTCACAATCACCTCAATTAAAGTTCACACATTTTTGTTGATTTCACACCAAGTGATTAAATAGTTACTTTATTAAAAATTTTTATCCCTCCCTCCACCACTTGAGGTCGATAAAAGAGTTCCTTGTAGTAATACATTTGATATTAATGCCCATTGTAAGTATCATAGATATGTTATTCATAATACTAATCATTGTGTTGAGATTCGTCATGTTATACAACACCTTATTGATATTAGTGTTATTGAATACAACAATCCACCAAATATAATCCTACTAATGATAATGTAAATATCAAAATATTTCCCGACCCACTCCCTAGTCATAACACAACTAAATGTACTTAAACCACCTTCACTATCCGATTGTCACTTATAAGATGATATGATTGATAATACTACTACTATGAAGACTTATCTAGTAGTTAATACCTTTGATAAAAATGATATGGCTCATGATCTTATTTTAGATACATTTTTTATCCACGCTTTCATTGATCATGATCCTATAATTCATGTTTAGGTATATAATAATGTTAAAAAATAGTATATTCAATCTCAAGTTTTTTTGTTGTCTTGCATATAATGGTACCAAGGTAATTATGAGGCTCTTTTTTTATTCATCACATTTTACTCTACTAAGAACTATTCCATTTTTGTTACATCTTGCATTTTATCAAGTGACATTTTCTTAGGTTTCCCTTTGTTATGTTCTTTTACAGATATACCATCTATATTACATCAAGTTTACTTATGTTCAAAATCATTACGCTTAGGGATTTACCATTTGAGGATCCCATACCTATGTAAATTGGCCAAATAAGTAAACTTCCTACTCTCAATCCTAAAGCATATAAGCACAAGTCTTCTAGTTCACACGATACTTCTACCAAGTCACTTTCTTCTAGGCCTTCTTCTCACCATTCTAATATGCATCTTTCTCTCCTCAACCTCTTGATATGCCTTCTAGGTCACATACTAATTCTATTTGATCACTCCCCTTATGCATATTGCTAGGTATTTAATCAAAAATGTTATTCCTAATGAGTATTTCCATACTACACTTGTTACATAAAATATTCTAGTTTCTAAAAAAATTATACAAGACTATCCTCATTCTCTTATGAAACTAATGACGCCTTAGCCTCCTTCATCATCTTGGTTTTTATTACCTCATGATGTGGTTCATATTTGGTAGTTTTAATCCTACCAAATTTCTTGTACTATAAAAACATTCACATATATACAAAAAAATAAAATGAATATATTTATTATTTTATTAGCTAGCTTGTCACTTTACATGTTTTTTCATATTGATTTGATGGATAAAATACTTTTCTTTATAATCATTACACACATGTGCTCACAAGGCTATTGATCTTGATGAAATAAAAATAGATTGATAAATGATTTTATGTTTCAGCTTATTCCCTTCCCACTAGCACTAGTATTATAGTGCTTCTCATACACTATATATATGCTTTTATTTCATTTTAGTTACTTTATAGTTCTTCATTACACTTGATTGCATATATTGTGTATATATTATTATTTGATCTAACATGACTAACCCATTCGTATTTTAAAGGGATAAGGTATACTTTAATATATGTTTTCTCTATCATTATTTTCTATTCTTTCTTGTTATATTATGTTATCCAAAATTCACCCCCAAGGTAATTTTGATAACTTGTGAAATTTCTTCATGCTAGAGCAAGAAGAAATGATTTGAGGCCCAAAATAAGGTTTTAAGGGATACCTTGGTTTTTATCTAACTTCCCTATCCAAATAAAAATCCAAGGAGTTAGCAAAAATTTGAAAAAATGAAGTTAAGGGCCTATTTTAGTGTAAATTAGGTTTGGGGGCTACGAGATGGAACCAATGCGGGTCATACCAAGGTTCATCGCACCAAGTTTGGAGCTGAAACACTAAGGTAATAATGGTTTGAAGAAAAATCGGATTGGTGCGTCCCAAGCCACATAGAACACGTAGGACAGTCGGGCCCAAAATCACCGATTTCACCGCACGAGAAAGAAACTTAGTGTATTGTAAAGATGGTGAAAAAAAAATTTCGGGACGGTCGGGCCCAAAAAGCCCAAAATAGCTGCAAGCAAGTGAAATGTAGAAAAGGAAAAAGTTTTTGTCCAAAGAGTCCACGAGATATCTAGGAAAAAAGTATGCACGAGCTCCAAAATCCAAAATCGTGCAAATCAAAGAAAAGTGGGTGGAGTGGAAGACAACAAAGAGATGCACGCGATATAGAATAGCCCAAATCGGGTGATACGAAAGAAGGAGGCTCGGACATCCCACGTGACACTTGTTCAGCTGGACTGAAATCAATGGAATTTCCATACAAAGAAGGAATTAGGAAAGGCATAAAATATTGGCCCAAACATCCTGGGACACACGGGACATGAAAAACCGCCATACACTCGCATTGCAAGAACACTGATCTATGAACTTCAAATGGGCATAACTTTTGATATGGAGGTCCGTTTTTTACAAAATTTTACTTTTCAGAAAGGAGTACGACATCCTCTATGCCAAAAAACTATATTTCTTAATTTTAATGAGGGTAGTGTGGTGAAAATTAAAAAAACATATCCATCTCTGTGAAATTTAAATTCCTAGTCCCATAAAATGCAAGAAATCCCTAGTAAACTCAAAATAACTGCCCACATTCATAAGGACATAAATTTTGCATTTCTCAACGAAATCATGCAAAATTGGTACCATTGGAATCATGGATCTGAGAATGATGCACAAAGATCAAGAAATCTAGAATTTGATGAGGAATTGATCTTGAGTTTTCTAAAAATGTTGACAAGTATAGAACTATGATTTTATTTGTGGTTGGGAGGACATTAAATGAGCATGGACATACATTTCTCAATTCTACAAGTCATGGGATAGCATGGGGAGCCTTTTGAAAGAAACATACCATCATTCCATGAAATTTATTGCATGTTTCAAGTGCCAAGATGATAGATCTCGGGATTTAATCCCATCTTTTCTAAACATTATAAATTGAAGTGTGGGCTCATTGTAAAATGTGGAGATATTTTTTCAGTAGAAAAACTCTGTCAAATTGATTTTGTGAAGCCAATGTGCTACAAGACCTTATAGTGGAATCCTTGCATGGTGATCTAGGCCCTTATTTTGTAATGGATTGAATCGTATATCAATGAAGCAATAGATACAAGTTTTTGGATGTATCTTCCCCTATTGTGTTTGTTTGCATTCTTCTTTCCTCTTCAACCTCATTGAAAATATATTGTGTCTATTTTATGCTCTTACATGGATTCATTATCATTGTGTGTGTATGAAATATTGTTGTGAATACATTTGTTATATTGTGGAGAACTATTATCACCCTCTCTAGTATGTACTTTGCTTCCATTTTCACACATTGGAAAGCTATTATCATTCCCTCTTTTCATGGTGTATCACCGCTTTAGTGTAGGTGTTGTTTTCATGCACTCTTTCTCCCTGGTCCCTTGGAAAGTTAGATTAGGAAAAGACACTCATGCTTGCATTAAAGTAGATTGTTCTGGTAGTTTAGGAGTAAGAACCATTTTTTTCTGGGGGCTATCTCAAGTAGAAAGTCCCAAAACTTGGAGATAGTTCCCATGTTGTTTAGTCACATCGTGAGCTTAAGCACACACACTTGTGCAAACCATAGGGTGCTGTGATTCGGTGATAACAATTACTTTCTTACTTGTATATGTGCACTCCTTTATTGTTTGAGTACTTGATTACTTATTATATGTAGATTAAGTGCCTTGATTAACTTGTCACAACATAGTTATCCCATGTTTATGGGTCTATTCATATCTTGTTTGTATACAATTTATTATTTGTATTCCATTTGATGTGACTTCTATGTGATTTTATTTGGACACTTTCGTTGTCCTATATTTTTGAATCTATGCTTTTTGTGACTATTTTCTATGTTAATTATTATGTTAACTTGATTTATTATTTATTCATTGTTTGTCTTACATCTATACATGTGTGCACTTTTAACGTTTTCCGATTCCATCTTATTTCATATTTTCTTTGTCTTCCATGATCTCCACCATACACAACCCCTTTTATAAAAACAAATTCCCAATGCTGGAAACCATTACAAAAATCTATAATGTAATGCCAACTATAAAATAAAATTAAAAAAATCTATCAATAGAGAAGTGCGTAGGTAGGTAGGCAAGTGGGTGAGTGGGGTAGGTGACCCCCACATGAAGGCACATGGGCACCCATAATAACCAGTTAGACCTTTCATTTCCCTGACATAAAAATAGTTTGATTTTATTTGAGATCCAAAGGGTTAGAACATTCTCAAACCTAAGGAAAATTCTAAAGTTAGCAGGTTTGATAGTTGGAGCGATGGCGTAATGCAGGGGGGAAATGGGTTTCCTCACAGCACAACTACCGTGCTCACGTATGCAATAACCAAGTATCCAACTTGATGAGTTTACTATTAAATGTAATCCCATTCCATGTCATTATGCAAGCCTTGGAATAGGGTATAATCGACCACCGAAGTAAAAGATATATAGATTTTGTTAGACGTTGTAGTTGCAAGTGCTCTTGTAGGTATGTATGCAGAATGTGGAAGCATGTGATTGGTATGTGAACTGTTTGACTATGCCTGAAATGTCACCTCGTGGACTGCAAAGGCCTCTAGATATACACAAAGTAGCTTAGAAAATTTCAAGAAAATGCTATTGCTTCACCGCCGTCGCCAACATTCCTCCCATCCCGTCCTAAAAACGAGACATCTAGAATAAGGTATGGGCATCCAAAGATAAATAGCGTAAAAGATAAGGGAATATTATCAAATGTTGTTGATGAAATGACCTGGTAAAAATGTATGAAAATGAAGGAGCAAAGCCAAGAACATGAACTGCATGATAAAATACCTTAAAAATAGATTCTCGTAGAATTCCTTAATAATAGGATATGTACAAAATGGGTTTTTTGAAAAGGCTTAGAAATTTTTCAAGAAAATGGAATTGACAGTGTTAATCCAAATTCAACATGCCTTGCCTACGTCCTCCTGGGTCCGCACCTAAATAAGAGCAAAAGAGACAAGTCAAGTGTGGAAAATGTACAAAATGGGTTTTTGAAAAGGCTTAGAAATTTTTCAAGAAAATGGAATTGACAGTGTTAATCCAAATTCAACATGCCTTGCCTACGTCCTCTCCGGTCTACACCTAAATAAGAGCAAAAGAGACAAGTCAAGTGTTTCCATAGTTTCCAATCATCATGAATAATGTTGATGAGGAAAATAGTGAACCCCGTAGGTAGAGTTTCCAAGGAGTTGTTGATTTTATTGTTGTAGAGCTATTCAATCAAAATGTAACATTGATGGTTAGAAAGAATGTATAGTCATGTCTTGCATTGCTTTCTAGTAGAACAAGCAATGAGGTTAAGATTTACTTGAGCCTTTATATCAACCACTATTGTAGCCTCTTATTAAGTTTCCTCTTCGTAGTGAGCACATTAAACAAAGATGAATCTAATAGCTTACTCAACTGGCATCAGTTGTGGAAGGAGAGCCTGACCTTGCTTCTAGATCACCTTAGGATGGATTTGAGAATCTCCAGTGAGTAAGGTTACAGGTGTGGAGAGTGGACAAGAGACTGCTTTGAGCAACGAGACTCATTTTGGGTAGGAGATATTGTTTGACAAAGAAAGATTACTACTTTATTTGAAGAAATATCTTTGTATCGCTAAGTGCAATCATCCTAACCCTAAGCTCAAGACCAAAGTGTATTTTGTACAATGCATTGTATTTTTTTCATGAAATATCTCTTGCAAATGGAAGAGAGAGAGAGAGATTTAGAGCTTCGTGGAATGTTGGTGAAAACACCTAGAGCACCAATTGCACTATAGACTCTAATATTTCCATGCATGGTCTCCTTATGTCCATCTTCTATAATTTTCATAATTTGGTTCTTCATTTGCATTATATTAGAAACATTAAACTACTGAATAATTTTACAATTGTATATGTAACAAAACTTAAATAAGGTAAAGTAATAAAACCCCACCTTGTGACTTTCAAACTATTTTACCATTTGAACATCGACTATGGTTACCACCATGACCCTCATATGATGAAACTTGGGTATTTGAATCAAGTGCTTGTCTCTAGTGATGTTATCGAGAGTTAGACGTTTCTTCAAATAAAAAAACCTTTTTCTTTAATTGCAAAGTTGGAAAAACACCACTTTTAGAGACTTGATCAACAAACTTTTGAACCCCGTAAAAGAGAGGTCAAGTTTCGTATGTATTCCTTGATATGTTGAGATTCACATCAAGATTTTAATTGAACCCATTTAATTGTTTTTACTCTCTTCGCTGCTCCTCTAGGAGTCTTGTTACCCATTTTTGCACTCTCAAGAAGCTACTAAAACTGAAAAGTTGGGTTTTGTATCAGCCCGCCGTTTGGACCCTGAACAATGAAATATTTTCCCTCCTTCACAAACCACTAGTATATTTACTAGACAATTTCCTGGGACCTTCAGTTTGGGTAAAAGCAATCTTCTTTAGAGTTTGGAAAAGGCATTTTTAGGCCTCTGTCATAGTTTGACTAGGTCAAAATTGGACCAATTACGACCGGTGGCTCTAGAAAACTCTGTCGCCATTTGAAAACCATTTGTAAGTTCTCACTCCATCGAATCTGGTGAATTATCCATATATGGGGGAACTTGTAGGATTTTTTTTTGCACGTTCATCAATCAAATGTTAATTTTAGATGTGGTTTTCTGAGCCCTTGAGCTAACTTTTGATCATTTACAACTAGGCCGATTATGACCGATGGCCTCGGAAAACTAGACACTAATCATATACCATTCACCATGTCCAATTCCATCGCTTTTTGCGAAAATTTTGTGTATATGAGGACATGTATAAACTTACCCGTGGTATGTTTTCTCACCGGAAGACAACGTTTGAAATTGGTTTCTTAGCCTTTGAGCCTAAATTGAATGTTTTTACAACTAGTAGGAAAATGTAAAAGAAAGTTGTAGGACCCTTTCGGTTTTCCAAACCACTGTGGAAACTTGTTGACACTTGTAAATAACTGTTTGAAACTCTATCATGTGACTTGTTATGTGAAATTGAACTTTTGGCAAAATAGTGTTTCTCTCTCTTCCCTATTTCTTTCTCTGTCCTTGGTTAAAAAAAATGAAGTGAAGTGAAATGAAATAAATATGTGTCTCTAACCCTCTCCTTTTGAATGCAAAGTATTATTAGTATGTAAATGGAAACCAAAAACCTTAATTATGCTAGATCTAGGTGGATTCCATGCCAGTGATTTATCGTTGATTTCATGCTCACATGGTTTTGTAGGATGCAAGAAAGATGATGAAAAGGCGTGGTGTAATTCATTGTTTATTATTGTAATTTATATAGGTCATTGTAGAATGTATATATGTATAATGTATTTCCATGTCACGAAACATTTATATCTGAAATTTGGTAATATGTATGAGATGTTAGTTTTAGGGATACCTTGGGAAATGGGCATTTAATCATAGGTGCAATTTTAATTCATATTTACGTATGGTAAAAATTTTGGATGTGTGTGTGTGTGTGTGTGTGTGAAATGAAACTATAGAAGGATATTTCAACATTTGTGAAGTATGAAAAGGTTTATAATTGAAGTTTTGTAAAATGTTAGATGTTAGGGTTTAAGGAAATGTTCCTCTACACATGGGTGTTATCTTGATCCTCAAATTTTGTATTGTAAAAGTTAGATATGTATGCTAAATGAATTTGAATTTAAAATCTTGTAGTGCATTTCCAGTGTTCAATAGACGATTAATTAATTAGTGTGTTGTATTCTTACCTTGTAAATGTAATAAAGAGATTTAAATGAAACACTCAACCCTAGTATAAGATTTGTGCATAACTTGTCTTCATGTGTGATCCTTCTTACCATAGAAGAAATTGAAATCGTAGAATGAACTTAAACTTTGCACTCGATGGAACCTTCTAGTTTAAGTAAATAAGAGCCCAATTTTGAGTTATCATCATAGTCAATATGTTTAGCGACATTGTCGTAAACCCGATGGTTAGCAACGACATGGTCCAACTAATCCTGGTGTAAGCATAACTATCACCTCCTTAGTATCCTAGTTGTTTACCAATTCTTACAATGTTAGATCTAGAAATTTTCTTCATCGTCAAATGAATTCCTTGTGGGATCCAAATGACACAATGGAGCTAGTGAAATAGTTGTACTATGACTTAAACTCTTGTTAATGATCTCTTTAGATCCTCTCAACTAAATATGTTACCTTGAGAGTGAAAATATAGTGCCTTGGTCTTTTACAGAGGCTTTATAGGGTAAATATGTTTTTACACCTAAATCTGATCTATAATGGGCGTAGAGCCCTAAGTGTAAATTGGAATTAAACCAAACCTCAGGTACTTGATTAGGAGGTTAACTTGTGGTTCGTGTGTAGTTATAATGCTTCCAATCAGGTACTTCTTAAATATGTTAGACAAGTACTTTCGTAACTCTTTTTGTTATAAAGTGATGCCAATAAGATACCTAAGAAATAATGTAAACAAGATGAGAAACAAGAGTATATGTGATAATGGTTTAGGAACAAATTTTCTCTTGAAGCCCTTACAATTGATTTAAGCATTGATTTTTTTAAAGAATGGATACAAATTGTTCTTGGTGGGACTAGGCATTTGAGCCAATATAGAGTCCACTAAAAATAAAATAAAATAAAATTATGACATGTAAATGCTTAATTGACTCAAACTAAATTTGGAACTAAAACAACCATAGTACGAGAAAAAATTTGCTTCTAATGGAAGGAAGTTTATAGGAAAGGGAAACTTGAACCTTCACCTCCTTTGAATCATATTATTTTCCTCGAAAACTTCTGGTTGGTCCCCTTGCATAATGAGGGTAAAATTAAATGTCAACTAAACATATTTTAAGAAACAAACCTTTAACATAAGAATGAGAGAATTAGGAACTTTGTATGAAATTTTAAATATGGAAAATAATTATGTAAGTTACGGAGATTTAAGAGAAAGGGCCAAATTAAATGGTTGAACTATAAGTTGAATGTGAAATGAATTTAAGAACCTATAGGTGGAAAAAGGAGAAAATTATCCTTACATAATAATGTTTTTGGAATTTTAATCGTAACTAATATGTAATCATGGTAATGATGTGTTGTGGGTTTTCCAATCCTTGGGTCCCTTTCTTATGGTTGGGTCATTACTAACATTCATTCATTGGGGAAAGTGTGGCATTGACATGTATATGATGTTGTCATGTGTCTATGTGAGTCGATGACTTATGTAAGTGTCTTATATGTTGTTGAGTTTCTCTACTTGGAGCCCTTGTGGTGTTGTGTAGTAAGCAATGTAAGATAAAAAAATTATTCTATATTTTTACTATTATATTTGTGTGTGTAAAATGGGGGCGTTACATGATCCAACACAGATTGTAACACTTATCCTACATGTGTAAAAATATTATCTTTCCAATCATAGAATCAAATTATGCTTCATCATATGTCACTCAAAAGAGGGTGGATTCATCCAAATAAAATAGTCATCCATAAATAGTATAGGATTACTATATGGCACAAAAACAATTTTATAAAGGATAAAAATCCTTATAAATAAGTACATAAAATAATGTAGATATAAATAGTCATCAAAACCCTCTACTCTAGGTCAAGATTGTTGTTTGGTCCAAACCCTTCTTGATAGTCTAAACATGTGGAAAGATTCTCATAAATTTTGAATAATTTTATATTTTTATAGATATTAACACACTTTTGATACATATTTTTTTATAGATAACATTTTTAGAGAATTTTATATTGGAAGCATGTAGTTCATTTCTTCTCCATTACATTACTCATATTCTTTTACAAGAATATGTTTAAAATATCCAAGTGAGAATGTGTATAATATTTATGAGCATGTATGGTTAGTAATATTAGTGTGAGATATATTATGTATGGAATATTGTGAGTTGTGATATAGAGATTTGCATGGGAGAAATTAGGAAGATTTATAGGTTGTTGGAAAATCCTTCCATAATGAGTGCTAGTGGTTTTTGGAGTGGTTATAAGAGTTAGATATCATTCCTATATATTTGTAACATTTTTCATTCAATACAAAAGTTGATTTGAATCTTATTGGGATAATTCTAAATCCTAAATATGAGTTAAAACCCTTATTTGGTATCAAAGAGTAGGTTATAGGCCTCTCTGTTTTGACTCCACCCACTTTTTAGTTCATTAGGTAGACTTAGGGAATGAGATAGAGGATACCATGAAGGTCTCGTGCAAAAACCATTACCTTTGTCTATGACCATCTATTTGTTGTAATGTAAAAATGTGAAAAGAAAGTATACTAGGATATGATGGACCTCATGCAACACCTTTTTTTGTTTTTTCAACCTTTTTGCATATTTACCAACAATACTAGTGGATACCAAAAACGTAAAAGTGAACCTATTGGAATTTGACATTCATTGACATAACATTTTACATTTTTCCTTCCATCGTGTTCACTTTTTCTCATGTTCATACTTATAATTAGGTCTATTTAGCCTAATTTTATATCCAATATTTTAATTATTTTGGTTTTTAGGTGTGTTTGTGTGAGTAATTTATATCGATAAACTCTTTTTGAGAGTATTTTGGGAAAATTAGACATCAAAATTGAATCCAAAATGTTCAAATACACTAAGAGTGATTGCAAAGTCTCTATATTTTTTGTAGAGTCGGATATGGGTGTTTAATTTCATTCAGCCTAACTATCACACACATTCGTAGTCCAAGATAAATTTAACCTTTTCCAAGTGCTTCACTAAAAATGGCTTTGGTGTAGTGGTAGGTCTGAAATTAGCATCTTTGGCGGTCGTGGGTTCCATTTTGGTTAGGACCAATGTGAACCTGTGATAGATTGATTTTTTAATTTCACTTGCTAAATCAAAACATGACTTAGAGTGATCCAAATCTTGTTCTCTTGAGTTATAAATTAGGTAATAATGTAAATATGAAATTTTCAATGTGGATCAAGAGCTTATATACTCACCAAGGTAAGAAAATGTCATGAGATCATGTAGAATCCAAAACTATATACAAAGTGATATAAAAACTTATAACCTGCTTCCAATGTAATGACCCTAAATGGAATTCTCCATAATCTAATGCAAAGATCTATATTTTTAATTTTAATACCTATTTTTAAGATCCTCATGCAAAAAAATGGAAAATCCTATCTCTCACGTAGGTTCATGTTGGTCCCATCCAAAATGGAACCGATAACCTTCTAGTGCTTTTTTCAACACCTACCACTACGCTAAAGCCATTTCTAGTGAAGCACTTGGAAAAAGTTAAATTTATCTTGGACTACGAACATGTGTGATAGTTAGGATAAATATTTGAAACTTATCTTGATATATCTGTGACTAGAATGAGTCATAGAATGACCATCGTAGGATTTACTCATCTCTCTTATCGGTGAATTAACCATTCTCAAGATATAATTCCTAATTCAAAATTGTGATGATTTGGACTTCATATTTTAAATAGCTTGTAACTCCAATGACCCTTGGATACCCTCACAACTTCCCTTCATCTCTTTAAAAATTGATTCTCCCTTAACTCTACTATGGAATAAAATGACCAAACATATCATCAAATATGTGATAGTGAGTCATCTTTTCTTCCCTACTCCCTTAGATCAGCAATCCTATATTTATCTCACCTATAATTCCTTTCTTAGATCTAATTTGATCTATATAGATAAAAATCACAAATCTCCATAGTCCGATGACTATCGATTGACCTTGGTTTCAACATATTTAGATATTTTATATATTATTTTTCTCAATCTTAGTGCCTAACATTGATATTGAAATCCCATTCAAAACATAGATCATGTATATCTACAACTCTACACACACCATACAAAGCTACCTCTAGCTCCTACATGGATTGACCTTGGTTCAATTAATTATCTTTTGGTGGTTTAAATTAATTTAATGATTGAAAATATTGGCCCATCAAATTGGTAATGAATCCCAACATTGAATCGAGAGTAGCGATAAAATTCCAAGATGTGACTAGTGAGCCCTAACCATGAAATGAGTGTTATCTCTGAATCACAACACCCTATGGTTTACACAAGTGTGTGTTCTTGAGCTCATAGTGTGATTGGATAACATGGGTACTATCTCCAAGTTGTGGGACTTGCTTCTTGAGATAGACCTCTAGAGAAAGTTGGTTCTTTCTCCTAAACTACTTGCCACAATGTACTCTAATGCAGGAAAACTATCTATCCTAATCTAAATTTCCAAGGGACCAAGGAGAGAGAGTGCATGAAAAAAATCCTACACTAAAGTGGTGATACACCAGAAAAGGAGAGTGAGAATAGTCTTTCAATGTGTGAAAAGTAGGAGTAAAATGCATACTATAAGGGGTGATAACAGTTCTCCACAATCTAGCAACTACATTCACAACAATATTTCATGCACACACAATGATAATGGATCCCTACAACAACATAATATAGACACAATATATATGCAATGAGATTGAAAGGGAAAGAGGAATGCAAACAAACACAATAGGGGAAGATACATCCACAAACTTGCATCTATTACTTCATAAGTATGCACAGTTCAATCTATTACAAGATAAGAGCCTGGATCACCATACAAGGAGTCCACTACCAGGGCCTACAACACATTGAATTCACAAAGTAAGTTTGATAGTTTTTTTCTACTTAAAAACTATCTCCCCTTATAATGAGCCCAACACTCCAATTTATAGAATTCTGAGAGGAGAGAGAGAGAGAGGGAAAAATGAAAATCCTGAAATTTGTCTTCTCACCACTTGCAAGAGGTAGTAAATGAAGTGAAATGATGTTCTGTTGCTTGTAAAAGGCTCACCATGTTGTCCCATGATTTGCAGCAGAGAGAAATGTCATCCCATGATTAATTTAATCACTATCAATTCCTTGTCAAATCTTGAATTTCTTGATTTCTTTACATTGGTCTTGGAGCCATGATTCCAATGGTACTAATTTTGTGTGATTTCATTGAGAAATGTAAAAGATATGGCATTCTAAGTGGAGGCAGCTGTTTTGGATTTGCCAGAATTTCTGTCATTTGATGGGACTGGGTATTTAATTGACTGGATCTGGATATGTTTCTTTAATTTTCATATATCTACCCTCATCAAAATTAAGAAATCCATTTTTGTGGTGTAGAGGACGATGTGCCCATTCTGAAAAGTCCAATTTTGTGAAAATCGAGCTCTGGATCGAAAGTTATGGCCTTTTGAAGATATTGATTCGGCGTGAGGCACCAAATGGAAATAGAGGGAAGGTGCACCATAGGTGCATCTGTAGGAGGAAGGTATACCTATAGAAGGCATGGAAATAGGGTGTGCAGTGTGTTCAATAGAAGAAGGAACATGACACAATAGGGTGTACGTGGAGCACAAGAGGAAGAGTAGGGACGACTAATTTTAAGGCATGTCTCTGTAAAGGACGCGCAAGGGAAATAAAGGGAAGGTGCACACGCAGAAGAAGGGAAGAAAAGGAACACGCGGGAGGAAGGAACGAAAGGGGGAAATGGATGGGGAGTAGAATGCGAAGGGAGAAGCAAGAAGTCGTGTGAGGGCACGCTGACAGATTGCAGCAAGGAAACGAGGCACGTGGCAAGATGTAAGCACGCTAGAGGAAAGCTAAGAAAATGAATGTGCATAGTTGTGCACACCATAGAAACAAACACATACTTGCAAAAGACAAGTATAGAAGTAGGGAACATGATAGGAAGACCCAAAACTTAACCGATTTGGAAGGCATCTGTAGAGGGGCATACAAATGAATTATAAGGCACGAGGAGTGTGCGGAAGGACTACATCCTATGCAAAATACCAAATGAATAATCCTACATGTGTGTGACCTGAAATGTAAAGCATCAGAGTCATAATGAAGATACAAGTTATCCAAAATAACTAGGAGAATTATTTGGATAACAATGGGTATGAGCTAAATTTTATTTATAAATAAGTCCAAGTTTTTTAAATATCCAAATAATTATGGTTAAAATAATAAGTGGTTAAAATTTGTATAAGGGCAAAGTTTACCACAATGTATAATACATAAAATTTATGGATAAGGCACAAGTAAAATAATAAATCTAAAATAAAGGAGGTTTGTATCCAAGTATTCTACAATTCTAGAATGTGGTGATTTCTCACTTGTTAACACTAAGGGGGTGAATGTTAGAAACATTTATTTTAAATGTGTATAATATTTATGAGCATGTATGGTTAGTAATATTAGTGTGAAATATATTATGTATGGAATATTGTGAGCTGTAGCAAAACCTCACGTAGAGATTTAGGTAAGAGAAGTTAGGAAGGATTATAGGTTGTTAGAGAAACCTTCCTTAATGAGTGTTAGTGGTCATATGAGTTATATATCATTTCTCTATATTTGTAACATTTTTCTTTGAATAAAAAAGTTGATTTCAATCTTATTGAGATATTTCTCACTCCCAAATATGGGGTAAACAACACATATTATTATTTGGAGGAATGGTCCTCCTTTGCATTATTCAACATCTACATATTCAAACTTAGTTATACGATACATAAGGGTGCATGGTGCAATCATTCCTTTTTTATTATGTGTTTTAGTTAACATATCATTCTTAGGTCTATTTGTAGTGGTATGGTTTGTGGGGTAGTGGATGATATCAAAGTGTCTAATTTCTTCTAAGCATTCATTCCTCAAATCTTTCATGTTTGTAGGGGAAGATAATAGGGTTAGTAAATATTAAATACACAATATCCTCTTTAAATGAGGTATCATAGTTCCTCTCTCTCTCCTCTTTAGTATTGGGTTATATGTATTGAAAATTAAATTTTATCCTTTAAAGAAATTTGGTAATTTCTACCCCTAATTGTTCACTATTTCAACAATAAATCCAAGTCTCTACACTACAACAATAACTAGAGACCTTGCCTTCATATAAAAACAAGTGTATTCCTTTCATATTTTCAAAATCTTTTACTTTAATTAGTGTAATACATAATATACAAAAGTAAAAAGCATTATTTACACTGATTTATATATTAGTTTCTATCATACACATTAGCTACACTATGTATTGCATGTTTTCCATGGAGCATGCCAAAAATTGGACATTCGAAGATAACTATCATGTAAGGATAATGTGTGTGTGTACACTCATGCATGTTTTTAATTTATCATGTAATTTTCAATTAAATACATAAATGAGGGGAAAATGTAGCCACTTTATTTTGGTAACATATCCTTTAGAAATGAAAAATTTGGCTATGTTCCCTTACCATGAAAAATTCTCACATTTTAATTCTAATCATCATATCTCTCTATCTCTATCCTAGCCTCCTCATCTCCATAATCTACTATTTCTTTCATTAAGGAATTAGTAATTAAAAAAATTAGTTAATTATCTCTTGGTACCATCATAGGTCTCTTGACTTTTCCTCACTATTAGTCTTGTTAAAACCATACACTTTGGTCCATAATGGACTACTGTCCTCAATAAATTGTATGATTATGACCCATTTCATATTGTGACTCTTTTTTTAATTTTAATTTGTTCTTAAGTGTGCCATTTCATCTTCCTAGGGTTAGTATTATGATAATATTTTACCCATAACAATATATTTAAGTAAGTCAATGTCACTTCATTACTCACTTGGAACCCTCATAAGATCCTATTGTAGAGATCAATTCAAAATCACAAAATCATATCATAAATCATCCATTATAAGTTTCACATTACTTAATGGCATAATTGCTATAGGTTTTCAAGAACTCAACTAGGTAAAACATCTTATCTATCTTCCTCCATTTCCAAGCATGTAAAAGTCATAGAGCTATGTCTTTAAAAGAGAAAATTCAATAAAAGATCTTTTAATAGTCTTCAAGGAAAAAAATAGTCTTTTAGGTGAAGCACAATAGATAATAGTACTACCATAATTGGTAAATTATTTTAGACACTCAAAATTGAAAATCTATCATTTAACACTATTGGTTGTGATATTGCATACTTTCATGCAAGAATAAACCATCCTCACTCTTTCTTAGCACACTTGGATAGCTCTTCGATTACTTTATCATCTTTACATATATTTTTCATCACTTCCTATGTTTTTATTGAATAAAATGAATCTAAATACATTCATCATCTGAACTAGAAAGTTAAACTATAGTTTTCCCCTCATTTTCAAAATAGTAGACTAAGGTTAGAAATGACATATGTTAATCCCGACCCTACTCTATCATTTTGGACCGACATGTTTTGGGTCCAAAAATCAATTCCATCATCTTCATATGAACTAATATTTCCTCTTAGTCATCCTTTCATGGAATAAAACCATTGGAAGCCTATATAAGTAATTCAATCATACCTCATTTAGGGTCTTATCACTTTATGGTCTCCTTTTGTTGAAGAAAACTGCTTAATGTAATTATTTCTGAATAAAGAAAAAAGTAATTGATAAAATTCCATTACGAAAAAAACATCTACAAGTTTGAATTATCCTAATAAGTATAGGATTCTCTTTCTTCTATCTACAAGAAAAAAAGAGACCCTTCACAAGTATTTTAGTGACTTTGAAACTCAAGCAAGGCATTGTCACAGGAATGAATGTAAATTTCCTATTGGACTATGAAAAATATCACATTTTAGGAGAAAAAAATGTAGTTTGAGACCTCTTCATAGTTTTGGTGATGTCAACAGTGGAAAGTGGTTCCCATAACCGATCTAAATTTATTTTTTAGGAACTGATCTTTACTACGAGGCTTTGAGAAAATTTTATGTAACCATTCCTAAGTTGAGAGAAGAAGAATGACATATAGCAACAATCACTTCTAGGAAGGAAAAACAATCAAGAAGTTACAAACCTAGAATCTAAGTATGGCTGAAAAGATATAGTAGGATCAAAACCATATGAAAATTCTTGACCTATTTATATAATTCTAACTAGATAAAATATCAAGTGCGAGTTCTTGTAAAAAAGCATTTTCAGTTCCGAAACTATATTGTTCTTGTATCTAGAACACTTAGAATCCTTCAAATTCATACAAAATAAACTAAGTGCAATATCTCCTATGTGTTTTGATTGTTGAGAAAATGTCAATAGTCACTTTGTAAAGAAATATTTTGATTTTTACAATTAATGCTAAGAAGTTAGTTAAATTAGAATATCCACATGTCACGTTATTTCATCATTTTTATGCATGTTAATTATAAATATACCAAATCTTAAAAGGGAATGAAATAAATTCATAAAAACATTTGGTGAACTTGATTGGTAACCACGCATCACAACATTTATCTCTAGCCTCATAAGAGAATAGGATTTCATGTTTTTCCTCATGGAGGGACTCAAACAAAAAATAAAATATTTGTCAAAATATAAATTAGGACATGTTCTTATAGCATACATTATTTACATTTTACATTATTCATGTTATTTATTACTTTGGTGAGATAGATAAAAAAATTTCTTTACATACATGCATTCACATGTTATATTTAGCATGATCCAGGACATACAAAAAGTAGTACAAAATGATAAATTATAGCCCACCCTTTACCTAGAATGATAAACTTTGGGGGTGTCTTTCTTTTGCATACTACATCCAGTGTTTATATTTCTATTATAGTCTCGTTCTTTCCTCATAAAGTTTATTTACATATATACCTTGTGTATTTGTTGTCTTTCGAAAAATAGGACTAATAGACGTGTCATGTGTAATGCTTATGGTTATTTCTATTTCTTTCATATATAGTAATTTATATTCTCTTTATCATAGCTTATTATTTTTTAATCCATGATTTCTAGTTGCATGTGTATACTTGTTTTCTCCTTTGATTGTGGCATAAGGGCCTTGATTTTCTTATGACACTATAAGTTTCCCATATTTATGGAATTATACCTTTTTTGTTGTGTATCTCTTGTTTGTAAGCTCACAGGCCTCGATTGTGTTATGATACCATGGGTGTCCCATGTTTATAGGGATTTTTTTACCTTTTGTGTAACATTTCATGACATGTGTGCACTTGTTTCTACATCATGTGCATTTTTTTGCAAACACATTGTTTTCTATTACTATTATTACCATTTTTGTATTAACACTATTCTTGTTATCATAGTTCTTATTATTGATATTGTTTTGCATCATGGTATTTACCATGCACATACCATTTTATAAGTGTAATTTATTATTGGTGGCCACCATATCAGCTTTACAATGGTTATCCGTAGGTTATCAACATCTTACGAGAGGGTATACGTCTTTCCTTTCAAGCCATGCACTCAAATTATTTATTGCAAAGACCTCAAAAGTAAGGACAAACATCCGTATTTATTCTACATTTTCAATATGAACATGCAAATTTTTGGGCAAAGACATATGAAAAGACATGCAAATATTACTCGGAATTGAATTCAAAAACAAAAATTGGCATACACCATGCATGGCCAGAACATACATTTTAGTAATGACTATACGGATGGTCTAGACCATATCCTATATTATGTCTAGGGGTAATTTTTCCAAATTTTTCATCATTTTCATATTTATTATCATTATTACAACATTTTTATATGGTTTCATATTTAGATTGACTTTTACTATAGTTGTAGGGGCATGAAGTATTTCATCCTCTCCTCCATAGGACTCAATTTCATTTCCATTATGGGATACATTAGGGACATAGATATCCTTTTTCAACTCATATTTTTTCATGTAATCAATTCTATTAAGTTCTTACTTAGATGCATGACACAAGGGAAGAGTATGGGGGCACTTATTTTCTTGTCTATTATGTGTCTCAAGATATAGAATTGGGCTTATATCCCTCTTCACCGGTATGGTCCATGGGGTTATGGAAGTTAGGAAAGAAACTAAGTTCTTTATGGCATGTGGGAAGCATTTCCTATCCTCTTTACACTTTAGGGGAAAATATCAAAATTTGTTGAATGGATTTGATACACATTCTTCCTCCTCAAGCATTGGAACTTTGGCTCCTCCTTTTGTTCTTATCTACGACATTCATGTGTTAGGTTGGTACACCTAGAACCTGAACCTATCCTCGTAACAATTGGGAACCGATTACCCCCAATTCTTCATTAGAGTACAACAAAGTTTAAAATATCCAAAAACTAAGAATGGGGGCATATTATGTCCACAAAAAGATAGGTGTATTTATACCATGTTTTGCATCTCTTTTTATATTTCTTGTTAAACTTTCTTTATAATACCTCTGTTACATTTTTTGAGTTAAATTTTAATTTCCTAGTTTGGGAAATGACTACACTCTCTATTGTAGGTTTCATTATAGAGCATGTCAAGAACAACACAATGGAATAATGAAAAATAAATTTATCGTGAGCAAAGGAAACATGGGTCTACACACTAATGTATATTTTTCTTTAAACATGCAATTTTCATCTCATACTAAAAGGGGGAAAATATAGACACTAAAATTTTGAAATCTATCCTTTGACATTCGAAACTTGCATACATAAATACAACCTCGTCACTCTTTGTTAGTAAACCCTTATAGATATTCAAGTACATTGTTATCTTTTCATACGTTTATGTTTTTAGTTCATGAGGTTTTACAACATAAAATCCATCTTGATACATTCATGCTTTGAATTAGAAATCTAAACTTTCATTTTTCCTCTCTGATCAAAATTGTAGAATTAAGTCAAATTTGACACTGTTAATCCCGACCCTACGGTAATGTTTTTGAATGACATGTGCTTTGGGTCTAAACAATCAATTTCATTTTCTTCATATGAATTAATACTCACTCCTAGTTGGCCTTTCAATCATACCTCATTTTGGACCTTTATGCTATCCTCATGCTAAAAAAACACTAAATCCAGTTATTTCTCCCTAAACAAAAAAGTAAATGATTAAAATCCATTAGGAAATCTCCCTCTATAGATACTAATTATCATAATCATTATAAGAGTCTCTATTTTCCCTCTAATATAAGGAAAATTAACTCTTCCAAAGTATTTGATAACGTTTGAAACACACAAAAGGTATTGTCAAAGAACGATTGTAAAATTATGAATCCACTACAATAGATATCACATGATAGGAGAATGATGTGCAATTTTATCCCTCTTTGGATTAATGACGATGATGGTGGTGCATAGGGATGACCAAAACCCACCTAATTTTTGTAGGAACTCCATCTTGCACAATGAGGGTTTGAATAGAGTTTGACGATCCATTTTGAAGGTGACATATGAAATACAACATATAAATCTAGTCATTTCTAGGAAGGTAGAGAATTTAGGAAGTTACAAAACTAGAATCTAAAAATGGTAAATACGATACATAAGGGTAAACACCATATGAATGGTCTTGAACTATTTATATGGTTTTTACTAATTCTAGTCTAGGTGCGTAACTTGCAACGAAGCATTTTCACTTATAAATCTACGTGATTCTACATCCATTTCACTTAGACTCATTGAGATCCACAAAGAATCAACTAAGTGTAATCTCTCCTTTCTATTTTGATAGTTTCTAGGTCAATAGTCACCGTATAAAGTGTTATTATTTGCTATGCCCTTAACTTATTACTTGTATTAGGATATGAGTAGGTGACTTGTTGCTTACCGTATCATTTTATTATATCATTTATACTTTCTCATGCTTAATGGGTCACCTTGGTGATGGCCATAACATATGAATTGCATATATATGGGATTGTAGGTAGTATTTCATTATCATTTTGGAGCATTTGGGTCTTATTATATGGTTTGGAGGTTCCCCATCGAAGTGGCGAAGCTATTCTAATTACATATTGAGATAATTATTCTTAAATATTGTGTTATTTGGTGTTCTAATGTTTCTCATAATCTGAATTTTATAATTAATTTCATTACAAGTGGTATTAGAGTTGCGATTTGGGCTAAAATTAGGGCAAAAACCCAAATTTTTTGTTTCCACCATATATTTCTAACCAGAGAGAATTGGTGGATATATTTTTACCATAATTGTGAAACATTTCAAGTAAAGTTCCCTAGAAATTTCAGACTCTTTTGATTTGTTTTGAAAAATTATTAAAAAGTTAGGGTTTTTCATAAAATCACTCCCTAGGGTGCAAATTGTGATTTTTTCAAGTTCTTTACATTTTTAGAAAGATCTAAAACAAATAGTATTAGTATCTTCTCTATTTTTTTCCCTATTCGGCTAAATTTGTATCAAAACCCTAAACCCTAAGGTTTGACATCATGGCGGGGCCTTCCACAAGAGAAAAAAGAATCCAGTTACTCTAGGTAAAACCCCAGATAAAGATGGGGTAGTGATTGAAGATATGGAGTCAGAAGGGGTAAATATAGATTCCTCAACACTAGGGTTTACCTCAGTTGATCATAAGGTGAGCCAACTTGAGTATGAGTTGCGAAATGTACAATCTAAGATGGCCTCTAAAGGAGACATAGACCAAATCAATCATCGGTTAGATGATATCATGCAACATGTAAAGGGTAAATAGTATGGCCCAAATCTGGCCCATATCAACCAAGGAGGATCTTCAATTCAAAATCATGGACAAAATAACCATTTTGGATCACTTTTCTAGCCCAATCAGAATCCAACTTATTCGCAACCATAGAACATGATGCTGAAAGTGGATATGCACAAATTTGATGGTAAGGATCCCTTGAATTGGATAAATAAAATGGAGAACTTATTTGAGTTACATCAAACACCATCAGGATAAAAGGTGACATTGGCATCCCTGTATCTTGAACCAGAACAATTTGTTTGGTATCGATGGTTATGTGCTTAGAGGCAGAAGAATGGTCTTAGTGTCACTTGGATAGTTTTTACGAGGAGTTGCAATTGCACTATAGTTCCAGTGTTTCAGAGAACTACTTTAGTCAATTAGCAAAGTTACGGAAAAACATGATCAATCAAAGATTATGTGCATCAATTCTAAAACTTATCCTTAAGGGTGGAGAATATTCTAGAAGAGAATTTGAATGACCTATTTCTTGGGGTATTAAGGACCACATCGAGCATGAGGTATGAATGTTTAATCCACTCAAGCTTTCTGATTCTATTATCATGGCATACCTAGCAGAGGAAAAATTCTTGTTAGTAGGAGGTCACCTTTCATTAACACTAGAGACCATAATATCTCTTTCCCTTCATTTGTTAGGCCAATTAGACTGACTCCTCAACAAATGGAAGAAAAGAGAGAAAAAGGATTATGTTTTAACTGTGATAGAAAATATGGATCGGGACACAAATGTGCTGAGAAGAGGTTGTTCTATATTGATGGAGGTAATGAGGATGATGAGGAAGCTAAAAAGATAGAGAGGATGAGGAACCAAAAAGATGAAGTAGAGGATAACTAACCTACAATTTATTGCCATGGATTATTAGGTATTAGTACTCCTCAAACACTTAAGGTTATTGGATATCTCAAAAATAGAAGGTGACGGTGTTGATTGACTTGGGGAGTACTCATAACTTCATAAATAGTAAGTTCGCTGCCCGCCTTAATTGTTTTATTTACCTAGCTACAGAAATGCAAGTTATGATTACAGATGGTGGGATAGTCAAGTGCACAGAAAGTGCCATAGTATCAAGCTTTCCATGGGAGACTACATGTTAGACTCACCTATGTTTGCTATTTCTATGGGAGGGGCAGATATTGTTTGGGTGTCCAATGGCTCACAACCTTAGGTACTATAGAGATGAATTTCCAGAGAATTGTTCATGTGATTTCATTCAGATGGAAGGGCAATACAATTGAATGGTATGGTAGCTAAGTCTCCACAGATTATTATCTCTCATCAAATGCAGAAGGTTATCAAAATAGGAGTAGATGGATTTATAGAAAATTTATTTTCCATAGAGTGCAAAATATAGAGTCGTCAATGCCATCCGCTCTTTAGATGATTTTTGATTCTCACTCATCTATTTTTGATGTAATTCCAAAGGGAATACCACCAGTTAGGGATCATGATCATGTCATTCGGTTGATTTCCAGGAGCCAAACACCTAACATCGAGACCATACATACGATACCCATATTCCCAAAAAATTGAGATCGAGAAAATGATTCAGAAATGTTGAAGGTAGGTATCATCGACCTAGCCAGAGTGCATATTCTTCACCAAAGTGGTCATGGTACATAATGAAGGATGAAACATGGAGGATGTGTTTAGATTACAAAGAACTCAATAAGTAAACCATCAAAGATAAGTTTCCTATTATAGTAATTGATGATTTACTTGATGAATTACATGGTGCTATTTATTTCACAAAATTAGATCTTTGTTAGGGTACCATCAAATTAGAATAAAAGAGGAATATGTTCATAAAACAATTTCAGAACTCATGAGGGCCATTATGAGTTTTTAGTAATGCTTTTTTGGTCTTACAAATGCACCTTCAACCTTTTATAGCTTGATGAACACTATTTTTAGGTCATTTTAAAGGAAATTTGTATTAGTTTTCTTTGATGACATATTGATTTACAACAAGACATGAGAAGAACACTTACAACATGTAAATAAAGTGTTGGATGTTTTGGAGAAACATAGTCTCTATGCAAATCCATCCAAATGTTCTTTTGGTGTACAAGAGGTAGAGTACTTGGGTCACATTTTATTCCATCAAGGCATCAAATTTGATCCTCAAAAGATCAAAGCTATGGTGGAATAGCCAAGGCCCAAAAATCTCAAAATCTTCATGGGTTCCTCGGAAAAATAGGGTACTACAAAATATTTGTGTGGGGATATAGTAGAATAGAAACCCCACTCACCGCATTGCTAAAGAAGGATGCCTTGCATTGACAAACATAGCCACTAAATCCTTTGAGTAGCTGAAGGAAGCCTTGTGCAACACCCCAGTTTTGGCTACTCCCAACTTCTCAAAAATCTTCATTGTTGAATGTGACACTTCAGGATCAGGATTGGGAGTAGTTCTAATGTAGGAAGGAAGACCAATTGCATTTTAGAGTCACCAATTCAAAGGAAAATATCTACTTAAACCTGTTTATGAGAAAGAAATGATGGCTATTCTTCATGTGGTCAAGCAATGGAGGCCCTATCTCATGGGTATACACTTCAAGGTAAAAATTGATCATGATTGTCTCAAATACTTTTTGGAGCAAAGGTTATCATCCGAGGAACAACAAAAGTGGGTAAAAAAATGTTGGGTTATGATTTTGAAATCATATACAAAAATGGTAAAGAAAATTTAGTAGCTGATACATTGTTCAGAAGGGATACATCCGTAGATGCCTTACTTTGTGGCATGTCCATGTTGACGACGATTGATTGGGGGATGAAGTAAGATTTGAATGGGATGAAGACAAGGATACATAATCTCTAATACAGAATATCAAGCAAGGATCTATGACATCTAAAAATTTGAGTGGAAAGGTAATGCCCTATGTACAAGGACAAAGTTATACTTGAGTAATATTCTAAGTTGAATCATAATTTTATTACGCAGAGCTACATGCCTCACCTATTGGAGGACACTCTAGGTTTTTGAAGAATTATCATAGAATAAAAAGAGAATTATTTTGGGAAGGACTCAAGGGGGATGTACAAAATTTTGTATCAAAGTGTTTAGTGTGCCAATAGAATAAAGGGGAAACAATTAAGACACTAGGTCTATTACAACCCTTACCAATTCCTAGCCAGAGATGGGAGGAGGTCTCCATGGATTTCATCAACGGATTGCCTTGTTCAGAGGGTAAGAATTTTATTTTCGTGATTGTGGATAGGATCAAAAATACACCCATTTTTGTGCCCTATCACATCCATTTGCAGCCATTACAGTCGTAGCTATTTTTTGGAGATAGTTCAAAGGCTACATGGAACCCCAAAGATAATTGTAAGTGATTGTGATCCTATTTTCACAAGTAATTTTTGGATGGAATTATTTTCATGTTAGGATACTCAGCTAGCTCACAACTCATCTTATCATCCTCAAACCGATGGGCAAATGGAAGTGGTCAAAATATGCTTAGAGGGGTATCTAAGTTTTTTTGTATCGATAAGCAAAAAGGTGGATTAAATGGTTAGCACTAGTAGAATGGTGGTATAACACATATTTTCATACCTATTCTCAAATGACCCCATTTTTAGCATTATATGGTTACCATCCACCTTCTATCACTTCCTCCTTGAGGGTGCAAACTAAGGTCAGAGATGTTGAGGAACACATTCAACATCAACAACATGTTTTGGCTAGTTTGAAGGAGAATTTAGCATTAGTACAAAACAAGATGAAACAACAAGCATATCAACACCGTAGTGATAGACATTTTGAAATTGGTGACTAGGTTTTTGTATGTCTCCAAACTTACAAACAGATTTCCCTAAAGCAACAGAAAAAGGACAACAAACTTGCTCCTAAATATTATGGCCCTTATCAGATTCTATAGAAAATTGGAAGTGTTGCTTATAAACTAGAGTTTCCTCCATCTTCACACATACACCCAATATTCCATGTTTCATACATGAAGAAGGTTATTGGACACAAATTTGAAGCCCAAATAGAGTTACCAAAACTTTACAAGGAAGGAAGAATCATTTTGTAGCCAAAGAAGATTTTACAAACACGTACTAAGAGGCTGAGAACTAGAGACATTAAGGAATATCTATCAAGTGGAATAATCTGAGCATAGAAGATGCAACCTAGGGAGGATGAAGGTTTTTGTAGCAACATCAAGGATTATTGGACGTTGAGGAAAACTTTGGTTTGAAGGGGAAGGGCATGCTACACCCATAACCTATTTCTTGTATTAGGATATGAGTAGCCGACTTGTGGCTTACCATATCATTCTATTATATCATTTATATTTTCTCATGCTTAATGGGTCACCTTGGTGATGGCCATAACATATGAATAACATATATAGGGGATTGTAGGTAGTATTTCACTATCATTTTGGAGCATTTGAGTCTTATTATATGGTTTGGAGGTTGCCCCCTCAAGTGGTGAAGCTATTCTAATTGCATATTGAGATCATTATTCTGAAATATTGTGTTATTTGGTGTTCTACTTTTCTCATAATCTGAATTGTACAAGTAATTTCATTACATTATTATTTGGGAAATTAATGTTGAAAGTTAATTAAATGAGAATATGGACATGGTTCATTATTTCATCCTTTTTATGTATGATAATTATAAAGACACTAAATCGATAAGGGAATGAAATAGGTTCACAAAAAATTGAAATCAATTATTTATTCTATAGTCAACCCACTATCTTTGTGTCAAGAGACACAAAGTAAATCATAAGGGGTTTTATTAGATCACATTAAAACTTGAAAATACACATAAGAGAAAAAAAACACGAGGTTTTATCCTATTTGCAGGCATGTCGTGCCATATGTTTATTTGTTCAACAGGGGGTTGACCTATAAGGGTAGTGTATCCTCATCAAACAATAAATTATCCTTTTGGTATCTAATACTTTGATGATGGGTATTATAGGTATATAGGGATTCCATTTGTTTTAGGTCACTAAAGGCTATGTGGAGGTTGTACTAAAAAGTGAGACATACATTGATGTATAATTATAGAGAAGAAAATGAAATCAAATTTACATAACCTTGTTATAAGAAGTTACAAGACCATATTGTAGAAATCAGACCATACAAAATGGTTAGGATATTCATGTAAGTTCCAAGATTCATATATAAATTGTACATTGAAATATTATATGCCCTCATGGATGTAGTCACCATAGATGTAAGAATATAAGATGTCTCAATATGGGATAATAATGCATATTGTAGTTCATCTCTTATAACATACAAAATAATATCAATGTTGGTAGGATTATCTTGTAAGAAGTGTGTAAGATGTTGTGCTTCATATTTGGGAAGATAATGAGAGTGAGTGTCATGGTTATTATCAGATATTTCTCCTTGTATAGGATCAATATTAATAGTGAAGAAAAAATTGAAAAAATATTGGTAGTAGAATAAGACAGAACATTAGGAACCTCATTTGTATGATCAAAAGAAGGATTAGAAAAAGGGGGTTCCTTTAATGTAACCTAAAGTATGTGTATGTGTATTTATAGGATTGATTATAGTATCATAGAACATTGGATGAAAAAACATTATGAGGTAAAGTAGAAAGATAGATAAAACACAAAACAAAAGAGGAAAAACATAGAGAAGAACTATGATTGATGTAAAAATTAAATTCACATTGAGTTCACCAAAATATTTACACTCTTATTAGATTATATGAAATCTAGATAATGAATAAATTACACTAAAGGATGTAAGGGGAGGTATAAGAAATTACTATGATTAAACTTCTAACATTAATCATACAATATCGAAAATGCATTAACACAAGTGTAAATATTGTATGAAACAATATATGAAGAGGAAAATATAAGAGGATGAGTGGAATTAGCTGTTTGTAGATGGATTTGGGAAATTATGGGTGTGCAATTTGATGAAATATGGAGATATAAGATCTGATGATTCTTCATTACTAAGAGTGTGAATGAAACCCTACTTAGGCGAAGACCGTACAACTCTACCAAAACCATATGTATAGTATTGACTCTACTATATTGTCCTGGCCTTGCTTTGATTCTAGATATATAAATTTTTGTAATTTTTTACTTCATGTGTTTTTCTTTTTCTATCAAACCCTATTTTTAATAATTTTGTAAATATCTCTAAACATTATAAATAAGGTCTCAAAATATAACCATGGGAGGGATACTAAGTGCAAAAATATATTATATTAGTTATCGAATCCTCATACACTAATGATGATGACACTAATTCAAAGAAGATTCAAACCACACGTCACACTCCACCTAGCATGTGAGATATAAGTGAATGCAACTAGATTTTGAAATATCTTTTACAATTCTTGAGTTCAACTTTGACTCTTGCTAAAATACTTGGGAAGGGAAGTTTAAGTTCTTTTATATGAGAGATATTGATTCATTGACATATTAATAAGCTTAACACCTATATTGATTGTTTCCCTAATGAATGTGCATGAGATTTTTTTAAATTTAGGGATCACGTGGTGCCTTTTACAAGTTTTATAAGTGATTTTATCAATGTAGTTCCATGTGATTTCTAGGTTAGAAAATTAGGTAGTTTTAACTTGCTTATACAAGTTACCAAAGGTAAATTATCAAAGAAAGGATGACCTAGAGGGAGCATAGGACCCATCAAAGAATGTGAAAAGAAAAGAAAATATGAAGGATATGTAGGTGAAAACTATGCAATTAGTTTAATACCATATATAAACACTGACCAAACTAGACAACCTTGACCAGGATGATAAACATGAAAACTAAAGTTTACATCTTATCACTTGGGATTTTCTATGTATTGTATTCATTAAAATATCAAAATATGTTAGCACATCAATGTGTAGGAATAAGAAATCTAAAAATGGCTTGAGATTTACTAAGTGGAAAGAGAAAGGGATGTGTTTATCTTAGCAAGAGTGCATTGATAAAATCAATAGTCTCAAAGAGTAAATTAACAAATTTGAGTTTTTACACTACCATATGAATATATTCACACAATTATTCTAAATACATTAAAGATATTAAAAACATGTTAAATTATGAAGCATTCGATGTATTAAGGCCTAATGGGAGTCTTAATTGAACATATGTTGGATAGATGACAATCTGATTACTCATAGATTTTCCAAGTTGAAAATTAAATTGCAAACAAATTTTTTTCATCAATTGTAAAAGTGGGAATCTTTAAATATTGAATATCTTCATAGGCTAATAATAGGAAAAAATATCGATTTTTTTATAATATAATATTTCAAATCCCTAACATGAAATAACAAATCCATACAAATGTAGCCTAATTTTATGTTATTATTAAAGTTCTTATTATTTATTTATTTTGTAAACATGTTTATTTGGAAATACATGATCTTTCATATGGCTTGTAGACAGAGGCATGGAAGCAAAAAGAAGTAAAGGCAACACAAGCATTCAAATGTTACACATAACACATCATTTTGGGAGGATCCTAATTATATTACATTTATTTTAATCTATATATTTTACAATAATAGGTCAAAATGGTGTAAAATGTACTACCCTAAATTGGTATCAATGCATTTGTATGAACATATTTCTATTTTTAAAATCAACTGAATTATTCCTACATGTATATTTCTCAATTCGGTACTCTATAACCCCCCTGGTAAAATTTGTTTCTTGTTTTTACATAAACATCCTTTATGATATATAAAGAACACATATTTGGTATTTTGTCCAACTTTATCCACTTTTGAATTAGATTTAACACTAATTTGGGTCTAAATCACTTGGTAAGGCTAAAGTTTTAAGCCAAAAAGATTTCAATGATTATGTTTTAAAACACGGAAGTTATATATTTCATCTTAGGTTTATTTATAAAAACCATTAGCATAATTAATATGTAAAAGAACAATCACCTTACCCATTCAAAATTTCTTCATATCTCACATCTTTGTGTATTTAGTTGAGAATGAATATCATTTCTCTTGTGGCTCCTTAGAACAAAAAACAAGATACTAGGTTCTAATACATTTCGTGGAATTTACTTAGATCACTAGAGCATGTGATCACTGCATGAAATATTATTTTCTTGTTATCGAGGGACTTATAGAGGTATTTATAAAACATTGTTTCTTATAAATCCACATACTTTCATTAAGTGGTTTCCAACTTTGTGTTAAAATTCATCCCTATTTTTAGTATTGGTACATAGTTTATCTATCATCACAAGCTTTAGGGGTGGGTTGAGATTAATCCATCACAATTAAACCAACCCCTTCCTAGATATTTATTTTGAGATATATCATTTACAAAATAAGGAGCTTATATTCAGTTATAGAAGTAGATCATTAACATCTAAATACATATTCAAATCCTTGAGAGATAATATTATAATAATATTATAAATATCATAATAGTATAAATATATTATTATTTTAGGTAATAAAATAATTATATATGAATGAATGTATATAGTGATTAAAAATATCATTTAAATTATATATAGAATTTATTGTTGGAAAGATAGATAGGTAATTTAACTATTGAGTTGAATTGATAATTGGATCAATTTAATGTGATGTATGAATGAGTTCAATTGCAAATAGGTTAATTTCATATTGGTTAGAATTACAAAACAATCCTGATTTATAATACATTACATTATTAAATCATTTCTACAAATGCAAACTAATTTAGATGGTTGACATGTAAAAAGTTCTAAGGAGGCTAAAAATTACTCTCTTACTATGAAAATATTGTAGTACATGTATGCTAAGTGACCGCATCCACATTATGATGATTATATAAATAAATGAGATAATTGTACCTCTTCATTTTTTTTCAAACTAGAGGTATGGGTTGGCCATCTTAACTCTACATTATGTACGAATATATAGGCATGATCAGATGTAGATATGAGATACAAAAATATAGAGGATTTTGTTCTTATAGGATATTTATACATAATGTACCTTTTGAGATGAAAGATATAAGAATGTTTTCCATCCAAGATCAAAGATGATGGTACTACTAATAATAATTTATCTTCAAAAATATTCAAAAGTTATCAAAATTATATCCTAAGTGTTATGGAATATTTAGAACGGATCAAATTTATGAAAAAATGACTTTCCTTCTAAATATTGAAAATGTCAACCATTTATTTTATTATATTATTATATTACTAGAGGGGTATTATATCAACAATTTGGAAACCTCTTTGTTTTTAATACAAAAAATTATACTATTATAAATGAGTATTGGAGGATGCTAAAACCTTGCGAGGTGTGTGAATTCAACATATAAAATAGAAAAACAATCCTATAGATTACAAGTAAAATGAGAAACATAACACAAAATCAACATATATGAAGCAAATTACTTCAATTAGAATTTGGACTACACTTCAGTGATCCTCTGCTTCCTTCTATACAAAACACTTGCAATGAAATTGTGTTTATAAAAATCAGATGCTTTTGGAGAGTTCTATCTTCTACTACCAACTACCCAAAAATACAATAAATGTGCATTGATACTTTTTCTTCCTTACAGTTGGAGGTGATATTATTAGAGGCATATCTATCCTTGTATTGAATTCAAACTAATCATTTGCAGTTGGCAAGATCATACATTTTAAAACTCTCCCCTTTATCTTGAAAATATATGCTATGACACTTAAGAAATGTATGAAAAATTATTAAGTTGATCTTCTGTTATAAAAATTTAAAGTAGATTTCATCATTGTTTAAAATATATATGATGAAATGATATTTGTGTTAATGTGTTTTCTTATATTTTGGGAGACATGATTCTTTGATAATGTTATTTCTTATTTCTTATTTGTTGTCACTATTAGCATAACTAATAAGTTAATACATTTTTAACCGACCAACCTAGTCGGTTATGGCTTCGTGGAATTTCCTCTTTAACTTTTTGACAGTTCTTTCCTCTGTCGAACAGTTTTATCCTTGTCTGAAATGGTTGGTTTGCCTTGGTTTGTGAAATGAATAAAATTTTCTCTCTTTTGAATCATTATTGGTATCAGAGTTGTTTGATCCAGAGGCCTGCATGGTGATCGTAAAGATCAAAGCAACGCTATGGTGTAAGTTTTCCTTTAGCGTTTCAGAGCATGACATGTACATGTAGGCAGCGACCAGGAGAACAAGGAAAGCGTGGAATGTTTTATTTGGCCTCTAACAGAAGTGCATAGAACATGTTTTCGTGTTTAGTCATTGCTAGTGTTTAGACATTGTTGGTATTTTGTCTCTTACACTGCATGGAAGACCATCCAGAATGAATCAGTGCATGTGGGATGAGGACTTGTCTTTGGTGTGAAGAATTACACATGGAATATTGGTGTCTTGTTGTTTATATTTAGGGATATTTATGCTGCAAACGTAGCAATTAAGTAACCTCTTATGTCTCTCTTTTGGCATATTGCTGCTCAAATAGACCTACATAAAAGTCTTGGCGTGTTTCATTGGATCACTAAGAGATAAGGCCCAACGAAATCTGTGAATTTTCTATAACTCTAGAGTTGCATTTTCTTTGATAAGGAAAAACCTTATTGCATGGTAAATAGACCAGGAAAACGATTTTGTGTAGTGAAGAAAGCGTGAGTCCATGTCACATTACAGATGATGCAAACAGCCCTGCAAGCAATACACGAGGTGAATAATCGTTAGGAGTCCAAGATCAAGCTTTTGAAAGCACCAGCTTGTATTTTACATTGCTCGACGCCCTCCATAATATCATAAATTTGTAATTTGAGGAGATAGTGCATCAAGTATTATTGGATTGGTTTTTGTTTGACGTACGATGCCAAGCCAAGAAGATTCTTCTATTCTTAAAGAGGGCTATGAGGTAGATGATGAATGTGAAGTAGAACTCTCAAACAAGTTTCTGTGTCTCACTGCACGAGCATACAGATCCCACCTTCATTCTCTTTTTCATTAGTAAGGCTTTTTACTCTTGAACAATATAATAAAAAAATTTGACATCATGTTTTCTCCAAAAATATTGATGTTTAATGCTCATATGTTGAAAGGGCCTAATTATGCCACCTGGAAGGTGAAGATGTGCACCATTCTCTTGTTTCAAGATCCTTGAGATCTAGTCACTAGAAAACCTACTTCTCCCACCGATGGAGACAAGAAAATTAAGTATGAAAAGAATGATGTAAAATACTCGACGTTGATCACTCTTAGAATTTATGATGACGTACATCTACACGCTTAGGATGTGGCGAAATAAAAAGATATTGGAAACTAGAACACTGAGAGGGGGTGAATCAATGTCTAATCAAACTTTTACAGACATTTCAATTTCCTCAATCTTGATATGAAGAAAAATAAAACCATACACAAAAAATAATAGGAGAATGCACACAGAGACATAAAATTTAATGTGGGAAACCCAAACTGGGAAAAAACCCACTGAAACCAAGAACTAGGCTTAGGACAAAAATTTCCCTGTAAATGTTACATGATTTCATGGTTGAGCTTCAACTCAACCTAGAGCTATAACTCCAAAATTTAGTCAAGTTGTTACTTGACCTTTAGCAAGCCTCAACTTGTATAGAAGCTTTAACTCCCAACAATTTAACCAAGAATAATGGATGTTTTGTAAGCTACTACTTACAAGGAGGCTTGAAACCCCTATATACAAAGTTGCAACATAGAATTTTTACAAATTTTTTGATCACTTTGCTTTATTTTCTTCCACAACTGATTATGATCAATTCTTCAGCTCACTTGTTTTATCCTCTCCTTTCTTAATTTACCATGGCTTTAACACATTCACACTATTCTTATTTTCTCAACAACACGTCCTCAACTCTGCACTCGTTTGATAATAAGTTTGCATTCGACAATATTTACATTCTAAAAATTGAGCTTAAATAAACAAGAAAGGTTTATGAACATGACCCTTGACATTTCATGTTTAATGAATCTTCACATGACCTTTCTTCCTATGTCTAGAAGTTAAAAGACACTTGGTGTTTACAGGTTGACAAGCGGCACTTTTTAGCTAATCAATTTGACTAAATTTTTAGCTTTTCCATGAGATCCTTACTTCAAACCATCCCTTACAAATTCACATAATCAAATAAGATTAGAAGGGCAACCAACATCATTCTCTCAATTTTTTCTCATAGAATTTCTGATTGAGACAAAATTCTATCCCAAGTTTCTCCTTTGTTTCGAGATGAATCAAGATGATTTATTTTCCAACACTTTTCCGACCCAATAGACATTACCTAATTTTTTTAAAATTTTTCATCAGTTCATTTGTGAGATACACTGATTTTTATCATTCAAAACACTCAGACTTGTTTGAACCTTCTCATTTCTTTGGTGTCATTCACTTTGGACACATTTCTCCATGTGATACATTATGGGGGTCGTGGATTTTCTTACATATTGCATGTTGACCTGTATCGTAATTTTCCTTTAGACTTCCATGGACCGAAAATCTATTAACCTCAACTCATTCTAAGGATTTCACATCCGTCTCAAGCTCTTTCTCAAAAATATGGTAGAATACTACCATGTGTCCACCTTTATTTGTCACATCATTTCCAAGTGGCACCGTCTATTTTGTCCACCTAATTATGCCTTCTGTTGACTATTCTTAAACTCCACCGACCACCATGAGAAGAAAACCAATTAGGAATCTCCACGCACTTTGCAATGCCGGACTATTCTTAACCTATATCTAATCAATATGAAACATGATCTAACATGGAGGCTCCACGTTGCTTCACAAAATTTTCAATTTCAGTCTTCTCATTTTCTAGCTCTTTGTCGAGTGGGAAAGGAGAGCCAATTAGAAGGCTCCACGTGTCTTCACATTTCACGGTGTCAAACCAGATTTCTCTTGTCACAAATTGATTCTTTTCTTCACAACTGTTAATAAGATCCAAAACTTTATCTAACGTTGTTGATTCCACATGTCTTTTGGGTTTTGGGAGTTAGGATGTTTGAAGCATGTTGACTTATGCTAACCCACCTTTGATCTTCCTTGCCATGGACCCGAAATACTATAAAATTCAATTGGTTCTATGGATCTCAAGTCCTTGGGTCGAATCTTCCTAAAAAGTGCTAGAATGCTAATTTTTTTCTATTATTGTTTCCTTTAATTTGTGTCATGTGTCCTGCTACCAACCAACAACTATTAGTCTTCATGCATCAAATTTATGCCAACCCGACTGTAAAAATTTCAATGGCTATAACTTCCTCTAGAGCTCTCTGAATTTCATAAAGTTTGACTCATTAGAAAGGTCTCCTTAAGTTCTATAAAACACATACCTCCACTACCTATAAAAGATCTTGCACATAATATAATAAGAATTTCATAGTTGTAGAGCATCTGATATGAGCATACCAAATTTCTCCATACCTTCAAAGTGGACATCATCCTCACTGTTCGATCCTATTTCACTTTGAGACCACTGCATACCACTAATAGAAACATATCATCACAAAATTCCACTCCTCTTATGACATCAATGCATTTAATGATTTATGTATACTTTGGACACATTTTGCATTCATAACAATCATTATAAAATAACTTTAAGACAAAAACACTTGTGTCAAGCTTACCAACCATCTATCACTATTACTTTAAGAAAAGTACTACCAATCAAACTTCAAGCCTCTAACTGATTTTCACTTCACCATTCACACTTTTTCCATCAAATCCACTTCACATCAATGACAACACCAATGATCGATTTAACAATCTTCCCCTTTGTCATTGATGACAACATACTTAGAAAATTTGATGAAAAACACTTTCATTATTATTTTTGATAATAATCTCCCCCTTTGACATATATGACAAAGGGTAATATATTAAACAGGGTAAACAACATGGAGATAGTAACTTAAAACCACAAACTTACCTCAAAAATCTCCACGTTGGACTAGGCTTACTCCCTTGTAAGTTATTCCTTGACTAGATGAATGGATGTCTCCTTCAATCAATCTCGAGCTCCCCTTGGACCTATTCTCTCCATATTCAGACTTCTCACTTTACCATACTTCAACACCGAGCTCAAATCTACCTTAAGCTAGTGAACTCTTCTATTCTTAACTTGGATTCCTAAATTATCCTTTCAGTCTGCTTATTACCCTAATTTGGCCATTTATAAGGATCTTTGTTCATCATGAACTAAAATCATGTATCTCCCCCTTATACCATTACATACTTTTTTACCTGAAGCTTCAAGATATCAAGATTTCACCTTGCATTAAACAATAAGATTGACTCAAACATTTTCATTACAAACCCGATGCATCTTTTCTTTGTACGAGCCCTTCCTTATTTCCTGCAAATCCCCTTCACTATATCTTGGATCCACTACCAACTCTTTAGCATTTAGCTTCCTGAAATATCTCCACTACTTAGCACCATGTTTTGAACTCAAATTAGTGTTAAAGGCATCAATACAATGCATCAAAAGAGGCTTCAAAATCTATATCTTAGAATTTATTTAACGTTTCTTTTTATGATCTTAACAACACACTTTTCTCACACCAAGGCTATGAAATTTTAAATCTTTCCACCATAAATTTTTAGCTTCCTTAGTTACTTTCACTACCCCCGATATGCTTGCAAAATTTTATAAATTTACTTCTTGTTCAATTCTTCACTAGTTTTGCATAATATATGTCTAGGAACCTTGGTATCATATCTATCTAGTTTTAGATTCCCATTGATTTGAACTTTCAAAAATGAGCCTTGGCTCACACAATGAGGGATTTATAACAAACCTTATATGGTGAATTTAATTTACACTTTTAATTGTACATGCTCTCAAGATTCCAAGCTAAAACTTTATGTTTAAGGGGTTAAGACATTTGATTCATCCCTAGTTGCTTGAATATTCACAATGAAGTCGTGGCGCTGTGCCTCTAGGGTATCAAGATAAACACAATTACAACTATCATTCCATGTTCTTGAGGAGCCTATGAGAGTCCATGCACTCTTCGATAAACTTCTATCTTGTTTCCCACTCATCTTACCTTCATGATACTCACCCTTGATCCTCTACACAACTACAAGATTCTTGCTATAGACACTTCTACCTAGTGACTCCTAAATTTTCAATTTTATGATATCTCTCTGATATTCCAAGCTTTCTTATAAAGATTACAAATTGTGATAAATCATCACCATTTTCTTGAACTTATCTAAATTTTAAATATTTTACTTTTCCAATCATTATCAACCTTCACTTTATCGAGATAAAGATCTTTATACATTTATTGTAATCCATAATTTATCATTAAACCTTTTCAAATTTCATTAGACAATGGCATTGTCATCTTCAATTTTAGGAAAATTTCAACCATCATTACCATGACAGATCATACAATTTTTTTTTGATAGAGCTTAAACTATTTTGGAGATATCATTTTGACAACTCTCATTGATACAATTCAGTCAACCTATTATATACCCTTCTTGACTCAAAGAATAAACTAATCAAAAATTCCTTAACACTCACTACCTTCATTCATAGGATTGAATATGAACTTAACCTATCTTGAGAGTGTTTACTAGACATTTCATCCTATCTCGAGAAGGAATTGACTCAACTTGGCTTTTGTATAATCAGACATCTTACACATGGGCAATGCTAAATTGAATTTGGAAGTGATGTATTATCATACACACTTGTGTATTTCATGACATGATAAAATATTTGAAGAACTAAACAAGGGGACATGCTTAACATCATGACGATGAAGAGACAACTTGCATCCATTTGAGATATTTTACTTCCTTTAAGGTAGAGTAATAGTGATGACTTAGATAGTACTTAACCTAAAAAATCAAAGAAGAACAATATAAGATTTTATCCTTATTAACCAAACTATCTTTGCATAGCTAGTGAAAGGAACATTAAAGAAATTTAATGACACTAAATATATATTTATTAAGGTCGATAACTTTTGATGATACAAAATTTAGTTTTAAGCTTTCCTTTAAGAAATTTCTTAGGACCATCTACTCAGATCCATCATAAATACCTCTTAACCATAGACAATTATAGTGGATTTGATGAAATATACAAGATCATAAAGAATATTTCCTTTAAAAAATTAGGATGGACATAGAGGACTAGAATCAAAACTAAGACCAAATCTTTTTGGATTTATTTTAGACACAGTTCATGACATACTTTGAGCACTCTTTTGCATATTATACTCTTATGAAAACTTCTTATGACCTTATGAAGGGTTAGCTAACATACCTCTTGACTTCCATACTCTTTCATCCTTTTGAAGTCTTGAGACAACACCTATTGATGACAATGTATTCTTTAAGAACCTACCACCATGCTTATTTTAGTTGTAACATGCATTCTAGAAGCCTAGAGAAGGAATACCACTTTTTCATATCACCTTAAAATAAGAGAAGGCCATCAAAACAACATGATGACTAAATTCCTTCCATTATTTTCTTTGTGGTCCTGTTAGTCTTCTTGAATACATTACTTGGTGTAAAAACCATATGATCTAAGCTCTCCCTTTCTAATTGAGTACCTAGTAAACATACATGTTGAATCTCATGCACTTATTCTAACACTACTCAAGAGGAATAAGTTCTTCATGATTTTTACTAAACTTGTCTTTCTTCTTCTTTCCATTATCATCACTCATTATTGTCTTGTTTGTACTACCGTTTATCATAGATTATTATATTTCTACATCATCTTCCCATACTGAATTTTTTTCCTTCTCTACTTTCTCAACTCTTGGGTTTACTTCCTTGACTTTGTATATCCATTTAGCTTTCTTCTTTTCAGGAGCTATTTTAAACTTGGATAACTTTGTCTCATTTTTAGGACTGATCTTCATATTGAAATCCTTCTCGATATTTCCTATAAAGGTAGAATACCTCCTATTGTACTTAGATTGTTCATAGTAATAGAAATTATTTGAAAAATGATGCAAATTTTTACAAGTATAACATATGACATTACTATTTCCTTTGGCTTGGTGTGAAATATCATTCCTATCATGTTTTGCAATCTTGAACTAATGACATATTTTAACATAGTCTCAGAATTTTTTCAATTGTAGAAAACTAACATGCTCATGCCTCTTAAGTATTCTTCTTCCCAAAACTAACTTGAAGGTTATTCTAAATAGTTGTTGTAGCCTAGATTTTACCAACAATAGCCCAAGGTGTGCTAGCACATCACTCATCCTAAACTTAGCACTCACCGAAGTGCACAAGGGTAATAGGTAACTCTTTAGAATATCTTGAACAAGATACTATCATGATTGATTGTATGTTTCGGATCCATAATAGAATATCAATTAAACCACAATGCCTAAACTAGATCTAGATCTTTGTCATGCAAAGAATACTTAGAAAATTACTAGAATCATATTCACCATACAAGATTTGTGCTCGCCATTCAAAACTAATATCTAGAGAATAAGATCCATTTGTATTAAATAGTGCAAAAACAAAAGCTTCATACATCCATAATCTAGTCTCCATAGCCATGTGTGCTATCAAATCAGTAGCATAACTCTACAATAAAAGGTATATCAAAAACATGAAAATCAATACATATTTATAAGGGTGGGGAATTTCCTTCACCACCCATGAACCTTAAAAAAAGGCTATATGCTAATAATAACCATGTGCCTTTACATAAGAATACAAAAGCATGTAAGTGCTAATAATAGATCTCCTACAATTAATTATTATTTCAGATCCTATTATTAGCTCCTAAACTCTGCATGGTGCTCAAATTATTACGAATCCCAAAATAGTTACGTATTTTATAAGTCTCCGTACCTTTACATGCTCCACACTCCATGTCCCAAAAATAACCTTAATCTGTAAAAGTGGCAAATTCCTAATTTAAAATTGTTCCTAGGTACACCCTGTTCTACTATACTTTCACATGTTCTTGCATGCCTGTTTCCACACTCCCAATACTTATGTTAATTCTATACATAGGATATATTTTGTCTTCCCAACATTACCCCACACTAATTTCATTACTTTCTGCAATGGGTAACCACAAAATATCTCTCCAAGAATAATAAATAAATAATGAAAGAATACATGAAGTGTCTATAAAAAAGAATGAAAGTTTAATTAGAACCTTTCTCTTCCATAGGAAGGAATAATTATGGATATTCATTCTTAATCTCGGCCTTGAACTCTTTCCAAGAATCTTAGCGTTTCATTTGTTTTATCTGGTATATCTACAAAAATACGTCCATCTCATCAAGTGTCATGTCCTCACATTTATTCAAAGAGTATCCCGAGAACGTTGGCCATACTTGAAATCATTCCATTTATAACGTCCATTTCATGTGCAATCGCTTCCCAATTTCTTTGATTCGTTCTTATGAGGGGCTTGGGAAATTACAAGCGCATCGCACTTTACTTATACCTGTGTTAGTTTCTCTAAATTCCCAAGTGCCTCATTCTTCTACACCTTAAGGAGTTCATCTTCTTCCCCAAAATTTATTGTATTTATTATCACATCCGGCACATTGTACATATTCAATGCCAAGTCTACATTCCTCATCTCATCCCTCAAGGTTTGTAGTGTTGCTTCATAACTAGTGATATTTCACGTTATGACGACTTTAGCCCTCTTTGCTTGTTCCACGGGATCCTTAGGTGCCGACATTTTGATTGGGCCTTCTTCTAGTAACTACTAAACTAAAGTACGTAGATAGTGCAAGGATGATGGAAATTCCTCTACAAGCTTATCCCCTAAATCTGATCTCTTTTGCACAATTTCATTGCCAATTTCCACGGCCATGCTAAGTTTGGATCATGTTGTTGCCTCGAGTGTCTCTTTATTTTATTTTAAGTATTAATCTCATTATCCTTATCACTTTTGTCTTCAATTATTAATCTGATAGTTTCCGCGTTATCAATATTTTTGCATGCAAACTCAACAAATATATTTGTTAAAGTATTACTTATTTATTCATCGACATGACTGGGACTTAAAATTAATGTGCTTGGAGTAGGGATCTTTATTCATTTTGTGTGAAACACAACATTCTTCACACACATCAGAATTAGGCTGATCCATATGAGTCTACATAGTCTAACATAGTTGCTTTGCGTGTACGTGTGCTCACCATTCCACATCCATAAGCTCCCATCCATATAAATCCTTAGGCTCCAAAGTACTTTAGAACCATGCACATATGATTTTTCCTTTATCATCCGATACCCAATTGTAAATGTCTCATAGTCTTTCTCTTCCTTCTCCTTCCTTATGTGCCTACCCTTTGATATATGGGTGCCTAAAATCAACATCGGGAATTCATCTTCTTGTGTAGTATGGGGTGCGCCTCAAGGCTCACCCTTATCCCTTTCTATACTAGTATATTTTAGTTCCTTCTCATCTTTATTCACTTTTTCTCCCCAGAATCTTCTATATTCTTAGGATGTGTTGGGGTACCTAGTGTGCTTTCCTAGAGTCATCCTCTTGGGAGTTTATAATAGTGCCTCTTCTTATTTTCTTCGGCTCTAATTTATGAGGAAAAGTCCTAGGTGATCTCTTAAGGGGATGTAATGCCACCACACCCTAAGCCTTCATTTTTCTTAATACCCTTTTATACTAAGGATCCTAAGTGGTTTGTTCTACATTTATCTCTGTGGCCATTGTTTCTAATACTTCGTCATCATTTTCCTACAATGGAGGGGTCAACTCATGCTTACTTTTATTTTCACCAGTGGGATGTCTTCTACCCCTATGTTCCAAGCCACCACTTTGTTCATGAAATTCCTCTTCTTCTTCCTCCACAAGGGGTGAGGTTTGTTCCTCATTTTCTAAAGTGCTAATTATATGCTTCTCCTCGGTGGGACAAGAATTTTTAACTCATCCTCCACATACTTTCCATTTTCCAACATTGTCCTGAGTTGGATATAAACAAGGGAAGCCACAAGCTAACCAATTCCAAGACTCATTTCCTTCATATTAATATCATCATGAATCAATAATTAAATATATGTAGACTTGGATATGCGTACATCTTCCCGAGAGTGTGGTAGTTGTAGTCTACCTTATCAATATTGAAGATCAAACCCATGTGTTTTGGAGCACCTATACATAGAATCCTATTAATATCACATGGTGAAGACATAAGGAGCTTACAACATGGGCTCCACTTCTTTTCCTTCATTGAGTGATGATACACCGCAAAGTGTACCTGTTTTCCCAATACTATAGGAAGTTCCTTTGGTATTCTCCATTCTTCTTCAAACGCGGTGTGGAGTCACCATACCATAACTCTTCCCTTTGTTTAAATGGACCACACATGGTGATATCACAAGAATACTTGTCAAATATCTCTGCGTAAGAGACGTATTCTCTACAGTATTCCCAAGTTTTATCCTTTGGCCCATCGAGCACTCCAATTTCTACAAAGACAAGTAACAAAAGGATAGCACCAAAACTAATCTTCTCACCTCCATGTGCTTCCTCAATGATGGTTTCAGAAATGAAACCATCCAAGTTGTAAGTTACCCATTCTATCATCTTAGTTTCTATATGCAACCATGAGGTGATTACCAATGACCATCACTCCTAGTTATTCAACTTTGTCAGGAGGTGAACTACTACTTGGATAACTAGGAATTTTGTCAATATCAATGTCCATTCTCGCACCCTCCCTTTAGGTAGCCTAACACTTTACTTTTCATAATTATTATTGTCTTATCTCGTCAAGTGATGCGAACCTCTTTTCCCGAACTACTTAATCATGTCAGGGTCCCAATCATGGGCGTGATGATCCTCATTCATTTCCCAACAAATTAGAAGAATTCCTCATGGACTCTACTCATCAACCACTAGTATAATTTATCCATTTTTACATAATAAGAGAAATTCATACAACTGTAAAACTCCTACCTTTCTCAAAATCCTTTTGCCCATGTTATCATACATGGCCATATCATCAGTTGTGTGTTTGTTTTTATTTTTTACCAATAACTTATCGAGCTCATCCTTGTTTTCTATCATCTAGTGATTGTAATCACTCACTTTACTATGGTGAACTTTTGAGTCCCAATTGTAACCCATTTAAACCCCCTCATGGTATTGCATCTATGAGAAACAAATCTCTGGGGAATCCTCCACTTTGATTTCAACTTCCTTTTTATTCTTTTCCTTTACAACCACTCTAGGTGATTTTTTTAGTGCCATATTAACTACAAAAGTGTGTTCTTTTACCTTTCTCAAGCTCAAACTCCAAATCTACATACCCTAACATGAAAACGCATGCCCTAGCTCAAAACCCAAACCCTATATGTCAATATACATCCCCGTATGCCTCTTCTTCACTCAAAACTTTTCCAAATAGAGCGCGAGACTATTCTGCATGAATCTAATAGAATACAAGTTGTCCGTGGCTCTCTACACTTAAAAACTTGTTTTCTAGCTCACTTTTCAATAGCTCACTCGACAAATATTCTTCGTAAAGGTGAAAATGATTTCACAACACTACCTTATATTTATTTTAAAAAATTCCACATTTATTCTCTCCCACCTACCACCATACTCCACATTAACACAATGTTTTGTCAATTTTCATGTTGTTTGTTTCAGCACCACAATCATAACCATCCGCACACCTTCTACTTCTCGGCCACAAACCTCCTTTCACGCGCCCTCATACACCAAAGTAATTTTCCATTGTGACTTTCACTAAGTAGTTTCCACTGCTATAAGATACCTTACATTACACTATGCATGCATCTATCGATATGTGGTCTTCATTCAAGAGAAAACTTTCTCTATCCACGCCTTTACTTGAATACCCGCACAAAAATTTCTTTATGCATACCCATCTTTAGATAAAATAAAACTTGGTAATGAACCTTGTATATAATGCACCCCATACTAAGGGTATGTGCGGTCCTTTTTTCATGAAAACACTTAGATAGTAATCAATTTTTGGCACACAAGTGTGTTGATTACACAAAAAACTGAACAAAATTGACAAAGCATAACAATAATGAAGGAAACACATATGAAATAAATGCATTAAGGAAACTATTATCACCGAATCACATCACCCTTATGTTTACACAAGTACATATACTTGAACTCATGGTGTGATTGGATAACATGGGTACTATCTCCAAGTTGTGGGACTTGCTACTTGAGATAGATCTCCAAAGAAAGCTGGTTCTTACTCCTAAACTATCTACCATAATCTACTCTAATGTAGGGTAAACTAACTATTCTAATTTTCTAAGGGACCAAGGAGAGAGAATACACAAAATGAAATCCTACACTAAATTGGCGATACACCAAAAGGAGGGTGTGAGAGTAGTCTTCCAATGTGTGAAAACTAGGAGTAAAGTGCATACTAGAAGGGGTGGTAACAGTTCTCCACAATCTAAAAATGCATTCACAACAATGTTTCATACATGCACAATAATAATGGATCCTTGCAAGAGTATAAATATAAACACAATAAAATTGTAATCAAGGTTGAAGGGGCAAAGAAGAATGCAAGAAAACACAAAAGGGGAAGATGCATCCACAAACTTATATTTTATTGCTTCATGATATGCACATTCAATCTATTATAAGATAAGGGCCTCACCATGAAAGGAGTCAAAATAAGGGCCTACAGCACATTGGCTTCAAAAAGAAATTTTGGCAGAGCTTTTCTACAAAAACTACTCCCCTTTACAATGAGCCCAACACTCCAATTTATAGGAAAATGAGAAGAGAGAGAGAAGGGGAAAATGGAAATCCTGAAATCTATCCTTCAACCACTTATAAGAGGCACTAAATGGAGTGAAATGATTGTATGTTACTTGAAAAAGTATCCCCATACTATCCCAGGTGCTGCAACAGAGAAAGAATGATGACCATGCCTCTTAATTGCACTCCCAACTACCAAATAAAACACTGTCATGAACCTAGCCACGTTTTATAAAAATATCCATATATTTCTCATCAAATCCAAAATTTCTTGATTTCTGTGCATTGGGATCAAATCCATGATTCCAATGGTACCAATTTTGTGTGATTTCATTGAAAAATGCAAAAGTTATGACCTTCTGAGTACGAGCAGTTGTTTTGGGTCTAGCATGTGTTGTTTGTCATTTGACGGGAATGAGCATTAACTGACTAGAGCCGAATATATTTATTTTATTTAAATATATCTAACCTCATTAAATATATCTACCCTCATTGAAATTAAGAAATATATCTACCATGTGAGGCGAGAGGATGTCATGCTCGTTCTAAAAATTCAATTTTGTGAAAATTGGAGCTCAAGTCAAAATTTATGGCCGTTTGAAGTTCATAGGTCAAACGTTGACTTTTCCTTTGCTGCAGCTATTTCAAAAAAATTGGTCCGCGTGTCCTAACTATCCCGGACACATTCTTCTACATCGGCGATTCGGGCTTCCTTGTCCCCTTTGCAGCCTTTTCACCTTCGCGCATCCCATGTGTACTTTTGTCTCCGACTATCCCACGAAAAATCTCCGCACCACCTGCAATTGATTGACTTATGGAAGATCAACCAATTTGCGTCCCATGTAATTTTGTCCCGGATGTCCCATGGACCCCCAGGACAAAAATGTTTGACTTAGCCGATTTTCTTTTATTTCAGCCCCAAACTTGAGTACGAAAAACCTCGTATGACCCGCACCGTGGTATGACCCGCATGCCCTTTAGACCCATAATGCATTAAAACAAGCCTCGCACTTCATTTTTACATTTTTAAAAAAAAATTCTAACTCGTTGGGATTTTTTCTTGGATGGGAGAGTTAGAGAGAAGCCAAAGGGGCCCCAAAAACATGATTTTGGGCATTGAATCAATCTACTTGCTTAGGACTCAAGAATCTGATGCATGTTATCAAAATTTACCTCGAGGGGTGAATTTTGGATAACATAAACCTAATCTAAGTTTAAATACTACCTTATTACAAACACCAAGAAGACTTATTTATAGTAGGGCTTCACCTTTACTCCCGTTGAAGTAACTCGGGCAACTATGTTCCATCCACCACCTTTAATTGGCAAGCACCAAAATCAAGTATATATGTGATAACATATGGTCCCAACCGATGCACCTCAATTTTCAAAGGTAGTTCAAAATTTATGAATCATACAGAAGTACCATTTTCCCAACCTCAAGATTCTTATTTTTTATGTGCCTATTGTGTCATGCCTTTTCCTAGCCTTTTCTTACTTTTAACTCCATCTTGTTATAACGCGTCTCTCATCAAACTCCATTAGTTTTTCAATTCATTCCTCAAGCACTTTATCATCTTCTAAACCTCCTATGCATGTAATATGGAGAGCAAGTAAGATGAATTCCATTGGTAGAATAGCCTCTGCGCCAATCACCAACCGAAAGGGTGTTCTTTATTCAACCTTTTGTAGTTTTTCCTAAATGTCCAAAGTACAACAGAAAATTTATCATCCCATTATTTCCTTCCAACATCACAAATTTTTGTGAAGGGTCGGCTCAATATTTTGTTGAAAGCCTTATTAGTTTCATTTTCCTAAGGTTGATAAGGTGTTCTCTTATGATGTTCAACCATAAATTCATCCAATAGTATCTTGATGGTCTCATTAAGAAAGTGATTACCCCTATCACTTGTTAAAATTAAAGGACATCCATACTTGCTGATAATATTTTCCCACACAAACCTTGTTGTTGTAGCTACTATGCAGTCCTTTCTAGGTGCTGCTTTTGCCCACCTTGTAAGATAATTTTTACAAGTGATAATATAGCGTGATCTAGTCCTACATGTGGGTGGGGAAATAGGACCAAAAAAATAAATTTCCCACTTCTCAAAAAGGTTTGGCACTAGAAATGGGCCACAAAATAATTTCATCTCTCGTGCATCTAGGCTTTCCAAGGTGTGGACAATGGTCACAAGAATTATAAGAGTTTTTGTAATATTTATATAACGTTTCCCACCATAGAGCTATGAGTAAAATATTACATGTGGTGGCATCCTCGCATACATAGTGTCCACTGCAATCTGCTATGAGCCTCCTCCATAATTGCTTCATGCTCATGCTCAAGTACACACAGCACAAAACTTCATCCCAAACTAGCTTGTAGAAATCTCCACTGATTAACATGTAAGCCACATTGTGAATGGGAAGTTTTTCTTCTCTAATGCCTTCTTCCCCTTAGACACCACACTTGTATGTAGAAAAATAGAAATATCCTCCAAGTCTCGAGGGAACATAATTTAGTTTAAATAGTTGTGCATCCAACATTGTGTCCTCAATGCTTTGTGCATCCTCTCATGATTGAATCCTTGACAAATGGTCTTGGCAAGAATTTATCTTTCCTGGGTTAACCACCACTATAAAGTTGAACTCTTGAAATAATAGAATCCAACAACATATGCTCCATTGTAAAATGGGCTTGTTCACTAAATACTTCAATTCCATGTGTTTTGTGTAAAAGATAAAAGGTGTAGCCAATAAATACTATCAAAATTTATGGAGCGTGTATATCACGTAAAAGATTCACATTCTATAGTTGTGTAATTATGTTATGCTTTGAGTCAAATTCCTTCTCACAAATCAAATAGGATGATAGACAATCCTTTCTCGTAGGATGAGCTAGTATCGCGCCAATGGTGTTGAATCGATGGTGTCTACATGAATGTGAAAAGTTTTGGACCATGAAGGAAAATGTAAAATATTTGTTGTAGTAATGCTTTCCTTCGTAGTCTTGAACACAAGTCAGTTGTGCTTTACCTTGATACAAATTTCCTTTACCTTTCAATAATTCCTCTAAGGGCGTGGTGATCTTGGCATAACATTTGATAAAATTTCTATAATATCTTGTGTTCCCCAAAATCCATGCACCTCGCTTTGGCTAGTAGGTTCCTCTAAACTTGAAATCATAGCAACCTTATCGGATCCACCGATAGGGTAAGTACAACAAGTTGGGGGACAAAAAGGGTTCATAAGTGGACGTAATATTGCAAATAACAACATAATATCAACTTTTAGGGATTAGTAGCAATGCATACTCTCAAAATTAGAAAAAATTATATCAATATGAATTGTAACATCCGAATCTAGTTTCTAAAATACTAACTTTTTTAAAAATGGACAAGTTTAGCTCTATTAAACACTCAAAATTGAATGACTAGTTTTTTTAAAAATGCCTATAAGATTGTAGTTGTTTACCCACTTTGGATGACCAAAAATTGATATATATTTTTTCCTTTAGTGAGAAGTTAGATGCCGCTATCTATCTTGGGATAGATTTTTTTTTGTATTTTTTTGAGCAATTTTTTTAATGATTTTTTCCATGAAAGTGGTCTGAAAACATAAAGAAAACATAGCACTTTCTGTTTGCCCACCATAACTTCATCAAAAATATTGAAATCAAATAATTTTTTTTGAACATGTATATAATTTCACCACGGTTGGGATGGTATAAGTGTTATCAAAATCTAAAAAGTGAAACAAAGTTTGCAGTCTTAAACGTAGACATTTAAACATTCACGAGAAAAAGTGTCTTAAAGACCTACTATTAGTAAAAATTATAAAATGATATTTATCTTTTTCTATTCACTTTAAAATCAATATTTCTATAAATCTAACAGTCTCCCCCTACGTGATGGTACCATTTTTATGACATATTTTAAATTTTCGGCATGGTTCAAGTCCGCGGAAGACTAAATTTGATGTTTTTCTATTTTTGATGTAAAATTTAGGATTTGATGTCCACTTAATTATACCCAACTTGCTGCACTTACTCCAACAAGCCTTCCTTAAAGATGATGTGTCCCAATTTTTTTGATAAGGTGTGGAAAACACAAACTTGTTAATGTTTAAAGAGATGTTCAACTGTCTGCCTCTCAAACATCACCTCAAGTTATCACAGTGATCCTTCACAAGCCCATACACTATCTAATCATCTAGATACACCTACAAAAACTTAAGAATAAAATCCTAAAACACTTGTACTACTATGCGTGAAAATACTTCAAGTGCATTTTTAATTCAAAGGTCATAACCATGTCCGCAAAACTTCCCAACTTAGTGGTGAAAGTTATATTTTCTTGATCCTCCTTAACTATCCTCACTTGACGATACCTAGAGAAACCATTAGTGAAGGAGTAGATTTCATGCCATACAACACCTTCCAAGATTTCCTTAGTAAATAGTGTGGGGAAGGGATCTATTACACATGCAGCATTAACCTCCCTATAATCCACAAAAATTATGATTCTTTCATATTTCATTATATTGATCACCAATAGGGCTAACCCACTCTAATTTCTTTATGGGGTTAATGATTACAAATATCAACATCTTGTCGATTTCTTCTTTTTCTTTGATGTAAATGTTAGGATTCATCCTATAAGGCCTCTTCCTTATCGGAACACACCATTCTTCAACTTGATTCTTATTTCACCAAAGATTAATGTACCCCCTTTAATCTATGATAGCCTCTACGAACAGTCTTTGAAATCACACAATAGTTCAATTATATTAGAAACTTAAGATTCATATCAAAATCTCCAATGATGGATTCCTTAGGTTCAGAATCCATTCCAATGTTTAATTTCTTGGTCTTCCTAGGTTCATGGTAGGTGCATGCCCTTTCATATGAACTGTTTAGGACCTCGTGTGTACCCTCTGTGTGCTCAACATCTAGGTTCTATACTTCTTCATCATCAACTATGTAGACCATCTTACCCTTTTCTCTTTCTAGGTAGGTGCGCCCAAGCTATTTAGAATCAGTCTCTTCCTCTTCAAAGTGTGTCTCTAGGTATAACTGAACTAACAAATCTTGAAGGATCTCATCATCCTTTGCACTATCTCCCATAGGAAAGTGCTTCATGACCTATAATTCCTCATTCACTAGAGGTTTAGTGGAAAAATATTCAAAGGTCTGAATCATACCTATAGTAAGCTCCTTCCAATTGTCTAGTTTCTATATTTACCTCTGCATAGACATACAATGCGTGTGCATAGACTCGTAAGGTGAAATAGAGATTATGCACCCACAACAAAGGTGCTAAAGCTTCCTTCCCCTTTGTCTAGAGTCCCTCACACTATTGAATATGATGCTGAACATGATCATTAAAATGAAATGCACAAATCTAGGTAGGTGCATTAATCCTTTAAAATCTAAGAGATAAGGCATTTCTAACCTCTTGCCACTCCACAATATTATCCATGTGAACCATCCACCAAAGTCACAGAGTGTAAATGAACATATTCCTTATTTATACCTAACATTCCCATTGAACTTCCATAGAAAGTAGGAATACTTCTATATTATTTTCACCAATGTATTGTGGTATCCGGCTACTTCCCAAGAGCCTAACACAAGTTACCACCTACTCATGTGCGTAGCTACACTCCTAACCTCATGCCCAACCATTTCATAAGTACCACGTGCCAAATTATCACATACAATACTCATAATATTTCTCATGGATTGTGCATCATCCCATTGGATAAATCATTCCTTTGATGGCTCAAGAACTTCTAGATCTTAAATGGGGTGGACATAAATTCTATTTAAATCTTCTTCGATTAAGGGCTCAACATAAGGTGTATATTTTCCGTCTCGCGAATGGAATGATGATGTGCTCCTCTTTGTTCTCAAAACTGATATACCCCTTATTGAAATGTAGGTTAGCGTTGTTTGCATAACACCAATTTTGACCAAGTAGTTCTAGAAAATTTTCCTCTTATGTAAGCGCCAAGACTTCAAAGTCTCCAAGAAAACTTGGCCCCTTATATAGTAATAAATGCATCCTTTAAAACTTTGATAGGTGTGGTCTTCATTTTTTTCCATGAATAGAAAATTCAAAGATGGTTGTAATCATTTCCTTCCCATTTGAACCCACACATCCATAGTGTCAATAATGTATTCCTCAAAACCAGCCATCGATAACTTGCATTCAGAGTTACTTCTTATCATATTCCAAATAATGAGGTGGGAGTTTGGCATGCAAAATTTACCTCTCATGTTCAAACCCAATGTGTGAGAGTTTCCATTTAACCCATTCCCCAATAAAATAATAATTTTCTCCTAGTGCAACATTTTAAAAACCTCCCTTAAATCATCAACATCCGTCTCGATGGAGCTCAACTGGTTTCTTTTTTTTCAATTTTGGTGACTTTTCCTTTAAACACTTTGTATCTCTCCCTAAATATTTCTAGTTACCTTCATGGTTTCTTGATATACCTCCTTATGATGCATAGGGTATGGGTATTTTACATGCAATACCTCCTCTCTAGTAATAAGAGGCTTTTATTTTAGAACTTCTCTCGGTGCACGCACCTCAACACACATAGTAATCCTTACAGGTACCAACTCGGGATCCGATGCTAACTTTAGCATCCATTTATCTTCCATGATGCGATATAATCTAACCATCCCCATGCCTTTATTCTCTTTCTTGTGTCTCTTTCAAAAATGTTCATACAATTCTGGAAACTCTTCATAGGCATGACTCTTTTTGTAGAAAAGAAAAAACAATGTGTTATGGAAACTCATGTCCGTAATGATCGGGGATCCACATGTATAATACATTCCACAAGGGAAAGCACTTCTTCCACCGCCATGACCTCAGCCTTTGAATCCTCCATGGTAACCTAGAGATCTACCATGGCCTCAATCAAAGCGCTCTTCATTATGATCATGGTCATGATGCTCACATTTATTTTTAGATTTATTTGCAATGGTTATGCATCATACACCAATATCAATGGAATCATGAATATGATCAATCAACCTGTAATCCTTGGTATCATGAGTGGACGACTTGTAAATCTTGTAGTAAGAGGACACATTCTTCCTTATCACGCATTGGAACAAAGGGCACAGTACTTGAACTATGATCTAAGTGATAGATCTTACAATCCAACAACAAATAACACACTGATTTATGAGGGAAACTATCCTTGGTATGCCCTTCTACTTCATAGTCTATGCACCAAATTCCACTTCCGTATCATGTGGTGAATTGGCTATAACTTCTCTAATTATTTTTCCGCTATTGCAATATGAGATTCCAAGAATGGGCTCACTGTTATGTGTATACTTATTACTGTCTCAGTGCACAATGTGGCTTCAAGTGGCTCATGCGAGATCTATGTAATTTTTAAGGAAAAGAAATCTTTTAATAGGGGTGATTAGTCCTCGAACAAACCATCTCCTAAAAATCATTTTTTCCCATAAATTCTCACTTGACTCACTATTTTAGAATATGTTTTGAAAAAAATTGAGTTTTCACCTTGAGGTGTTAATGTAGTGAGTTATTGAAAATTCTATTGGGAGATATCTTTGTAGTGATATCTTGTTGAGATTTTATTTGGGGTGGTAGATGAGGTATCTCGGGGTGAGACCTTATTTGAGGATCATTTTTAGTTCTTTAAAAGATGCCTATGAAGAAATGTCTTGTAAAACTACTTTGCACAATGGATGTAGTTGAAACTTGGGAATTTTGGATCATTTTCATCAAAATTTTCAATGAAGCACTCTCCACAATTAGCTTTTGGGAATATAAATGTTTTAATGAAAGATGATTACTTGTTGAGATAATGTTTTGACAAGGGTAATTATTTTAACTATTTTCTTAACTTGAGTAAGAAATTCTAGATGCTTTTGGGGATAACAATATATTGATGAAATATTTTTTTGGCCCTTGTTCTATGTTACTCACAAGAGAAATTTCTTGAAAAGCCATTTCACTCTTCACTTTTAAGGAAAACATCACATTTTTAGTCAATTAGATAATGAAAATGATTTTTTGATTGGGAATTTAGTCCAAAATTACACAAAATGTCCTCAAAATATGCTTTATACCATTGTTTTCCTAAGTTAGCCGACACTCATTAAATTGTATTTTAGACCAGAAATAAAGTAAACATTCAAGATAAACTTCATTTTAGCATGTTTTGTAATTAATCGTGCCTTTATCCATTAAAAAACTTTATTGTTGTTTCCTAATTTATCTTCTGATATCAAACACTCATCCAAACTTGTGAAAATTTATATGTTACCACACATATGATTACTACACCCACTATCTAAAAATTTGATACCTTTTGTGTTTTCTTATCCAACATTCCATGATATGAAGAATGAACCAAACTTTGACTATTATTTTTTCTCTTTAGAGAAATTTACATTTTTCCTACTCAAACAAAACTTCTTATTTTTGCATTCATTTACGTGATGGCCAAAGTATTTGTATTAGTGACACTTAATGTTAGATTTATCATACCTATGAAATTTATTCTAATTATTTTGGTTGTTAATGCACCCTATATGATTGGAAATATAAGGATTTTGGTTGTTTGTCCTCAAATTTTTGCATTTGTATTTATTTTGCATCCTCCTCGATGCTTCTACCTTTTCCATTGAATTTTGACATTCCTCTACCTCTATTAACTCAAAGTTGAATTTTGAAAGCATGTTCTAGTGATGAATTCTAAGAATTGTTGCCTTATGTGACAACAATGAACCAATTAAATTGTCAACAATGATCTTAGTGAGGTCTTATTACTCCTCAATGACCACAATGAGTACATCAAACTACCTTGGAATACTCATAAGGACCCTTTCTACAATATTTTGATATGTTAGAGACTCTCCATGACATGTGGCTTGATTTACAACACCAATGACATGGGTAAAGAACTAAGCTACAAATTCAAATAATTTCATACCTAAACTTCCAAAATCTCTTCTATGAATTTACAAGTTTGTGATTTTTACCTAACCATACCCTTGATATTAAGCTATATAAATCTTGCTTAGACCTCATATTTGTATCCATTCTAGGACAAAAATAATCATACATTTCCTAATCTTGAGATCCGGTAAAACCACTTTTAACTAAATCCCAATTATGTTGAGAAGAAAAACAAAGTCTTCATTTTCATGGACAAAATTGATAATTATGTGATGTGAAAATTGGAATTTTGGTGTGAGATAATTTGTTTCTCCTCATTTCTACCATAATGACTCCACTTTGATACAAATATTAGTAGAATAGATCCAATACTAATTATATATCACCTCGACACTAATACTAATTTGAAGGATGCAGAAAACACTTCTTAGGGTGTGTGATCTCGACATGGAAAAAATTAAAAATAATGAATCGAGAAATACAATAGAAACTCAACATATAGTAACAAATACGTTCAATTAGAATTTTCACACAATTTTGGTGTTTTCTTCTTATTTCTATACGAAACACTTGTCATCTTATTTGTAGAGACTTTCATGGTTCTAGAGAGTTCTATCTTCTATTACTAGCGACCCAAAAAAATTTAAATGTGCATAGGGACTTTATCCGTTGTAAAGGTGTCATTATTAAATGCATAATTATCTTAATATTGCCTTAGAAATTAGAAATGGTAATTGGCGCGTTTACACACTTTCCAACGATAAAAACATAAGGGCCTAATATTGATATGCCGGTAGTTAATGTTACTGAAATTCCCGATTGAATAAAAGTTCTTGCAGCAATAGAAAAGGAAGTAGTAGTTTTGGACTTATTTTCTAATTCACCCACACATTACTGTTGTTTCTACTGGTGTAAGGAAGAGTCAAGAAAATGTATCTTCTGTTTTATGATTGAGATCCTTCGAAGTCACCTCTTCAATCCAATTTTCCACTCGCAGATTTGTCATGTCAGTGATCTTAAAAACGTAGGATTCCTCCAACTGTTTGCTAGCATCACAAAAGCCTCTTCTTGATATGCACAGCTCTTAAACATTCTTATGCCTTAAACAACAAAGAACTTAAGAGCATCCCATTGAGCAATTTTTTTCTCTAAAATTAGTTTTCATATCTAAATTGAAGACATCAGCTACAAACTTTGGAGTACCACAATATTTCCTTATAGTTCCTATCCAATGGTTCTACCAGAGGGGAGGGAAATACATTTTCAATGGCGACACAAGAAAACTTCTTTGTTTTTTGAGCATGGAGAGATAGAAAGACATGTAAACCAGGGCAAATAGTGGATTTGAACTCATTCCCAAGATTAGGAACAACGTCAGAACCAGAAGCTTGAAATCTGTAACTGAGAAGATTGAAACGTCTGAGAAGATTGAAATCTCTAATATAAATTATATTCGTCTGTTAAATTTCAGCAAATAAAGAATAGATCGCATTCCAAGTCCAACCTCTTTTTTCCGATATTTACATATAGTAAAAAAAGCTGAGTTCGTTGTAGAAAAGAATAGAGATTTACTATTTATTATGATTATATGAGAGTAGTATATATAATAGATAGCTGAAGCTTTAGTTTATAACCATACATGAAACAGAGCTAGCGAACCGCTCATCACAAATTATGAAGATATGGGAGACTGCGAATTCTGTTCCGGGCTTGGTAATGGATCCACTGGATCGTAATCCTCCCGAATGTAGGATGGAGATGGTGGCGTTGCTGGTGTTATCCAGTTAATGGGTTTTCCCTCTTTACCTCTGATAAAGGGGCCTGTTTCAATATATAACAACAGTAAATACAATACAATACATTAATAAGAACTGTAAAAACAAACATGGACAATTAACTGTGAGCTAAATTAATCATAAAAACAATAATAGAATAATCTCGCATGCACGGCCGGCAGCAGATACACCTTCCAGGAATTGATAATCAGTCATGGTGACGATGATAAACCAGAAGATAAGATGCCCACTTAGGTATTTCATGTTGAAAAGCTAATTATGGTAATATTAGCCTGTGAAGTTGCCCTTTAATTGAAAAAAATTTGTTCCAAAACTTTTGATTGATATTTCTGATTATCTGATCAATAGTAAGGAAAGCATACGTTACAAGAACACGTTTAGGCTCCTTATATAGATAATTCTATGAAGCATATTGATGTCTAAACAACTGTATATAAGCAGCTAGAAATTAAATATTTATTAAATACGGCACCGAGCTTTAAGTAATTGAAATATTTATTGAACGCCGACCTCTAAGTGAGACCTAATCCCGAGTCCTCATCAAAATTTAATTTTGAGCCTACCAAATTTAATTATGAGTGTACCACATTTAATTTTCCTCTCTCTTCGATTCTCGTCCATTCAATGGAAAAAGAAGTTTTCTTTACTAACTTCTGGGGGACTTTCTAGCGTTTGCTTAAGATAACATTAAACCCACCTAGTCAATTAGTGGATCGGTTTATCACTTTAAGTGTGGTTCATGTTATATATATATAGAGAGAGTGTCTTTTTGATTCCGAATATGGTGCTCACATTAGTTTAAATACATGTTTCAAAAGTGTTTGATAAGGTAATGCTTTCTATATTTCTTACTTTATGCTTACATTCATTTATATCTAGATGTTGTAGAATGCATGTTAATAACTATAAATCTAACAATAGTATTGATTATGATGTTGGTTGCAACCCTTTAAAGCCATATTTCTAGAGTGACATTATATATCATTAAGAGAACTGTGATATTGAATTAGAAGGACTTGAAACATTATTAAGGGATTTTTACTTTTCTAGCTTCTTTGTATTTTTATTTTTTTGTACATCGATCAAGTAAAGTGACACTTGCCCTATTTGGTTACTTGTATGTTCGATCAAGTAACACTCAACCTCTTTTAATACTTCTATGTTGGGTGAAGCAACACTCAATCCCTTTTTGGTTAGTGTTATTTCTCTTAATTCGAGATTGATCATAATCAATCCTCTATTGGTTTAATCTAAATATCTCTTTAAGTTCTTTCCTAGGAAGGTGTTATTGTCACAATGAAAACATGTGAACTCCTTCCATGCTTTATTAAATTTTGATATAGATTCAAATTATGATTCTTTCTATGTGGAAATTGACTACGCTCTATATAAAAAATTTAACTTTTGGCATCTTGCAACCACCCAAGTATCTCAATAAATTACGAAAAGAAAATTTGTCTACAAACATAGGTATATAATTCCCATAAGAATTTAAATTTAAAGTCATGTATGACAAGAGGGTCGAATGTCAAATGTACAAACCTATATTTTAGTAATTTAGCACATGATAATGTCAGTGTAGCAACTTAATCCCTTTTATCATGACTTGTGCACTTGTACTAAGCGCTCTCTCTCTCTCTCTCTCTCTCTCATGCACATGCACATGCACATGCACATTGAGATACATATTCATATACATATACTAGATCCTAAAGTAAATTAATCAATCAAAAGGAAATAAAATATAATTTATACTTCACTAATTCAAAGGAAAACACTAGGACTACCCCTAAAATTTTTAAAGCACTTGAACTAGGTCCAAGAATGAATCTTACCAAATGAAGAGCCTACAAATTATATTCAAGTATAAGAAATCTAGGTTAATTTAATCATCAAGTATTCATGTAATCAAATATAGTTGCATATATGTAGCATTATGTCATATATCGAGGTGAAGTACAATGCATAGTTTGATGCTTCTTTATATCAATGAAAATGTAGTTTGCATATGGATGACACATTAACATAAGAACTAATAGTTTTGCATGGTTTTACCAAATATTTGGGTTTTTGGTAAAGGAGGTGTGTTTTATATGGTTTCACATATGATACAAACCTAATATTTCATACATATACATTTAGAATTTATTTTTAAAGTATTTGAAGTTATAAAGAATCATTTATAATCTAGACAAAACCATCCTCTTTGACTAAATCATTAAATAGTTAAACCATGTGTAAAATGGTTATATCCTTAAGAAAAATATTTCTAGAACAATAGGCAAGCATCTATAGAATATTGCTAACCATTTTCTTCCATGTTACACTTTGAGATCATTTTAGATTATTCAAAATTTTAAACACACTATATTTCATCTATCTATCTTTAAATACATTATATGCATCTTTCAATTTTTATCTTAACTTTTCTTAATGAATAAGATATACATCATTTTTCTAACAATAACCTAAATTGAAATAAGTATAACCCACAAAATTGAGAAACCTATTTATCATCATAATAAATAACAATAAATATCATATTCCTTAAACGTAACAATAAATTTTCAAATTAGATATTTATTATATTTACTATATTCAAATTCCTTTAGCTCAACCTTGTACATTAATAAAATGTTATTTTTGTGATAATGGTTCTAGACTAATACAAGTATTCATGCTTAGGAAAATGTTGAAATTGTGATCTTGGATGTCAATGTGAATGCAAACAATAACATTTCCAAATATGAGATGAAACATGTAGATCATAATAAATAACATAATATGATCCCACCTATTATTTCTATTATTCACACTAATTATCCATATGAATTAAAAATTTTGTTCACACCTATTATTCCTATTATGGGGGTAACATAATATGCCACTTAAATCACTCTTGTCATATAAATACTTTATTTCTTTTACACCTATTTTGACTAATTATTATGAAATTATTAATATCGATTATTCCCCCACAATTGTATGCATGTTTAATATTTATTTTAATGTAGTTTAAATTCACCTAGCTATTCCATATGTTTAAATACTACTAAACATATAAGTTACACACAATACCCTACATATAAGTGTTTTTTCAATAAGGATTTATTTAATCATGATATTATGATGGGTACAAAATAGCATATCGAGCTTTCATTCCTGCATTCACTGATTATTTTAATAATGAAAACATATGGACCAATATTTTCCTAGGAAGTGTTAAGGTATAGGAATTGAAATTATTTTAGAACTTTCCTCATAATTTTTATTTAATTATAATACTCATCCAATAATTTCCTTATAAAACTTATTTAATTTTATATTGATATCAATTAATGGATCTAATTTGTTAAAATCACTCACCTTAAATAAGGAGCTAATGAGACCACACAAATTATATAGCAATATATCATTAATATCTATTCAAAATTCCAAAATCCATTAATGAGGGAGATTTATAAGTATTTATATCAATCCTAGCTCCAAAACAAAGGCTATAGGTCATGCTCTCAAATTATAAACTCTTTGAGGATGTTTCCAAAATGTGTAGGATAAATGATACTAAGGTCCTTGATACTAAAATGAAGAAATATGAGGTCAATACTTTTAAAATCTTTTAAAATAAATATAAAAATAAGTTATGCTAATTTTTTGGACCAATGATAATAAGAATGAAGCGAAAATGAAAATTAGTGTGATTACAACACCATTTAAATTTATTCTCCATTCTATTTTCGAGTTGAGGTTTTTTACATGTGTTTATTAAAATAATTATGTAACCTTATATTCTTTCCTCCACACATATATATTGACACATATTGACAAGTATTAACCCTACACAAATTTTTAATGATGTAAAAAGTAGCTAGATAACTATATTTAAAAACATTGTGTGTGTGTGGCACGCGTGCATGCATACATATAAATACATATACATACATACACACACACACACACAATAATGCCATTTTTAAAGAAATAATTCATAGTTTAATTTGGTATTATGTCACTTTTATGTCTCCAAACATGTTTTTTTGAATTCCAACTAGATACCCTAAAGTAATATTTGAATTCATGCAAAATTAGTTAACAATGACTTAAACAACAACTTTAAATGAAAAAAATTATAATCTCACACTTAAGTTAGGATGATGTTCAGATTTAAGTTGCTCTAATGTCCCATACTAATTTACTCCTTAGGTGATGTTACAGGACATTAGGGAAACTTAAAATGGGATGATAGATGGCATAAAATAAAAATTTAGATGTAACTTAATTCACGACATTAGTTTTAATTATTACTTAACTTAATAAGAAACTTCAAATTCATATTTACTTTTACCTTAAGTGTGACTTAAAGGTGAGACTACATGAAACTTTAAATATAACTTTAATTTTAACCTTAAGCCTAGCTTAAATTGTGATGCTAACTCTATTATAACTCTATATTTAGGAAAAATTGTTAGTTTATTCTAACTACAATTGAACTTGATTTTGTCGTTATTTATATATTCAATATGAACTAAATTTCTAATTTAATGTGACTTAAATTTCCAACTTAAGTATGAATTTAATTGCAACTCAATTATGAATTCAATTATGGCTTATGTGCAACTTGTTTTGCAACTAAACATTACAATGATATAATAAATAAAGTTTTTAATTTAACTCATTAAATTTATTAATAATAAAATTATTTTATCAGATTATACAAATTTTATTTACAAAATGTTCTTTTAATGTGATTTTTATGATATACATCATAAAGACTTGGATAATATTCATACTTTGTTATTATAGGGAAGAAAGGTAAAACATTATTGGGAGGATGCTTAGAATGGAATAAGATATTAATGAAGATGTTATATATTAAAACAATATCCAAGTTTGGAAGAACATATAATTACTTGTTGTATAATGATTCATCAAACATGTTGAATTTTAGTATCACAATACCAAGATACCCTCTTCTTGACTAGGTATAATTTAAGGAGATACACAATGTGTTCTTGATATAAGGGTTTTACATAGGGAGAGCAAGAGGAACATGAATGCATAGTTTTTCATTTGGAATATTATATATTCACAATGAGAAAATATTTTTCTTGGTTGGCTTGGCTTGGGTGTATCCTTAATTAAGATAAATTATAGAAATGAGATTTATTGGACTTCCAAAGTATGCCTATTGTGTAAACGGAAGGGGAATGTGTTGAGAACCTAATCCTCCATTGTTAATATGAATGAAATATGTGGTCATCTATTTTTCAACATTTGGACATGTCATGGGTCATCCATTGTACATTAAAAGAAAATTTTTGGATAAAACTAAGTTGGAAATTTTAGAGAATAAATCATTCTTGAATAATAGTAAGCAATATATGTTACACAATAATGAGCTATGGATATTATATATTTGGAAAAACATAAATATTCCTCAAAAGAAGGAAACTTGGTATACCTAAATCAAGTGACAAGAAATCATCTAGAACTAATGATAAAGAGGGAATATCTAGCTAAATTTTGAAGGTGCATCTAAATAAATCCTTGAATTGGGGGTGTATGGTGCATTACTCATATCCATAGGGGTCACATGTTACGGGAAGGATCTTTCTTAATCCCATAAACAAAGAAGAATGGAGCAAAAGCTAAAAGAATTTTGGAAGTTTTGTATTTATCTAAATAAATAGGGTATGTGGATATATATGTAGAGACATAATCCATCATTATAATTACTACTATGAATAAAGGGGACACACCTAATTGGATTTTGAATAAGAAATTATTTTTGCTCATTTATATGCCCCAATTTTTCATTCCATTTCCTTTCAACATTTTATTCAAAAAATCAATAGGGTAGTAGATATACTAGTGAATAATAGAAAAAGGTTGGATCTTCTCTCTTCTAGTATTATCTATGATCTCAAAGTTAGTTAGCTCATAATAGTTTACATATTGCTAACCCTTACATAATTTTGTAGTGTTATACATTTACACCTAAAAATTTAAGCGGTGTATAAAGATATGGTGAAATGATTCTTGAATTTAATTTATTACCAAACCCTAAAATCCCTAGGGTTATTTTTTGATTTCTTGAATTGGTTGTACTACATCATGGGATCAAATATCATGGATCATTATGAACATTTATATATCTTATCCAAATATTCCCACAAGTACTATTTGATTATTTTTCCACTCTTATTTCAAGCTAATAAAATGGTATGGAAGAAAAAAAGAAACTCCAAAATATGGGAGGGATTAAGGCTACCTCCTAGATGTGTTTATGATGAAGAAGATGAGATATGGGAAAAAGATCCTCTCCATGGAGAGATCAAAAACCTACAAAACAAAGAAACAACTAGACAACAAAAATATTAGTAGATTATATGGTGGGCTTCGTGATGAAGTCAATCCTAAGAAGTGATAAATTCCTAGGAGGTTTACAACCAATGTGATTACAAGATTGATTGAAAATAATGGATAAAGGACATGCAAAATATAATAAATGGAACATGGAACAGAGACATATTATATAAATAGAAAAGAGATAAAATAATGTAGAATGATGATAAATTAAGATAAAAAGAAATCAAACTTTATCGAGTCGATGGTGAACCAAGAAAATAAATGTAATTGACAATGACTATAGCAGATTAGATCAAAATATGTTAGAAAATAATGTCAGGTATAAAAATATAAAAATGGAGAGATATATGTCCTAAAGGAGGATGTGAAATAAATGACAAATGAGAAAGAATGCGGGAAACAAAGTTGATGTATATCGGATCGAAAATGACCGAGCTAGATTGAAGATGAATGAATATAAATTAGAGTTTAATGAAGTAGATTGTTGGTAAATGGGATATGAAGAAGAATCAATGATGGAAAATATGATGGTAGATCCCTAAGAAAAAGAAAAACCTAAAAAATTATGAAAAAATGGTGAAACAATGGTAGGGCTCTAAGAAAAAAATAAACTTCAGATCTCCAAAGATGACATGAAAGGGCTCTAAGATGACTCCAAGTTATTGATTGCATCTCACAAGAAGATAAGGAAACTAGATAAGCTTGCAAGAAGTCAAAATTTTCCAAAATTTCATCCTCTTATAAGAGGGGGTACTAGTGTATTTATAAGTCACCATCGACTGCTAGGTCACTTTGTAAACTATGGAAAACTATTGATTTCGAGTGGAGGAGATGATGTATAACTTGAGACAAGAGTAAAAAAGAGGTTGGATTAGGGATTAAAGTTGTTTAAGTGTATTTAGTGTTACATAGGGATGTTAAAAGGTAGTTAGAGGGTGAAAAGGCATTGAATGAGGGTTATTAGTTTCTAGGGAGGATAAACTAGGGGATAAGGAAAATATATGAGTTTAGGGATAATTAAATGTGATTAGGTTTGAATTAGGAGAGATAAAATAATGGTGGGATTAAGATGGGAATGTGGGAAATCAGATGGATAAATTTGATTTAAGAGAGAAATATGAATTTTAATAGGAAGAGGGGTGCGAATGTATAAGATGATGACGAAGGGGAACCAATGTGGGATGGGGAAAAAATGTACCATAATTTTGTGTCTACATTTTCCCCTCTTTGTCATGTGTTTTGAGTTAAGAAAACCACATGACAAAAACCTTGGAAGTGAAAGAAGAATATGGTTTAGATACTCCCCTTCAAACTATGGATTGATTTCACAATAATAATTGATTACTAGGATGTAAGAGATAGATGAAGGAAAAGAGGAAAGAGGGGGATGATGAGAAATGATGCCCCAGTGGAGAAGGATGACCATTGTAAGAAGGAGAGGATAAAAATAAAAATAAAAATAAATATGGTGGTGATATTTAGAATCACTTAAGTAGAGAACATAAGACAACCTCAACACTATATGAGGTTAATTTATTATAGACTCGTGAGTTGGAAAACATCAATCTGGGATGGAGGCAATTCAATGGGAATCTTCTCGAGATGGATTATATGGCAAGAATCTTAGAAACATATTAGTAGGGAACATAGCATGACCTTAATGTAGATGACATTAATTTCCTATGGACCCATGAGTCAAAAATATCACTATAGGATGGAGGGAATCCAATGGGAATCCACTTGGATGGATAATATGGAAGGAATATTGGAAACACATTGGTGGGGAACATAACATGGCCTCAACAAAGTCAATGTTAAAGTCCTATAGACCCATGAGTAAACAAAGATCATTGCATGATGAAGGGTATCCAATGGAAATCCACTTAGATGGATGTGTAAGCCATGGGACCAATGGGTCAAAGGAATTCATCAAAAGTATGCACTAAAAATGTGAAGATGGTCGAGACCATGGTCCGAAAAACATTCTAGAGGAAAATGAGTGTTGCATATTTTTCATTATTTTATGTGTTGTCAGTGATGTCAAGATGGTTAAGTTGATGTCAAAATGCATTGATGGAAAAAGGAGTCATTTGGTAAAGTGAGAAAGTTGAAAAAATCAAGTTTGATTGGTAGTGTCATCTCACAAAGGCTTCAAGATGATTAAGGATAAGTTTTAATGGATTTCATTTTTGACAAGCCATGGAGATAAGTGGATCCCCACCGATTCCTTGCATAACCACCATAGTTTGTAGAAATCCATGGAACACAAGAGAATGTAGCGGAAGGTAAAATGGTTTCCGCGTATAAAAGATGAAGTCAAGTCACCACATAGAGTCAAAGGAAAAGTCATGAACTAAGATAAGATAAATTTTGGATATAAAGGAAGAACCATGGAGTTGAAAAAGCTATGGAGTAAAAGAATTCAAGAGTAATGCCACAGACTAGTAGAAAATCCGCTAAGGACTATAGAAGTTGATGATAAAGAGAAAATCAATGAAGAATTGTTAAATTCCACGATAAGCATAAAAATCCATGGATAACTAAAATACTCCTAGTAAGGGAAATCACTTTAAACATAGAAAAATCCTGTGATACAAATAAGAAAGCCATAGGAGTTAAGAAAAACCGTGAATTGTTGGAATATGGATTGAAAGGGGTTAAAGGCAATAAATTATGTCAAGAATTGACAAGTGAGATATTTTTCTCCAAAATCAATGGTGATTTAATTGTCATATAATTTTAGCTAGATGCACAACTTGAGCTTTACAAAGAATGATGAAATCTACTGTTCTAAATGTTGTCATTTAATGCTTGTTGACTTAGTGCAAATGCAGTTATAGTCTTTATGAGAACTTGAGTTTTAAGGTCAAGTAAAATATGAAGAAGGAAATGAATCTCTCATCTGGGTCATGTTGCAAATATGGAAAATCTATTTTTAACTAATGGGTAGTAAATTGCTCTTATAGATTGTATTGGACATGGTGTAATCAAGAAAGATACAAAAAGAACAAAATCTAGTGTCGGTTTCATTCATTTAATGAGTAGAATTTTAAGGAAACCAAGTAGGAAAGTGTATGAGACACAATTCAATGTGATAAATTGGGACGAGTTTTTATATGAAATATTGAATGAGTCATTTGTGGATGTTGATTAGGAAGAAACATAGTAACTCGAGCTAAGGTAGAGTGGAAAATGAGATAAGACAATGCAATAAAGCTAAGAAAGAGCTAAAGAAGAGAAGAGAAGAGAAGAGTAGATTGATGATGTAATGATTCATTAGATGAAAATATCATCGAGTAGTAGTAATTGTTGAGTAGATGGGATAACATCAATTAGCGAAGAGTGTGAAAGAACACATACCGAGCCAGGAAAGTGATCATAATTCATTGTAAAAGAATTTTGTAACTATATGATCAAATTATGTATAAGAACCAAGTCTAAGTGGTAGCTTAGTAGATTTAGGGAGTTGTAGCTTCCTTGTAGGTGGATGCATGTTGAATAAATCTCTTGTGATGTGTAATATTCACTAGAGTCCTTTCTTATGTGTAATATTGACAAAGGTGTAGGGGTTATAACTCATTGTTGGGTTGGTGCCTTACAAATTTTTTTGGTAAGATGTGTTATATTCTTATGAGTCCTTGCTTTGTGTAATATAAGCAATGGTTTTTGGTGGGTTTTCTCCCAAAAGGGATTCCCATAGTAAATCTCTATGTTTAGTGTTATTGTGCATGTTATATGTTTGATTATCTACTCCTATTTTAAAGTTGCAAGTTATTTAATGGTTGAGATGTAACACTAAGTGAAAAATTATCTACACCGATTTTCCCCTCTCTCGGTGTTTGTGGTCTCTAACAATTGGTATCGAGTGATGTCTTTTACAACAAAAGATTAACATCTTCAAGGATATCCTCCTATCACAAGCATGACAACAAATTAGGCACAAGGTGGTTTGTCACTATCTAGATCACCTCTCTTCATTGGTACAAATTATGCATTCTAGAGAATAAGAATGAAGACATATTTGATGTCACTTGGTTTTGATATCTAGGAATGCATTGAGAAATGATACAATCCTCCAGCCACACCAATCACTTCCTCCATAGACAAGGAAGAATATGAATGTAACTCAAGAGTGATGAATTCCCTTATATGTGTATTTATTGAGAAAAAAATTGTGAAATTCATGCAATGCACACAAACAAAGGTGATATGGACCAAAATACAAAATATATATGAAGGAGAAGGAAAATACAAGATGAAAAATTGCAGACCTATAGAGCTTAGTTTGAGAATATGAAAATGAAAGATGATGAGAGTATAACAACCTACATGTAGAGAATAGATGAAGTTATTGATATGATAAGAGGTCTAGGGAGAGATAGTAGAAGAGTTAGTGTTAGTCTAAGAGATCTTCATATCCCTGACTAGCAAGTATGATGTGAAGGATTCAGCCATAGAGGAAGCCAAAGACATAAATAATATCATGATGGATGGATTAAAAAGCACTCTATCAATAGATAAGATGAGGACCGTTGGATCCAAGAATACAAATAAAGAGGTATCATTTAAAGTCGGAAATAAAATATTTCTAAACAAGAATAAGAAGAAGAATCATATTTAGGATAAGGGTTGGATGATGAAAATATTAAAGCAATGTTTGTCAAAAAATTGAAAAGAGGTTCAAGTAAGTATAAAGAAAAACTTCTCTTGAAATGTTTTTCATGTGGGTAAGTAGGTAACTTTTTTGGGAAATGTCCAATGAAGAAAAAAAATAATCATTCTGAACATGAAGAAGATAGTCATAAATATAACAAGAAAGAGAGTGGTTACTCAAAGAAAAACAATAAGAAGAGGTTCTTCAAAAATAAAAGAACTTCTATTCAAAGGAATAATCAAGTGACTCTGAATCCAGACAGTCATGGTATTTCTAAAAATGAGAATGATGAGGATCAATCAGAATGTTTGTTTATGGCCATGGATGCAAATGAAGAAAGCAACTCTAAAGGAAAACATATAGATGTTGGTGAGAAGACAACGATGAGGATGAATCTGAAGTAAATCTCAAAGCAGAGCTAGTGTGTGCCCTTGAAGAACTGAGTTTGTGTAGAAGAAAGAATCAGAATTTGAGATACACGCTAAAGGATTATGAAGAAAAAATCTGAATATTTGAACAAAGGTAGTCTCAAATAGAAGAAGAAGAGGCTAATGAGCTCCAGGAGTTGGAAACCCAACTTGAAAAGATTTCAAATTCTTATAAATCAAAGGAGGATGAATGCAGCAAACTAAACTAAGAACTGGAGAAACTGAAAGCTAAGATGGAATAAATGAGTACTAAACTAAAGACATAAGAAAAGCTAAAGGAGTGATCAAACATTCCAAATGAAATTATCAATAGTGAAAAGGACTCAACTAATAAATCTACAATCTACTTTAAAGGAGAGAATAAAGAAAAGGAGCCAACAAAGAATGAAAGAAAAAAATCCATAGAAATCCCAAGTATCTCATCTGCTATGAATTAAGGTTTAAAAAATCCATGAGAAGAAGAGATACTGCACCCAGGATCACATATGCTATGATGTACACACATTCCTTTTATGGTTACTATTATTCATGTAATCAATTTGAACATAAAGCTGCCAAAATGTAGAAAATTATCTAGAGGCTATAGGAGAAGATTTGGCCCATCTTACACCAAATTGAGCTACAATAATGTTAAATACCATTATCGAATAAGAGTCATAGGAATTCAATAAACAAACAAACACCATATAAACAAAACAAGTGAATGTATGTTCCAAAGAAATATGAGAACAAGAGGAAAGAGTCATGTTCAATAGCACATTGCATTTCATGTACAAAATGAAGATAAAATATGGTACTTGGATAGTGGATGCTCAAGTCATATGACAGGTGACAAAATTAACTTCATTACCTTAACTAACAATGCATCAAGTGCTTATAAGTTTAGTCATAGAAACTCAAAAAACATACCCAGAATGGAACATTGAGTCTAGATAATGGAAAGACAATAACTGAAAATGTTTTATACGTTGAAGGTCTTAAACACAATTTGTTGAGTGTGAGTAAAATGTGCAAAATGGGATATAACGTGATATTCCATGATAAGGGTTGTGATATAATATCTTGGATAACGGGAATGAAAGTTGCAAAGGATAAGTGGAAAAAGAATAACATCTATATTCTTAACAAAATAAATAAAGAGAAGTGATTTACAAGTAAACTTGATTACAAGGTAAGTGCACAACTATGGGGAGACAAAAGGGGGAAAAAGGAACACCTTTTTCCTAAAATCAGCAAAACCCAAGCTTCATCGAATAATTCAACATGCCTATGCTCAAAATTTGATAAAGTGATATGAACAAGTACTATAGATCTTGGAATCTAGTTTCTATACTACTTTTTTAAATGGTTGAGATTAAGAGGGTCAAATATGAGTACGTACACAAAGTATGTCTATTTTTGTGTCAAAAAGATATGAATCTATTATGTGTAACCCCCATTTTTTCAGTTCCATATTTTTTTGTAAAATCCTTTTAGTAAAAAGTTAGGTAAGACCATGTACGAGGTCCCATTAATTTTGGATGAATGTTTAATTTTTTATTAATTTTCAAGTGCACATATCTTGAAAATGAAATATTTGTGTGTGCACGCCCATAAATTTTATAAAAATAGTCATTTTTAGTTTTTTTGAGTGCGTGTAGAATGGAGTTTATAAAAACCACTTTTTTTTTAATTTGGATGAAAAATTTGTAAATTGTGCACCAAAATGTATTCATAGTTTTTATCAAGAAAACAAGGCACTAGTAAAAGAAAATATGGATTAAAGGCTTAAACTAAAAAGATTTTAGAAAGAATTATATCACGATCAAGGTAAAATCGAGCTTGAAATCTAGCATAATTTATTTTTGAATATTATGTTTTAATAAGTGAGATATTGGGGTGCACATGTGAAAATTTGATTTTTTTCAAACGGTTTTTAAACATGCAGCAAAAACTCTAAACCTTTGGTTTGATAATCTAAGGAAAATCAAGCCTATGGATTGGGAATTTCAAACCAAAAAAAAAAGGTGAAATGTGAGAGCACTATAACACAATCGTGTTATAACATGCTCACATTTCAAAGTGTTATGGGTAATATGTGTTTGTGGCATGCTTTTATGTACAAAATGAAATGTTTAGGGATCAAGGCTTAGGGCTCAGGGTTTAGGGATTAGGGTTTAGGGATCAAGGTTTAGGGATCGGGTTTAGGGAATATGGTTTGAGGTTTTAGGGTTTAGGGTTTTTGGTTTAGGATTTAGGTTTTCATGTTTAGGATTTATGGCACAACATTTAGGGTTTATGGCTCTAGGTTTAAGGTTAACAATTTAGGGTTTAGGGTTCAAGGTTTAGGATTTAGGTTTTAAGGGTTAGGGTTTAGGGATTAGGGTTTAACTATACCTTTCCAGGAGAAGTTCTCCTCTTGAGGATCATATTCATATTCAATGTATCACCGTCGAAGAGGGAAACTCCCCTATCAAATTGGTTATTCAATATGACATGGAATATGAGTAAAGCAAATGAAAGATGGAGAATTAGATTTCATTAGTAATTAGTACTAAGTATTAACAAGAATAATATGGATTCCAACTACTTGACTAGGATGCCATAACAATATTAGGACCATACTTCCTATTCTCGTGCCTAGAACCATCATTGAGTCCACTTCTACAAAATAAACATAGCAGTAGGGGTACAGCTAAGAACAAAATTGAGTTATCAATCACCTAGTAAATCTTTCTTGTTTTGTTCTAAATAGGATTTAGTTGGCCTATGGCTTAGTGACCTTCCATTCATTGATAATTCCTTCTATGATAAACCCATGGATGCTTTCAAAATTTCCTTCAAAAAGATAGGGGTAGTCATCAAGCCTAATGAAGGTTGTGATGTGATGTGTCAAAACTATATATTCACAAGAACCTCTTCTTCCTTGAAAGTCCCTAGTTTTCTTAGTAATGATGTCTCCTTATATCCAAGGATCGAGGACTACTAAGATTTGTGGTAAGATAGGAAATTCAGGAATCATCAAGAATCGAATCGAATGTCATTACATCTGGAGAAACATTCTCAAATGTTGGAGTAATGCATATTTGAAAATAAAATTAAACCGAGAAATCCTCTCAAATTTCCAATCTAGGTCGTGTTCTTGGTCATGTAGTAGGTATCAACAAAAAAAAAACTAAATTTGACTAGAATTACTTATGAAATGCATTCCTTTTCTTCGAGCTTATCTTTATAAATGCAATCCAACTTTCCAAGTTCTCCATATTTTCCAAATTTGGGGTAAATTGACATTCTGGACCTCTGAAGGCGTGAAGAAAATGGTGAGTTCATTTCCTCCAAAACCCTTAACCCTAAACCCTAAACCCTAAACTATGAACCCTAAACCTTGAGCCCTAAATCTAAACCCTAAACCCTTAACCCTAAACACTAAAACCTAAACCCTAATTACCAAAATTTGATCTCTAAACCTTAAACCCTGAACCCAGAACCTTGAGGCCTATACCTAAACAATAAACATTAAGCCCTAAGTCATAAACCTTAAACCTTAAATCTTGAACCCCAAACATGAGCCATAAATTCTAAACTATAAACCCTAAACCCTAAACCCTAAATTTTAAACCTTGAACACTAAAAATACTTGTTGGAAAGACTTATAAAAAAGATACTAATGAGAATGATTGAAATTGGTACAAAAATTTTGAAGGAGGAAATTTTAGATATCCAAGAAAAATTTGGTACAACCCTTTTCTAAGCAACCCCTTCCCTGTGGGAAGCTTGCACAAAGAAATGTTACCCAATAGAGCTATCTTCTTTTTCACATCGCATGGGAACTATTTCACTCATTGTAATGTTCTATGTCTTACCCATTCTTATTAGTATTGATAAAGAGTATTCAACTGAAAAGGGTTCATCTACTTTATAGGCATAACATTCAAAGAGAGTCATCACAATTTGATGCCTTTCATCTGCTGATATTTTGAAGGAGGGAAATTCCAGATATCCAAGATTAATTTGGTACAAAGAAATGTTACCCAATATAGCTATCTCCTTTTTTCTATAGCTTGTGAAATATTTGGAGCTCCAAGAGTGTTATAAATAGCGCAATTATATGCAGAAGATCAAGAAACATTCAATAGTGCAAGTATATGTGGGGAGAAACATGTTTGGTAGAGATGTGTAATATATAAGGTTTTTCAATCCTTATAGTGCAAAAGATCAAGAGCAGTTTTCACTTTGTAATCACTATTATAGATTGAAGATCAAGTGCAGAAGATCAATACCATTAGAGTGTTTGTTCCCTAAACATGTGAACCCTAAATCCTAAACCCTAACTACTAATCCCTAAACCCTAAATCATGGACCCTAAACCTTAAACCCAAGGCTCCAAACCCTAAACCATAGACCCTAAAACCTAAATATTAATCCCTTAACCATAAACCCTAAACTTAAACCTTAAACCCTAAGATCTAAACCCTAAACCCTAAACCCTAAGTATTGATACGTTAACCCTAAACCATGAACACTAAACATTAATCCGTAAACCCTAAACCCTAAACCTTAAACTATAAACCCTAATCCCTAAACCCTAAACCCTAAACCCTAAACACTAAAACCTAAACCCTAAACCATGAACATTGATCCCTAAGTTCCCTAAACCATAAACCTTAAACCATAAACCCTAAACCCTTAACCCTAAACACTCAACCCTTAACCGTGCAACATTACCAACAAAGGAGTTCATACTAGTATTATGGTTGGATGAGGGTCGACTCTCAAGGATCATATTCATATTCGAGTGTATCGCCATCAAAGAGGGAAACTCCCCTGTCAAATCAGTTATTTAGTATGACATGGAAGATGAGAAAATCAAATGAAATATGGAGAATTATATTTCATGGGTAATTAGTACTAAGTATCAACAAGACTAATATGGCTTCCGACTACTCGACTAGGAGGGCATGACAATGTTAGGACCATATTTCCTAGTCTCATTCCTAGAACCATCATTGAGTCTTCTTGTACAAAATAATCATAACAACATGGGAATGGCTAAGAACACACAGGGGTTATCAATTGCCTAGTAAATATTTATTGTTTAGTTCTGAGTGGGATTTAGCTGGCCTATGGCTTAGTGACCTTCTATTCATTGATAATTCCTTCTATGATAAACCCATGGATGCTTTCAAAAGTGCCTTAAAAAAGATAGGGGTAGTCATCAATCCTAGTGAAGGGAGTGATGTGATTTCCAAACAACTTGAAATGTAAAAAATTTAGAGGTCATAACATGAATTTACAAATATCTCTATCATTATAAATGGAAGCCAAGTAATGGTGTCTCCATGTATCCAAAGATTGAGGACTACTAGGGTCTATGATAGGATTGGAAATTTAGGAATCATCGAGTGTATGAATCATAATTTTGTTGCATATGGATAAACATTCTCAAACATTGGATTAATACATCTTGGAAAATAAAATTGAACCTTATAAATCCTCTCAAATTATTGTCTAGGTCATGTTCTTGGTCCTGTTTCTATTTCGAGTTCTGGTTCTAGTTGTGGTCATCAAATATGGAAGTTTTAGGAAAGGAATCCACACTTGAATAATTATTCCCATTTAGATTGTTGGAAATGCTAATGGTAGTGGTAGTGCATGTGGAATTCGGTTGGTGGAAGGTGGTTGTGCCCTTATTGGTTTTTTCTAATGGTGTCATTGGTATCCTTTCTAGTATTATCAGAGAGAACTCCCCATGCTTGTGTGATAAGTTTAAAAGCTCCCTCGGATCTTGGGAACTTGTTTTTATCAGGATGCAATAACAAGGCTAGTTTTAGCGTGTATTAACAAAAAAAAGAAAATAATTCTGATTAGCATTACTTACAAAATGCATTCCTTCACTTTGAGCTTATCTTTATAAACTAAATCCGCTTTCCAAGTTCTCCATATTTTTCAAATTTGGGTCGAATTGACATTCTGGACCTCTAAAAGCATGAAGAAAATGGTGATTTCATTTCCCCCAACCTTTCTTGAAGTGAATTTAAATGAAATGAAATTTGGAATTTGGAGGTGGCACGTGGTAGACACTGATTGTCCTACCACATATTTACTTATTGATGATTAATTGTTATTAGTTGGATTTATTTTCCATTATTATGATAAGTGGGTTTTTGAGATTACCAAATCACTGTTAGGTTTATTCATGAGAATACAATTATTATTGTGGCATAATTGATGCAACTCCTTAAATCCTCCCATAATTATGAATACCTCTCCTATGAAACCCCATACAAGTGGATATATGTTAACCAAACTTGTCATACCTCCTTGAGATTGAGAAGGGTGTTTAGGGATGCTTTTAGCTTGCTTGAAGAGTTTACAATGTAGACAAACCAAGAAGTGACCAATGAACCTTGCTCTTGTGTAATGTAAGGGAAATTTTGGTAAAGGCAAGTGAGAGGAGTCTTTGGATGAATGTTGAGCAACTAGATGAGTGAAATAGGTGGTTTAGTTGTCTGAGAACATGATGGAATCCTAAAACTCCTACAAATATCAATAACCAATCAATAACACATCTAAAAATCCTACAAATATCAATAACCAATCCAAAAGGCCCCAAAACCTAAACAATGCCTATATTCTTTCACAAAATAGATATTGATTGTATAATTTAAACCCTAAAATATTGAAGGTTGAATGTTGAAATCCTGAAAAATACCTATGTACTGACTAGATTAGAATCTAAAAAACTATCTTCTAAACCGTGACAAATGGAGTTGTGAGACTAGTTCCATAAGGTGTAGAGTGACCCTAACATCTTATATTTACTAAAATAAATTTAAAGTAAAAAAATAATAAATATAAATAATAATAAAAGAAAAACTTATTCTTAACATTTATTTTTTTACATATAAGCATGCCTCAAACACATATACTACATATCACATAGAATGCATAGCGCACTATAATGCACTCACATTATAGTGTAAGTTTGTTATAACATTCTTGCATTTTAGGTTTGGTAATAACCAAACCTAATAATTCAAAATGATCTTGTGCTTTAACAAAAAATGCTTGCGCATTTTCTTAAAATCATATTTGTGTCAACTTTATAGCCCCCATATTTGTGCATAGGCCCTACAATTGGATGTGTAGCACAAGAGATTAGGACATATGAGTTTTGAAAATTTGGTGAAATTAAGTGCTAAAGGTTGTGTGAGACATATGCCGGAAATTGTAAAATCCATGGATACACTATGCAAGGCTTATTTACATGGAAAGAAAACTAGGAGGTCTTTCAAATCAAAGGAGTATTCTACAAACTGAGACCAATCGGAGTTTATTCATATAGACCTCTACGGACCCACTCTAGAACTAAAGGCATAAATTGTAAGTGATACTTTATACTTCTAATAGATGATTATAATAGGATGACATGGGTTGTATGTTTGAAAAAAATTCAAATCCTTAGATAGAATCAATAAATTGAAGGCACTGGTGGAGAATGAGAAAAAAGGAAGATTGAATGCTAAGATCATACAAAGGAAGAGAATTCTAGTCAAATGAATTTGATGAATTATATGAATAAAATGATATCATAGGACATTTCTCAAACATGAGAAAACCTCAGAAAATGCAGTTGTTGAATGGAAGAACATGACTATACAAGAGATGGCAAGGATAATGCTAAATGAATCCAAATTCTCTGATAGGTATTGGAGTGAAGTGGTTTACACCACCTATCAATTGAACAAATATCACCGAGAATCAATAATGAAAAAACTCCATATGAACTATGGAAGAAGAGAATAGAAAATGTGAAACACATAAGAGTGTTTGGAAGAAAATTTTATATCAAGAGAGATGATGAAAACTTCAAAAAATTTGACTTCAAGTGTGATGAAGGTATATTCCTTGGTTACTTTGTAGTTAGCATAACTTAAAGGTGCTATAAAAAGTAGTTATAAAATTTTGTTAAGAGCACTAATTTGAAGGTGGATGAGACACATCACACCAAAAATAGTACTTAGCCTAATGGAAGCCATAAATGACAAGAAGATGATGAGTAATTGGAAATTCCGTGTGAAAAGCAAATGAATATGAAAAGAGACTAGACACAAAGGCACCGTCTAGGAAAGTCAAGAAGGACCATCCTTCTAATCAAATCATTGGAAACAAAGATGACAATATTCTCACAAGAAGAAGACTAAGAGAGGAAAAACCATGAAGACATATCTCTCTTGTCTATGATAGAACCCAAGAAAGTTACAGAGGCAAGTAAAGATCAAAATTGGGAAGACACCATGAATGAATAGCTGGATCATATTGAAAAAAGCGAGACATGGGAATTGGTACACATACCACTGAACAAGAATGTAATTGGAACCAAGTGGGTAAATTTAATGAGAAAGGAGAAGTGACACGAACAAGGCAAGGCTAGTGTGCAAAGGATACACGCAAATGGAAGGAATATATTTTGATGATACATTTGCACCGTGGAAATAATGGAAGAACTAATAATGTTCTATATTATGCAGCATATAAGAAGATCAATTTATTTCAGATGGATGTGAAACCAGCGTTCCTAAATGGTTTCTTAAATGAAGAGGTATACATTGAACAACCCAATGGATTTTGAATAACTAAAGATAAAGATTATATGTACATGTTAAACAAACACTTGTATGGATTAAAACAAGCTCCCGAGATCTTGATGCAATAGATTGGATTCATACCTCATTGAGCAAGGATTCAAAAAGGTGGTGTAAACAACAATCTCTACATCAAGGAAGAAGGACACTTCTTGCTCATTATCATTGTGTATGTAGATGATATCATATTTTGCGGATACCACGATAATATGACATATGAATTTTCCACATGATGAAAAAAGAGTTCAAAATGTCTATGTTTGGATATCTCTTAATTTTTTCGGGACTACGGATCAATCAATCGAGACAACGGAGTATTCATATCCTAGACTTATTATATCTAGGAGATGATGAAAATATTTAGAATGGAACAATGTAAACTAATTGGGACACCAATGGAAGTTGGATGCAAGATGAGAAGAGAGGACGATTCACCCAAGGTAGATAAAACATTATATGGATCTATGATAGGTAGTCTACTTTACTACACCACATCGGACTAAAATCATGCGGGCATTAGGCCTTGTTTGAATATTTCAAAAATATCCAAGGAAACACAACTCAAGGTGATTAAGAGAATTTTTAGATACCTCATAATCAAAATTAAATATGGACTATGGTACCCCAAAAGTAATGAATTCAACATAAAATGATATACAAATGTAGATTAGGCAGCACCATTGATGATAGGAAGAGAACAAGTGGAGGAGTATTCTTTATTGCAAATTTTCTAGTCTCTTAGATGAGTAGGAATTAGTGATTAGTGTCTCTTTCAACATGTGAAGTAGAGTACATAGTTGTCGTGATGTCTTGCACTAGGTTTTTGGATGAAGAAAACATTGGAGGATTATAAGGTAATTTATGAAAAATCCAATTCCTCTATTGTGTGATAGTAAAAGTGCAATAAGTGTCTCCAAGAACCAATTGTTCCACTTAAAAACTAAGATATATACAATAAGTTTCACTTCTTACGGAACAAGTAAATGACAGGAATATCAGTCTAGAATATGTGAGCACTAAAGAAGAAATGATAGATATAATGACCAAGCTACTGCTAAAAGCTACATTTTTAAGTACTTAAGGAATGATTAGGGGTCATTCCTTAACTAACCAACAACTAGCAAATGTGCATGAAACAAAAGGAGCATTCTCGGAAAATATCGAGTCCTAAAATAGTGTCATAGTGAGGAGGAGCTAATATGTTAGCTCAAATTTATCAAAGTATGCATCATCTCAAGGGTATATTTTCCGTAAACACACCAACATAGATGGATAAGAAGCATAAGCCTAGGGGAAGCTTCTTGAGGTAAGCACATGAAGAAACCAACTTATAATTATAGTCAATTATATGTGGCATAGATTGCCATTTATCATTGTTGACAAGAGGGGGAGAAAATAAGGAAGTCGAAACCAATGGCTCAAAAAATAAAAGGGGAAAAAATGAAGAAACCAAACCGGTCCACGGATATACAAGAACAAGAGAAAGACATATACAAGTATGCAATTATTTTGCCATCAAAAGGTTATAATGTTTTTATAGGTTGGAGTGTTGCCATCAATGACAAAGGGGGAGATTGTTGCATATTTTTTATTTTGTTACATGTTGTCATTGTTGTCAAGATGGTTAAGTTGATGTCAATTTGCATTGATGGGAAAAGGACTCATTTGGTAAAGTTAGTAAGATGAAAATATGAAGGTTTATTGGTAGTTTGGTTCAAAAGGATTCAAGATGACTACGGATAAGTTCTAAGGGACTTAGTTTTTGAGAAAGCTACAGAGATATGGAGATACCCATTAATGCCTAGACATAACTTCTAGAATCAGTAGAAATCGGGAATGCAAAAGAAAACTAAGGAAGGTAAATGGTTTCGTGCATAAAAGGATGAAGTCACGAAGCTACTTGGAGTCAAAGGAAAGGCCATGAATAAGATAGGTGAAACTATGGGATATAAAGGAAGAAGCTGTAGAGTTGGAAAAGCCACGAGTAAAGGAAGTCAAAAGTAATGTCATAGACCAACATAAAAGCTACTAAGGACTTGTTATCGAAAATAAACTCATGCTTATTTTTGGTTAACTACACTTATTTTTCTTATTTTAGTGCTTCAATCAAATTTTTTTATATATTATAAGTACTTAAGGCTTCCTAGAAGCATCTTCATCTAGTGGGAAAATCCTTCCCTTTCCAAAAATATAACGAAGTCCTTCTAACTCCTCATATTTTGCAAGTTATGGCCTCATGGGCCTGGAAGACCTATTTTTGCCTAAATGCGGGCCAACGGGGAGTTTTTAAGGATTTTTGCCAATGCGGGGTGGTGGGAGATTTTGAGAATTTTCACCTAAATGAAAAAATGCGGGCGGTGGGCTTGAAGAGGGAAATTTTTCAAATGCCAAAATCGGGCTAGTGGTTATGTGGGGAGTTTTGGAATATTTGTACTTTTACAAATAGGGTGCAAAGTGAATTTTGATCGAGCAAGCTTGTAGGGTATTTTAAAGCCAAACAAATAAAAAAACCTAAGGCCTACAAAGGGACACATGTCCGCATTGAAAATCCAAAGTGAGAAGGTGGGTCATCGAAGGTGATTTTAACTTTTTCCCCGAGAATACCTAATGTGAAAAAATGAGCCGCACCTCCGCCAATGCCTAGGGGAGCCACGTGTTAAGCCTCAATTGCATGTGGGTTGGTAGGCCTTGGAGTGATTTTATTTGCCCCAAAAAAATGTGGGCAGGGGCCCAAAGATGATTTTTGCCAAAAGTGAAATTATGGGGTTGTGGGGGTAGTTTTTTAAATTTTGTATTTTGGTGCCAAAAGACACAAAGTGAGTTTCCGGCCTACGGACACTGCTTCCCAGTAACTTGGTTTTCACCATTTTTGTATGGACTTGACTCAAAACATTCAAATAGAAATATCTTTTGACCTAGTTCCCGAAACCCAACAAATTTGGCACCGTTGGAAATATATCAACCTCCTCTATGCCATGAAAGCATAAAATATCATTTTTAGCAGGTGTTGGTGGCTGAAAAATGGGAGAACATCTTTCAAGCCATCAATCTTTGGATCTAATTGTTTCAAAAATTAGATTTGATTTGATTTTCTATTCTTTCTTCTCCAACACGCCAAAGTAGAAATGGAGAGGCGATTTGCAGGTCATTAATGGTGGGTGGTTGAATTCTCAAAATAGGGTCTATTTTCCTCCTTTCTCTCTATTTTTTCACCATTCTAAACTTATTTATATTGTAACACTTCTCATTTGAGAAGGGGAGAGAAATTTTGGGCATAGGGAAACTCTGTAAAAATTTGTTTCCTGAATCCATTTGAGTAAAAACCTTCTCCTATGCTTGGAAAGCGGATTTGTGCCTTTGAGGACAAAATGTAATGGTCTGTGCACCTTTTAGAGCAATAAAAATGTGTTTTGTGGTGTTTCTTCAACCCTTTGCATTTTTTTTTGTTTCCCATGCCTCTCCCTTTCAAATTTGTTCCCTGTGCATGTATTTGATGTTTGCAGGTACAAGATGTTGTGTTTCATGGAGTTTTAATGGTGGAGTTATATATGGGTTTGTGTCACTTCTATCTGACCTCCCTATCTTCTTTTTCCCCTGTTTCATCCTCCCTCAACAGAGCGTCTCACCCCTTTCCTTATCTGATGTATCACCACTTTAGTGTAGTGTTTCTTTCACTCTATCTTTCTCTCTGTTCCTTGGAATGGTTAGGTTAGGATAGTTTAGCTTTTCTACATTAGAGTAACTTGTGGCAGGTAGTTTAGGAACAAGAACCAACTTTCTCTGGAGGATCATCTCAAGTTTACAAGTCCCACATCTTGAGAGATGATCCAATTTTATGCAATCACATCGAATACCCCATTTTAACCACTCACAAAAAGGCCATTTGAGGGTTCTCTTATTTTGCACTAATAGTTTTGGCACGCCCGAGTGGGAGAGGTTTGAAGCACCTTACCACTTCATTTCATCAAGTTGATGTGTTCTTAGTGAGATTCAGCCTTTGGAGGCACATGCAAAGCACATCTAATGACTCCATCTGGTCAACAACCCAATCTCTAAAGTTGCAGACCTTTTTCCATCCATTTTCATTCATTTTCTTCCATTCCATGAGGTTGTGCAATCATGACTTCATTTCCATCTTGGAATTCACACTTGCAACAGTAGTGCTATTCAGATCCATCTCTAGGTTACTTCAATACACCTCCAAAAAGGTTTCACAATGAAAATCAGCACTATGGATATCTAGGTGACCTAGATTCAAATCAGTTTGGTCATTTGCCAAACTATACAACTATTACAGAGCATGGATATACAAATTTTGGAGGTAGTTCCACACCTAAAGAAGTTAATCTACTAGAGAAGATTCAAAAAATGGAGGCTAGCATGGTTCAGTCAAGGGCTACAATACAAATGAAGGCATTCAAAATTGGTTACAAGGCACCTTGTCCATGGGAAGGCCCTATGCCAAGACATTTCAGCCCTCAGGAGAAGCTTGACTTCATGGTTGAAATGTTTCCCCAACTTGCACAATGGGTTGAGGAGATTGAGGCTTATGAGTTGGACACAAGATAACCTTGTCAATGGGTAAGTCAGTCACCAACTCCTTGTCTTTCATTTTCTCTTTCACAAACTTTACCATTTCAGCATGGTCAAGAGTCAAGCCCATTGTCTGCTTCCCCAAATGTTATTTTCCTTCTCCATCTCCTAGTCTTCCATCTCATCTTAATTATTCTACCATTTTCCCTTCCAAGAAGTCATTCCCTTCAAAGAAACAAGAAGTTCCACTTCCCTCTCCACCACAAAGAATAGTAAAACTGGTTGATCCCCATCCTACCACTCTCTGTTTTTCCAAACCCATATTGGGAAGAAAATCAATAATACAATCAAGGAGAACACCAAGAAGATGATCCCAACATAAAATAAATGACATACAATATGAAGAGTTTGGATACCAAATTTGGGTTTATAAATATCCCTAGATGGTTAAGCCTACAATGGAGGTTAGGGTTGAAGAGCTAGTGGTGGTTGAGGTTGAGTTTGCAGCGGAAGAGGAACAACCAGCTCCAAGTCCCATTGAAGAGGAGCAACTGGAAGAGATCAAATCAAAGTTAAATCCACTTGATGAAGAAATCATTATTGAAGACTTTTTGCTTTCATTTGAAGGGCCTGATTTGATTGATGAATCCATAATGGAGGAGAACCATATAGTTTAAGAGGCTTCAAGTATAGAGTAGGCCACATAGAACCTTTAGTTCTTCCTCCCACTTCATCCCCTTCAAACCCTAATGTTGAAGAAGATTTTGAGCTTTCAAACTTCATGTTTGAAGATGAGGGGAACCATGGTGAGAAATTTTCAAATTAGGAGGACACCATGGAGGAGGTTAAGCACATACAATAGGACAACAAGGAGGAAGATTATCTGTCTGACTTGGAGGATTACTTTGATGGAGAAGAGCCCATGGAGATCACATCATTTTCTCCTCCATCATCCACCTTCCAAGTACATGAGCCTACTTCCATGAAGGAGAGCATTCAAGGACAACAACATGCATTTCACAACAGCCCTCTAGAACCAAGGTTGGAAGACATGAATCTTCCATGTTCTTCACAAGAGGAGGAAGGAAAAGAGCAAGAGGATGTCATCATCTCTTCCACACCATCCATCCAAGAAGATCTACAAGAAGACTCCATTCTTGGAGTTAAATATCATAACAGTGGGAAAATTCAAAGGATCAGACCTTGCCCAATCAGGTACTTGGCTTCATTAGAGCCAAGGGAGAAGCCAAAACCAGTCATGCTTACTTTTGAGCATGAGGATGAGTTTCAAAGTACCAAGGATCAGTTGTAATACCTCTTCAATCAAAATACAGAGCAACTAAAAGAGGTATTTGTCCTATTTCTAGTTGACACCTTGATGATTTGGGTGGAGGACCAGCTTATAGTCATTTTTTCACTCATGTAAGCAGCCATATTCAGTGTCAAATCATTTGCATGGCTGCCCCTTTTGAGAAAGGGAAGCTACTTCTCCCTACCAGTTGTAGGATTTGTTTGAGCTCTCTTTCTCTCTCATTAAGATAGAGTAGGTAGGTTTTCTTTTAGCAGAAGAAGTGCTTGTGCACACTCTACATATCCCACTTGGGGTGTGTATGATTTCCATTTTTACATAGTGTGTCGTGGTGTTTTGTTGCTCTTGCACAAGTACATTGAAAATGGCATTTGGAGAGATCAACCCCAATTTCAGTGGTTTCCAAGTGGCTCAGGGATCAAATTTTTAAATTTTAGATCAGATTTGTGTTTACTAGGTAGAATCCATGCCCAATGGATGCTTCAAGGCCACTGATATTTTCATCTAGCTGATATATGTCCCTTATGAGTCGCCAATTGTTATCCATAATAAGCTCATGCTTATTTTTGGTTAACCACACCCATTTTCCCTCTTTTATTTATTCAATCATATTTTAAAAATATTTTAAGCACTTAAGGCTTCCTAAATCATCTTCATCATGTGGGAAATTCCTTCCTCTTTCCGAAAATATAAAGAAGTCCTTCTAACTCCTCATATTTTGTAAGTTATGGGCCAATGGGCCTTGGCAGGTATTTTTGCCCAAAAGTGGGCCCGACGAGTTTTTAAGGATTTTTGCCAATGTGGGGTGGTGGGAGATTTTAAGAATTTTTTCCCAAATGAAAAATGTAAGCTTGTGGGCTCAAAGAGGGAAATTTTCCCAAATGCCAAAAGCGGGTTGGTGGGTTTGCGGGGGAGTTTGGAATTTTTGTACTTTTTGTAAATAGGGCACAAAGTGAATTTTGGGATCGTAAGCCCAGGGGGATTTTAAAGCCAAATGAAGAAAAATGCCTAAGACCCACAAAGGGACACATGTCCACATTGAAAAGTTAAAGTGGGAAGGTGGGTTGTTGGAGGCAATTTGAACTTTTTTCCCAGAAGGCATAAAGTGAAAAAATGAGCCACACCTCCACCGATGCCTAGGGGAGCCACATGTCAAGCCTTAATTACATGCGGGTTGGTAGGCTTCGAGTGTTTTTTTTTCCAAATGAAAAATGTGGGCTGGTGGGCTTGGAGATGATTTTTTTCCAAAAGTGAATTACAGGGCTATGGGGTGATTTTTGCATTTTCTATTTTGGTGTGAAAAGGCACAAACTGAGTTTTGAGCTCGGACCCATTCTGCTAACTGGTTTTCGCCATTTTTGTACTGGACCCGACTCAAACATTCAAATAGACATATCTTTCGACCCAGTTCCTAAAACCCAACAAATTTGGCACTATTGGAAAGATCTCGACCTCCTCTATGCCATGGAAGCATAAAATATCATTTTTAGTAGGTGTTGGTGGGTGAAAAATGGGAAAACGTCTTTCAAGCCATCAATACAGGATCTGATTATTTCAACAACCCAGATTTGATTTGATTTGATTCACTATTCTTCCTTCTCCAACATGCCAAAGTAGACATGGAGAGGCAGATTTGACAAATTATAGGTAGATTTGTAGGGCATTAATGGTGGGTGGTTGAATTCTCAAAATAGGGTCCATTTTCCTCCTTTCTCTCTGTTTTTTCATCATTCTAAACTTCTATATATTGTAACACTTCTCATTTGAGAAGGGAGAGACATTCTAGGCGTAGGGAAACTCTGTCAAAATTTGTTTCTTGACTCCATTGGAGTAAAAACCTTCTCCTACCCTCATGGCAAGTAGATTTTGTCTCTCGAGCAAAAATTGTAATGGTTTGTGCACCTTTTGGAGCAATAAAAATGTGTTTGTGGTGTTTCTTCAACCCTTTGCATTGTTTTGTTGTTTCCCATGCCTCTCCCTTTAAAATTTATTCCTTGTGCATGTATTTCAAATTTTTAGGTATAGGATGTTGTGTTTCATGGAGTTTTAATGGTGGATTAGATCTGGGTTTGTGTCACTTATGTTTGACCTCCCCATCTTATTTTTCCTCTGTTTCATCCTCCCTCAATAGAGCATCTCACCCCTTTCCTTCTCTGGTGTATCACTGATTTAGTATAGTGTTTCTTCACTCTCTCTTTCTCTCTGGTTCCTTAGAATTGTTAGGTTAGGATAGTTTAGCTTTTTCTACATTATAGTAGCTTATGACAAGTAGTTTAGGAACAAGAACCAACTTTCTCTAGAGGATCATCTCAGTTTTCAAGTCCCACATCTTGAGAGATGATACAATGTTATGAAATCACACCGAATGCCCCATTTTAACCATCACAACAAGGCCATTCAGGGGTGCTTTGATTCTGCAATAACAACACTTGTAGAAGTTGTTGATAAAGAGAAAACTTTGAAGAATTGTTGAATTCCATGCGAAGACTAAAAGCCGTAGATAACTAAAAGTTGCAAAGTAAGGAAATAACCACCAAACAAAGAAAAGTCCCATGATAAAAATAAGAAATGTAAAGGAGTTAAGGAAATTTGATAATTGATGGAATATGGATTAAATCGGGTCAAAGTCAATCAAATTATGTTAAGCATGGACAAGTGAGAGATTGTTCTCCAAAATCAATGGTGATTCGATTGTCAGATATTTTTGGCTAGATGAACGACTTGAGATTTATAAAGAAGGGTGAAATCTACTATTCTAAAGTAGCTTGATTTAATTCTTATTAACTTAGTGAAAATGCATTTATAGTCTTCATGAAAACTTGAGTTTTAAGGAGAAACAAAATATGAAGGAAATAACTTGCTCATCCGGATAATGTTTAAATATGGAAAATCTATTTTTGACTAATGGATAATAAATTGCTCTTGTAGAATGCATTACAAATGGTGTAATCAAGCAAGATATAGAAACACCAATATCTAGTATTTGCTACATTCATTTAATGAGTCGGATTCTTAGGTGGCCAATTAAGAAAGTGCATGACACATAATTAGAAGTGAGAAATTGGGACACGTGTGTATATATAATTTTGAATGAGTGATTTGTGGATGTTTCTTAGGGAAGAAAGGAAGTAAATTGAGATAAGGCATAGTGGAAAAGGAGATAAGACAATGTAATTGAGCTAATAAAGAGCTAGAGAATAAAAGAGAAGAGTATATTGATGATGTTAATGATTCATCGATGAAAAGAGCATCAGGGTGGTAGATTGTTTGAGAAGAGGGGATAACATCAAATGAGTAGAAGAGTGTTAAAGATCACAGACTGAGAAAGGAAAGTGATCATAATTCATTGTAAAAGCATTATTGTAACTATATGATTAAAATATTTACAAAAATCAAGTCTAAGTGGTAGCTTAGTAGATTTCGGGAGTGATAAATCCTTGTAAGTGGGTTCATGTAGAAGAATTCAATTGTGATGTGTAATATTCACTAGAATTTTTTTGGTGTGTAATATTAGCAAAGGTGTAGGGGTTGTAGCTCCTTGAAGGGTCGGTGCCTTACGTAACAAATCTTGTAAGATGTGTTATATTCTTATGATTCCTTACTTTTTGTAATATAAGCAACAATTTTTTTATGGGTTTTCTCCCGAAAGGGTTTTCCATAGTAAATCTTTATGTTTAATGTTATTGTGCATGTTATCTATTTGATTATATGCTCATAGTTTAAATTTTCACATTATCAAAGGGTAGAGAAGTAACACTAAGTGAAAATTTTCATCTACATTGATTCACCCTCCTCTAAGTGCTTGTGATCTCTAACAAAGAGGATTTGTTATCCATTAGATGTGAGGAAGAGATTGAAAAAATTGTCCAAATGGGATAGATATGGAGAATATGGCCACAATGGTGGGCTTTAAGATGTGATATGGTTCTCCAAGGGGGAACATAGAGATGGCCATAGAGTGGGCTTCTGGATATGATTAAGGATGTGTCATGAGATGAGTAGATAAGCCAAAATGGTGAAGTGAGGTATGTAAGGAAAGAAACAATGTGTTATGGGTGACACACAATCCATATGTGAAAGAATAGATAATTTGGATAAACAATGGGATAAGAGAAGATAAAGGATAAAAAATATAGATGGGTTGGTGGGTCGGGTTGACAAAGATTTGGCTTGGGTTAACCACTAAGAAAGTTGATGATGACTTGTTTGTGTAGCTATATAAGAGATGGAAATGGCTGAAAAGGTCCATTTGAACGACATGATTTGGAAAATAATGATCTTGGAGTGATATAAAAGTGTGATATTTGATCAAAATAAATCCTAGCAAAGGTGGTACGAAGCACCAAATTTCTCGAGAGAGTGGTAAGTGCCAAAAAAATGGCTTGGTTTTTATTTATTTTGATATTTTATTATTTTTTAATTTTTATTTTTCATGGGTACCAGGGATGATTTGCGAAAACCAGGCATGATTGCCATCAACCTAGGGTTATTTGAACTCAATCGCTTATGGTCGCATTGATGGGGTAAAAGATAAATTTTATTGATACATTTTTATGAAAAATGATTTTTATTTATGGTTTAAGACTAATGGATGCTCATTTGATTGATTTTTATAGGTGAAAGACACCTTTATTAGAGATACGAGTCCCAACAATGTTAAGTATGACTACGGAAGATGTGACATATATCAAGTGGGATCACTAGGATGTAGTGGGATTGGGTGGATTCCACAATTATTATAGGGTTCCCTACGACGTGAGGATTATGATAGATTTGATAGATATATGGGACCTTAAGAATCACACTTATAGGTTCTACACAAAAAAATAACAATCACATTAGAGGATGTCTATCACATTTTAAGATTACCGATTAAGGGGACATCTATAGTTTTGATTAAATAGGGGGATCAAATGGTTGCATTATCAGGGTTATTTGGAGAAGAGGATGAGCATATCACCTTTGTGTCTTGTAAATTTCACATAGAGATGTATTATCATCACTTAGTCTTGGGAACTAGATGATATGCTTAGTCATGATGGAAATATCTTGCTATGTGCTTTGCCAGATTTAGGTTAGGTGAGATTCCCATCGGCACTAGTAATAGTGGTGATAGACATTGTTGAGCATAATACAATTTTTGGATTTGGGGCATCTCTCCTAGCACAAGTGGACCATGAAATGCGGATGTACGTATTGATTGATGTGGGATTTCTATTGTATTACTAGGTATATGAGAACATAGTTAGAGGAGATCTCGATTGGATGTGGGATTTCTATTGTGATTACTAGGTGTATGAGAACATAGTTATAGTGAGGCCACTAGGACTACCTTATAGGACCACAATGGACCATATAGATTCCTGCGCATTAGATTCATGTGACATGAGAGCCGATTATGATCATGAAGATAGGGGGTAGTGGGAAAGAGTATTTGTAAACATTTGAACCCTATTTTTAAAAAGTAAATACAAAGAGATATTGGAGAGCCTTAAGATGTGGATGATGTCCGATGAATGCCTTATAAAAGTTTCCATCTTAACTATTGAATAACTATTGATAAATGATTAAATATTAACATTTATAAGGTGATTTTTAATAGGTATTTGATGGCTTCAAGAGAGCAAATGCATATCCAAATTATAGCACTAAGGAAATATTAGAGATGGCTAAAATTGTAATTGAGGGTGGAGGCCATGACAATGGTGGATTGTGTACAATTTCATTTTGTGATTAGGCATATCGTAGAGGTATAGATGGTTCTTAGGTGCACCAATCATATGTAAATGAGGTGAGGATGAGGGGTACCAACCCATTTGCATTGGTGCAGAGCTGCGAGATATATATGAGGATGATTTAGGAGTAGATGAGTGATATTTATAATTATATCCTAAAGGGATATTTATAATGATATCCTAAAGTGTGAGGTGGTAGAAAGAGAAGTAGGAGAGGTATCGCCATATGGAGGAGAGGTGGCATTGTCTCAGCAGGAGGAGATGGAGGTATGATGAAGGATATAGCTTGGTTGTAGGCGGTGCTAGATGCATCTCATCATGAGTGAGACACTACACACCAGGATCTTGATGTGATTCACCAGAGAAATAACTAATCATCCAACAACATGATAGGTATTAGAGGCATAAAGTTTCCTTACGAGAAATATATGAAGATCCGGTAATTTTTATGAGGTGATGGGTGGTGTATTTGATGAAGCTTCATAGAGGGTTAGATATATGGATTCACCAAGTTTTGTGACACTAGAGTAGTGTTAGGCTCTAGGAGATGAGGTGTGGTACTACGAGTGGGTAGTGATTATGAGGCTACCTGATGTATAATGTCATGTGCCAAAATGGGCTAGAAAAAGGAAATTGTGATGGGAGGCCTTAGGGAGAATGACGAGGGAAGTGTAAATCGCAGCATAATGCCGACTAGATGGTTGGTATGGAGGAGGATAGGCCCTTGTGCTAGGATTTAGAGTCTTAGATTTACTGTTCATGAATTAGAGGGTGAACATCATATGTATTTTGTTATATATAGAAAATGATAGATCCTAGTTGAGGCTTATCATAGATGTATATACATTTTGATGATATATATGTGATCTTGTTGTGAGTTATATGTGGTTTGATAAGTATATTAGATGCATATGATGGATTATGGTTATGCGATATTTTTAGATGATGAATGTGAAAATGATTAGATTGATATAGATCTAGATAGTGATGTGATGAGTTTAGATGATGTGATGTATTGATCTATATGATGTACTAATTAGATCCAATTTGACATTGTGATGGAAATGAAAAAATTAATGCAAATTAGATGTGATGGATTTTAGAGTAGGTTTGATGTTATTGATATAGATTCTATATGATGTGATGGTTAGATTAGATATGATGTGGTAGAATTTAGATTAGAAATGCTATGATAATTAGAATAGATATGATGTGTTGGTTTTGATAAGATATTATTACATCTAGTTAATGTGCTAATTGGATTGAATACGAGATAAGATGATGTAGTTGGATTAGATTGGATGTGATAAATTACAAAATAGATAAAAATGGGAATCCATGTTCAAGTGTGACAAGATTGGATAATAAAAATGGGTAGATTGATGAAAACAAGACCTTGAGAGGGTGACCCAAATATAAGTACACTTGTAACATAATAAGGAGTGGATGTAGGAAATATTATTTGGGACTAGATTGGAGGTAAATCATAGAGAGGAACATAGACAAAGAAATACAATTATATCCTATGGTTGGGGTTAATAGATAAAAATGACAAATTCATCACATATAAGATCTTGAGGGGAAGATGAAACGTGTGGTTATTAACCTAGTTTATACATGAAAATGGATTAAGATGTAGCTTGTATTGGGTAAGTAGGTTCGATAATTAGGTGGTTTTCCTAGGTCTATGCCCCAGCTATGAGTAATATAGCAGATCTTGATCGGTGGGGAAGTTTTTTTATGGAAATATAATCTATGAAAGAATCTTTCTTAGGATGCTTGACTTTAAATTATGATATTTTACAAGTTTGATCAATATGGGAATCCTTTACTACCATAACAAGGTATCCATCCTTATAGGGAGTGGTCAATGATTATGGGTTTTTATTTTGGATTTTTATTTTGACTTTGGATGGCAGGATGGAATACATGATAGTTGTCCTTTGAGGGATCAATCTATAATTTTGATATTATTTGTTTTGTATGAATAGTTACACTTTGAGGGAGTAGTTTGTTGTATCTTTTGATAGGAGCACTAATGATTTTTGTAATTTTATGATGGAGATGAAGATAACCTAGTAGACCACTTGGGGGAGAAGTAATGTGTTCAAGCTACACTTTTGGACACTTATTATGGTTAAAGTTGGTAGATAAGAAGGAGATGGATGTAATGATACTTAGAAGGATGAACTTGTCCATAACGAATGTTCTATGAGAAAATCCATAGGCCATATTCAATGATGTAGATAAGATAGTGAAGGAATTCCACATGATTCCAAATCATTATGATGAGAAATTGAAAGGGTTAAATGTGGGAGTGAAATTGTATGTGACTAGATTCACGTATGTAGGTGTGTTAATATTAGAAAGGATGTAAGTGTAAGAAATTTAGAGGTTACATTTCTAGTTTACAATCAAGGAGGCTAAGTGATAGGACTTGGACCCATAATTATGAATGATAATATATGTCCCAATCTAGTTTGGAGTGAAATTTTCACGTAGGATCCTTTCTATAGTAGTGAAGTTTTGATTTTATTTTAAGACAAGGACACCAATGTTAAAGTCGTGTTCTTTAAGATGTTTTTAATAGGCATGCTTGATTTTTTTGATAGATGTGATGATGTTAGAGGGTGATTAAAAATAAGCATACCTAATTTCATCTTCATCCTAATAGGTGAATGTTCCTAGAGTTATCATAGAGATTAAAAGAAGAAGTTATAAGAAAGGGACACTATGTCATCCATGTCCATGGGGTCATTGGATAAAAGGAGGTTATGGATTGGTGTGCATGGGAGATGTAGAGGAAATGTGTGGAGTATATTTTGGTGGGAATATCATTGAATTAAAATCTGAAATTCTCATGGGTTTTGTAGGATTGGTTCGAGGATAAGATTATTCATACCTTCCATGCATAAAACATAGATATGTGTAAGAGAAGGATCTATTGTATAGAATTCAAAGCCATTGGTTTATGAATTAGTGTGGGGTTTACTTTCGATGTGAGAGACAAGGATATCGATGACACCATAGATAAAATTGGTCTTTCAAGTGAGATGGACCAAAGGAAATAATATCCCTTACGTTAGGTTGATACATAAAATATTTTACCTATCTACCGAGATGATTGGGTATGGGAATAGAATTGAGGAGATGATTTGATACTCCCCAAAGGTGAGAGACATTACATCATAGTGTCAAGAGATTCATCATTAGAATCTTGGATGTAGGTATAAATGGACTAGTAGATACTTTAGAAATGGATATTGCTTAGGAATGAGAACATAATTTTTCTGGTAGGTCATGTGGCATGTTTTTAATAGAGGAAGGTCATCGAAAGTGTGTGGATTTTCCCCTCATGTTCATACTTAAGGAAATTATGAAGAGTGGATGAGATGATGTATACGTCATGGATCCATGGGAATCCAAGAAAGATGTTATATTGGAACTCCCTCTTAAAAATGTAGAAGAGTTCATCAAGGATATTTCACTAATGTAGATGGGGAGGATAAATATTCCCAAATTAATGGTAACATCATCATTGATGACTCAAAGAACAACTGGTTATTGAGTGAAAATAGTATTAGGAAGCTTGATCTTGAAGGTGTGAGATGAGATGATGTTGATGCTAGCACCATTATCACTCATAGATCATTGGATGAAGGTTTTGTTGATGAGAATAATGTTGAAAGAGGAAGATCATGATCTCCAAGAAAAGTATCGGGGATTTAGAATCGGTGAAGGAGATGGTGGAGGAAGCTATGAGAGTTGCAATGAAGGTTGTGAAAGGATGAGGCTCTTCTTTTGTGATTTGGGATATGTTGTAGAGATTTGATGAGGCCTTGTTGATGATTAGGGGATATCTGGATAAGATCATAAAGATACATCTTAATGGTGGAGTGGTGCAATTGTTTTACTATAATTTTCTCTATTTTAGTAGGCTTTTGGGTATGTGGAGAATCTAGGATGGATACCTTAGCCTTGGATGATGAGGGATATTGAATGGGCTCATTAGAAGGAGAAGCGATGACAACTTTTGGTTTTGATTGGGTAGATGGTTGGCGATCATCAAGATGAGAGCGATTAGTGACTTAAACAACATTCATGAAAAGATAAGGACCTACTTTGGAAGAGGTAGAGTTTGATGATTGGATTACAACATTAAATTTTGATGGTGGACCAAATTTAGAGGTGATGGTATTTTTAGATTTGATTTGAGGTTTGTGCTTAGATGTGGATGAGGTGGTGGATGGAAGATGGTGTATTTCTTCAATGAAAAGATAATATTCTTAAATGAGGTTATGGATAAGGGTTTGAATATCCTTGCAATGCTCAGTGTCATGTCTAGGGACCCGATGATAAGCAAAAATGGTGTTATAATGAAACCATTCTGGTTTCTAACCATGTGAATCGAAGGATTTGATAAGGGGAAGGGTGATTGTTGATGCTTGGAGAAGACAATGAAGGATTTAAGTATATGACCAAATGGGTGTTTTAGAAGAGGGAGTTTCATGGATTATAGATTGATAAGGTTTAGAAGAGGTGCTTTTCTCTTATGCGGTTTTATAGCATCCTCGATTAAGATTTAGATTTTGGAGGAGTAGATGATTTTGATTCAAGTTTTCTGGTGATGGGGGCTTTAGATGAAGGGCATGGTCCCAAAATTGATGGTTGAGGCCGTAATATAGATAATTAGATGTTGGATTATTTTGATGGATGGGGATTTGAAGGGGGAATCTCCAATTTCTTATGTGGATGGGTAAGATATTTTTAGATAGGGGTATCAAGATTCTTCTATTTTTTCTTTAATATTTTACCCTTAGTGGGGATGAAAATGATTTCATTAACAAAGTCTATGGAGGTGAGATTAGATTATTTGGATATATATTGTGTCATAGATATAGTAGTTAAATATGGGAATGGTTTTTGGATAGTAGGATTGGTATTATTATAAGATGTCATGGATTGTGTGGGTTTTAGAGGTGTTAATATGGAAGTAGTTACACTGATTAGAGATGGGTATGGGTTTGGACATCATTTGTAATAGAATCAAGGGGGATGTCCTCTTGGTAGAGATTATAAGGGATGAAGTGGATGTAGACATGATTCAAATGTAGTTGTATTTATAAGCATAAATGTAGAGGTATATGTTGAGATGGATGTGGGGTTTGGCGTGGATATAGATTTAGATAGTGGTGTGGATTTGGATATGATTGTGGATGTAGGTGTATATGTTGAAGTAGACATGGGTGCACTAGATGTGGATATAACAAATGTGGCTGGAGTATATTTAGATATAATGGATAAGGGTAGAATAGATGCGGGTAAAATTGATGTGGGTGGTGATGCAAAAATCCTACTTAGTGTATAGATTAGATGAGCATTAGAATTTTAGATGTGACATGAATAATAGGTTTTTTGGTGTATGATTAGGGAATGGCTGGTTTAATACATCCATTTGTGTGTTATAAGGAGGTTTAGGTTTAATTGAAGGTCCCCATGATCGATAAGCTATTATACTAGGTCCTTGAAGGAATGATACTTTTAAATATCATGGCCATGAGCGTGATGATGTTTATCATAATGTTCATTATAGTACCATGTGGGTTTAGGACAAGAATCATCAATGAGGCAGATAGGAGGAAGTTGGATAAGGCACACAACCATGAGTTTTTCAAAGATGGAGCTATAGGATTCTCTAAGAGGAGTATAGTTAGGTGTCATTCGAGGATATCTTCATGGAGGATCAACATGGGTCATGTAGATGTGCAAGAAGTTTTGAAAAAATGGAATTTGATGTATTCTTGGACTTTTCATTATGGATGGATGATTTGGTGAATTCAGTTTTTGGTTTGTTAGAGAGAATCTTGATATAGCCTTACTCAAGTGTGTATAATTCTAATTTACGGGCCATGGTAAAAGAATCTGCAAATATTTGGAAAGACTTGATTTGGAGTGTGGATGATATATGTTTAACACGTGATATAGATAAGAGTTTGATTAATTCATTTTGGGGTAGTGAGAAGGATAATTTGATAATGCTATAACACCAAGAGAAAAAAATTACGATGGATTCCTCATCAATTTTTTTGATTCCATAGAGGTCGGTGATGGTGATTTTACACATGATATTGATGGAGAAGTTATATAAGAAGAGTTGCACAAGTTGGAATAATGAGAAGAGGGAATGTTGAGGAATATCATTATACCAGTCTAGGTTAGGTATAGCCAATAACATAGGAAACATGTAAAGCATAAGGTATTGATCATGGGCAATGAGATAACATGAGTTCCTAAAGGCATGAAGGTGTTTTTGGGGATCCTCCTTAGTTTGAAATTCAAAATTTTGGGAAGCTCATTGTGTGGAGGATAAGGCTTAACAAGTATGGATGAGTAGATAGGTTCATTATAGATTTTTTTGTAGGTTAATGTTCTCTTAAGACCCAAGGTAATGGCTTATAGGTTTTTCATTCTATGTAGTGAGGCTTGCATGGGATCATTAGATGAGTGGAGATGGGGAGCTAATGGATGAGGTTGTGGATCGTAAGAAGCATATGGGTTGGGTTGTGGATAAGATTGATATTGTTACACGTAAGTAGGAGTTTATGGGGATGGTTAATAAGGAGGAATATAATTGAAAGCTTGTGACTTGATGGAATATGAAGTAGGATGTTGTGAAGGGATATAATTGGATGGATAGGTTTGTGATGGTTTTTTTAGTGAAGTGAGGTTTAGATTGGGTTTATGATGGGTGAGTTGGATTTTGTACATTAGGTGGTTGAGTTGTTTGATTGGGAAACATGTGTCCAAGGATGTTTAAGAGTGGTGGTTGATGAGTTTGATTCGAATGTTAAGGGTGGGGTTATGAATTAACAATTTTTTTCATGGACTTGAGATGTGAAAAGAGGCACCGAGTTTGTAACATGTTTCTCAGGTAGTGGATAAATTAGGTTAAATTATTGAAGAGTTTTGGTAGGAGAATAGATGACAAGGGTAGATGAAGAAGGAATATGGATAGAAGATGTAGGGATGGTATTGATACAAGGTAGATTGGGTGGAATATGGACCAATTATTGCATAGATTGATGTGTTTGAGGGACCACGATGGATGAATCATGAGTGTTAGGATCTGTTGGGATAATGTCGACTCATTCATGGCCCTTAGAAAGAAAACAACAAGTTGGGAAGTAAGAACTTCAGTGGATTCAAAATGTGGGGGATAAACATAGATTTGTTGAAGGGGAGGTCCATTGATGGGGATATGGGTGGATTTACGAGCAAGATAATCATGAAGAGTGATGAGGTTAAAATCAAGGAGTTCTTGAAACTACAAGTATCCACGATGAATAGTGGGAGGCCAAATGCTCCTAACGAAGTGGTAGATGGAGGTGTAGCTGGTATAGAGGGGATGGAATGATGATAGAAAAAAGGCTTGGTTTCAACATGGGGATTAGTTTGAATCATATGAGACTTGTGAAGAGGAACAATAGAAACAATAATTTGGGAAAATAAAGATGAGGTGATCAAAGGTGTAGAGGAAGAAAGAATGAGGGTGGATGTTTGATTTGAAATAGTGTTTGAGATGGAGATGTTGTTATAGGTGTATTGTTCCATTTTCTTGGCTTTAGAACAAGTAATAATGAGCATGAAACAAAAAAATAAGAAACTATGCTGATTATTATTATGATAAGAAAATCAAGCACAAAAGTTTGTATTTTCTTGTTTATTTAGAGAAGTGGGAAAAGGGGAAGAGGCTCAAAGTGAACCTAAGAAGTGATCATTCTTAAGATGGTTTCAAGTTGTTTAAGAATGAAATCTATGATATACTTGAAGGTGTGTTAGGAAAAATCTACGATGACTACCACCAAGACATGCCTTGGTATTAGGGTCTACCCCCTCGCTTCATAGTCCCACATCAATAAGAGTGCTAGGTGCGTATATGATATATCGATAGTTAAAAAAATTGTTACATGGCAGAAACAATGTGGTATCTTCCTTATTGGGTGATGAACTCACAATATATCCACATGGGAAGAAGTGTTTAGATGTGATGATTTGATGCATGTGGTTTGGGATTTTGTGAAGAGATGTGGATGTAAATTATTACCACCTACTTAAACTATGTGATTAAGAAAGCATGCAGAGGTGATATTTTTAGATAGAAAGTGAAATGTGATATTCAATGAGAAAAAGAAATCAAAAGAGTGAGAAATTATACAAAATGGAGAAAATAAGGATAAAAAGGAGAATACATGGATAATGCTTTTTAGTTTTTCCAAATAAAATGCTCGCAATTTTGAGAAAAGAAGAAAACCCACCAAGTATAAAAGAGAGAAAATCCAATGTGCAAGGTTAGTAGAAAGAAGAAAATAGAAATGTATAATAAAAATGAAACTAAACGAAGAACTTACCAAAGAAGATAGAAAGGTCCCATTGGGTGTGCTAGAATGTTTGAGAAGTTTTCCACTCCTATTTGAAGATAATGAAATTTTATGCAAGAAAAAAATAAAATCCAAAATATGGGAGGGTTTGAGGCTACCTTTGAGATGTGTTGACAATGATGAAGATGAGATACGTGCGCAAAGATATTCTCCATGGCACACGATAACCTTCACAACAATGGGACATCTACAAAAGATAAAGATTAGTATATTACATGGTGTGATACTTGATGAATTAAGTGTTGAAAAGTGATAATCTTCCTAGGGAGGATTTCATCCCATGTGACTACAATATTGATTGAAAATAATGGATAAAGGACATGTTGTAGTGTGAAAAATCATGCACTTTAGACATTTATTTTGGTTTCACACTACTATTTAGATGGTTCTTGAGTGAAGAATGTACTAATTAACCCCGTCTTGTGGCCATCTTATGTTATTTTATTTCATCATTATTGACCTTTTTGTCCACATGCCCATTCTATTTCAGTCATTTCCCATCATTTTATCCTTTGACTGGGGCACTGGCTAATCTTAGGGTGTCCATGGGTGCCCTAGTCCCACCAAGGATGGCCTTGTTCTTTTTCACTTTCCACCTATTTTTGGGATCTTTCTATCCATTTGGCATCTTTATCATTCTCGTGGTTGGACTTTTTGGGGTTAATTATGAAATTTTATCAAGAGAACCCTATGAATATAAATTTATGACACCATAATGAAGGATTTAGAATCACTTACGATTATCAAGTACATCTAGAGTTGTATCAATGTATAACATTAGAGATCACTTGCATTTGCATACCACCATCATCAAGGCACACGGCTAGGACATATACATCACACTTCATAGGGGAGGGATTTTATTCTATTCCATGCACACATTTTATTACATTTTCTACACATAATTATTGTTCGTTACTTCACAAAGTGTTACTTCAGACAAGAGTAACCTACGGAATGTTCACAAGACATCAAAATAGGTTTGAATGTTCACACACACTTAGTAATCAAACTACCATTATGGTAGATGAGGCCAGAGGGGTTTGATGTGTAGGGGTCTTACTCATTATTAGTAAAATTCCACCATATACTAAGTAGATGAGGTCAGCTTACTAAATAACCCTTATATGAATTTTTATTTTATCTCCCCTGGGAAGATATCTTCTTTCAGAAGTAGTTTGATCCCATCCGTCAAAGCTTATAGGACCAGGTCATTCTTCAATCTTGATCTTGTTATTGGAAAAATCTAGCATAGGATAATGAAGTTGAAGTGATAGGAAGAAAGAGTTTCGATCACCTTTTGGCCCAATTAATATAAGATTAAAGATTATTTGGAGATGAGGGCACCCTAATTATGTAACAAAGCACCCACAGCACCCCAACCCTCTTACAAGTGCTCCATCTTAGCTAGATCCTCCAGCTCTTCCCTTTTCAACACTCTTGCATAGTTGTTCCTCCTAATTTTTCTATTCACCTCTCGCAACATTCTTCCACATGCATCTGTTATCGATGAGCTCTTTCCTCTTTCCTCTTACACATTAGGGTTTCTATTTTCATTAGTCTTATTATTTATCTCATTTACATTCTATCTTATTACATTTATTTCCTAAATTTGTATGTCCTCCTAGATTAGATTAACTACCCATATACTACATAGAGTTAATCATTTTTGGTGAACTAAAAATTTTCAACATTTCCTTTTTTGATCGTGTCATCTCCTTATCAAGTTATAGCATAGTCTTCTTATCCTACATATGCACCCACTAATATCTCAAGCATAGTTATTATTTTGCTGATTTCATGCTTGTGCGTACCCAACATCCTCCTCAATTTATCACACCAAGGGATGATTCATCTATAAATGTAGTTACTACCCGTTGTACTCATCTAAATACACCTACGAATCTAACCACATCTATTACACCACCCATTACTCCGAAACTCCTCTTACAACTTCTAAGGAATATGTCATTATTGAAAAACTTAAAAACATGTCTACTAAGATCTCTCTATATGATTTGTTGTATAATGCACCAAATTGTCATAACATACTAGAAGTTATCCATCATGCCATCCACATTAAAAGTTATAATTATGCATTGGCCTTTTCACATCTTATACAGTCTCTTCGTAACTTACCTCATGCTATATATTTCACTGATGAAGATCTGTCATCTTTTTCTAAAAAGAACCCATGTGATCCTTTGCATATTACTATTGTTATTAACACTAGTATCAAAAGAGTACTCATTGAAAATGGATCCAACGGCAATTTATGTTCTCACTCTCTTTTAAGCCAATAGGCTATTAGCAATGATTTAATTTCTAAGAATTATACCCTAATTCGAGGTTATGACTTTAACAATCGCTCATGCCTCGGTACTATCGCATTACATCTTCGTGTTGGGCCTAAGATTTTTCTTTCCGAGTTCTATGGTATTGAAACCTCTTTTAAGTTTGATCTCTTATAAGGAAGGCCTTCGATTCATGCAATGTACACATTCCCATCTAATTTTCATCAATGTGTAAATTTCTTACATGATGGTTATGAAGATACCATCACTGTTGATCCCGATCTATTCAAATATTATCGCATATATCCCATTACTTCTATTCTCATGCCACATTTGCAAAGAATTCCACATAATAGCCCCGATATATATGAAATTTTAAATATAGCACTTCCCAGTCCCCTCCTACCACTTGTAATGCTCCTGCTACGTCCACTCATACAACAACCATTATTTCACCTACAGTATATGTCCCTGCTAGTGTTCTATCTCCACCAGTTGAGGAACCTTCCACTCCTCCGACTATGGTGTCACCCACTAACATACTTAATAGTGCCATGGAACAAGATGATGCTCAGACAAATGATTCTGAGTATTCTGATGACATGGGTGACGCTATCAAAATTACTAATGAATTATTAGGGAGACTTAATTTTAATCCTCTAAGTGTTAACGATTCTTATTTTGAAGAAATCTTTGTGGTCGATGGTCCAGCAGAGTATAGGTTCAAGAACCCTCCTACTTATGTTATTATATTATATCGAGGATATTTCCATAGTGTCAAAACTAATTCCTATTCTCCTCCACATATCGCAGCTCCATTGTCTCCTTTTACATGCACATTATTCATCAACATGTCCTTTTTGTAAAACATCCCTATAGATTCTAGTTGTTCAGATACTATTTGTACACGTGAAAGTTTATCTCGGTTCATCATAATCCTCAACAATATTTTACCACCTCTTCATTCACCACATCTCTATCATGGCTATTTTTACACTATAGAATCTTATGGATTGTGGGTCTTTCAACCAACTATATTTGTTACAAGACACCCGTCGTGATTGTCCACTCATAGTCGAACAATCCTATCTTGATTATGTTGGCAATAAAATCAATGCTCATCACTCCTTAATAACATTTTCTATGCCTTTTGGTCATATATCTATTCATAATGATTCTAATCTTGCTTATGCTCCAAAAATATCTCATTGTCATGCCCACGGTTGACCACCAATTACCTTTAATGACAAAGAATATGCAATGAATTTCTACACACTCCACCACAACATGTCCCTATATTACCCTCCTCATTCAATAGCTTAACAAATTTTTGACACCGCTCCAGAGGTTTCTCTCATGACAATGATGATATTATTGATAGTGGCCCATAGTTATTTTTATCTATCATATATTTAGGGGAATTGTATCTATTCTCCCCCACTCACTTTAACATCTATCATCTTTGCATTATCATTTAAGCATTTTTTATCACATGTTTTAACATCATCATTACTTGATGACATAATCTTATGCTTTGGTTCACACTTGACTCTTGAGGGATTACTACCACACAGAACCCCATACACTACACACTTCACCTATTCATACACTATGTGTCATACACCATAAATTCTACATTTAGTCTAGAACATCTCCACATTTTTGCATCATACGTCATTTTAGTCGTCATTAGGAATACACCATTGTCATGCATCTTACATTATATACTACTTATCCTACATATTGCATTTACATACCATGAATATTATATCATACATTTTCCACACATACTCTATATACTATTCTAGTCTTCATTGCATATGACTCTAGCATTCCATCATCTTATATACTAAATTTCTAGTCCATCTACATACATTAAATTTCACATATTCTACACTTTTTATATAGCACCTTACCCATCAGCATACTTACATATTCCACTTATCACATGGTTGAAGTTTATCATTACATACACCATATTGTCTTCTACGCACTGCACTCATTACTCCGATGATGCACTTTAGTTCCTCGCTTTACTTGACTGCCAAGGGTTTACAAATCAAATGGACCTTACATTCATCACACATTTACTATTCGACCTTTCACCATGCAACATTCCTAGGCTAGTGACATATGCTTTAGGATAAATCGTCACCTATTCCATCATTTTGTAGTGGTATACACCTTATGTTACATTACCACTACCTACTATTCATCTACTAGTGACATACAATTTAGGCTAAATCATCATCTATTCTATAATTTTTTAGTGGTATACACTTTAGGTTACATCACCACTCCATCATTTCATCTTGTAGTGATATACACTTAGGGATAATTCATCACTCATCCATTCATCTTATAGTGATATATGCTTAGAATAAATCATCACTAATACAATCCTCTAGTCATGATATATGCTTTGGCTATAGGGTTCATGCACACATCATTTATAGATCGTATCACATAACTAAACTTACACATTCATCATAGCACACTAGACACAACATAGTATTTGACCATTTCCCAATCACGCACTCTCATTTACGGTTCATTCTTGAATACTAAGGGGGAAAATGAACCTTATTGCATACATTTCCATTCACTTAAGGTACACATGGATCCTATCTTTCCATCTTGCATTACATTCCATCCATCCATAGCATAATGCATATTATGGTTACTTTTACCCTTGTTTACTTGTTCTTGTTCATGGTCACCTTATTACACATACTAGTTAGATTACTTGTATTCCATTTATATCTATATCATCCACACATGCATGTTCACATATTTCTCTAGTCATGATCATAGATACATGTCTATTCCACATGCCATGGATGATCGCCTTCTACCCTTCCCACACTTTGGTCATTGGGAGCATCCAAATTCATCTCTTATAGGCGTTATTATTTGATTTTATACTTAACACTTTCTATTACTTGGTTATACACTCTTTTGACATACTATTTATTTTTCTAAAATGCTAACAAACACTTCATGTGGATCATTTTGTATGTAGGTATTTTTTTCCATACTTGTTTGTTATATTATTTGTTATTGTTTATTTCGTATGCATGCCTTTCCCTTTGTTCGGTGTGCACACTTGTTTTCTTGTTTAAGGAAATCATGGCCTTCTATTTCTTGCAACATTTTGAGTGATGTATCATGTTTGCAGCCCAATTTGTGTATATATTACTTTGAATTCATTCATGTTTAATACATTTCTGGTAGCTTTGACACCGTTTGAGTAACTTACACATTGTTTTCTATATGGATGTATGTTTACAATTTTTTTTCTAGTGTTCTTGTTAGTGTGTGCCTTATTTTCTACCAAAAAATTCCAAGGTTATAACGTAAATACGGTTGGTTCTCTTTTCAGGCCGCATTTCTCCTATTAGTGATGTTGCATGCATCCCTAAAGAGGAGTGCATCATTTGGGATTTTCTACATACTAACACAGAGATTATACACTGTTTGATTCGGTTATATTTAGCGAGTGGGTTCGAATAGTAAACAAACCCCATACATAGTAGATTTTACAAGACATGGTTTCCTTAGAATTTTGCGATGTAGTTATAGAATTAGAGAGCTTACAAAGGGTGGGCCTCTCTACACTACTTCATCCCGTGGTGTTAGATCACCTTAAAAACTAGGACAACACCGAGACCACTTCACACACATTCGTAAGTAGTTAGAGATTGGAGGATACATAACATTTCCTCCCTACACTTCTTCGGCCGGTGACATGAGATCTTTGAAAAAAACTCATGGTACATGATATCCTTCTACACTCTTTTTGTCAACATGGACATGTTCCATTTACATTTTCCTATTTTACATATACATGCATCTTTTACATTGCATTTTTACACATACATATATACATATTTGACTACTTGATCATTTTCTCTTTGTAGATTAGGTTGTATGAGAAACAAACTGTCAAATTGGGGAGACAAAAAAACAACATCAAAAACAACACTTTATGATTACACACACTTTACTAACCATGTAAGTACATTACACACCATAGCATCTACACACACGTTCCACCGTAGGTTCACTCTCGTCACTTTTTTCTTTACCTAATTTTCATCTTTAGTTTCCATGCTCCTCCATCTTTTTGTCATTCCAAGTTTTTTTCTAGTCCTTCGGTGTGCTTCTACTAACCCTTCATTGACATCATGTACACATCTCTATCTACTTTATGTTACCAAGATTTCCACTCACCAACATAAAGTGGGGAAAATATAGTCACAAATCATGGACTTTAGACATCTATTTATCCAAGTTTCACACTACTATTTTTAAGGTTCTTGAGTGAAGAAAGTACTAATTAACCCTCATTTTGTGGCCATCGTGTTTTATTTTATTTCATCATTACCGACCCTTTTTCATCCAAATTCCTAGTCTATTTTCATCATTTCCCATAATTTTAGCCTCAACTAGGGTTCCCGGATAGTACTAGGGTAGCTTTGGGTTCCCTCATCCCAACAGGGGTGCCCTAGTCCTACGAGTGTGCCCCGGTCCTTTTACACTTTCCAACCTCTTTTTGGGATCTTTCTAGCTTTTTGACATCATTATCTTTCTTGTGGTCAGCATTTTTGAATTAATTATGAAATTAGATCAAGATAAAGCTATACATATAAAGTTAGCATCACTTCTACTATGAATCTATGAATCCATCTATTGCGGTAGAGATCACTTTCATCCACATAGTTGGATCATCAAGGCACAAGGATTAGACATATACATCACACTTCATAGGCTAAGGGATTCTATTATATTCTTTGCAAACATTATACTACATTTTCTACACAATTATTAATCGCCACTTCACAAAGTGCGAATGACACTAGAGAAACCTATGGCATGTTCACACACACTTACACATATAACTACATCGGTCCGAGATCTAGTGCAACCCTTAGTTAGTAAGTCCACCATTGTGGTTGTTGATGTCAATTTGATCCCTTCATATGATTTTTTTAATGTTTGATGTTTATTTTGGGGTCTTGTAGGTCCTTCTTCCATCTTGACTTATTGGTGACATCCAACACATGACAACGAAGCAAGGGTTTTAGACCACCTTTCAGCCTACTAAAGATCATATTAAGAGATTGTGTAGATTAAGGTGCCGAGATTGTAGACAAGAGCACCTCTAGGTTCCCCAACTCTCTTTCATGCACTCCAATCCAGCTAGATCTTCCAACTCCATCCTTTTCTTTACTCTTGCATATTCGTTCGCTTTTGATTTTTCCACGCCTCTATGACATTCTTAGATAGGCATTTGTTATAAGATGAGTTTTTTCCTCTTTGCTCTTGCACATTAGTGTTTTTATTTTCATTAATCTTATTATTTAACTCATTTACATATTGTCTTTGTGAATTTATTTTCCACATTTATATGTTCTCCTAGATTCTATTAACTATCCATATAATACTCTAGTTAGTTAAATTTTAGTTAATCGCATAAAAATACAACATAATGAAAAAGCAATAAGATATATATAGAAAAATAGATAGTAAAGAGATCAGATAATGCATAATGATGATAAATTAATATAAAAAGAAATCAAACTTGATTAGGTCAAAAGAAAAATAAGACGCAGAAAAAGAAATTTGATGAAAGGATAATAGAAAAGCAAATAAAAATATTTGAGAAAAGAAGTTCGAATAGGTTCTCAAATGTTGAAGACTCCTGGATATGATGCAAAGACACAAGAAATAAAAAGGATCCAAGTTTTATATAGATTTGATGAAAATGTGATAGATGTAGACTAGTTTTACGAAGGTCAAGAGTAGATCCGAGACAATGGATGGCGATTGGGGTAGAAAAGGTGAGATTTTGGTCATCAGTAGGAAAATAAAAAAATAGAGAGATATAGGTGTTGGAGGAGGATGTAAAATATATTATAGGTGAGGTATAGTGTAGGAAACAACGTTGATGTAGATCAGTTGATGGTGATTAGGCTAGATTGACACCGATCGATCTAGATTAGGGTTTAATAAAGAAAATAGATGGAAAACAAGCTATGAAGAAGAATATATGATCAGAGATCACTAAGATGAAAAACAAACCTACAAAACAAATGAAAATATTGGTGAAACAATGGTAGGACTCTAAGAAAAAAATAAAATTTAGATCTCTAAAGATGATATAAGACATATAAACACACACAAGAAAATATTTACTACAAATGGTTTCTTAAGGTTTTTATTCAACACCAATTTATAGAATACAATGGAGGAGAAAAATACAAAAATATATTTCTAGATGGTCTATGCATCTAGATGGTATTTAGAAAAAAAAATTATTCGCAGCAGATTTGTTCTTTGGTATGTGGATTTGGTTTGTGCAGACCATTACTATTTTCTAGACCCACATAAATTTATTCCAACACTCCCCCATAAATTTATTCTTACACAAACTTAGAAAAAAACTCCCCACACTTTATGGGTCCCGCCTGCCTCTATGGGTCTTATGGCTGATGAGGTACCCATTTACATAATTTCCTTGACCCCTAATTTATCTCTAAATTTTACAAAATTTCTTTCACTCAATGCTTTGGTGAAAATATCTACAATTTGATCCTTAGTGTTGTAGTAGACAAGTTGAATCACATCATTTTGAATCAATTCTTTGATGTAGTGATGATGAATCTCCACATGTTTAGTTCTTGCATGATAGACATGATTCTTTTCCAACTGAATTGTACTTTTGTTGTCACAATATAATATTGAAGGTTGATTTTGAGGAAAATGTAAATCACTAAGTATAATCCTTCACCATACTTGCTTCATGAGTAGCTACACATGCTAAATCATATTCTACCTTTGTTAATGATAATGTAATTTTCAGTTGCTTTTAGCTAGACCATTCAATAGAATCAGATCCAATGTTAAACACAAAACCTGTAGTAGATTTGCAATCACATAAACATCTAGTCTAATCAAAATCTACAAAAATAGTCAAAGATATATAACCACCTGCAAAATACTCAATTCCAAAATTTTGAGTTCCTTTGACATATCTCAAAATTCTTTTAGCTTGCTTTCCAATGAGGAATTTTGGGAGATGACATAAACCTTGAAACTAGACTAACTGCATAAGCAATGTCAGGCCTAGTTATTGTCAAATAAATAAGACTTCCCACTAACTATTTAAATAGTGTGCCATCTACATATTTTGAGTCATCATTTGTTGATAATTTCATCCCCACTTCAACTAGAGTAGTAGCAACTTTACAATTTTCCATTTTAAATTTGACCAAAAAATCATGTGCATATTTGGATTGAGAGAGTAGTATCCTATCATCTTTCTGCCATACTTGTATGCCAAGACAATAATGAAGCAATCCTAAATTAGTCATCTCAAAATTTTCCCTTAATATTTTCTTTGTTCCATCAATTAACATGTCAAGATTACTTGTAATTATTATGTCATCCACATAAAGAACCACAATTATTGTTCCAACATCACTCTTTTTAACATAAAGATTAGGGTCAGAGGGAATTTTTACAAAACCTTCATGTTTGAAGTACTCATCAATCTTTGCATACCATACCCTTGGTGCTTTCTTTAAGCCATATAAATATTTCTTCAACCTACAAACAAGATGCTCTTGTCCTTTTCTCACAAATCCATGTGGTTTCTCCATGTAGATCTCCTCATGTAGCTCACCATTAAGGAATGCATTCTTTACATCCATTTGATGAACCTACCATTTAAAGTTAGTAACCAAAACAAAAACAAGCCTTATTGTATTCATTTTTTCCACTGGAGAAAATGTCTCACTAAAATCAACCCCTTCTTTTTGAGAAAATCCTTTTGCAACAAGATGTGCTTTGAATTTTTCAATGCATCCATCAAATCTAAACTTAGTCTTATAGACCCATTTAGTACCAACAATATTTTTACCTTCAAGAAGTTCTGTCAATTCCCATGTATTATTTTTCATTAAAGAGTCATACTCTTCTTGCATTGCATGTTCCCACTCTTTCTTTCCTTTTACTTCTTCATAAGATTGGGGATCATTTACCTTCTCTATTCTAGTCATCAAGGCATAGTTAACATGATGATCTTTTTCTTCAACTTGCTTACTCTTTTGATAAATTTCTTGAAGACTTTTTATTTTCATTGGGGGCATTTGCTCATTATCACTATTTTCTTCCTTTTCTACATCTTCAACTTTAGAAACTATCTCAAAAGTAGATGTAGATTCCTTATGAATACCTTCATCAAACACAACATCCCTACTGATAATTACCTTTTGAGTTTGAGGATCATATAACATGTAGCCTTTAGACTGTTCACTATAACCAATGAAGATACATTTCATGATTTTCTTATCAAGTTTCTTCCTTAATTCATCAGAACATGAGCATAGGCATTACATCCAAACACTCTAAAATACTTGACTGATGGCTTACTACCATACCATGCCTCATGAGGTGTCATATTTCTTACAACCTTTGTGGGAGATCTATTTAATATGTAGGCAGCAATAACTATTGCTTCAGCCCAAAGGAATCTAGCAAAATCCTTAGTCTTGAGCATGCACCTAGCCATTTCTTCTAAAGTTCTATTTTTCCTTTCTACAACCCCATTTTTTTGAGGTGTGTATCTAACTATTAACTACCTTTTAATACCTACATTATCACAAAATTTTGAAACTCTTTTGTGATATACTCTCTTCCATTATCTATTCTAAGAACTTTAATTTTTCTCCCACTCTCATTTTCTACTAGAGATTTAAATGTCTTAAAATTTTCAAACACCTCACTTTTGTTCTTGAGACAATAAATCCAAATTTTTCTTGAGAAATCATCAATTAAAGTCAACACATATTTTGATCCTACAAAGGAAGGAGTAGGAAATGGACCAATAACATCACTATGCACTATCTCAAGTTTTTCTTTCTCTATATGCCCCATTCTTCCCATACAAACATCCTTCACACACATTTGAATTTGAATGAATTTTTGGAAGACCATACACCATGTCCAATTTCTTCATTAAACCCAAACTTTGATAATTAAGGTGCCCAAATCTTAAATGTCATAACACACTAGTATTGTCATGTGATGCAACAAGAGCATGTGTACTTATACTTCCTACATCAAATTTATATATCCCCCATCTAGAGTACTTGATGCAATCACTTTGTAACCATGTTTCATATCCTTAATCAAACAATTATCCTTATAAAATTCAACTTTGAAACCTTGCTTTGTGATTTGACTAACTGAAAGAAGATTCTTCTTTAAACCAGGTACATACATCACATTAGTAATACATTTTACTTCACCATTATTCATTTTAATAGGAACATCACCATGACCCTCTATACTATAAGCACTATTATCACCAAGCAATATCTTTTCACTTTCACATTCTTCATCTTTTTCAATAGATTTGAAATTTTCTTTCTTAAAATCCATATGCTTACTTTCTCTTGAATCTATATACCAAACATCATTTGAAGTATCTTGAGCAGATAAGGATGCAATGAAGATATTACCTTCCCTTTCTACTTGATTTTTCATGTTGTTGGTTTGCTTTCTAGACCAATTGTGCATCTCGGCTTCCTTTTTGTACATTCCCATTGAAAATGGCCCAATTTACCACAATTGAAGCACTTCACCTTATGCTTTTGTCTTCTCCTTGGTTCATCCTTTGCTTGGATTCTATAGCCATCTTGTCTCAAATTTACATCTTGTTACCTCTAAATCTGCCTCTTGAAAAGTAGGCTTTCTCAGTAGAGTTAGTTTCATCAAACTTCCTTCTAACTCTCTGTTCTTCCTGCAACAAGTATCCACTTAATTCTTCAAATGTTAGAGTATCAATCTTATCAGCAACTTCTAAAGATGTGATTAGATATTCATACATTGTGGGAGACTATTAAGAGTTATCTCAACTAATGATTTTTCTTCAACATTCTCTCCCATAGCCTCTAACTGATTCTTTATCTCCTTTAATTTTGTAAGATGATCTGTCACATCTTGATCATTTGTCATTCTTAAATTATGTAATTGCCTTTTTAGATGCAAAATCCTAGTCTTTGTAGGCTTCTCAAATATTTCCTTAAGTGTTTTCCAAGCATCATTTGCATTATTAATATCTTGAATTTGTGGGATGATTTCATCAACAACAGACATACCAATAATAGCTAAGGCTTCATTATTCTTTCTTTTAAATTGGGTTAACTCTCTATAATCAACAAGGGCTTCTTTCTTCTTCTACAAATTCCCACAAATCTTTTGCAAGCAATACATTTTTTATTTTTTATTTCCACAAAGAGTAATTCTTTCCATCTAATTTGCAGTCAGGAATTAAAATGCTTGAATAATCCATCACAATAATAATTTTTCACCAAGATTCAATCTCATATTTCATTCACCCAAAAATAATTCTTCAATTTAAATAAGAGAATCCCCAAGAAAAATTGTTAATGACACAAAAAAAACAACACTAGATATGTGGCCCTTCTAATTCACAAAAAAATAAAACAATCTTACATAGTCTTCTCTATTATGGCAGCCACATCAAACTGCATTTTTCTTGCAGCATCCTCTTTATTTTTCCCCCAAAAAAGCTTCTCCTTCACAAGTAACAACAATTCTTTTTTCTCTCTCTCCAATCTTAGACACATTTGGCTTTCATATACCTAACCAATTCACAACCATCTTTGATACTATATTAGAAATACAAACACACACAAGAAAATATGGATTGAAAATGGTTTCTTAAGGATTTTGTTCAGCACCAAATTATATAATACAATGGATGAAAAAAAAAAATTGATATTTCTAGATGGTCTGTAGAATATGTAGTGCCCACTTCCCTTCAACACATTTTGTTATTGATTCTGATCATCGTTGACTATACTTATGGACATTACCATAACTTTTGAGTTGGTATGATGTTACACATTAGAGATCATGAACTATGGTTGATTTAGATTCATTTGTGATGCCTGTGGATTATTAGAGACATTTTAAATTGATGTTGATATAATGCTTGGCATGGTTATATATATATATATATATATATATATATATATATATATATATATATATATATGTATGTATGTATGTATGTATGTATGTATGTATACATATGTATATGTATATGTATATGTATATGTATATATATATATGTATATATATATATATATATATACACACACACATACATACATACATATACATACATACATACATACATATACACACACACACACACACACGTTTTTCGTACATGTGATATTTCGTCATATCAAGTAAACCTTGAAAATCGAACTAATTTTGGGATCATATGTTTATTGAGAAGATTTTAAATAATATTGTTACTTGTTTAGAGGATGTTGTGATTCATATATAGATGATTTTGGAAGTTATATTTTATATTTATTTTGGATGATTTGATGCAGTGACAAGTTCAAAGGAGGTATTTTCATTTTGCGGTAAACCGGTCACAAAAAACATTGGGGGATTGGAGCTCAACCACATTGGAATTTTAGAGGAATTTAACAAGGGTCACTATGACAACGTGTATTTGTTATTTGTGTATGTTGTAATTGTTGTTAAGGGTTAGCATGGGGGATCATCTTCAAATGTGACCAAGGGGTTATGTGTATTCTTTTATTTAGTTTACTTTGTTTAATTTTAGTATGTGGTTTTTAGTGATGTATTTTTCCTTTATTATCTATTTAATTTGTGTCTAGATTAGTGAGTAATAATGTTGTTAAATAAATTAATTTGAGTCAAAATAATGCATTTATTAGAGCTGATGGCTCTTTGATTATGTGTTGTATGTAATGTGTAAGTAATTTTGAGTGTGAAACACTCCACCTTCCTTTTGAAATTCAGATCTGTCCTTAGGGGCTGATTTTAGAGGGTTGTGGGACAAGTTAATCTTGCCCCACACCTCTTAAATTTATATGCCAACCCTACTGATGTGTTAGGGAGTCAAAAATAGGCCTCATTATAAATTTTGGGAAGAAAAGTTCTAATTTTTAATTTCACTATCTTATATGAATTTAATTTTAGAAATTGGGGTGTGGACTTGGATCGTGTGTGTAAGTAATCTTCATTTTATTCACCCACCCTTTTAATTATGTTTTAGAGTTTGAATATAATTTTTGAGGTGGAGTTGAGGATGAGTGATGTGGCATCCTACATGGAGCCACCTCATCCTCCTCTCTCCCTCTTCTATTTATTCAAGTTCCTTGGCTTGTTTTTGGGGGTCACTTCATTTGGTTACTTCATTCGGTGACTAGATTTTGTTTGGTTACTTCTTTTTGTTTTGAGCTCTTGTAATTGGTAAGAGAGTTGGAGATTTTTATGTAATGCTTGTGGATTGCTGAATATTTTTGTGTGTTTGGATTGTAAAATCTTGTTATTGAACTTTGGATCAAACTCTACAATGGAGAGGTAGGAGCTTGGGTCTTTAAAATGTTCTTCTTTTATTTATGCATATGTGAATACTTTGAATATTTTGGTATGTTGTTAGTTGGTTGGGTAGATTACCTAGGTATGGTGTAGGAGAAGACTATGGGGATCTCTTGTTGGGAGGAATAAGAGTTTTGGGGAGCTATAAGTGTATTGTGGAGGGAGTTTGGGATTGGGTTCCAACTTGTAAAATAAATAGCTTGCATTTCTTTACTCGTTATGGGGTGCCATAAGAGTTTTGGGAGGTATAAGATAATGAGAGGTATAAGGGGTACTTGGGGGAGGAATAAAGACATGTAGATGTTTTTAAAAGACACACACACACACACACACACACATATGTATATGTTGGTGGATTTATCTTAAGGTGGACACCCATTTCCTCATTGGGAGGTATAAGCAACTTCCCCCATAGGTCTTGCTCCTTTGGCTTGTGCATGATGAATCCTGAGTATTGTTTGTTGTTCTTCTTGTGGTTGTAAACTGTAGTATGTATTTAGACTATGTTCTATATGTGAATATTATTTTTGTGTTGTGGAAGCCTATTTGTTGCCATGAGTTGAAATACATCTCTTTTTGCTTTATGGTTGGGGCTTGGGTGCCAATGAGGAGGACGACTTCTCCTATTGATTGGAATTCTTGGTTGGGTGGAGAGCATTGCCCCTCCTCCTTTTTCTTGTTGTGATCAAAATAAATATGGTTGATCTTCTTGTTTTTGGTCTGGAGCTGAGGATGAAGACAAATTTAGCAGTTTCTCCTTGGGTTCCTTATTTTGAAATTTCTCACTTCAAGTGGATGGAATTGTAATAATATTTGTGGTGGAAAGTTGCTCTGTTTCTCAAATGGAATCTACACTTGGATGTGAGAGATGTATTTTCTATAAGTTATATTTGATGAAGGAAAAAGGGAGTTGTAAAAAGAATTATTGGAGTTCAATAGAAGTTGTTTTAGTTACCAAAAATGATATGGTTTTCATTTGAAATCTATGTTCGAAATATATTGTGAAATCTCTCGTTTGAAATCTGAAAAAGAAATACGTATGAAGAAATATTACATTTCTCTGCTTCAACTGAAATGTATGGTTTTAAAGTAGAACTACATTTTGGGTTTCACGCATTGATTGAAGTTAAACATTGTAAAATTGGAATGGGATGGAACTAAATATTTAAAGTATGATAATTAAAAGTACATGCATTTGAGTTTAAGTATGATTTCTATTAGGATTCACTTTGTAAATAATGCAAATAAATGTCGAAAAAATAGATAGACCACCCCTGAACTATGAAAGGAAAAATGAAAAATTAAAATGAACTAAGGACGATAAAAAAACTTTTCAAAATATTTTGTATTGCCCTTGCAATTTACATAGTTCATCTTTAATTCAAAAGAAGAAAAATAATGGAATTTTGCGAAAAAGAAAAGAAAATTGTATTCAATCTCAAGATTAATCAATTAATCCCTACAAAATCCATCCTAATCCTCCTAAGTGCAATCCTCCACGTTAGCTTGGAATGTCAAGAAAGAAAGAAGGGCGGATTGAATTTCTTAGGGTAACTTTTGCAAAAAAGCAAAAGTCACAAATTCCTCTATGGCCCTCCATCCTGCCAATTTTCTTTTGGGAGAAAACCTCCGTGGGTTTGCAGGTCCGCACTTTATAATTTTACCCTTTTAAAAAAGGGAAAAAATTCCTAAGTTTCCTTGCTAGCCCGCCTTACTGCAAGTCACTATCAGACTTGACACTGGCTTTGTTTGGCATTGGTAGAGGCACGAGTTGTTTTTTTACCTTCGTACTTTTTAACACAAATGTAAATATTTCTAATTTTTCCCTGATGATCTACTCCCCCACTTGATATTTTGAGCAGGACATGTGGTGTCCCCGGATGTCAGCGGAGGTGTGGGTGTTTTTGAACCTTTTTTCCATTTCACACAAAAAGAATTTAAATCCAAATTACCACCGACGACCCACCTTCCCGCATTGTCTTAAAAATGTGCCACGTGTCCCTTGTGGCTTGGGAAAATTTTGACCCCTAGCCCGCTGGCCCACCTTTGGGAAAATTTTTCCCAAGGCCCGAGCCTACCTTTGGGAAACTTTTCTTCCCTGACCCTACCGGCCTCAGTAACTTAAGAAATATGAGGAGTTAGGAGGACTTATTTATATCATTGGAAAGGGGAAGGAATTTTCTATCTAATGGATATGCTTTTAGGAAATCTTAAGTGCATGAAATATGTGAAAATCAGGTTGAAGTTTTAAAATGATCCCGAGAGTGGGTATACGGGAGATTGCCCCTTTTTAACCGAAATAATTAACTCTAGAGCATGGGTTGACATTTTTGAAGGGTCATGTTAGGGGATAAGAGAATGTTTTTCTAACCCTTGTATATAAGGACCTTGGTTGTTGTTTAGACCTCGTAAAATTAAAAACCTTGGGAATTTAATTGTTTTTGCCCCTTTGACCCTCTAAAATTAATAAAGGAGCATTTAAATATAGTGTTAATTTAATTATTTATCAAACTAACACCTAAGAGAAATTATCCATATCGGATTAATTATACTCATTAATTTTGTAATGTGGATCTAATGGTTGTTACAACAAGAAAATTTCTTTTAGTAAATTATAATTGACTTTGAATCCTTGTTATAGAAACTGTAGTTTTCAAAGCCCGTTCGAGGACTCGCCTTTCAAAAAAATTATTCCATAATTTTCTATCTAAACCTAGGTTTTTCTTGGGTCTTAAGTGGTCATTTTAGCAAGCGTCACACTTAGTATCAGATTCATGGGTTGAAATTCTTGGACCTTGGGCCGAAATTGAAAATAGAAACTAGTTAGCAAGACTTGAACCTCTCGTGATTAAAATAATAAGATTGTTCAAATTGTTGAACTTACCTAGTGGCATTTTGTCAAACCTAGATAACTAAAAATGTTAAAATTAAATGGATATTCTTATGAAATTCTGGTGTAACAAGAACTTGTTTTCCTTTGAAAGATGATGTTTGATGAGTACTCACTTTGTTTTAGTCGTATGATGCGATAAACCCTAGTGAGAATCTTCCTTGTTGGAATGATAAATTGTATGGTGTGAGTCTTGTGATTTGGCATTTGTGGTTGTGTCTGGGGTTAGAAAGAGTAAATTAGAAGTTGTTTAGTCATCTAAAGTTCCCCTCTTTCCTTCAAGTGGTTGGATGAGTTAGTTTGGGTTGCTACTTTGGTGACTTAATCCCTGTATGAGTAAGTGGATATTAGGTCTTGGTGTTGCTTTTGATCTAGCCTTGCGTATGCATTCTTATAACTGAGCTTGAGGTATAGTACCCCTATTGGCGGCCATGAAGGGATGTGAAGTGATTGTGATGTTGACTTTATGTATTTTGTATATTCGTAAATTGGTGTTATTTTATCAAGGACCAGCATTTTTTTATGATTGGATTGAGAAGCTTTGAGGCTCTTTTAGTTATTTGTATTTTTTTGCGAGGATTTTCAGACATTGCAATGCAGCTACTTAGCCACTTTTCCTTGATTTCCAATATTTCTTGGATTTTACTTTGACTAGTGACTCGAGCTCGTTTATCTATTGGCTACTTAGCTAAATGTTACGTGATTCTTTCTTGCATGTTGTTGAGCTGGTTCTACACTATTTGTATTGTGACATTCCATCGTATGGGGGTACACCCTAGGTGCCTTGAACGTCCTCTTAGGTGCTTTAAGTTATGTCTTGGTTTTGGAAAGACGGAACCCTGAGTGTGCCTAGGATCTTGGAGTGACTCTTTCATTACTCAGTCTTCCTAGTAAGAGATTTCATGGTGTAGTGCAGTCTTGTTGGTAGTTTGATAGCTGTGGTGGTGATTCTCTTACAACCTGGTAAGAGCTTTCCTCCTCATCAGAGTAGATGTGTTTGGTTATGGGCTTATGGATTGTGTTAGGATCGGATTGAATCTTGGTTGACTGTATATTTTACTAGATAAGTGTTTGTTTGGTAGTGATGTTCCATGATGGCATGTTAAGTTTTATCATGTTTTCCTTGTATCATCTTAAAAAGTATTGACCATTGGATTGAATGCATTTCGGAAGTTATGGTTAGATTTAATCCCATTCGAGTAGTGTGTTGAATTAAGTGTGCTTGTTTCCTCTCTTTGACCTATGAATAAGGCTACCCTTGTCTTAACCCTTTAGATTTTATGAGTAAAAACTCTATGACCTATTAATCTTTGGATTATGTGGAGACACTTATGGATGTTGTTGGGTCTTTTGAACCTTGCTCTTAGATATGTTAGTTTGGTAGATCCTAATAATTTTTTTAATATCTCGGTGGTGCTTATATTGTGCTCCTTATTTTAAAACTATAACTCTTGGTCGTAGAGACCATGTTTGGATAGATTCATTGATTGTTCTCTTGTATTCGATGTTTTCTAATGGAATGTGGTGTCCTTGGAGTAAAATTTTCATAGTCATCTTTTTGCTTGGCTAGTAGTATCTTACAAAATTATGGGTGTTGATTTAAAAACTTTCCTTGTCTTATTATGCAAATAAAATGTTTGAACCTAAACAATAAACATTGTTAAACCTCGTAAATTCGTAAAAGTAAATATGCCTCTTTAATGAGTCTTCCTTGTAACTTCATTGGAAATTGTAGAGACCCACTAGAAATGTTTAATGATGCTTGTAATTATTTGGTAAACCCTTGAAATATTGGTGTGGTACATGTTGAATGATAGATTCCTAGTTCTTACGAAATTAATAATGTGTTTGCTATGTTGAATGCCTCTTGTTCCTATAGAGTTAAAAATGTGATGTGTTGATTCATCTCTCTCTCCCATGAAAGTAATAATGTGATTTGGTTGCCTCTTCCTTCTCATTAAAATCTATTTGGTAAAATGATTAATTGATCATAACGAGACCCTAATTGAGGAACTTAGATTTTGAGACAAAAGTAAATAAATAAAATGGAACATTAGGAAAAAGGAGATGTTTTCTTGATATAATATTGGTAGATTAATAAAAGAAATCAAACTATGTGGAAAGAAAATGGAAAGGAAATTTTTCTCATTTTACCTTCCTTAGAAGTAAAATAAATGTTTTTTCCACCTATTCCAAATGGCGAGAGATCCTGTAGCCCTAGTGGTGCTCTTTGGGTAAGTACAACAAGTTGGCAGCCAATTAAGTGGACATCAAATCCTGAATTTTATATCAAAAACATCAAAACATCAAATTTAGTCTTTCACGGACTTGAACCATGCCGAAAAGGTAAAAAATATGTCATAAAACCTGTACCATCACATAGGGAGACTATTACTTTCCTAGAAATATTTATTTTAAAGTGAATAGAATAGGATAAATATCATTTTATAATTTTTACTAATAGTAGGTCTTTAAGACACTTTTTCCTTTGAATGTTTATGTCTATGTTTAAGACTGTAAATATTGTTTCACATTTTAATTTGATAAAACTTATACCGTCCTAACCATGGTGAAATTATATACATGTTCAAAAATAAATTATTTGATTTAAATATTTTTTTGATGAAGTTATGGTGGGAAAATGGAAATTGTTATGTTTTCTTTATGTTTTCGACCACTTTCATGGAAAAAATCATAAAAAATAAAACATTGCTAAAACAATACAAAATAAAATTTATCCCAAGATAGATAGCGGTGTCTAACTTCTCACCAAAGGAAAAATATATATATCAATTTTTGGTCATCCAAATCACGGAAAACAAACTACAATCTTATAGGTGTTTTAAAAAAAAACAAGTTATTGAATTTTGAGTGTTTAATATAGCTAAATTTGTCCAATTTTTTTAAAAATTATTAGTTTAGAAACTATATTCGGATGCTACGATTCATATGCATATATATTTTTTCTAATTTTGAGTGTATGCATTGCTAATAATCCCTAAAAGTTTATATTATGTTGTTATTTGCAATATGACGTCCACTTATGTCCCCCCCCCAACTTGCTGCACTTACCCCTTTATAACACAAACTTGTGATGTCATAATAAAAGGAAGTTTTAATCAAGAAAACTTGTAAGGATTGTGTTTAACAAGCAAACTATAGATTTGGATTTAATGAGTCAATTTATAAAACAACTAAGATTTATGTGTGTGAAGTGCAATGTTTAGTTGAACCTTTAGCTCTACTACCTACCCAAAATTGTGAAACATCTTGTTGTTAGTGACATGTTCAAATTTCGTAGTACTCCATTGTTCATGGATGTATGTGCCTTTCCCTTGTAGGATTTTGGTTCTGTCGTAACCTTTTTGCCTCACATCTCAACAAGTGGGAGTTGTGGCCTTTAGGATTGGTCTTATCTCTTGTTTTTAAGGAAACAACCTCCTTGTGTGTTGATTTAGTCCTTGGGGACATAGGTCATTGTAATTTTAAGAAAACATATGTTAAGGATATGAGATAACTTTGAGAAAACCTCTTTCTTCTTTTTCTTAAGTCACCTTGTGGTTGTTGCCCTTTTACTTTGTTGAGAAGGAAAGTGCATGTTGTTTTTGTAAGGTTTTTATTCACTTTTGGTATGATGCTCTTCTAGGCTGTAGTTGGACCCCCTCTCGTTACTTGTTTCTTCTCTCTAGCTCCCTTGAGTACTCTTTGATGTTATGACTTATGCATGTGCTCTCTTATGGCTATTTCAAACTTGAGCAGGGTTTAAGGTAAATAAATCCCTTTGTGTTGTGTAGAGTGGGTGGTGCCTATTGTATTGATATGTTAGTTCTAGTGTAAATTCCTTCTAAATGTTTGACATTTCTAAATTAGGTTAGTGTTGTGTGTTCATTTCTTGAATGTAAAATCAAGTTATATAAAACCTTAAGGTCATGTTTCCTTAGTATTTCCATGAAAATTTTATTGTACCCTCTTGGGTTGTAGAAGTGCTTCCCATGAATAGTTTTCTTGATGGTAAATGTGTTGGCTAACTTAAGTGTCCTTCCTTGTTGTTAAACCTCATCTTGTGTGATCTCAAAATTGTGAGACCTTTGAGTAGACATGTTTTCTCGTATAAATTGATAGTCATGGTTGTTATGTGCTAGCCTTGTCTAAATAACAAACTTTGAAAGCATAACTTAACCTTAGTGTAATCCTTAACTTGTGTTGTTGCAGTATGTGGGATCCATGGGAGACTATATGGTCATTTCGAGTTCACGAAATTCTCCGGTCCTTCCTTTTCTTGGTGGTTATCTTTGAGACTCCTTGACCATTTCATGTTTTGATGCTTTATGTTGGAGCTTGGTTGACCATGTAGATTTACTCTATAGAATTATATGTTTGCAACCTTAAATAAATTTTAGGACTCATCCCTTTCAATCTCTCTTCTTCTTGTTAAATTACATTGGACCAAACTTGGGTTTTGTAGACCCACACTTCATTGAAGTAAAACAAATCCATAAAGGGTGTGATCCTTTTCTTGTTGCATTGTTTCCCACCTCTCTTTCTAATACTTTCGAGAGGAAGTCAAGTCTAAGGGAGGGGGATGTAGTGCCCACTTCCCTTTGACACATTTTGTTATTAATTACGATACTATTGATTATACATATGGACATTAATATAGCTTTTAAGTTGGAACGATGTTAGACATTAGAGATCATGAACTGTGGTTGATTTGGATTCATTTGTGATGCATGTGGATTATTAGAGAACTTTTATATTGATGTTGATACACTACTTGGCATGGTTATATATATATACACATTTTTATATATATATATACACACACACACACACACACATTTTTGTACATGTGATATTTTGTCATATCGATTAAACCTTGAAAATCAAACTAATTTTGGGATCATATGGTTATTGATAAAATTGTAAATAATATTGTTACCTATCTAGAGGATGTTGCGATTCATATAGATGATTTTAGAAGTTATATTTTATATTTATTTTGGATAATTTGATACAGCCACAAGGCCAAGGAAGTATTTTTGTTTTGTAGCTAAACAGGTCACAAAAAACATCAAGGGATTGAGACCAACCACATTGGAATTATAGATGAATTCAACAAGGGTCACCATGACAATGTGTATTTGTTATTTGTGTATGTTTGAATTGTTGTTAGGGGTTCCCATGGGGGGGATCCTTCAAATGTGACCAAGAGGTTATGTGTATTCTTTTATTTAGTTTCCTTTCTTTAATTTTAGTAAGTGGTTTTTAGTGATGTATTTTTCCCTTTATTATCTATTTAATTTGAGTCTAGATTAGTGAGTATTAATGTTGTTAAATAAATTAAATTGGGTCAAAATAATGCATTTATTAGATTTTATGGATCTTGGATTATGTGTTGTAAGTAATGTGTAAGTAATTTTGAGTGTGAAACACTCCACCTTCCTTTTGAAATTCGGATCTGTCCTTAGGGGCTGATTTTGGAGGCTTGTGGGACAAGTTAAACTTGCCCCACACCTCTTAAATTTGTATACCAACCCTACCTATGAGTTGGGGAGTCAAAATTAGGCCTCATTATGTATTTTGGGAAGACAAGTTGTAAGTTTTAATTGCACTATCTTACATGAAATTAATTTTGGTCCTTGGGGTGTGGACTTGGATTGTGTGTGTAAGTAATCAAGGGTCATTTTATTCACCCACCTTTTTAATTATGCTTTGGAGTTTGAATTTGATTTGTGAGGTGGAGTTGAGGATGAGTGATGTGGCATCCTACATGGAGCCACCTCATCCTCCTCTCTCCCTCTTCTGTTTATTCGAATTCCTTGGCTTGCTTTTGGGGTCACTTCATTCGGTGACTAGAATTTTTTTGGTTACTTCTTTTGGTTTTGAGATCTTGTAATTGGGAAGAGAGTTGGAGATTTTTCTGTAATGCTTATGGATTTCTAGAGCTTTTGGACTATTTGGATTTTAAAAGCTTGTTGTTGAACTTTGGAGAAAACTCTACTATGGAGAGGTAGGAGCTTGGCTCTATAAAATGTTCTTCTTTTATTTATGTATATGTGAATGATTTGAATATTTTAGTATGTTGTTAGTTGGTAGGGTTGATTTCCTAGGTATGGTGTAGGAGAAGACTATGGGGATCTCTTGTGCAGAGGCATAAGAGTTTTGGGGAGGTATAAGTGTATTGTGGAGGGAGTTTCGGATTGGGTTGCACCTTGTAAAAGAAATAGCTTGCATTTCTTTACTCATTATGGGATGCCATAAGAGTGTGGGAGGTATAAGAGAATGAGAGGAATAAGAGATACTTGGGGAAGGCATAAGGGATTGTAGGGGTTTTGAAATGATATATATATATATATATATATATATATATATATATATATATATGTGTGTGTGTGTGTGTGTGTGTGTGTGTGTGTGTGTGTGTGTGTGTGTGTGTGTGGTTTATGGGTTTATCTTAAGGTGGACACCCATTTCCTCATTGGGAGGCATAAGTAGTTTCCCCCATGGGTCTTTCTCCTTTGGCTTGTGCATGACGAATCCTGAGTATTGTTTGTTGTTCTTCATTTAGTTGTAAAGTGCAGTATGTATTTGGACTGTGTTCTATATGTGAATATTATTTTTGTGTTGTGGAAGCCTATTTGTTGCCATGAGTTGAAATACATCTCTTATTTCTTAATGGTTGGGGCTCTAGGGCCAATGAGGATGATGAATTCTCCTCTTCATTAGAATTATTGGTTGAGTGGAGAGCGTTACCTCTCCTCCTTTTTTTTTTGTTGTGATCAAAAGATATATGGTGTACTTTCTTGTTGTTGTTTTGGAGCCGAGGATGAAGAAAAGTTTAGCGCTTTCTCATTGGGTTCCTTATTGTGAAATTTCCCACTTCAAGTGGATGGCATTGTAATAATATTTTTGGTGGAAACTTTCTCTATTTTGGAAAGATGGATGTGAGAGATGTATTTTCTGTAAGTTGTATTTGATGAAGGAAAAGGGAGTTGTAAAAGAATTATTGGAGTTCAATAGAAGTTGTTTTCGTTACCTCAAATGATATTGTTTTCATTTGAAATATGTGTTTAAAATATATTTTGAAATCTCTGTTTGAAAATTGGATAAAGAAATACGTATGAAAAAATATTATATTTATCTATTTCATTTGAAATGTATGATTTGAAAGTAGAACTACATTTTGGTTTTTCATGCATTGATTGAAGTAAACTTAAATATTTAAAGTATGATAATGAAAAGTAGATCCATTTGAGTGTAAGTATGATTTCTATTTGGATTGACTATAAAACTTGCAAATAAATGTCAGAAAAACACACAGAGTACCCTGTAACTATGAAAGAAAAAATGAAAACTTAAAATGAACTAAGAAGGATCAAAACACTTTCCAAAATAGTATGTATTTCCCTTGCAATTTACATAGTTCATCTTTAATTGAGAAAGAAGTAAAATAATGCAATTTCACATAAAAGAAAAGAAAATTGTATTGAATCTCAACCTTAATCAATTAATCCTTGCAAAATCTATCCTAATTCTCCCAAGAGCAATCCTCCATGTCAGCTTGGCATGTCAAGGAAGAAAGAAGGGTGGATTGAATTAATTATGTTAAGTTAAAAAGTCTAGTTCACATTTTAATGGCAGGAAAGATGTTTTCTTAAAATTCATCCACCTAAGTTCATCAAAAATGAATTTTGATGTTTCCTATATAAAGAGGAGTTCAAGCCCTTTCCAAAAATTCCTTATTTTCCCAAATCCAAGCTTCCAGTCGTAAGTTATGGCCTTATGAAGTTTTTACTTCGCTTATTTATTTATTTATTTTAAAGGAAAAGTTTGTAAATCAGACCATCGGGCCCGAAAATTTCTTTGGGCACCTTTTGCAAAAAAAGCAAAAAGTCACAAATTCCTCCTCCACGCCCATGAGCCTCGCCAATTCACTTTTAGGAAAAAAGTTCGCGGGTTCACGGGCCCACACTTTCAAATTTTACCCTTTTATAAAAGGGAAAAAAATTCTAAGTTTCCCTGCCGGCCCGCCTTGCCATAGGCCACTGTTGGACTGACACGTGGCTTCGTTTGGCATCGGTGGAGACACGGGTTGTATCTTTTAACTTCATAGTTTTTAATGCAAATGTCAATATTTCTAAGTTTTCCCGATGGTCCGCTCCCCTATTTGAGATTTTGGGTAGGACACACGTGGCGTCCTTGGACTTCGGCAGAGGCACGAGGGTTTTTGAACCTTTTTTCCCTTTCACACAAAAAGAAATAAAATCTAAATTACCACCGACAACCCGCCTTCCCGCATTGGCTTAAAAAAATGCCACATGTCCCTCACGGCTTGGGAAAATTTTCTTCCCCATGCCTACTGGCCCGCCTTTGGGAAAATTTTCATACCTAGGCCCGTAGGCCCACCTTTGGGAAAATGTTCTTCCCTAGGCCCGTCGGCCAGTAACTTAAGAAATATGAGGAGTTAGGAGGAATTCTTTATATCATTGGAAAGGGAAAGGAATTTCCTATCTAATGGATATGTTTTTAGGAAACCTTAAGTGTGTGAGATATATGAAAAATCAGGTTGAAGTATTAAGATGAGCCTGAGAGTGGGTATATGGGAGATTACCCCTTTTTAAATTGAAATGATTAACTCTAGAGCATGGGTTAACCTTTTTGAAGGGTCACGTTAGGGGATAAGAGAATGTTTTTCTAACCCATGTATATAAGGACCTTGGTTATTGTTTAGACCTCGTAAAATTAAATACCTTGGGAATTTAATTGTTTTGGCCCCTTTGACCCTCTAAAATTAATGAAGGAACATTTAAATATAGTGTTAATTTAATTATTTATCAAATTAACACCTAAGAGAAATTTAACTATATTTGGATTAATTATACTCGTTAATTTTGTAATGTGGATCTAATGGTTGTTACAATGAGAAAATTTCTTTTAGTAAATTATAATTGACTTTGAATCCTTGTTGTGGCAACTGTAGTTTTCGAAGCCTGTTCGAGGACTCACCTTTCAAAAAAAATCCATAATTTTTCTATCTAAACCTAGGTTGTTCTTGGGTCTTGAGTGGTCATTTTAGTGAGCGTCACATTTGGTATCGAGCCATGGGTTCAAACCCTTGACCACCGGGCTGACATTGAAAATAGAAACCAGTTAGCAAGACTTGAACCTCCATGATTAAAATAATAATAAAATAATAAAGTTGTTCAAATTGTTGAAATTGCCTAGTGGCATTTTGTCGAACCTGGATAACTAAAAAAATTTAAAATTAAATTGATATTCTTACAAACTTCTAGTGTAACAAGAACTTATTTTCATTTGAAAGATGATGTTTGATGAGTACTCACTTGTGGGTATCCCATATTTGTGGCTTCATGTATTTTTATGTTTATGTGATTAATTATTTGAGTCGTTGTTATACCCCACATTTTCTTTCTATTTTTCTTACAAAAATAAAATATGATGTGTTTAAAAAATTATGAAAGTGAGTTGAATATTACTAATACGAGGTTTAGTTTACAGGTATACATGTGTATATAATTTCAAAAGGGATAAACACATGTGCATAACTATATACCAAACATAATATCCACACTCGTCACCTCACATTTGTAAATGTTCAATAATTGCAACTTGTTCTTGATGTATAGGCTTAGATGATTTTACTTGTTTTATATATGTGATGATTTAATTAATGATCGATAAATTGGACTATTGCTAAAAATTACTTTGTGATGGAAATGTATGTTTTGAACCATCTTGGACAACTTTGCAAAGTATATATTATTTCTAACATTAAGATTTAATGGTTGCAAACCACTTTGCAAGTTATATTTATAATAATTATTTCTTAAAAGCACTAATTCCTCTTGGCATTCAAATTGGGTAAAAACACCTCAAGGAATATTAAAAATGTCTTTATTGATAGCCGTCGATAAGGTAAAGGTTTACTTGTTTGATCATGATACAAGTATAACAATCTTAGACAATAAGAAAAATTGAAAGTTAAATGTTTAGACCATATAAACCTTGCTTGGTTGAAAGCTATGATTTTGATTTGATCATCGACTAGGGAGAAATTTAATTGGTTTAAGCAATAGTATTTGATCATAATGAAATTTTAATGTTTTGGGTCCATATTGCAAAAATGTATTGTAGTTAATATGAAGTAGCCATGGACCATGAAGGGATTTTAATTGATAGAATTCTTCTTTCTCGTTAAGTGGTGATAGATCATGGAAATGATTTTTCAAAAAATAATTATTGATTTTTTTATATCTAGCTACCATGTGACCTTGCATTAAAAAAAAAAAAAAGATAACTTTAAACATAGAAAAAAATGAACTTAACATGAAAAAAATACATGTAAAAGGAATTTCGCATAACTTGAAGAGATGAATTTATTGGGGAAAGAAAAAATGATCTCGATAGAAATTTAATACATTTATTGAGATCATGGATTTTGGTGGATGGAATAAGTTTGGATTGCAAAGAAAAAGATATGCAAAACATCCATAATCGTATTTTTCTCGCTTCGCTATTTTTCTCTTCTCTTCGTGAATAGAGGAAAAATCTGAAGGAAATATGGAAAATGGAGGGGCGAGTGGCGTATTTTACTACAATTTGACGTAGTTGTTTTAATCTATTAAAAAATGGTAGGTTTTACTTTGTGCGTGGTGCACTTCCTAGAAAAACATGTCGATGTCCTTGTTATCCATGTATACCGGTTTTTCGATCTGGTCTCTCTTATTATGACTAATTTTGGGAAGAAGGAATTTGGGGAAAATGTGTATTTACTCTAGGCATGGTTATCTAACTTTGATTTTCTTGTTTTGCTTTGAAATAAGTAAATATGGTTTGGGTTTTCTCATATAGCTTTGAATCTGGAAAATACGAAGTCATATCAGTAAAATATGATAAGGAATCTTGCAAAAAAAAAAACATATGAGTGAGTGGGAAATTTGTAAAATGGTTATTCTTATTGCTTGAGAAACATCGGTCACCGATTTTCAATACTTACAGTGCTTGTTTCATTTTTAAGTGTATATAGAAGTAATAAAGTATGGTATGTAACAAAACTATAAATTAAAATTGGGTACTATGTAAAGGAATATTTTCCCATGATGTTGCATTACTATTGTAATATTACCTACATGCTTTAAATAAGGAATATTGTTGGTTTTCTATATTGGTTTCTTATCAGGGGAGATATGACAATGCTTAATTTACGAAGTTTGGACTTATTTCATTTCGAGAAGCTAAGAAATATAGCCCATATTGGAATCCAATATTACTAGTTTTAGATTCCAAAATGTTAAATATTAGAATTATCTCGCCATCCAAAATCGCATATATTACAATCTAGAATCACATATATTGGAATCCATCTATTATAATCCAAAGTCACATATATTAGAATTTATCGTATTCCAAAATCACATATACGGAATCTTAAAATCAAAATATTGGAATCCAAAATTGATTTGTAAAATAATAAACATAACAAGTTGTTATTTTGTACAGGATAGAAGTCACCAGGGTTTAATTTTTACTTTGAATTAAGGTTCTTATCAGTTTTAAAATTTATTTAAGATTAAACTATGTAGTTATTGGAAAAATCATTTAATGATTACAATAAATCTAGCATTGACATGCATAACCATAAACATAACATGTTTTTGTTTTATACAAAGCTAGTGGTGCTAGGATTTAATTTTTTTCTTCGAATAAGGTTCTTAATAGATATAAAATCCCATTAATATTAAACTATGCAGATCTTGGTAAAATATTTTAATGATTTCATGGAATTTGATATTGGTCTGCAAAATAATAAATCGATCATGTTTCTTTTTTATACGGCTAATGACCACTAGGATTAATTTTTGTTTGGGAATAAATTTCTTATCAATTTGAAATTTTCCTTAAGATTAAACTATATCGATCTTGGTAAGCTATATTAATGATTTCATGGAATCCAACATTGATCTGTAAACAATAAACATAACATGTTTTTATTTTATAAGGGTTAGTGGATGCTAGGCTTTAACATTTTCTTTGGAATAAGGTTGTTATAAGTTTTAAAATTCCATTAACATTAAACTATGTAGATATTGGGAAGATAATTTAATGATTTTATGGAAGCCGACATTAGTATGCAAAATAATAAATTGATCATGTTTCTTATTTATACTAGGTAGCAATCTGCTAGGCTAATGACATTCAATAGATGTGAGACACTTCATTTACTATGATGTGATTTAATCTCAACATAACCATAAAATTACTAAAGATATTGTGAAGAAACTAGTAGATGGAAATGATCTAGAATATGAGAATATAATTAAATGTAAAACCATTCTAGATATATTTTCATATTTAAATATAGATATCAAATTAACTTTAAAATCATTCCATATATATTTTCATATTTAAATATGGATATGATATTAATTAAAATTAAATATAAAACCATCCCAGATATCTTTTTATATTTTTTTTTGCTATTGATACCTAGGGAGATGGCCCTAGCCTACAAAAAAATAAACAAGGCTTGAGACCATGATATCAATGATTATCGATGGACACTCATAAAGTGAGAAGGAACATTATCATGAAAATTACATACAAAATTCATGGGGGAATATTTGTAATCATTTTGAAATCCCCATACCTATTCTATTTCCTAAATACAAAATATAAATTCTCCAGCATTATATGCCATCTACTATAAGAAAATTCAAACCTTATGCAACCAGGCTAAAGAACTTGTAGATATTTTGTAGAAAAGACACATACCAAACCATATATTCCATTCTCCCACCTGATGGCATCTTAATAACACTTCCTACATCATAATTTTTTAGGATTTGTATAGAAGAAGAAGACAACTCAATGCACCATTCATGCATTTCTACCTTGGCGCTTGCTACAAACATGACCACCTCTTCCATCCCAAATGGAATGGAATGCACACCTCTATCCAAAGCATGGATATGAAATTGCATGCTAACCAAGCACTCCTCAAATCCTTCATGTTCTTTGTGTAGAATAAACTATCCGAAAGAATTAGATAGGATATTGGCCACACATAGTCCTGGGCCATATCGAACACATTCCTTCTTCCAATTGATTGATTTGGGTCAATCATCAGTTTCCTCATGCTTTCACATATGTCCTCCTCTTCATCCTCTTCAAACTTTCCACAATAGACCACACTTTCTCCAACCAACCCCTCATGGTGGCATTCTTAATTTTACCATCCATCCAGGTAGATAATGAATCTCTAAGAACTTCTCCAGCTTAAGGGTCTTTTCCTTTTACGACTTAGTATAGCTTCCAATCCATCCACATTATTCATACTCTCAAATTGAAAACAACCCGTTGGAGATCTTGAATCCCTACCACTTAAACTTTCCCAAAATAGACTTACAAAGGAGATGCAAAACCCCGTAAAGCATCGCTTATAACACCCATTTGTAATTCACTTCGCATGCATGTAATGACATGAGATAAAAAATGGATTCCAAGAGAAGATATCCCCTTACAAAAAATTAACATCCCCATAGTAATTATAAATGCACAAAGACACTAATCCTTAACCCCTTGCATCACCTTCCACCATCCTTGAGTCCCTTGAATGAACAAACATGACATCACTGGGGAAATTATCCTCCCACACCTGATACTTTAAATGACAATTGTCCCACAGTTTGACCCCCATTAGCTAAGAAATCAACCACCATATTCCCATCTCTCTTAACATGGGAAAATCTAATCTTGGGTAAGGAAGAGAGAATAGATTTAATCTTATGATAAACTGTTTTTAGTGCCTAAGCATTAGAAATTTTACCTTGGGCTAAATCAATAATGATTTTTGAATCTCCTTCAATCCATAAATGCTGTCAATTCTATTTTTACCTCCAATAATCCAAAGAGGAGGTCCATTCCCTCCGCCACATTGTTAGAGGAGACACCATAGTTGATTGTCAAAGCTAAAACTAGTTAGCGAGTAGAATCTCTAAAAATACAATCGCATCTTGCAATTCCAAGGTTACTTTTTCAAGATCCTAAGTTTAAATTTATCCATCCCTCCTCTGGAGGTCTCCACAGACCAAAATAGTTTTCCTTAATCCCCTTATTAGAAGGATATATTTTTATATTTAAATATATATTCGAAATAAATTAAAATTCATTTTGTAAAGGTATAATTATTATAATTCATTTTAAGAGTTATTTGAATTTCATTGAAAAACTATTCTTCATGTTGGGATCCGAAATTCATATAATATATCATAGCAAATTAAAATTGTTTACACGATACCTATGAACGCACTAATTTTTGAGGTTGTGGAGAAATTATCAATTCCTTAAAATGATGTGAACAATTTTTCCACCAAACATTCTTTATTTGAGAGGATTATATGTTTTTTTTTTTTAAGTAAGAGAGTTAAAACTTAACAACTAGGTAATGCCAAAGTAGTTTATATAGGTAAATTAACATTAATAAAATTAGAATTCACCAAAAATAAAAATATTATGTACACTTTTAATAAATATTTAAATATGTATTATAAATTAAATCCTTTATTTTATTACAACATTACTAAAATTAGTCACATATTCTACATAATAACATTACTAAGATTGACACATACATTATAAAAAAATTGTTCTCAAATAAATTTAGGGACAAATTACATGCATTTTCTTTTTTGGATACTTAAAATATTTTGACTAGAGCTATGAACTGAAGGTCGATGCCCGTCTCTTACCTACAAATATCAAAATATTAGATCGATGAAGCGCTACATACAAAACCAAAAACAAGAATGAAAGATTATAAATAATGAGGCCAAAATATAACATGAACAATCGGGTCTATAAAAACATAAAGATGAGAACACAAAAAAGGGGGAATGACTGCAAACTATAGGTTTCCACCTCTAATTGGTCCATTGAGCCAAGTTTGAAATATTCCCAAGAAAGGTGAAGAATGATCATGAAACAATATTCATTATTCCTAGATCTAAAATCTGGAACCATATCACGAATTATTTTTCCACCATATAAGAATAATTCCAAACAACAAACCTTCAATTCCCAAAACTAGTAATTTTCAAGGCTTCCCTATTAGATCTCTAAAAACAAATTAGAATTAATGTAATATTCTAAAAGTGATAAAAATATAGTCAACATATTATCGCGATAATATTATATTTGGTTAATTCACACAAAAAATTATAAAATTATAACATCAACTTCATCACAAAGAAGATATAAATACTTGCCAAATTTTAAATTTATAATCTCAACATATAAAATAAAGAGTGGCCATATGAATGTACTAATGAATATCATTGTAATTTTTAAAAAATATTTAATAGTTATATAATTTTTTTGCTGCAATTTTTTGATGCTTTCTACAAAACTCAAACCCTAAGATAGTGTATGTGATATGACCGTGCACAAATTGTTCACTAACCACATGTTTGAAACAATTTTCTCCATCGATTTCCTCCCCACCATAAATTTTTCAAGAGGGTTTCCCTTTGGGCCTATTTTAATAAACAATGTGTCTCTAAATCCAAAAACATTATTTTCTCTACTCCAAATCTTTTGGAAATATTTTACCTAATTTCATTTTCTATAGAGCAATTTTAATTTCCCTAAAAAAGAATCGGTTTCAACTCATCTATGTTTTAAAAAAACCTTTATTATATTTTCAAGTTTTTTGGAAGAGAGATAGAAAGACCAAAATCCTACTTCACATTTTTTGATAGTAGCTTTAAAAATTCATGAGACCACCTCACAAGTTGATATTATCCTTACCAAACTTGAATGCCATCACCTTATGGGATTAGTTTTTCTCAAATAGCAAATTGTCTAAATCTAAAATAATAATTAATCCTTTTGGCCAACTAAAAAAGTAAATTTTTTCAATCTTCGGTAGTTTGATATTAACCAATTAAAATAATCAAAATTTCATTAGGTCAACACTTGTTGATTGAGATTATAGCTTGGATTCCCTCACACTCCCCCTCTATAGGTTCTTGTGATGCATGCACTATTTAAAAATAATAATCAACTAAAAACAAATTTTATGTCAAAGTAAATAAATACGTTATATAAATTTATTCATATGGAATATACTACTCTTTGCTAGACAATATTACATAGTTATAGTTTTATATTAGTGACCGCTAGATAAGCCATTAATGCCCGTAGACTATGCTTGGCTTGACATTATTTGATGAGCTTAGCGACCGCTAATGGCCAATTGCATAGAAGTATTTTTTTAATTCTCCACAATTTAATGTTAACCAATTACAAAAACATTAATCAGTTGAAAATAAATATCGTGGTTGGTGTAATTCAATTTGTGATAAAAATTTATTCTATAGAATTTACTACCCATTGCTAGATAATATTACATAATTATAGATGTATATTAGCAACCTCTAGGCTAAGCAACTACTTCCTAGACTATGTTTGGCTTGACAATATTTGATGAGCTTAGAGGCTGGTAATGGCCAACTACACAAAAGTAATTATTTTTCACTTGTTTGTAGTTTAATATTAACCAATTAAAAATATGACATAATTCTAAATAAATTAATTTAGTAGATGTATGTTAGCAAACACTAAGCTAAGCCATTACTGCCTGTACTATGTTTTGTTAGATAGTCTTTGATGAGCTTAATGGCCTCCATGCTTCTTATGGAGACACTATGAAATACAATTATGTGAGGCTTATCAATGGTTTTGTTTATAATTGAAAACAAATAACATATTTGTTTCATTATGTGAATTCGTGCATGATGCGATAAAAACCTCCCCATTTTGTATCAACACTAAAAAATTTAAAGTTTTATTAAACATATGTAAACAATGAAACTTGAAAACTTATCGCAGTGATAAATTTATAAAATGAGTAAATGCCACTCACCTTTTATATATTCATTGGATGTATTGTTATGACATTTGGCATAATAAGTTGAATGGTTTGCGACATGTTAGTAACAACATCATCTCCTTTGTTTTTAATTGGAGAATAAGAGACTCGTGGTCTTTCCTCTTTTGGTTGGTTTTCTACATAAATATTGTATTTATCGATCAAAGGCATCAAACCAACATTTTAATTTAATGTGATCTTAATCATCATACATTTTTTCAAATGAGAATAGTAATGTTTTAATAACATTTCTTGATCATACGATTCAACAATAAAAACCATAGATAAACCCGAGTCAACCAAAGCATGCAATGCAACAAGACTATCAGAAAGCACTATTATAGGATAATTTCCAAAAGAGATTTGTGTGAACGTATGAGACCAAAAATCAAAAGATATCTCATGAAGAAATGGATGTGTATTTCCTCGTAGGATGATATCTCTTGCAGTCACAAATTGTTGTGGAAGTTTCTCCATCCAATCCATGATTATTTCTTCTCTATCTCCATCCTTAAGATCACAATTGAGCACACCAGCTTATTGTGTACATAAGACAGAAGCTCTTAAATTTTCCATTGCTGTCATAAAATCTTTAAGATCCTTCCATAGTTGATTCCCCTTGTCTTTAAATTTTGCATTTATTTTTTACTATCTCTCTTAATTATTTTTTACAAGAAATAGGTAAGAGCATAATAATAACACAATTTAATAGACTAGATCCAAAACTTTAAGAAGATCCATTATTGCATTGGAAGTTATTACACCAAAAAAATTACACTAATCTACAATCACACATTCCACATTAAATGGATTAGTTGATGGAATAGATGATATTGTTGATTGGATCTAGAATGGATATGTATATTACAGGTAAACTCTTTTGTGTCTTCCATCCTTTCTAGAATTTTTTCTTCCATTGAAATCACGTAGTTGTCTATAATTGTTTGAGCTTCTATGGGAGAACGTCTACCACTATAACATTGATATTTTTTCTTGATGATTTCTCATTTCCTTGGGAATCATATTTTCCTTTTCCTTTTCTCTCTTCTCCCATGAGTACACACAACTAATGCGGTAGTGAAATTCATGTAGACATAAATTTTGAGTAGTATTGGCTTCATTGCATTATTTCAATACAATATTACCTAGATATCTACTTTTTGAATATTTTAGAAATTTTTCTCTCATTTTCTTGTCATATTTTACTCTTTGGTAGTAATATTCAAAAGTATTTTCTATGATACCTAGCTCAATAGAGCCAATTATCCATAATTTCCTTGATTTCACTTTATCATCTAGTAATGATAGCTCATCATGGGTAGTTCCTCTAATACTACTGAAGGAATTGCTTTTCAACCTTCTCCGAATTTAGCTAAAATTTTGGTTGATATCCTTAAAACGAGAATAAGCAAGCCCACTTGATCTAAAAAACTCAATTTTTTTGTCCATTTGTCCATATGTCCTCAAGAAACAATATAAATGTCCTTTTTCATAAAGAATTTGTTTGTAAGTAGATTTGAAAATGGAAATAAATTACTTCTTGAAAATCTAAATTGAAAGTGGATATATTATATTTACTTTCTAAATATTAAAAATTAAATTTTTATTACAAATGTATTAAAATAAGGTTTCTTTACCCTCCACTCCTCTGTTCTTTTATTTCCCACTGGGGCATCCGAGGACATCCTAGCAATAAAAAAATCAATTGAGCCTCAAGATTAATCTAGTTGTATACATCTAAAATGTTGACATGGTTAAATATGATTAACATGTCCCATAAATATCCCATCATCATCCATATAATAATTAATCACTAGATTAATTATTATTAATTAATCCATTTTATCATATTTCCCCTTTATTATTTTATCCTAACATTTCATTATTTATCCTTTTAAATCATTATTATTTCCCATTTCACCATTTTAAGCCATTAATCTCATTATTCTCAATAATTCGTCATATTATTCTATTTATTTCTTCATTAACATTTATAGGAATTTAATATTCCTACATCTCACCTACCACCTACCCTACACATCCCTACACCTAGCCTTTCCATCAAATCTCATCATGGATTATCCTAATCACATCATTTAACCTAATCTAATCCTTATCACATGCACATACTCACCTCTACATCTAGAGGCTTCTAAATCTAAAAGCATCTCCATTCTTCCCTCCAATTTTCAAATATTCAAATGCGTCTATACTATTCCATTGAATTTTTAATTCAATGGAAATCCCTCACAAAATCTAGAATTTCCATTCTATAATCTTCTAATCCTCTACTCATCCAATTCCAACCCTTGGATTCAATCCACCATGGAAATATCTCAACCATTCAATTTACTGCTCACAAGCTATAAATAAGGCTCTCATCCTCCATGAGATACATATTCTAAATTCATATCAAATTTCTACTATTTTATCCACTTATTCATCCATCCAATATATGTAAAATCTATCATCCTTAATCAATAATCAAGAATTCATCAAGTAATGAATGGGATGTGTTGCCCAAATCACCCACAAAAATCAAGCGACAATCAACCAATCTTCATCATCCAACAAGAAATCCAAGAGCACATCGAATCAACAAAGGAGGAGAATTCCACTTGTAAGTAAGTACAGCATATTACTTTCTCCTCTTTCCATCTTTCTCTATCGGAGGTAGTTGATTATGTGTGTGAGATCTTGTTTTAAATTGGTTTCATATTCATTTCATATTTTGCATGCTAACACAATTTTTCCTCTACATTTTTGGTGCCCACCATGGGGCTTACCCCCTCAATTTCAATTGAAATTACTAGCATTAGGCACTAACAACAAGATTTAAAAATTCAGAAATTTTTGTTATGATTTACCCTTTAAATCTTGAATTTTTCAGGTTTTATTTCTTTTTATTAGCACATATGTGACCTGTTTTAGTGCATATATTATAAACCAACGCATTTTTCTACTTTTACACTCGACTCTATGCATGAAGGAAACCCTTTAGATAATTTATCCCATCTCGTGGCACATTTATCATGAAACAACGCATATGACCTATGTTTTGCCACATTTGTCTGAATTGGTGCATTTGTTCTGCTTTTGCCACATTTGTCCCGAATTGGCGAATATGTGATCTATTTTAGTGCATTTTTTCTTTTATTTTTCTTACCTTCCGAGAGCCATAAATTTTGACCCCAAACTCAAAATGACTCCATTTTTAATTTTCTAGAAAGGTATTTAAGAGATATATCTAATGAAAGTGTTAATTTACAATTTAATTGTCTAATTTTTTCATGGTTTTCATTTTAATAAATATTTTCTTTTTAACTACAGATTAAATTATCTATTCTTGTTCCAAAATACTAACACTTTGTGTGCAACTTCCTATGCTTACCCAAGGATAGAAATCGACCTAAAACTACTAATCCTTTTTATTTTATAGCTCATTTGGTCCAATACATTTGGGGATATAAAAACTACTAATCCTTTGTTTTGCAGGCCATCTCTTGAAGACCCCTTTTGCATTTTGTTTAATCATCTTTTTACCATTTAAAATTAAAAATCTTCATATTATCTTGCATCTTTCATTTCTTTCATATTTTCTTGTTAAACCTAAAGGTTGGATTTCATGTATGCTCTCCTCTCACATCCTTGGATGATCTTGAGGATAAAAAGCTATCTACCTTCTTCCCTTTTAATTTTTAGTGGTACGGAGATGTGAATTTCGTCACCACGCACTTGTCATAGTCCTAGGAGTCTCTTGACCATGGGCTTCACCTCCACACATGTAGACACACTCCATGTTCTGGAGGGGTATTAAAATTCTTGGATATCTTTCGTTATTTGCTAAGTGTATACATGTTTTAAGTGTGAAGTGGAGTGAGGATATTTCACGCCCTAATACCCAAGCCTTAGACAACATCCTTGCAACATGGATTCGAGTCTCACGATCTAAATAAAGGAATTCCTTAGCAAGCCTTGTTTATCCTAGCATAGGTAACCTTCAGCGCAATCAAGCTATAGTGTAGGGGAAGGAACCATCAAAGATTACTTGCTGATCACAAGTCGACGTAAAGGGAGTCCACTCAAAGAGTGCCATTTTCGATGTGGTATTAAAAGTGGGCTATAGCTTGTTGAACACCCACTAATAGCTAGGATATGTGTTTGCATGTGTGTTCCTTTCTTATATAGCATTTTGACTACACATTAATCAACCAATCAAACATTTATCAAGAAAATCAATTCAACCCCCACATCAAAGCATAATTATACCTTATCCATCCATCTAATTACCTTAATCCTCTTTCCTAATGCATCCCTTCCACATCTAATTCCCCCATCTTAATCCTATCTTATCCCCATCCTATCCATACCCAATATTTTTCCTAAATCTTACCTAAACCCCCACCCTCGTCATGGCTCCCATCAAAGTCAAATCCCCTACTCATAAACCTTTACTCTCCCACTTTGATCAAAACATCCTTATTACTATCCAATATCTTAAAAATAAAATTATTGCACTCACATATTTATCCAACAATCTCCTAACCCATCCCAAGTCAAACCAATGATCCTCACAACCATCTAAAATCTTAACTAAAAATTATTAGCCTCCAATCACACTTTAACCAAACATCTTATAAACCATCCCCTTTTCACACTCATTTTGATAGTGAGGACCTTATTGACATCGATCAAGATGATCCCCATCTTCACAACCAATCATACCCAATCCTAAATCAACACCATCCAACACCCCCTAACCATTCTCCTTCCCCACACCCTTGTAATTACATCGATCATTTTGATCAACTCCAATCATTCCATTCCACTAATAAAGATATTTTTTCAAAATTTATTGAAATTTAATCAATTATGATTCATCCACCACACCCATTTCCAAATCCAAACCTAAAAAAATCTACACCACAATCAAAACCTAAATCACCACCAACATCTAATGACCTTCTTTTACAATTTTCTAATCTATTATCCGAGCCTAATCCTTCATCACCATTATCGACCCTCAGATCCCCATCAACTAACCTAATCCCCAACTCCCTCCCAAAAACATATCATAACGCACCTTATAAATACCCATCCACATCCAATCAAGATCAAACAAAACCACAATATTTATCCCCTACATCACACCTTAGTCTTAAATCCTCATCATCCCAACCTCATCCCCCCTTTCTCATAAATATTCCAAAGTCACCTCCTCTAGTATCTACTTCAGCTCCTTAACCTCCATCACTTACATCTAACACCGCCCAATCTACTTCGATTCCTAAGTCACCCACATCCTCTTCATCCCCTAATCCTAGTTCATCCAACATGGCCCCCACGCCACCTTTATTCTCTCCACCAAAATATAATAAATCTACCAATAACTAATCCAATCCCAAACCGTCCAATACGACTCCTAAGTCACCTTAACATCCCAAATCCAATATGGTTTCAACACCATCCCCCTCTACCTTTACTCAACCAACATAATCTAAATTCAACCCATATCCCTCATAAACATCTAATCAATCCTTTAAATCCACACAATCTACCTCTCCCAAATCCAACCAATGTAACATATCCTCTTCATCAAAATATAACACACACTCTTCATCAAAATATACCTTATCCACTCCATCCCAAATCAAACCATCTAATCCTACACAAACCAACCCTACTCCATCCACATCTCCCACATCAACCAAATCCAATACCAAGCCAAAATCCACTACCAATCCAAAACCAAACAAACATCTTAGATCCGCCAAGGCTAATCCTCCATCCAAATCCAAAACACCTAACCCACATCCTAAATATACATCCAAATGACATAAATCCTCTCTATCCTACCGACTCCTACACATATCCTACCTAAATCACCCTTATTACCCACACCATCTCTCTTACTAACCCCAATCGCATTAACCTTCTTAGGTGAATCCTTGAATGCCATCTTCCGTTGTAAAAACCTTCAACATGATTATCCATCCCCAATCAAATCAAACAATCAAAACCTTCCCAAACCATCTTGGTATAGGGACCATTATTATTGTGATTTCCATCGCACCCATGGACATTCGACCAATCATTGCATGTAATTTAGGTCTTATGTCCAAAACCTCATTAACCAAGGAATTCTTATCCTTATACCCCTCTATCCACCACCTTTTCATCCCAATCCTATCCCTAACCCTCATCCATCATCCAAATCCCACTCAACATCCAAACATCATCAACAATCCAAATCTCATCGTACATCCAAACATCCCTTACCACCAAAAAAAATCAAAACTCTAATCATAAATCCAAACATTCCTCATCAACCAAAACTTTAAAAAATATCCCCTCCCATCCTTTTTGAATCCGAACCCTTAGTGGATGATAAAATTAAAATCCCCCTGTCTCATGATGACCACATGGCCTCATCTTCCCCATCCACTTCATCTCCTATAGCCAAGAAGATGTTTGACAACATAAAACACCATGGTCCTTTAGGCTTCAGGCTTAAACCTAATACTAACACCATCCCTCCTACTACTCCATCACAATCTGATCCTTGTAATTCCCTTAATTCACCCATCAATCCATCTACCAATCCCCAATCCCCTAATCCTCGTACACATCCCACACACCTGAAAACGAATTGAGCATTTAGGTTTTCCTATGCACATGGATGTTCTTTCCTCATCCCTCCATCCTCATTCCAATCCAATCCATCTTCATAAATAATTCATTTAATTAATCACACATAATGTAATTCATTACTACATTAAACTTGTTAGACCTTTTCTATACTTATTATCAATATCTTAGAGATCTAATCACTTAATCACACATCTTAATTAAATTGTGGTGAAGACCTTTGGGTGCATCTTATGAAACTCTATCCAATGTCATCATTACACTCATATCCATCCCCCCATATAGCTAGTTGTGATTCTTAACCCCTAGAGGTCTTAAGAGAGTGGATCATAAAAATATAAAATATAAAATATAAAAAAGAAAAAGATCAAAAATTATATCAAAAATAAAAAATTTAAAATAAAATCCACCTTAAGACTCTCTCTATGGATTTTTCTATCAAATCTATCAAGGCTATGGATGCTTGGTCAGAGAAATGTTGTGACAAGAATCGATGTACCTCGTCGTGGCTATGGATGTCTCAGCTAGCAAATGAGCAATGCATGGATCAACCTTCCGTTCACCTTCCATTAGCTTACTTGGCTAATCACTCCCTATACAATGGATTTTTTTTTACACTCTACCCATTGAGTCTTCACTTAAAGTGATAATTAACTATCGATTTTTCACACACTTTGATCTCAAAGAGACATAACACTTGTATGTTGCTAGGTATGGCTTAGACCTTGGTCACACTCTTTTTTAGTCCTACTTTTATTTTACAACATGTGATTTTAAGCTCATATTTTTTCATCATTCATTACAAACCATCCATCTCTTGTATCCACATCCTTTTGGATCCATCATCTATGGGCTCTCGATGATCCTATTTCTTTATCGTATCCCCCATTTTTCTTCCTTTATCCCATCATCATTATGACTGGGAAAACTTTTTAATCCACTGGGGGCACCATCCCTGATTTTTTATTCTTCCTTACACTTTGGGATGCAACACACTAGACTATCATCCATCATCCCACCCTTTTACTTGGGATCCTATCTTATCCAATCATCTCGCATCCTACCTTATCCAATCAAATCTCCTTTATCCTATCCAAAATCATACCTCTATCCCACATCCTTTACCCTACCTTATAATATCCTTCATACTATCAAACACACTTTATCATATCCAACCAATCCTTTTATCCCAAATTAATTATCCTATCCTAAATCATCCCTTTATTATGCACCCCTTATCCTATCCTAAAATCGCTTCCTTTACCCCTACTCCATATCCACGTGTCCCTTGGAAATTATAGGATAAAATCACCTCATTTTATCCCCCTCCATCCCTATCACATCTTTATCCCACCACATCTAAAAAAATCTTAAAAATTCTAAAATCTTAAAAATCAAAAAAATCCAAAAAAAAAATCTCTTAAAAATCCATAAAAGAACAACAATGCACATAAATTTTAAAACACTTTTGCATGTATTTGTGAATGTGTGTTTGTTTTTTTGTTTATATTTTTCTTGCATTTGAATCATCTTTTTGTCAATGATATGATGCAAATTTTGGGTCAAATAATATGAGGACCACCTTTTTAATTAATTTGTCCAATGATACGAGAAGAAGGGAATCTAATAATTAAAACATCATGGTATTTATACCATTGGTGCATCTTTCTCTATGCCACATCTTAATAAATTTGCTAATGATGATAATTGTGGGCACTTTACGATAGCACCACCCCTTTCAATCATCACTTAGCTTAATCATCATCACCTTATCCAACCAACCCTTCATCAATCATCTAACATCTAATCATCAAATGTTGTTCATCGAATCAATCTATCCAACATTTTTAATCAATCCTATCAAATCCTCTCATCCAAACATCTTCACATCCAACATCCCAAGTCCAAATAATAAAATTCCCACATCCAACATCAACAACATCATTAACCCAAATCCTATTTAATCCTATCCCCTTGACTACGGAATCCAAAAATCCAAATCATCTAAATCTAACATCCAACATCAACAACATCATCAATCTAAGATCCTATTTGGTTCTACACCTATCCAGGACAAAAAAACATCCAAAATATAACCATCAAACATCAACCCCTTTATTGGGGCATCCAATAATCCAAAATAAAACCATCAAACATCCTACCCCAAGTACATGGAGCATCTAACAATCCAAAATATTGTGATCCAAAAACATCCAAACACCCAATATCCAAACATCCAAAACATCAACCCCTTTACTGGGGCATCCCAAATCTAAATAATAAAAAATCCAACATCATCAATCAAAAATATTTTTATCTAACAACATCCAAACATCTAATATCTAAACATCCAAAAATCAAACCCTTTACTCGGGCATCAAAAATCGAACATCCAAAATCAAAACATTAGCCTTGTCATATATCAATGACCGAGGCATCCTATAAGTAAACATCCTCTCATCTTCTTATCCTCTAACCCACAACCTCTTCATCTTCTCATCGAGGCATCACCTCTCTTTTCGAGTGGCTACCACCTCGCTCATCCCCACCTTCCCACTCAAGGGGGCATCATATCACCATCCTAACATATTTTCTTCTTTTCTTTAACTGTCATTTTTGCAATAAAACTTCAAAGAGGGGGAAAATGTATACATCTAAAATGTCGACATGGTTAAATACGATTAACATGTCCCGTAAATATCCCATCATCATCCATATAATAATTAATCACAAGATTAATTATTATTATTTAATCCATTTTATCATATTTCCCCCTTTATCATTTTATCCTAACATTCCATTATTAATCCTTTTAAATCATTATTATATCTCATTTCACCATTTTAATTCATTAATCTCATTAATCTCACTAATTCATCATATTATTTTATTTAATTCTTCATTGATATTTATATGAATTTAATATTCCTACATCTCACCTACCACCTACCCTACATATCCCTACACCTAGCCTTTCCATAAAATATCATCATTAATTATCCTAATCATGTGTAATTACTCACCTCTAAATCTACAGTTTTTAAATCTATAATCTTCTCCATTCTTCCCTCCTATTTTAAAATATTTAAATGCATCTACACTATTCCATTGAATTTTTAATTCAATGGAAATACCTCACAAAATATAGAATATTCCATTCTAGATTCCTCCAATCCTATCATCCAATTCCAACCCTTGATTCAATCCACCATGGAAAGATCTCAACCATTCAACTTTCCACTAATAAGCTATAAAACAAGATCTCATCCTCCATGATAGACATCTTCTAAATTCATATCAAATTGCTGCTATTTTATCCACTCATTCTTCCATCCAATCTATCTACAATCTATCATCCTTCATCAATAATCAAGAATTCATCAAGTAATCAAGGGAGGTGTTGCCCAAATCAGTCCACACAAATATGAAGTAACAATCAAGCAATCCAATAGCACATCTAATCAATAAAGAAGGAGAATTTCATTTGTAGGTAAGTACATGTATATTACTCTCTACCTCTTTCCATCTTGCTCTATTAGAGGTAGTTTATTAGTTGTGTTAGATCTTGTTTTGAATTGGTTTCATAGTCATTTCATGTTTTGCATGCTAACACAATTTTTCTTCTACACTAGTAAAATTAGATTCAAACAATTTTTATTTTGCTTCTTATAAATATTAATAATGTCTTTGCTAGATGATTTTAAAGACAAAATGCAAGGCTTTCTAAACTACAACACAATATGTAATGAATTTTATTTTATATCAACTAAATTATTTTTAGGCACAAATGGTATGTGTTGGCGTAGCAAAGAGATTAACACAATGAGATCCCTCTCCACCATAAGTTTGAGCTTGTGGTGTGATGGCAAATTATTTAGTATCAAATTCGTGTAGTTAAGCGTGACACCCAGAGTAGTGTGGTGATGGGTGACCTCCCAGGAAATTCCCGGTGTCACTACCTCCTAATGTCGTTGGGCCTAATTAGGTGTATACGTGGTGGGCCTAGAGCTCACGTGGTTACATCTATATTCATTGTGCAGGGGGTGTTTTGGCGTAGCAGCTGATTAACACGATGAGATCCCTCTCCACCATAAGTTCGAGCTTGTGGTGTGATGGCAAATCATTTGGTATCAGAGCCGTGTAGTTAAGCGCCCACCCCCCGCAGTAGTGTGGCGATGGGTGACCTCCTCGGGAAATTCCAGTGTCACTACCTCCTAATGTCGTTGGGCCTAATTGGGTGTATATGTGGTGGGCCCAGAGCTCACATGGTTGTATTCGACTTCATCGTGCAGCAGGGGTGTGTTGGCATATCATCTCGATTAACACAATGAGATCCTTCTCCACCATCAGTTTGAGCTTTTGGTGTGACGGAAAATCATTTGGTAGCAGAGCTACACGACTTGCCATCACACCAAAAGCTCAAACTAATGGTGGAGAGGGATCTCATCATGTTAATCAGCTACTACGCCAATACCCTCCCACACGATGGAGCTAGGTATACACCTAATCAGGCCCAACAACATATTAAAAGGAAGTGACACCAAGAATTTCTCAGGAGGTCACCCATCCCATAACTACTGGGGGTGGCGCGCTTAACTCGCTTGCGGCTCGATACCAAACGACTTAAAAAAATTTCACTTCCATTTTAATAAATGAAAGGAATCTCTATTTTAGATTTTGATACATCCAACAAAAAAATAGTTTAAAAAACTTGATTTATCAAGGTACCAAACAACTTACCATCACACCAAAAGCTCGAAGTGATGGTGGAGAGGGATCTCATCATGTTAATCAGCTGCTACGCCAACAATATGTTTGTCATTAAGAATGTAGAACTTCACATCATCCTTTTTCACGTTATCTGATCCTCTATTTTTATAAGTTCCTTTGAATAATGTAAAAAGGGAAGAAGAATTATGTCCCTCTATGTAGGAATAATGTTATTAAACATTGAATGGATAATAATCTCAAAAATATCCTCATGTATAGGATGGTATTGATATTCTTGAGGTGCCACATGGCACCTAGAAACTTGAATTGAGAAAACATCACCATTTAACAAAAACAATTTAAATTTTTCAGCGGTTGAACAATTTGCTTTCTCAAATATAGTGGTCACTTTTTTCAGCAATACAACTGATTTATTATTCTTTTTAATCCTTGTAACATTGACTTAAAGGGATATATCTCTAATTTACAAAAATATATCGCTCAAACATTGTAAATAGCTTTACATGTTTTGCATGAGAAAGGAAAGGTTTTATATTAAAATAATGATAATTAGAAGAGGTTTTTTTGAATACTTGATTCATTTCATTGAGCATTTCAAGGAATTTTCACATCCTATTTTTTTCCAAGTATATGAACATCCTCTAAGTGCAACCATATTTAGAACAAGAACACATCTTAATTTTTTTGGAAGATTTCATTTCCTATTTCCTAAACAAGGAAAATTAATACTCCATGTCAATAATAAGGCACTTATTAATTTAAATGTCAATGTATTCAACCTAAATACACAATGTTTGTTGATGAATAACTTATAAATTTATAACCATACCGATTTCATGGTTGACATTATCATTAACAAAAATAACAACATATCAACATGATAGTTTCTCGGGGGAATGCATTTATACAATAAATTCCTTTTCTCTCTTCTCCCAACCATTTTCTCCTTTTATTAAAGGAATTGGCATGAATGTAGTTCAAGAATGGAAGACATATTATCTGAAAAAATAAATTAAATAAATTAATAATTTGTAAATAATTGGGAAGGATAAATATTATTTTTCAATAGTACATAGTAAGGAAATGTTATATCTCAATCTGATTATTTTTATATATTAAAAATCATTACCTATGGATCTTCATAGCTTAGCGCTTACCAGAATTTTTTTATCAAGCTATAGTATATGAATAGAAAGGACAAGTAGATTGTAGATTAATTTACGTTATTCAAGGTTTGTATAGACTGGAATAATCTGACAAGAATACATTAATAGAAACTAATCATAATGTTACATCAAACCATTGTAATACACATCATGTTGATTATTCACTGGGCCTAGAATATCATATCGGAATATGTGAACCTAATGATGAAAATCAATGTTAGTTAGGTAGTGTGTTTTATGCAAGCAGAATAACAATATGTGAAGAATAGACATTTCGTAGTTTGAAGAGTATGTGAAGAAGAGGAGCTCAACTTGTCATTGTTTTCATTAGTACCACCCGCTTTAACAAGGAAGGAAAAATTTCAGAGCTCGGCATGCATGAGTTATCTACACATTGTCCACCGAATCTCTATTAAATCTCAAATGGGATGAATTAAAATGCCCTCATAACTCATTCATTATTGTTTTTTTAGGTGTGCCAAAGTATGAAGTGACTGTGTGTTGTATTTGGTACTTTAGAAATTGAAATTTAAAAATTTTAGTTTCATTGTTTGCATTTAGGTCATTTAGGTCATTTTCATTGTGGTAGTAGAGTGATTTAGTCAAGCCTATGGTAGAAGTAAAAAATTCATGTGATAATGAACTAGGAGACCTTATGTACAAAAATAGGGATGTGAAGAATCAATTATATGAAATCAACATAACATACCAAGTCGCAAAGTATTCAAGAAAATAATTTCTAGTTGTTCCTTCTCTAATGTAAAAAATAGCGTAAAGGTTTCGTATCTCAAATGGTCATTACGATGAACTATATACACTTGAGAGGGACATATCCTTATGTAGTTCTCATAAGATATATTATATATAACACATAATCCATATCATTTCTTATCAAGGAAATTTATTAGCGAACGCTAAGATACATTACGTCCATTAGGTAGTAGCCCTTATTTTTTGTAGGAATCGATTTTAACATTCAAAATAACAATCAAAACCAAGTGCATTAATATCCTTGGCAAAGCTAAGTACATCAATAAATTCCCTTGAGAAGGATGAAGCCTTATGTATTTCTCATTTTATATATTGTCATATCATGTAATTCATGTCAGTTCGTATCAAGAAAATTCTTAATGACTGATAATCTCAATTACTTATTGAAATGAGTGACTTGGTTGTTACCAAGCTCAACACTTTCAAGTTTTCAAAAATATTGATCTAATAAAAATTCACTTTCTACATTAGTAACATAGATAAGCATTAGATCATATTAATAAAAGTACATCATATAAACCTGAAGAAGTATGCTATTCATCTTGTCCCTACATATTCCCTAAATTACCCATTCAAGAAAATAGTATTAAAATATTTAATAAAAATTTAGGGTGAAGATGGAAAAAATATTTCTTAAATAAATGATGTGAGTCCATGAACAACAATTTATGTTTTATGTCGACCAATTATTTGTCAATGAGAAGGCTAGTGGTCACTATCATGTATATTTTCCTAGAATCCATTTTAATAATGAAAAAATAAATTTGAATAGAATTGAAGGACAATTATCATTATTTGTAAATATATCATATTGGAGACCACTAAGCATCATTACTTATTAAAAGGAATGATTTTGTGATTACTAGGTTCAATAATTTATGGTTATAAAAATAGCTACATAGTTAAGAAATATTAGATCATAGTTATAGATGTACATCATTTAAACCTGAAGAAGTATCATTTCCATGTTGGCCTTGCATATTTTCTTAAAATCATCCTTCAAATTAAAATACCTAGATGATCTACCAAATATGTAGGGAAAATATAAAAAGGATTGTCACTCACGATTAAATGACGGTCTTATATTGCATTGATATAATCTTGCTGATATACTCTTGATGAATTTCCATTTATATGTTTTCTATTACTAGGATCCCCAATTATGCGATTAAAAAAAGAAACAAAATTATGCTAACCTATCTTTGAAGGAACGAATGAGACCAAAAAAATGCCTATTGTTAAATAGTTCAACATTTCACTTCCTAAAGAATATGGGGGATTGGGGACTTTTAACTAAGAAAAAAAAATCTAGATCTAAACGCTACATGAGTATGCAAACTTATCTCCAATCCTCAAAGTGTGTATGGAAAGATAGTAAAAAAATGGGTGATCCTCTTCTAGAGGCTATTCTCAAAATTAATAACTTGACTAATGACTAGAATTTTAGTTAATTAATAAGTTAATAAATTAATAAATTAAAGTGTTAGAATGTGATTGGTCCTTGATAAGGAATTGAATAGTAATGAATTAAATATTGAAGGTGAATATCATATTATTGTTAACGTTGCCATCAAAAAGTAGTCTTTATGTAGTAAAATCAATCTTGTGTGGATAAAATTCCTTTTTATGCTTTCATTAATTTCATATTGGACCTTAAATCATATATATGGGGAAGCTAATAAAGAGGAATATTTTATAGCAAATTGAGGGACTAACCCAACATTTTTTTGATAATATTGGTAATAATGTTTTTGATTGGTTGGACTTCATCACCTTTTCCTATAAAGGTTGATATTAAATCCCATAGAAAGATTGTATTAATTACAAGCATGGGATTACATAGTCACCCATAAATTTATTAATGTCGCTCTCCTTATTTTCACACATTTTTTCTTTCACCGTTTCTTTCATCTATCATGGCTGGTCCATTGTTACCTTTTATGTAATTAACCACTTTGGTGCGTGAAACTGAATTTTATACCAATATTTTGTTGTGAGGACTGAATTCTATTTTTAGTATTGGATCGATAAAGATATTGTTTCTATTAAGGAGTTCTCATAGATGAATATATTTCTATGGAGGCTCACTAAAGGTTTAATATAGAAGTTTCATTAACCTCCATTTATCATCTAAAATAATCCATAAGGAAAAGGATTGGTCTTAGGAGATGGGATGTCATTGGATCAAACAAAATTATAGGGTTGGCATGGAATCACTCGAAAAAACCTAGACCGTGTCATGGACCATGATTCGAAGGCTCAATATATCCAAGAAGGTTTGGGATGTCACCATTTTTGGAGAGTTATACAATTGGTTTGACGTCCTAATGCATTTCGTAGATGTTGTAGCCAATTTTAACAAGATCTCGTTTGGGGGATCAAGGTCGGTCCACTTACCTGAACCAGATGATATATTTTCTCCACTTCAACTGGAAGCAACTCATTGGGATTTGCTTCACAGGAAAGGGTGTGAGGCGTAAAATTGGTTAAATATTCATGGTGTTGTTGCCAAAGAGCATATTTTTCTAGCATCAACCGCAGAAACCATTTTCTCTCCCGTTAAAGTGGTGGTTCAGAGGTGTCATCTGATTTTGATAAATAATGGTTTCTAAAATCCATCATGTTGTTTAATTTTTTTGGTTATTATATAGTTTTTTTATTTCCTCTTTTTCGAATCATCTTGTTTGTCTTATTTGCTTTGGGTTATTTTTATTCCAAACCACTTGTGTTTTTTGAATAAGATCTTACATTTTAAAGAAAAGTAGTGTTGGATTGTTTGGTTTTTCATGTTAATCCTATCATTATATATTTAATGTAAAGGAAAGGGACCCTTCAACCCTCCTTTAATTATAAAAATAAGGAATCATTAATAAAAAAATTTGTTATGCATTACATAAAGAAATTTAAACAATTAATTGGTATTAAATTTAGCAAATGTTTCAAGCTGCTAATGTTTCATAATAATAATTACTAATTTCCATATTTAAAATTTATTGAATAGGTTAAAGGAATTGTATCTCATATTTTTGTTTGGTTTCAATATATACACACGAGAGGGATAATTCCATATGTTGTTGTCATAAGAAATATTGTGTATAACACATATGTCAGTTTGGTTTGTTTCAAGTTTTCAATTTGTAGGTCAAGAGAAGATTACTGGTTGTTAGAATTTATATGTTTTCTAGTATCTGTTTCCATCAATGTAAAAAAAATTGTATAGCTTTATATACCCTGTCGAGGGATTAAGAATTTTTAGTCCTCAAAAGATATATTGTGTATAACACACAATTCAAATTGGCTTCTATAAAGTAAAATTCTTAGCAGATGCTAGGCTAAATTACTTATTGAAATTATTAGTTACACGTACTCAAGGCTCAAAAATTTCTTATTTTCAAATTAGCGATCGAATAACAAACAAATCATGGACTACCCTAGCATCTTGTATGATCCTAGTGGCTGTTAATATCAATTCTTTGTTATGTTGTACAAATGGAAAATAACAATCTTTGACCTTAAGGGTTGTTTGGATTCATAAATTATGTAAAGATTATAATATCATGTGATAGGATTCAAATATCATGTTCAACCTAGCGGCCACTAGGCTTAAGATTTCATGTTTGAATATGTGTATTTAGGAAAATTGTTTATATTTGTCTTGTCTTTGAATATTTTTTCTCTTGTCTTTCCATGGAATATCAAAGAAATGAAGTAAATATCATACCGTAAAATCTAAATATAATAATGGAGTTTATTTAAGTTTTAAGTTGATTTGTTACTAATTATTTTGTATTCAACACAAGAATTATCCTAATGGATGCTAATCTCAATTCTTTGTTATATTACATTGATACTATGTAATAATCTTTGACCTTAGTGGCTGCTAGGCCTTTAATATCATGTGATATAATTTGAATATCATATTGAACTCAATGGATGATAGGCTTAAAATTTTGTTTTTGACTATGAGTATTCAAGAAAATTGTTAATATTTGTCTTGTCTTGGAATATTTATTGTCTTGTTTTATCTTGGGACATCGAAGAAATTTAGTATTCATCGACCCTAGTGGTAACTAGTCTTTTAAGATAGTATTGTAAAATCTAAATATAATAATGGATATTTGTTAGTCTTTTAGTCAAGTCATTACAAATTATCATGTCGTAAAGACAAATACTATCCTAACAGTTAGTATTATCAAGTCTTTGTTATGTCATACCAATGTTATGTAATAATATTATACCTTAAAGGTGGCTAGGCTTTGAATATCATGTTAGGATTTTCATATCATGTGATATAATTTTATTATCATGTTGTACTTAGAGGCCAATCGACTTAAAATTTTGTGTTAGAATATGTGTATTTAGGAAAATCATTAATATTTGTCTTGTCTTCGAATATTTTTGTCTTGTCTTGTCTTGGAATATCAAAGAAATGAAGTAAACATCCACCCTATCAGTCACTAGTCTTTGAATATTGTGTTACAAAATATTAATATAATAGTTGAGCGTATTTCAATTTTTAGTCTAGTCATTACTAATTATCTTGTATACAAGATAATAATTATCCTAGCGGTAGCTAATCTCAAGTCTTTGTTATGTTGCACCAATGCTATGTAAGAATCTTTGACCTTGGTAGGCACTAGGTTTTGAATATCATAATATGAAAAATATCTATAATAATGGTGCTTATCTTGGTTTTCGACGAGTCATTACTAATTTTACTATACGCAATGCAACCAATATCTTAGCGGCCACCAATCTCAATTCTTTTTTGAATACATATATTGAGGAAAACCTTTAATATTTTTCTTGTCTTGGAATATTTGTTACCATGTATTGTCTTGTAATATCAAAGTAATATTTCAAACATCCAACTTAGTGACCGCTAGTCTTGGAATATGGTATTTGAGAATTTAAAAATTATTACTTTAGCTTGGCTTAGTTATCAAGTAAGTCATTACTAATTGTCTTCTACATAAATGTTTTCAACAAAGAAGAATTATACCTTGGTGGAAGCTAGGCTACACAACATTTTTCTTGATTGAATTTACAAAAAGATACATAAATATATGAGTACAATCATGTATTAATATATTTCACAAAATTCTATATCTTGCCAATGATATGTAGCATAATAAAAATTAAATTATATATAAATCTATTATTCTCTGGGTTCACATTTAGTTAGAATTATATCATGGAGGACACAAAGCTATGTGGTTTTGTGGCATAGCATAAGGTCTACAAAAGGAAATATATGTTTATAAATATAATGATTAAAATTTATATTTAATAATATTTACGCATATATATATATATATATATATATATATATATATATATATATATATATATATATATATATATATATATAATATCCTTACCTTTTATTTAACATAAAAAGCTTTCTAAATAAATTACACTTGAATATTTCTACGTTGGAAAACATATATAATTAAAATAATATATAAACGCGATAATCATATAAAAATTAAACATTGAAATAATTAGTCACGATAATATATTTCATATTAAAAGAATCATTAAAGGAATTCAAAATGATTAGCTAAACTATACTAAATAAAAACATTAATTTTTTTTTAAAAATGAATATGTGACTTGTGTTTTGTAATTGGGGAGACATGCCATCACTTTCGGGAAAAAATAATCGCAAGGAGAACGAAAATTCCAAAAAAATAACTAGAGGGAGACAAAGAAGGGCTAAAACTTGAACCTCGTTTTAACAAAGATGAGTACAAGAGCTTCGGTAGAACATAAAAATTCTTTATTCCAAAAGAATAAAAATTGTAAAGTGGATTAGATTTTATTCAGCTTAGGACAGATAAAAGATTTGGTTTTAGAAAGAGAAACACATTTTGACAAGGTGATCAAATGGAACTCGCAAGGCGAAGGGAAAGGAAGGGATGGATTATAATTCAAAACATAAAAACTAGGTGAATATAGAGTGACAAAAATGTCCACCATTAACTAAGGTACACATATAATAACATAGATGATGTTGATAAAACCATGTTTTTCTAGAAGTTGGTTCAGTTTGCATGCACAAAAAACTAATCACATAACACCGGAAATAATACAAGACTCCAATTTTATTCATCCGGGATATTTTATTCATATGAGAGATTACATTATATAGAGATTGACCTTCCTATTATGGTGGAGTCAAATCTCATCTTGAATCCACTTATCTCTCCACAAATCTCTCAACTTATCCCACATATCTCTCCTAATCCCCACAATATCTCACTCAAACTCTCAATCCCATTATTTTCTCACAACAAACATTATCTAGTTACAACTATTTACATGAGTTAACAACTCATAAATAGTTGTATTACATTAGACTATATTATTTATTTCCACACTCATAATAATGTTCACAATATCTAATATTATTCCTAACAGTTTTAGTAGTATATAAAATTATTCCGTGTTTGATAATGTTTGTGAAAGCTCTATATCCTCTTTGAAACAAACTATCTGCAAGATTATATACACAACCTCTTTTTCTTGCCTCTTTTGATTGTAACTTTTCTCTACCTCCCGCTTTGAAATCGAGAGATAGAAAATATGGTCATGTGATTCCTATACCGAGACTCCGTGATCTATCCACAACCACTATTTTTTTCCTTTGTTTTCCCGTAAACGAGATGATAATCACTACCTCAACGTTTCATTCTAAAAAATTAGTAGTATTTGAGAACTCAAACCAATAATTTAGTGCCTACGCACATTGCATTCTTATTTTAAGAGTTGTTTTTATTCTATTTCAAAATAAAAATAAACCCTAATATATATTTCCTAGGGTATTTAATTTTTTTCCCAATAGATTTAACGAAATAAATTCTGAAAACTAAAACATTATGGGAGAAGAAAATTTCAACTTTTGAATTTATCCTTCCTAAAGTGAAAGTGCGGGATATTGATATTTCAAATATTCACATTTAATGCGGGGTATTTTGCATATCAACATTTGAATTTATCCTTCATTTAAATTCACATTTAATTTGGGGGATATTGTGGGATAGGGGGAAATAAAATTTATAAAATTTACTTTAGAAACTAGTCTGACAATGCCAATTGTTTCTTTGTGAACACTCAGACAATGATAATTATTAAGATAAACTAGAAAATACAAGTAAACATTTCTAAAAAAGGTTTAAAGTTTAATATAGAAATATATACACATTTATTATTAATTTTTATTGAATTCGAAATTGAGATTTTTAAATATAATGTGTTATAATTTAAAAAATATATTCCAATAGAATGTGACACGTGGCAATTTTAAACTAGTTAGTTAGGCTATTAAAATCTGCCATATTAATTTGTAAATGTCATCCACTAAAATGTTGACACATGCCATGAAATTTCTAATATATCTTGTGATCGTCAATATTTTAGTATAAGATATGTTTTACACTAGAAAAAATAAAACATAATTTTCCACTTCACAAGAATTTGAGATCAACTTATAGATAGGAAAGAACTTAGCAACCACTAATATATATTATAATGATTTTTTTTCCAACACCAAATTAAAAATAATAAATCCTTAGCTTTTATAGGGAACTAAGTTATTATTTTCAATAGGTGTTAATGAACAACTCTACATGTCTTATGTTGTCCATCTATTTGTCGAGGAGAAGCCTAGCGGTTTGCTAGCCTCTATAACTCCTAGGTTTCCTTTCCAAAGAATGTAAAAACTATCTCTATAGCTTTGGATCACTAGTATTTTTCATTAATTATAATTGTATCATATTGGCTATACAATCCCTTGCACATCCAAGTGTTGCACTACATACCCTTCAAAGGGATCACAACTTATACATTTCTCATAAGTTATGTTGTGTCAAACACATAATTCATATTGGTTTATATCTAGTAAAATGCTTGGCGACCACTAAGCTCCATTAATTGCGTAAGATCTAAAAATAGTTCATATCAACTAAAAATCATAGCAATCGGTAAGCTCAAATACTATAAAAACAAATGATTTTGTGACAAGTAGGCATAACACTTGAATAATATATTAGAGGTCCCTAGACATTTTCCATAATATATTTCAATGATAAATATGTGAGAAATGGATATTTGTTTGTCAAAAACTATTGATGTCTTTGCATAGTCGGGAAGAAATATGGTTATTAAAAAGTTTTCGAGGTGCTTATAAAAATCATAGTGTAGATACATGTTTCCTATAGTGCTCACTTACCTTCGACACTTTTGATATTGATCATGATACTTACAGTATTATGGACATTATTAGAGTTTTGATTTAGTATGGTGTTAGATGTCGATCGTGGGTTATTGTTAACTCTTATTCATATATAATGCATGATGATTATTCTGATATATATATATATATATATGTTGTTAGGACATGTGATATTTAGATATATTGAGTAGAAGTGAGAAAATGAATTTAAAATTGATGATTATATAGTTCTTTGATGAAATTGTAATAGATATTGTTGATTTTCTGGATGTTGTTGTGATTCATATATATATATATATATATATATATATATTGATTATTTTGAAATTATATTATATTCATTTGGATGTTCTGATATGGCCATGAGGCCGAAGGGGTATTTGTATTGTGCAGGTTAAAAATATCACAACAAACATCGAGGGATTGGAGACCAACCACATTAGAATTCTACATGAATTCAATAAGGTCACCATGGAAAATTGTATTGTTCATGTGTGTGTGTTTTATTGTTAGGGATTCTTTCGACACTAAAATTTTCCTCCGTAATTTCTATTTCATTAATGTATGTATTAGGAATAGGATATTGTTAAGTATAATTAGTAGTAGCGTCGATAGAAGATAACGGCCCAAGATTTGTGAGCACCAATAATGTGAGTACATGTAGAAGTCAAAAGTACAATAGGAATGTTGTAAAAGTAAATATTTGTCAGTAAGTGGTCCGGTAATGTTAAAATGTCAAAGTTTGGGTAATTAGAGAAGTAGGGTCTACATGATTAGGAATTAGAAATATTATATTGGTAATAAAGACAAGGAGTGAGGTCATAAATATTTTGTGTATTTTATTTGTAAAATTTCTAAAAATGTGGAACCCATGTAAAATGATAAGGTTTATCTTATCTTAGAAGATAAGCTTACATGTACAGATAAGAGTTAAGGTATGGAATATGATTCGTCAGAGTGGATTTCTTATCCTATCTTAGAGATAAGATGGATAAGCCTGGAAGTTCTATAAATAGAGAGGCCACCCCCCTCATTTAGCATAGAAGGAAGTAGTGAGAAATATTGTAGGAAGTGTGCGAAGGAAGCCATCAGTTTAAAGGTGTGTTGAAGAAGCCATTAAGAGGTGTAATTGTAAAGTTTCTCCCATAGTCTTGGTGAAAGGCAAGTGAAGTCAATAACACTTGAAGTACCTCATGGGTGAGATTATAACAGTTTTATGTTAATATTATAATTTATTTTGATATTTCAGATTTGTCATCATTCTATCTTATCATAGTCGATGGTATTCTTATGTTATGTTGTTGTTTTGTTTCAGTTACATCCACCAAACTAAAGGTGTGCATTAGTAAATAATCATAGCACAAGGAGTTCCCGTGAAGAATTATCATAGTGCTTTAGGATTGGTGATGACAATTCCCATGGAGGGATCACCTTTAAATATTACCAAGGTTTATGTGTATTTATTTATTTGGTTCCTTTTTATTGATGCTTGTATGTGTTTTTTTAAGTGATATGTTTACCCCTTTCATTATTTATTAATTGTGGTAAATTAATGTGAGTAAATATGTTAAAATTATTTAATCAAATTGGGACATAAGAAAGTAATTATTTGAGTAGTTGAATCTTGTATTAAATGTTGTAAGGTATGTGTAAGCAATGTGTAAGTGATGTGTAAGAGATATGTAAGTAAAATTTGGAGTATGAAACACTTCATCTTCTTTTGAATTTGAAATTATCATGGAGACTAATTTTGGAGGCTTGTGGGACAAGTTAAACTTGTCCCATACCTCTTAAATTTGCATACCAACCTTACCTATGGTTGGAGAGTCTAAATTTAGACCTTATTTGTGCATTTTTGTAAGTCAAGATGAATGTTTTAATTACACTTTCTTACATGTTATTAATTTCAGTCCTTTGGGGTATGGGCTGGATTTGAGTGTGTAAGTAAAACTATCATATTATTCACCTACTTATTTATTGTGCCTTGGAGATTGAAGTTGACTTGTGAGTTGGAGCTGAGGATGTGTGATGTGGCATCCTACATAGATCCACCTCATCCTCCTCTCTTCCCCCTTCTATATATTCGAATTCATTTTCTTGTTTTGGGGTTACACTCTTTTGGTTGCTTCACTTTTGGATACTTCTTTTGGGGTGAATTCTTTTGCTGTTTGGAGCCCTTGCTTTTGGAGAGAGTTTGTAGGCTTTTACAGGCCTATGTTTCGTTGATCTTGGGTTGTTTTTCATTGAAATCTTGTTGTTTAGAACTTGGAACAAACTCCATTATGGAGAGGTAAGAGCTTGGATCTTAAACTGCTCTTCTTTTATTTGTGCAAATGTTATTGTTTTGAATGTTTTGGCATGTGTGTTGGCTATTTGGCGTAGATGGCTGAGGGATGGTGTAGGAGAATACTATGGGGAATTTTGTATGAGGTATAAGTGTTTTGGGAAGGTATAAGTGTGGAGGAAGTTGGGATTTGGGTTTTACCTTACAAAGAAATAGCTTGCATTTCTTTACTCATTATGTGGTGCCATAAGAGGTTGGGAGGCATAAGAAAATGTTAGGAATAAGGGGTTATCTTATGTATCCTATGTATCCTATGTGTCCTCCTCTCATATTGGAGGGTTATCTCACATGAGTTAGGTTTAGGGTTAGGTTTAGGGTTTCATGTGTGTCATGCACTAGGGTTACTCAACACCCTATATATACCCCTTTACTATTCATTTATGAGCATGCCAAGACACTCCATTTGTCTTTCCTCTATGTGCAAGATTTGTTTTTGTTGAGCAAGTTTTTCCATTACTCGATATATTCTTTCTTACAATTACGTTGGAGCTATCAAGATTCTATTGAGTGCAACTACTTGTGGTGCCTTGTTTCTGATTTGATTCTCGTAAAATCTTTTCATGGTATCAGAGTTGAGATCGGGTAAACGTGCACTCATTATTTTTTAGTTACGATTACTCTTTCTTGGTTTCGTTCTTTTACTTTGCATGCAAGTTTTTCGATCACTATTTTCTAGAATTATTTTACTAATCCCTCTAACAAGCTTTCTTGGAAAGTTGTATTGGTTTTTGTGTCTTTTTTTGTGCATGTGCAGGTTTTCATCATACCTTGAGCAATAAGGGGTTTTGCCATTTTTTTTAGCTAGCTGCAGCTAAATCCAAAATAGAGTATTTTTGGTTTTTTAATTTTTTTATTTAACTGGAATTTTTTTAGATCTCTATTTCTGGTTTCTCTAGTGTTGTTTTTTGCATGGTTTTACAGAGATTTAGGTCAAAAATTACAGTTTGGAGCCTTGGTTTTTGATGCTCAACCTCGATCTCTCTCCACCAAGTGAGCTTCATCCTCAACCCGAGCTCATTCTATCAGCTCGTTGTGCAGTTGCCTTGTTCATGACTGCTTCTTCTCTGGCCGTGTATTCTTTTTGCATGTGGGAGGCCATTTTTTTGTGTTTGCTTTGGTGTTTGCTTTGTCGAAGGTAGTCTTTGTTGTGTTTTGCGTGGAAGGAGCTCATTTTTTCTACTACCTACTATGTTGTGCCATGACCCCTTCCCAACACGGCCTTGCACACGGCTGCCCTAACTTCCTCCATGGCCTCTCCTCATGACTCTACTACCTCCCACGTACTTGGAGCTGACGCCGCAACAAACAAAAAAACCTGCGTTTATTTCTCATTTCTCACTGTGCCAAACTAGGTAAGTCATTTTTTTGGTAAGTATTTTAAATTTCATTCCTTTTTGGTAAAGTTTTTTAAAATACATTCTTTTTTAATCTTTTAAAAATCAACAACTAGCCTTTTAAAATTCGGCCCGTGTTTTTTTTTGGTAAGTTCTTCATGTTTTTTTAAATACTTTCTAAATTTTCTTTAAAGCTCTTTAGTTGGTTTCAAAAACAATAAAAAAACTTTCCTTTTTAAACACAAACATAAAGCTCTTTTTTTTTAGTAAAAAAAAACTAATTCCTTCTAATTTGTGTTTTTTAAACAAAAAAACAACATTTCAACTAATTTCTTTTAGTTGGAATAATTTAATTTTTTTCATTAAAAAGGGAAAGTTTTTAAAACAAAAAAACACTATCTTTACTTTTTAAGATTTAATAATTTTTAGATCTTAATTAGTTTTTGTAATTAATTAGATTTAACTTGATTAAATCTATTTTTATTAATTACACATTAATTTGCTCCTATTTATGATTTATAGTAAATTAAAAATTGTTCTTTCAATAACCCTTCTTGTCATTTTTAAAAAACTCAAATAGCTCTAAACCTAGCAAAATTGGGCGTTTTCAAATGGTAAAATTTAGGCATTATTATCATTTTTTTTCTCTAATCATGTACTCAAGTGTGCAGTGTCACTCTGAGCACCTTTTTTCCTTCCGAGCTCTTTTTTGACATTCTAAAGATTCTCTGAACTCCTTGAGATCATTTAAAACCTTGTATTTCACCCATATTATTGCATGCGACTAGTGAGCGCGCTGCCAAAATCTATAGTAAGGGGTTTTTTTACGATGTGAGACATTTTTTCTCACCACCAAGGTTGGCTTTCACCTCCTTTCTTATTTTTTGCTTGTGCTTGTCTACTGTGTGCTATTTTTACTCTCCACGAAACACTATTGTGATCTCCTCTCTTTGCATTATTATGCTGATTGCAAGATGAGTTACCAAGTGTTTCCAACCACACGCACGGACTTGATTGTAATCAACACACTAAACTATAAAGTGTCAAATTAGGGGGGTTGTTATTGTCCTAGGTGGTTGTGTTTCTTTTCTGCATTTCTTTCTCTCTCTCTCTCTCTCTATGGATGCTCTTTCAATTCCTTTGCTTACGTTGTTCAAATTTTTCAAATGGAGATCGAAAATAATAATGAAACTAAGGGGTAATGGGTTATTCGACATCACCATGGGAACTGAGACTGAACCAGACGATGAACCTAAAAATCTAAGTGGTTAAACCGTAGTGATGAAGCTTTAGGTCTTCTTTGCATGTTTGTTTCTTTTGAATTTTCTCTTCCACATTGAGGCATCCAAACACCTAAATCTACGTAGAAAATGTTGGATGTGATGTTTGGACAACTAGATGACATGAGAGCACATGAGTTGGAAAATGAACTACTAGGGTTAAATCCTAGTGACTTTGAAAACCTACAAGATTTCTTCTCAAAATTTGTCCACATTAGATTGTTGTTAAAAGGATGTCAAGTAGAAAAGAAAGATTCTCAACTGATCTTGTCGATTCTCTCTAAGATAGGTCCCAAATATTTTGTCTTCGTGTCAACTTTCTACGCTACAAAAGTTACTTTGGGCGATACTTGGACTATGCCCTCGTTTAACTGTTTTTCGTCCCAAATCATTCGAGAATAAGAAAAATCATTCAAATAGGGTCTCTCAAGTCCAAGTCACATGCCCTTGTAGAAGTACTAGCAAGGTAAAAAATACTGAAAAGAAGAAAGAAACCAAGACCAAACCCAAAATGACACAAACACTTCGACTTCTCCGAGCCTAAGGCACAGAAAAGAAAGTATTTGTGTTTCTATTACAAGAAGTCCGGTCATGACGAGCAACACTATTTTTGAAAAAAATTAATCACTTATCTCATTTACTTGAGAAGAATAAAATAAGTGTTCCTGAATCCATAAAACAAAGTGCTTCGAAGGCCGAGTCTTCTGCTACAAAAGGTGCTAAAAATGATAAGAAGAAAGGAAAGGCCCTTATAGCCAGAGTTTCTCCTTCATCGACATGGATTATAGATTCTAGTGCCTCGCACCACATGGGTTCTTCACATGTTGAGTTTTCCAACATCGAACCTTGTGGAATGTCCCAAATCGCGATGGGTAATGACACGACAATGTCGATTTCTAGTAGTGGATCAGTAGAGATGGATGTGGGAATATTTAACCAAGTGTTGAGTGTTCCCGATCTCTCACCAATCTCCTATCGGTTTACCAAATTACTCACCTTGGTGAAGGAATGCGAGTGGAATTTCATCCTAACTCCGTGATTATTCATGAGCTTAACGATGACACTAAAGTGGCTGAGGGAAAGGCACATCACCGTTCACGGTTGTACACCTTCTCCCACTTTGTTTCTTATTCTACACCCACTCGCCTTTCTCACTCATGTAAATGAGGTTAGTAAGATATGGCATGAGCACTTTGAACATCTAAATTATCACTACCTTGAACAATTGAGCCAAAATGAAATGGTCAATGAGTTACCTCATGTTAATTTTTCTAAGGGTCTTTGTGAGGGTTGTACCCTTGGAAAGCATCCTGAAAAGAACTTTGACAAAGGAATATCCTTAAGAGCCACTCGTCCTTTGGATCTTGTTCACAACGATTTTTCTGGTCCATTTCCTTCTCCTTCATTTACTATAGCTCTTTATGTGGTAACCTTCATTAATGACTATTCGCGATATACTTGGGTATATTTTCTTAAGCTTAAGTTTGAAGTCTTTGAACATTTTCAGGACTTTAAGGATCTTGCTGAGAAATAGGTGGAATGGTCTATCAAGGTTCTTCGAACCGACAATGGAGGTGAATATGTAAATAATAGGTTCATGGATTTCTGTACTTTTGAAGGGATCTCTTTGTAGCATACAATTGCTTATAGCCCTTCGTAGAATGGAGTCGTAGAAAGAAAGAACCATACTCTTAAGGAGATGGCCACTTGTATGATTCACTCGAAGTCTCTTCCTCCACAGTATTGGGCTGAAGCAGTGAATTGTGCAAATTACATTAAGAACCATGCTCCACACAAGGCAGTAAGAGGGATGACACCCTTTTAAGCCTGGTTTAGACATAAGCCTAATGTTAAGCACTTTCGAGTCTTTAGATCCAAGGCTATGGCTTGGATTCCCAAGAAGAAATGCAAGGCCTTGGAACCACAATCCAAACCTTGTATCTTTGTAGGGTATCTTGATGGCGTGAAGGGATATCGATTGATGAATCCTACTTCTCATGAGCTATATATTGAGAGAAGTGTTAAGTTCGTTGAGTCTTATTTGACTTCTACTTCTCCACCTATTGAGGTTCTTCAGCTCACTAATTCAGATTCTGACTCATCAGATGATGATATTGTTTAGTGTCCTCCTCTTCCAGATCCTCCCGACCATCAGATCTTTGAGTCTTTTGATTCTGAAAGTAGTGATGATGAGGACTATGTCCCTTCTCACTCAAGTGAAGAATCTTCCAACTCTGAGCCTAATCCTCCTGGTCCCCTTTAGGCTAGGAAAACTTTGTAAAGTGTTGGAGATTTAGTTGGAGATACTTTGGATATGAGACGTACTCACTCAGATTTCATTGGAACCCACTCTTTCTTTTCCTCTGCTTCCGATCCACGCTTTCCAGGAGGCTTCGGCATTCCCGAGTGGGATTCTCGCCATGGATGAGGATTATTCCTCTCTCATGAAGAACGATACTTGGGAACTCACCACTCTTCCGAAAGGAAAAAAATCGTTTGGTGTAAGTGGGTGTTCCGAAAAAAGTATGGAGTAGATGGAGACATCGAAAATTTTAAAGTGCGATTAGTAGCTAAGGGTTTCTCCTAGATAGTTGCAATTGATTATACAAAAACCTTTGCTCCAGCTTGTGAAGATGACTTTCTATTCGATTGACCCTAGCCATTTCCACAAAGAAATGATGAAAAAGTCCATCAAATGGATGTTAAGAGTGCCTTCCTTCATGGGGACCTAGAGGAAGAGATCTATATGGAACAACCTTTGGGTTATGTCCAAGATCCCTCCTCATTCTAAATTAAATAAGTCTCTTTATGGCCTTAAACAAGCCCCCTCGGGCTTGGTATGCCAAGATGGACTCCTTCTTACTTACATAAGTGTTTATTAGGTGTCACTCGATCCAAATGTTTATATTCTACGGAAAGATGACTCCATACTCATTCTTGTTCTATATGTTGATGACTTGTTGATCACAGGCAGCTCTTCCTCTATTATTGATTATGTGAAGATCACCTTAGCCAACAAGTTTTCCATGAATGACTTAGGTCTGCTTCATTACTTTTTTTGGATCCAGATTTCACAATATGACTCAAGAATCTTGATTTCACAACCTAAGTATGCTCTTGATTTTCTATCTCATTTTCAGATGTCTGATTGCAAGTCTTCTCCTACTCCTTTTCTTTCTGGGGTTAAGTTGGTTTCAGATTGCTCTACTCCCTTGGTCAATGGTACTCTTTATTGATAGTTGGTGGGGATCTTACTTTACTTGACTCACACTCGACTGGATTTATTGTATGCTATTGGGATCATGTCTAGATTCATGCAGGAGCCACATGAGATGCATTGGAAAGTAGCTAAATGGATCCTTCATTATGTTCGTGGCACCTATGCTAATGGCATTCACTATCATGGAGGGGTAGATATTGACTTGATTGGGTTCACATATTCTAATTGGGTTGGTGACTTAGATCATCGGAAATATACTTCGCTACATTTTATCTATTCCTGGGTCCCATTAGTTGGTCTAGCAAGAAGCAGAATGCAATTGTGATATCATCTAAATAGGTAGAATACAGAGGAGTAATTAATGCTGCCACATAAACTATTTGGCTACAAGGTATTCTGACAAAGTTTGCCATCCACTTTCGGTGGCCTACCATTATCTACTCGTGATAACACAAACACAATCTCTATTTATAGAAATCTAGTTCAAGATCGTTAGACGAAGCACATTGAGATCCATATGCACTTCATACAGAGCTTATTCATGATGGTATCATCGACATTCAATACATTCGAAAACTGATCAGATTGCATATTTATTCACCAAGCCCTTCACTGAGATGAAGTTTCTTTACTTATGGTCTCTTCTTAGGGTGAGGTCTTCTGCAGCTACTCATCTTCTTTGGGCTATGTATTACTTCTTTTCTTCTTCTTCTTCTAGGAATATTTTGTTTGTATATGGGCACCTTATTAGGCCTTTAGTTACCGGGCCCCATTGACACATTTCTTAGTTGTTTAGGAGTGTCTTCCCTTTCCATCTGACTCATCATAGCCACTACCCCAGCTTTGATGAAGGGGGGGTGTTAGTGTGAATTATCCTATGTATCCTATGTGTCCTCCGCTCATATTAGAGGCTTATCTCACATGGGTTAGGTTTAGGATTTCATGTGTGTGTCATGCACTAGGGTTACTCAAAGACCCTATATGTAACCCTTTACTATTCATTTATGAGCATGCCAAGCTTTGATTCTATTGAGCAAGTTCTTCCATTACCGATCGATTCTTTCTTGTAATTACGCTTGGAGCTATCATGATTCCATTGGAGTGCAACTACTTCAAGGTGCCTCATTTCCGATTCGATTCTCATAAAATATTTTCAGCCTATTGTTGCCATGAGTTGAAAAAAACATTTCTTATTGCAATGTGGTTGGGACTTGGGGGCCAGTGAAGAATTATGGCTTCTCCCTTTTCATTGGATGTCTTCGCTAGGTGGAGAGCATTGTCTTTCCCCTATTTTGTTGTGACCAAATTGGAGAATGATGGAAATTCATACTTGTTGTTTTGAACCGAGAAAGATGACAGGTTTGATAGTTCTTGCAGAGATCATTTCTTAATGTAACCTTTTCGCACTTTAAGTGGATGATCTTGTATATTATTTGTGATGGAAAGATGGTCTCAGTATGGGCTGCTTGAAAGTTGTAAATTGAATTTTGAAAGAGATATACTATGTTTTTCTTCTTTTGAAAGAATGTGAAAGAATTCATATTCTCTATATTGTAATTGAGGAATGAAAGAAGAAATTGTAAAGGTATCTCTTTGAATCAATAAAGGATTGTATTACTTTACTCAAATGGAATTATTGGGTATTGAAATCTGATTGTTGAATGTATTTTGAATTTCAGTTGGAAGGATGAAAAAGTGAATACGTATGGAGAAATGTCATAATACTATGTGTTTTTAAAATAAATGTTTTAGAAATTAGAATTGCAATTTGGCATTTGAATACTTTTCTTGAGTCAACTTAGTATGTTAGATTGGGTTGGAATGAATTCATAGTTTAAAGTTGGCAAATGAAAATAAATATATTCGAATTTGAGCTCTGTTAGATAAATTTCATACTAGCAATTATTAATCAGAAACAGAACAAAATGACCCTACAACATCAAAAATACAAAATGAAATATCAAATTTTATTTGTAAGGTCAAAACAACCCCAATTATACCAAAATACTTATAGAATTTTTATAGAACCTTACAAAATCAGGCAAAGGAAAAATTATAGACTTCTTGTTGTATAAAATTGACAAATTTTGAATGCAAATCAATCAAACAAACTTAACCTTGCAATCTATCCTAAAATAATCCAAGTAAAATCCTCCATGCCTGTTTGGCAAGTGGAAAAGAATTAACGACAAATTGGAACAAAATTGATAAGTAAAAAATACTAGTTCACTTTCTAAGTGACAAAAGGATGTATTCTCAAAATTACCCTTTACAATTTATAAAAATATAATTCCTAAGGATGTCTGTGAAAAGAGGACATTGAGAGCTTTCCATAAATTCCTTGTTTGCAAAAGACCGAGTTCCCAATCAAAAGTTATGGCCTTGTGATGTTTTTACTTCATTTCGGGCTCAAAATAATCTATCAAATTTTAAATGAATAAAATATTATTGGGCGGACCATGGCTAAAACTTTCATTTTTTAAATTTTTCCTAAAAGTTGCAAATTCATGAAGTTTCCTGCCACTCTGCTAATCTGTAAACCTTCATTTTGTCTAAAAATGATCTAAGTCGAAAAAGTTAATTTGACAATTTTTTTCTCCGCAGCGCCCACCACCCCAAAGTCAATCAATTGGGCATAAAGCGAGGCTCAAATCAATTTTAACCTAAAGCGCTTTTGAAAATAAATTTGGAATTTTTTTAAGTTTTCCTTCATCCCACGGCTCAGTAATCATCAGTGTTGCCACATGGCTTCACGAGGCATCGGTGGAGAAACAATCTTTTAAGCCTTAACGATTCAAAAAATATTTGGGCAAAATTTCCAAATTATCCCCGCTGGCCCACAAAATCGCAGCTAATGATTAGCTGACACATGGCATCTTATCGTGTCGGCAGAGGCACGGGTTTCGTTTGACCTTTTTTCCCTTTCTTTTGAAAAGTCAAATTTTCTAAGTGTTCCTCGCCGACAATTTGACCCGCAGCCAATAAGGAGCTGCCACGTGGCCTCGCTTTAGGTGTCGGAAGAGGTGCGGGTGTAAAATTCATTTTGTTCCAAAAGGGAAAAAGTGCTAAATGCCTTCCCCGCTCCACCGACCCGCATTTGGAAAAAAATTTATTCCCTGCTCCGACGCTTTGCTTTTCTTTCTCCTCTTGGCGAATTTTATCTCCAAATCCGTAGGCCCGAGTTGGGAAAAGTTTCCTCCCTGTGCCCGTAAACCCACTCTTGGGAAAATTTTCACCCCAAGTTCCACCAGGTCCATAACTTGAGAAATGTGAGGAGTTAGGAGGAATTTTTATATCACTGAAAGGTGAGGAAATTCCCTATCTAATGGGAATTTTTTAGGAAGTTTTAATTATGTTAATCATGGGAAAAATAAAATTGAATCTTTAACCGAGTTCTGGGAGTGGGTAAGTAAGAATTTACTTTGATGATTTTAAATATGTATTCTTTTCCCCCACTGTAATTAAACCTTGCTCTTGTCTTAGATCTTGTGGAATTAAATACCTTGGGTATTTAATTGTTTTGGTTCCTTAACCCTAAAATTTTAATCAAGGAATATTTAGCTAAAATGTCAATGTAATCAGTGATTAAATTAATCCCTAAGGATATTTGAGCTAGGTGTGGACTTATTACACTTGTTGCTTTATAATGGGAAAATTTATCAGTTGAATTTAATTGTCCTTGAGACTTTGGTTGTTAACACTTTAAATAAAAAATTATTCCATAATTTTTTAACTAAACCTATGTTGTTCATGGGTCTCAAGTGGGAGATTTTAGCGGGTGTTAATGTTGGTATCAGAGCCGTAGATTCAAATCTTGGACCCTTAGGCACACTAGAAAACTTGAGACATGAACTGTAAACTTAGCACACTTTTGTATCTAAGAAAACAAATTTGTTTGAAAATTGAAAAATAAATGCGTATGAAGTGTTAGGAAATAATTATATTAGTGCTCCATTATTAATCATTATTATTTGTTAGGTCTGTTATTATATTTGTTTATATGTGAAGTTGTTAATAAACAACTCACGTGAATAGAAGTTTGGTGAGAGAATTAAGGAGTGTTGTTATATCAGATTCCTATTTTATAGGAATGACTTATTCCTATATATTTGTAAGAGTTCTCGTATGGAATATCAAGAAGAAATCTATGAATTATTATTGTGTTTATTCTGTTTAACTCTGCTGCTACTCTTAGATTTGGTATCAGAGCGATCATATGTCTGTTCTTGAGATCTAGAATATAAAAAAATGAGAGGTCATTACATAGTTTCTTTTTAAGCATACGGATCTGTGTATTGTTGCAACTCGTGGATCAATTGTATACACAGTTATGGATCAGGCGTGATGCAGGAGTATGCGACCTGATGTTGGTCTACAATGGCGAACAGATAATTTGTCGTGTGACTTGCACTCTCAGCAGTGAATGTTTGAAAGAAAACGCAGGTATAAATCCGTGGGAGGACCACTAAAATGTTTGAATGTCAATAAAACAGATCAGTATGCGTGTGCAGATCAGTATGTTAAACGGTTGAGAAAACGAGTCCAAAATCATTGTACTCAAATCTTTGCTCAAAATTGTTTTCCTTGGATCGACAGTTTATGATGCAAGTTTGAGCGGTTCGTTGGACTCCATTTAAGAGCATTTGTTTCTTTGTATCAAGCTTTAGCTATTATTTAATGGTTACAAGTCCTGTCGATCCGTGTAGATATTTCTCTTCAAGATCGAATTCCAATTCAGATATTGGTAGTGCATTCATCTAATTACAATTGTGCAGCAGCAGTTCAGATCTAAAATCACGGGAGTCCAACATCCTGCTCTGCCAACTTGCGTGTGGAGAGTGTGCATATTCTTTGTTGAAGACCCGGTCTCATATTTTGCCTCGTACCTATCACTAGAGTTCCTGCAGATTCTTGTTTTGACAGAAACTTCTAAATTCAGTTGATTTAGCACGTTTGGCTCTTGATCCATGCAAATCCGAGCTCCTGCCGACTTCTATGCACCATTTTTTTCTCCAAGTTTGAAACGTGTCTCCATATTTCCATGCGCAGATATGCCACGTATGTTGTTGCTGTCAAATTACCTTCAGATTCATTACATAGTCCGTGTAATTTGATTTTATTTGTCCATATGTAATTTGTCTTTTATTTCATTGTCTCTCTATGTTTGTAAAGTGTCATAACTGAATACTTTAGGTTATTTGATAATGTGTCATGTATGTCCATCAAGATTTGGTATAATATTATAATATTATAATATGTACCATAGTTATAATATTATTTTTTGTGTGTCACTCAATGTTTGTTTTGAGTCGAGTCTATGAGTGTCTACTCAGTCAAGTCAAAATTAATATATTTTTCATCATTATCGTCAAAATATGTTTAGGTGATTTTAGGATTTTTTTATCGAAAGTAATCAAAAGAATCAAAGTTGTTATCATTTTTTCAAGTTATTATTGTCTTGTCAAACGTCAAAAGTGTTGTTAGAAGTTTTTATTTTTTATTTTTTCTCCATCTCACAATGGAAGTCCCTCTAGAAAAATTCAATGGGCTCAATTTTCATACTTGGAAAGTGAAGATCCAGTGCGGTGATGAAAAAAATCTCTCAAGGCGGATAATCGATGGAAAAGAACCTAAACCTACAGATCTGACCAAATTGGCAGAATGGGAAATGAGAGATGATAAAGCCAAAGCCATTATTGGTCTTTCTCTCTCAGATACTGAGCTACACTATGTTGATCTCGAGAAATCGTCTCATGAAATGTGGGAAAACTTGAACCAAAACCTTTGGTGCTAAAGCGAAAGAACGCAAAATTTTCTCTCAAATTACAGTTGTTCAAGTTAAAAATGGGTGAAGGAACTACAATGTCCAGTCATATTAATGATTTACTTGTCTCTTCTCGATAGCTAGCAGAAGTAAAAGCTCTGTAGAGGATGAAGATGCAAAAGCTATTCTCATTAAATAGTTTGCCTCCCAAATACAAAGAATATTGTCTTCACCCTTGGTCGATGCCTTCCAACTCATTGGAAGATATGATATCAGCTCTTCTAGCTGAGGAAAAAGGACTAAAGAAGATGTAGAAGAAGAAATTGCATTGTACCTAAAAAGAAGTACGAGAATTTCTCCAAAAATAAGGAGGAAATTGTATGTTTTTACTTTATAGAGAAAGGGGCATAAAACTCCATTTTGTAAAAACGAGCTCATGATCTTCTAAATGGAACAATCAAAATGGAAGAAGCAAATATGGGCATAGACGATGAATCTGATTATGAGGAAGAACAAGTAAATGAAGACAGTGGCTCTGAAGACTTCTTGTTCTGAGCATGAAACTGGAGGCAGGAGGCAAACGGAGGTTGGAGGTCATTCAGTGACCTCTCGTCAGTTGCCAATGATGGGGCCGCATATCAGCTTTGGTGACAGTGTGTGTGCGGTTTGATTTTAGTGCTTCCAAAGTGGTGTGCCTCGGTTTGCATATGATCCTTGTAATTAGTGGAAAAAATAAATCTTGAAATATTGTTGTGATCCATGTTTGTTGATTGTTTCCTAGTTCTTACAAAAGTAATAATGTGTTTTCTATGTTGAATGTCCCTTGTTTTCCTTAGAATTAAAAATTTGATGTGTTGATTTACCTCTCTCTCCCATAAAAGTAATAGTGTGATATGTTTACCCTTCCTTCTCATTAAATTTTTAATTGAAAATTTGACTCACCCAAACATCATAAAACTATAATTGAGGAGATTTGGCCTTGAAGCTTAACAAATAAATTGGAACATAGAAAGAGAAAATGGTTCTTGCTTTAACCTTGGTAGATTAATAGAAGAAAAAAAAACATGTAGAAGAACAAAAAGGAAAAATTTGTCCATATACCTCCCCTAGGATTAAAATAAATACTTTTTTTCTTTTTTTGCCTTTACTGAAATGGCGAGATATCATGCCCCCTTAGTGGTCCAGTATAACAAAAAGTTGTGATGTCATAATAGGTGGAATTTTAACTAAGAAAACTCGTAAAGGAATGTTCTTAGAAAACAAAACTACAACTTTTGACTTAATTAGTTGAGTTATAAACGAAGTAAGATTTATGTGTATTGAGTGTAATGTTTAGTTGAACTCCGTAGTTACTGTCGCCTACCTAAAATTGTGAAACACCTGGTGGATAACAATGTGTTCTAGTTGCTTAGTAATTTCTTATTCATAGATGTATGTGCCTTTCTTGTGGGAGTTTTGGGTCATCATACCCTTATTTTCCCGTAGCTCGACGCAGTGTGAGTTGTGTTCCTTTTGGATTGAGACTTATCTTGTTGTTTAAGAAGTAACCTCATTATGTGTTTTCTTGTCCTTAGAGACCTAAGTTATTGTAATTTTAATGAAACATATGTTAAGGATATAAAATAACTTTGGGAAGTCTTATTTTCTTCATATTTTCTTGGGTCACCTTGTTATTGTTGCCCCTTTTCCATTAAGATGGAAAGTGTAAGATGATGTTATTCGCTTTTGATATGATGCACCCTTGGATTGTAGTTGACCATGTGTTACTTGTTCTTCTCCTAGCGACCTTGAGTGGTCCTTGGTGTTTCTTGTGCTCTCTTTATGGTTATTCCGAGCTTGAGTATGAAATAAGATAAGTAAATCCCATTGTGCTATAATGTATGGTACTTGTTTTGATATGTTAGTTACTAGGGGAGATATATATATATATATATATATATATATTCTTTTGCTAAACAGTTGACTTCTTTAGATTTGGTTGGTATGGTGTGTTCGATTCTTAAATAAAAGTGTAAAAATCATACTATAGGAAAAATTTTGGTCTTGACTTCGCTTGTATTACCATGAAAAGTTAATTATACCGTCTCGAGTTATAGAAGTTCTTTCCTTGAATAGTTCCTTGATTTTAAATGTTTTGTTGATCTAGGTGTCCTTGTTGATTAACCTCATCTTGTGTGATCCTCAAATTGTGGGACCTTAAGTAGACTTGTTCCTCATGCAAATTTGCTCATAGTTCAGTTTTGCTAGCCTTGTCTAGACAAAGAATCTTGAAATCATGGCTTAAACTTATTAGAAACCTTAACTTTTATTATTGTAGTATGTTGTATTCCTTGGGAAACTATGTGGTCATTTTCAAACTCAATTAATTCTCCTTATTATTCCTCAACTTGGTGGTTACTCTTACGAATCTTTTTAACTCTTCATGTTATATTTTTATGTGTGGTATCTTGGTTGATAGTGTAAATTTACTCTCTAGATTTAAGTGTTCATAGCCTTGCATGTAGAAAGTTTAGAACTCATCCCTTGCAATCTCCCTTCTTCTTGCTGAATTGCATTAGACCAAACTTAGGTTTTGTAGACCCACACTTGTTTGAAGCAAGCAATCCCATAATGGAGTGATCCTTTTTCTATTGCATTTGTTCCTATCTCTCTTTCTAGTGACTTCTAGGAGGAAGTTGAGTCTAAGGGGAGGGGGATGTAGTGCCCACTTCCCTTCGACACTTTTGATATTGATCATGATATTGCTGACTATATTATGGACATTATTATAGTTTTAATTTAGTATGGTGTTAGATGTCAGATCATGGATTATTGTTGAATTTGATTCATATATGATGCATGATGATTGTTAGAGACATTTTATATAGATGTTGACATGTTGTTGACATGGTTATATATATATTTATGGATGTTGTTAGGACATTTGATATTTGGATATATTGAGTAGACCGAGAAAATTGAATTTAAAATTGATGATTATATAGTTGTTGATGAAATTGTAAGTGATATTGTTGATTTTTTTTTGGATGTTGTGATTCATATATATATTGATGATTTTTAAATTATATTATATTCATTTGGATGTTCTGATATGGCCACGAAGTTGAAGGGGTATTTGTATTGTGCAGGTTAAAAATATCACAACAAACATTGGTGAATTGAGACCAACCACATTGGAATTATAGATGAATTCAACAGGGTCACCATGGCAACTTGTATTGTGCGGTTTAAAATTTCACAACAAACATTGGGGGATTGGAGACCAACCACATTAGAATTCGAGATGAATTCAATAAGGTCACCATGACAACATGTATTGTTCGTGTGTGTGTGTTTGATTGTTAGGGATTCCCATGGGGGGATTCACCTTTAAATGTGACCAAGGGTTATGTGTATTTATATATTTGGTTCCGTTTTATTGATGTTTGTATGTGTTTTTTTAAGTGATGTGTTTACCCCTTTCATTATTTATTAATTGTGGTAAATTAATGTGAGTAAACATGTTGTTAAAATTATTTAATCGAATTGGGACATAAGAAAGTAATTATTGGAGTGGTTGACTCTTGTATTAAATGTTGTAAGGTATGTGTAAGCAATGTGTAAGTGATGTGTAAGAGATATGTAAGTAAAATTTGGAGTATGAAACACTTCATCTTCTTTGGAATTCGAAATTGTCCTGGAGACTGATTTTGGAGGCTTGTGGGACAAGTTAAACTTGTCCCATACCTCTTAAATTTGCATACCAACCTTACCTATGGTTGGAGAGTCTAAATTTAGACCTTCTTTGTGCATTTTTGTAAGTCAAGCTGAATGTTTTAATTGCACTTTCTTACATGTTATTAATTTCAGTCCTTTGGGGTATGGGTTGGATTTGAGTGTGTAAGTAAAACTGTCATATTATTCACCTACTTATTTATTGTGCCTTGGAGATTGAAGTTGACTTGTGAATTAGAGCTGAGGATGTGTGATGTGGCATCCTACATAGATCCACCTCATCCTCCTCTCTTCCCCCTTCTATATATTCAAATTCATTTTCTTGTTTTGGGGGTTACTGTATTTTGGTTGCTTCACTATTGGATACTTCTTTTGGTGTGAATTATTTTTCTATTTGGAGTCCTTGATTTTGGAGAGAGTTTTTAGGATTTTACAAGCTTGTGTTTCATTGATATTGGGTTTTTTATTGGAAAGCTTGTTTTTGGAACTTGGAACAAAGTCCATTATGGAGAGGTAAGAGCTTGGCTCTTGAAATGCTCTTCTTTTATTTGTACAAATGTTATTATTGTGAATGTTTTGGCATGTGTGTGGGTTGTTTAGGGTAGATGGATTAGGGATGGTGTAGGAGAAGACTATGGGGCATTTTGTGGGAGGCATAAGTGTTTTGGGGAGGTATAAGTGTGGAGGGAGTTAGGACTTGGGTTCAACCTTACAAATAAATAGCTTGCATTTCTTTACTCGTTATGGGGTGCCATAAGAGGTTGGGGAGGCATAAGGAAATGTGAGGAATAAGGAGTACTTGGGGCGAGGCATAAGGGCATGTCAGGGATTTCAAATGATATATATTCTGCGGTTTGTTCTCGGTGGTGATACTCATTTCCCCTTTGGGAAGCATAAGCAGATCCCCCATAGTTTCTTGCTTCTTTGGCTTGGATGATGAAGCCCGAGTGTTGTTTGTTTTTTTTCTGTGGTGGCAAACTACATTTTTTTAGACTATGTTTTGAATGAGAAATTTGTCTTTGTGTTATGGAAGCCTATTGTTGCCATGAGTTGAAATTTTTTTATTATTGCAATGTGGTTGGGGCTCGGGGGTCAATGAAGAAGGATGGATTCTCCTTTTTCATTAGATGTCTTGCTTGGGTGGAGAGTGTTGACTTTCTCCTATTCTATTGTGACCAAAATGAAGAATGATGGAAATTCATACTTCTGTTTTAGAACTAAGAAATAAGACAATTTGATGGTTCTTTTGAGATCATTTCTTAATGTAACCTTTTCCCACTTGAAGTGGATGATCTTGTATATTATTTGTGATGGAAATATGGTCAGTATGGGCTATGAAAGTTGTAAATTGAATTTTTATTTAGAGATATAATCTCTTTTTATACTTTTGAAAGAATGTGAAAGAAATCATATTTTGTATATTGTAATTGAGGAATGAAAGAAGAAATTGTAAAGGTATCTCTTTGAATCAATAAAGGACTCAGTATTACTTTAATCAAATGGCATTATTCGGTATTGAAATATGATTGTTGAATGTATTTTGAAATTTAGTTGGAATCCCGTGAAAAAGTGAATACGTATGGAGAAATGTCATAATACTGCTTTTTTTAAAATAAATGTTTTAGAAATGAGAATTGTAATTTGGCATTTGAATACTTTTCTTGAGTCAACTTATTATGTTAGATGTGGTTGGAATGAATTCATAGTTTAAAGTTGGGAAATGAAAATAAATCTATTCGAATTTGAGCTATGTTATATAACTTTCATACTAGAAATTATTAATCGAAAATTGAATGAATGACCTAACATCAAAAAGACAAAATGAAATATCAAAATTTATTTGTAAGGTAAAAATGACCCAAAAATACCAAAATACTTATGAAAATTTTATAGAACCTTTCAAATTAGGCAAAGGCAAAATTACAGACTTCTTGCTGTATAAAATTGATAAATTTTGAATTCAAATCAATCAACCAAACTTAACCTTGCAATATATCCTAAAATAATGCAAGTAAAATCCTCCATGCCTTTCGTCATGTGGAAAAATAATTAAGGACAAATTTGAACAAAATTGATAAGTAAAAAAACCAATTCACTTTCTAACTGATAGAATGACGTTTTATCAACATTTACCCTATAAAATTTATCAAAATAAAATTCCTAAGGTTTCTATGAAAAGAGGACATCGAGATCTTTCCAGAAAGTGCTCGTTTTCCAAAAACCAAGTTCCCAATCAAAAGTTATGGCCTTATGAAGTTTTTACTTCAGTTCAGGCTCAAAATAATCTAACTGTCAAATTTTAAATGAATAAAATATTGTTGGGTGGACCCACGGGCTAAAATATTTTTTTTTATTTTACTTTTTTCCCCAAAGCTGCAAAGTCATGAAGTTTCCCGCCACTCCGCTAATCCGCAAGCTTTCATTTTGTCTACAAATGTTCCAAGTCCAAAAAGTTTATTTCATAATTTTTCCTTCATGGCCCCGCCACTCTACATCCAATCATTGATCAACACGTGGATTTTTTAGGCATCGGTGGAGGCTCGGATCGATTTTAACCTAAAGAGCTTTCAAAAATAAATTTGGAAAAATTTGTAAGTTTTCCCCAGCCCCGCCTGGCCATGAGATAATCACGTGTTGCCACGTGGCTTCAAGAGGCATCAACGAAGAAGTAGATATTTTGAGCCTTAACGCTTCGAAAAACATTTGAAAAAATTTCCAAATTATCCTCATAGCCCCAAACCGCATCTAATGGTTGGTGACACATGGTATCTTCTTCGCATCGCAGAGGTGCAGGAGGTTCCTTTCGACCTTTTTGCCCTTTCTTTTAAATAGTAAAATCTTCCAAATGTTCCCCACCGACCCGCTGACCCACAGCCAATAAGGAGCTGCCACGTGGCCCCCTAGGTGTCAAAGGAGGTGCAGTGTAAAATTCACTTTGTCCCAAAAGGGAAAAAGCACTAAATGCCTTCCCCGCTCCGCCGGCCTGCGTATGGGAAAAAATTTCTTCCCCGCTCTGCTGGTCCACTTTTCTCCTCTGGGAAAATTTTCTCTCTGAAGTCTATAGGCCCGAGTTCAGGAAAATTTTCCTCCCTAGGCCCGTAGACCTGCTCTTGGGAAAATTTTCACCCCAAGTTTCATTGGTCCATAACTTGAGAAATATGAGGAGTTAGGAGGACTTCTTTATATCACCAGAAATGTGAGGAATTTCCCTATCTAATGGGAATGTTTTTAGGAATTTTTAATTGCATTAATCATGGGAAAAATCAAATTGAATATTTAACGAGTTCTGAGAGTGGGTATGTAAGAATTTACTCTGATGATTTTAAATATGTATTCTTTTCCCCCACTATAATTAAACCTTTCTCTTGTCGTAGATCTTGTGGAATTAGATACCTTGGGTATTTAATTGTTTTGGTCCCTTAACCCTAAAATTTTAATCAAGGAATATTTAGCTAAAATGTCAATGTAATCGGTGAGTAAATTAATCCCTAATGAGATTTGAGCTAGGTGTGGACTTATTACGCTTGTTGCTTTATGATGGGAAAAGTTATCAGTTGAATTTAATTGTCCTTGAGACTTTTGTTGCTAACACTTTAAATAAAAGTTTATTCCATAATTTTGTAACTAAACCTAGGTTGTTCATGGGTCTTAAGTGGGAGATTTTAGCAGGTGTTACATTTTCTTCAATGTTGTTGGGTCAAGTTTGCATTGTGTATAATAACATTATGTCCTAAAGGATAAATATAAAGTATAGTTTTGTTTTTATCATGGTAAAAACATTTTGTTCAAATTACCAACTGCTAGGATCACACCTTTGCATATTTTATTCATTATATACATCAATGGGCATCAAATAAAAACCTTAGCAACCACTAATCACAACTACTTATTGAAAGGAATAGATTAGCAACCGCTAGGCTCAACTCGATTCTTAACTTTTAAAATAGAGATAAAAAATGGTTCATATTAAAGAAAATTCTTAGTGACTACTATGGTCAAATACTTATAGAAAGGAAGGATTTGGTGGAAACTAGGATAAACAATAAATTCTTTTGAACATATCACTCGAATAAGAAATTATAGTAATACATATTAGCGAGCTACTAGGCATTTTCAATAATATATTTCGATGAACTTTCAATACTATCTCAAAATTGCTCATCGGACTTCCGCGATAGCGATAGATTCAACCATGCCGCCAAGACGAGGAGGTAAGTCCCCGATCAGTAATCATTTTTTTGCATTTTAGGTTGTTTTTTTGCATTTTAGGTTTTTTTTTTTTATAGCATTTTCATGGGTTTTGTGAATTGTTTGTTTATGTATACAATTTTATTGTTTTATCGGTTGGTTTTGGCAAGCTCGGGCTCAATTTTATTGTTTTAAACCGTCAAAACATTCCTCAAAACCCACCGAACATTCCTCAAAACCCTCCGAACATTCCTCAAAACCCTCCTCCAAACATAGATCCGCCCCCTGTGGCTCCTTCTGTCCCCACTGAGCCAACAGGAACGCAAGATAATATCATTGGAAGAATCCAAGAAAATAAAATTGTCATTGAGAACCTAATTCAAACTATAAGACAAAATCATGCTACAAATCCATCCCGCATGACTTTAGCCAATACATTAGAAACATTGATTGGCGAAGTCGAGTCTGCAACCAACCAAATACATAGATGGAACACCTTTAGAAGTGACTGTAGGCGGTGGTATGCGGATAAACTATCTCATGCGGCCGTCAAAGACAAAAAAATTGGAAAAGACCTCATTTGTGCATTATTTACCGACCCTAGAACCAATGCCCCCCCTGCAGTTACTTGCAAACGGTTCCCAATCCATTGGTGCCATGATGATAGAATCAAAAACAATTTTTGGGACCGATGGTGGATGGTTTTTGATTATCCACCATGCAACAACAATGAGGTTCCTCTTTATTTTTTGAAGAAATTATATTGTGAGTTTGTGCTCAATGAGGTCCCGAATTATTTTGACTTTTCAGACTTTTTTGGTCGAGGAGGTGGCTCTGCACAGAGCAGACCTGGTGCACGCGTAGGTCAGCCTAGGATCCCCCATGCCCCAAAACCCCCACTGCCTTCAGTTATCCCTCCTACAGTGAAGGAGGTTGTGGAGATTGATACATTGCATGCATTGAGGGAGCTCACTGACACTCTCACCCAGCATAGCACCCAGATTGCATCCGGTGATGTTGGTGGAGGCGCCAGTTCTAGTGCACCACACCACTGTGGATCATGTGGTGCCGTATGCACTGCAGGCGAGACATCATTTGCTGGTTCACAGGATTTTTTTTCTATAGATGAGATGCTGGGGAATGTTTTTGGAACTGGAGCCACTGATATTGGTCTTTCACAGGTAAATTTTAAATAAATTTAAATAATATATATATGTACAATAGTTTAATTCACATGTTTGAGATATTAATATATATATGATTGTACGTCATGTACATACATGTAAAAAACTAATTTTTTATTTTATTTTAAATAGCAAGAGCCGGTGAAGGAAACATCCGGTGTTGACATGCTAGCTACTGCGGTTGGGCGTGTTTCAAACGTAAGTTTCAAGTTGTACAAACTTACATTTTTAATAAATCATTTAATTGCACTAGATTATTATTATAATTTGTTTCACGTGTATGTTGTACATGTATTAATATTTTTCTCTTTTATACACAGGAGCCTGGCGGGTCATCATCTGCTCAGGGAACTGAAGCTACTGGCATGCCTCGCATGAGTTTTACGCAGGTTAGTTACAAATCTCTTTAATGAATGATAAGAGTGATGAAGAAATGTAAAAAAGGTTAAATCCTCTTGTACCCTTTATCTAAAAAAATCTATGCGTCCTTTCCATATGATTATAAGTTTTATATGGATTGGTGTACTGAGATTTAAGAATTTACAACATCATTGTATGATCAAGAAGTGAGGTTTGTATTTACTTGTTTCTTATCTATTAATCCAACATTTATCAATACTATATTGAAATGGGGGTAATTTGTAGTACCTAAATGTATTCCCAACACTTGGAAACATGACGTGTTACAACTATAATGATATATATCTCATTCACACATAACTTGAACAACTTAAGGAAATGTCTCACTCTATATCCACTTCGCTTCTACTAGATAACAAGTATTCTCCATCCCAACCCCTCACAAATCACTGCACATGTTATTGAACATATGCATAATCCTCCATGTGTCTCAGACCTAATTTATTAGACATCATGGACATGTTTGTAGGTTTAGGATAAGTTAAAATCCAACCTATCCACCCCCTACGAACCTATCCCATACACTTCTAATATTAACTTTTTCAAAAGGGTTACTTGGCTTAGTCAACCTAGGTAGTACTTTTAGGTTTGTTGAGTAAGAAATCTAACGATTGGTCATATATAAATATTCATTCACTAAAACCTAGTAGGGTGACCTTGGAAAATTCAAGGATCCTCTATTCTCACTCTAATAAAATTAAGAAGAAACATTGGACCATTTGATTCCTTAAGAGTACCCATAACAACAACAAACTACCAGTTTGAAGTTATCCATGTTTCTTCCCATAGATCAAACATGAGCTAAATTTGTGCATGTTTCCATGTGTGAGGGATGAATCAAGGGCTTGTATTCTATTATATATTATGCCACACCTCATAATGGGTTTGAGGAGCTATAATGTATTGGTCATATTTATACCCTTATTTAAAATTTCTACTGAAAAAGGTACAAGGATTATAAACAGGTAGACAATTATTATCTAATTAACTTCCAACATCAATTAAGCATGACAAAAATAATTCATTCCAACTTGAAATGGACTAAGTGATAAACAATAACTTTATCAATATACAAGAGGGGAGAGAAACTTAGCTTGTTTAGGAAGATTCTGGGATGAGCTAGATGTGACAGGTAGCGGAGCAGGAGAAGATAAGACTTTAGATTCTACAAAGAAGATTATAGAACTGGAAAACATGTAGGTTCAAGACCATACATGATATGTATGGTCTATGTAGTAGTAGTAGTAGTTGTCAAAATCTTATGAAGATAGATGGCCTCCGTGCTAACATTTATAGATCCTATGTATTTAGCCTAAATAGAAGATAAAATTTAATAATGTATTTTTATTCTTTCTTGAGTAACTAAATATTGATTTGTACATGTTTTTTGTATAGCTCTTAAGTAGATTTTAATAAATTGATTTGTACATGTTTTTTGTATAGCTTATGACTGCTACAGAGACTCCTCCACATATGCAGACTGTGGAGGCTGCTGTAGATACTGCCATAGCATCTGCAAATCCACTAACCGAGGTACACAATTTTTTAAATTTGTTAAATTTTGGAGGTTCATTATTTCTTATTAAACTTAAATCTACAATATCAAATTTTGTAGGTATATATATGTGTGAAATATTTAATTTGAAAATTAATTATTTGTATGTAGCTTACCCCTCGTGAGTCTATTGTTGTCCCTGCGACGCGTCAACAACAAATCGATAGGGATCATGACATTGCGGTAAGATTGCACATGCATTTTAACTAAATTGTACAAGTTTCTAAATTTTGAAGGTATTTTAAAATTTTGGGTGTTAAAAACTTGTTGTTTATGAATGTGCAGGTTAGGTTGCAGCAGGCATGCTTGAGACACCTAGGACCACACGGATGAAATCCGTAGTGGCATCTCCTCCACTACATCCCCAGGTCGTGGACGTGCTACTTCTAGCAGGGCGAAGAGAGGGAAGATGTTTCATGAGTAGATTTATAGTCCACTTGGATGCCACATATATGTGGTCATGAGTACATCTATTCACAGTCCATTGTATATATATCTAGCCTTTTGCGACCGCATGTGGTCCCATATGTACATTATGACACGTGCTTAGTTCGAGATGTATACATACATTATGAACTTATACATGTACATATATATTTTCAGAGACGTGCGCGTCTGGAGCACACTTTATTTGATTCTTATATTATATATTCTTATATATATATATATATATCCATGTGTGTTGGTTAAATAAGGCTATAAATTTGGTTATTTTGGTATTATTGCTAACTCTGAGAAAGTGGGTTTTGATCTCTGTTCGGTGGATTTAGTGTATTACTTCTAGTTATATATTTTCTAGTATCTTTCTGATTATTATTTGTGGTATATTTCGTGCCATGGGCATTTTGAATTTTTATTTTTCAAACTAAAACAATATTGTTAGCTCTATATCAAGCCAACTTAAGTATTAGTAACTAGAGATGTGCTATGTATAACGTGCATTGATTCTTGAGGTACCAATTTACATGAAGAAAAAGTAATGAAATGGCGGACTTAGAATTTGGGAGTGAGAAAGATGCTTTAAGCATAGTCAATAAATGTGTAGTTTTACATGTTGGATATTTTTTAAATGTGAGAAATATTGCTTCTCTCCCTCTCTTCAATCATTTGTAGTTTTACATGTTGGATATTTTTTGTAGGTTGATTACTTTTTATTTTTCTCATTATTTTTCTCTAGTTTTTTATTTTGTTTACATGTCACTTCTAAAAATATGAATTATTATATTGATTCCATAACTTCCACACCTTATTTATAATATTGGATGCTCAATGAACCAATTTATAAGTGTTTTTCCTTAAAGACAATTGAACCCACTTCAGATATACAAACACAAATACAGATACAAGTCTGGGTCAATCGATTTTCATAAAGTAAGATGAGGGGATATTTGAGCTACATGTTTTTCTCCCTGTGCAGGTTGATATAACCCATAATGGAATGATTTTAGGATGGCTATTAGCAGGAGATCCATGTAGCACAGTTTCCTGTAACATTATATTTATTAAATTATGGGAGCACAGAACCCCTACTTTACCATTTTTAATAAAATAGTGCTCTTCTTTTGTACTTGTTGCAACTATCCAATTATTGTTAAATCTACAACATTAACTTAGGTTTTTCCATGGTTAACGCCTCTTTATCTCGAATGAATTATTTGTATTATTATGCAAGGAAAATGCCATGTCAGAAATGATGGGAGGATTCTCATATGATTTCCAGGAAATCCCATGCCTTCACACTACCCCATACCAACCCCTACCATAGACCTGCCACACTCCACTTCCTCCATTATTTTCCTCTTCCATTTCAACCACGCACCAAACTGTACACAATTACTTCCCCCATTAAATTAATTTTAATTTTATTAATCTATTATTTGTAATCTTAGTTTTTTATAATATCCATGGTTGAAAATGATATGTCATTATTTGAGGGGGTGAAAGTTGGGGCATTATAGACTATAAGAGTGGGACATGTAGATGATGATTTAGAAAAGGTCGTAAGGTATCTTAATGGTCTAAAATTTACCATTCAAGATGAGATCAACATGCTTTCACCCAGGATAGCTGAATAATCCTATCAATTGGCACTCAAAGTTAAAGAGAGGCTTTCAAGGAAACAAACTTCATATAAAAGAGGACTATGTAGAATTCTTAGAGGTAGAGGTGACCAAGGTAGTAAGAGGTAGTTGCAATCATATTTGGAGGAAGCTAACAGATCCCAGAGTTCAAGAGGAAGCTATGAACTAAAAGGAAGAAGACCTTATCAAAGAGTAAGAGGAAAATTCTTGGGTAAGTGTTTTAGATGCAATAAATATGTAACTCATAGGTCTTATGAATGCCCTGAAAATTCGTCAACTAGAAAAGTAAGAGGTTTTCATGTGACTTAAGGTGAAGAGGACGAATAAATGGAAGAGTCAGAGGTTCGTTCGGGCGTAGTCCCTTAAGAGCCCTGAGACCAAAATATCGTTCAAATTCGACGGGTGACTACTCGGACTCCGTGGCACCTAGAGAGGCCTCGTCTGATCCGGCACCTCGGCATACGGACCCTCTACAATAGCCTCTCTCATTTTTTTCTTTCTCATTTCGGTGCTCTCGCTGTCCTAATGTTTGCAAACGCGCAAAATAGTGCAGTTGGAGCCAGTGTAAGGTTGTCAAACGCTGTATTTTGCAAACGGTGGGCCGTGGCACCGAACCGCCTGCGCCGGCACGTCCGGGTGGGCAGGTGAACACTAGAGGAGGTGGTGTTTCGGTGCGCGAAAGGGTCGTTGCTTCCGGGCTACTTCGTTCGGGCGTAGTCCCTTAAGAGCCCTGAGACCAAAATATCGTTCAAATTCGACGGGTGACTACTCGGACTCATGGCACCTAGAGAGGCCTCGTCTAATCCAACCTCGGCATACGGACCCTCTACAATAGCCTCTCTCATTTTTTTCCTTCTCATTTCGGTGCTCTCGCTGTCCTAATGTTTGCAAACGCGCGAAATAGTGCAGTTGGAGCCAGTGTAAGGTTGTCAAACGCTGTATTTTGCAAACGGTGGGCCATGGCACCGAACCGCCTATGCGCACACGTCCGGGTGGGCAGGTGAATGCTAGAGGAGGTGGTGTTTCGGTGCGCGAAAGGGTCGTTGCTTCCGGGCTACTTCGTTCGGGCGTAGTCCCTTAAGAGCCCTGAGACCAAAATATCGTTCAAATTCGACGGTGACTACTCGGACTCCGTGGCACCTAGAGAGGCCTCGTCTGATCCACACCTCGGCATACGGACCCTCTACAATAGCCTCTCTCATTTTTTTCCTTCTCATTTCGGTGCTCTCGCTGTCCTAATGTTTGCAAACGCGCGAAATAGTGCAGTTGGAGCCAGTGTAAGGTTGTCAAACGCTGTATTTTGCAAACGGTGGGCCGTGGCACCAAACCGCCTACGCCGGCACGTCCGGTGGGCAGGTGAACGCTAGAGGAGGTGGTGTTTCGGTGCGCGAAAGGGTCGTTGCTTCCGGGCTACTTCGTTTGGGCGTAGTCCCTTAAGAGCCCTGAGACCAAAATATCGCTCAAATTCGACGGTGACTACTCGACTCATGGCACCTAGAGAGGCCTCGTTTGATCCGACACCTCGGCATACGGACCCTCTACAATAGCCTCTCTCATTTTTTTCCTTCTCATTTCGGTGCTCTCGCTGTCCTAATGTTTGCAAACGCGCGAAATAGTGCAAATGAGCCAGCAGTGTAAGGTCACAAAACGTCAGTATTTTGCAAACGGTGGGTCGTGGCACCGAACCGCCTACGCCGCACGCCCGGGGTGGGCAGGTGAACGCTAGAGGAGGTGGTGTTTCGGTGCGCGAAAGGGTCGCTTGCTTCCGGCTACTTCGCTCGGCGCGTAGTCCCTTAAGAGCCCCGAGACCAAAATATCGCTCAAATTCGACGGGTGACTACTCTGACTCAGGGCACCTAGAGAGGCCTCGTCGATCCGACACCTCGGCATACGGACTCTCTACAATAGCCTCTCTCATTTTTTTCCTTCTCATTTCGGTGCTCTCGCTGTCCTAATGTTTGCAAACGCGTGAAATAGTGCAAATGGAGCCAGCCAGTAAGGTCACAAACGTCGTATTTTGCAAACGGTGGGCCGTGGCACCGAACCGCCTGCGCCGGCACGTCCGGGTGGCTAGGTGAACACTAGAGGAGGTGGTGTTTCGGTGCGCGAAAGGGTCGTTGCTTCCGGCTACTTCGCTCGGGCGTAGTCCCTTAAGAGCCCTGAGACCAAAATATCGTTCAAATTCGACGGTGACTACTCGGACTCCGTGGCACCTAGAGAGGCCTCGTCTGATCCGACACCTCGGCATACGGACCCTCTACAATAGCCTCTCTCATTTTTTTCCTTCTCATTTCGGTGCTCTCGCTGTCCTAATGTTTGCAAACGCGCGAAATAGTGCAGTTGGAGCCGCTGTGTAGGTTGTCAAACGCTATATTTTGCAAACGGTGGGCCGTGGCACCGAACCGCCTACGCCGGACACATCCGGGTGGCCAGGTGAACGCTAGAGGAGGTGGTGTTTCGGTGCGCGAAAGGGTCGTTGCTTCCGGGCTACTTCGTTCGGGCGTAGTCCCTTAAGAGCCCTGAGACCAAAATATCGTTCAAATTCGACGGGTGACTACTCGACTCCGTGGCACCTAGAGAGGCCTCGTCTGATCCGACACCTCGGCATACGGACCCTCTACAATAGCCTCTCTCATTTTTTTCCTTCTCATTTCGGTGCTCTCGCTGTCCTAATGTTTGCAAACGCGCGAAATAGTGCAAATTGGAGCCGCTGTAAGGTGTCCAAGCTGTTTTGGTCAGGTCAAAACCCGTATTTTGCAAACGGCTGGGCGGGCGTAGTCCCTGAGCCCCGAGACCAAAATATCGCAAATTCGACGGTGGCTACTCGCACCTAGAGAGGCCTCGCCTAATCGGCACCTCTAGGTCCGGGTAGGCGTAAATAGTAGAGGAGGTGGTGTTTCGGTGCGCGCGAAAGGGGGCCGTCGTTCCGCTAGAGGAGGCGGTGTTTCGGTGGCTTCCGGGCTACTTCGTTCGGGCTTAGTCCCTTAAGAGCCCCGAGACCAAAATATCGTTCAAATTCGACGGGTGACTACTCTGACTCACAGTGGCACCTAGGAGTCGAGTTTTACAACTTTTCAAAATTTACAACTTTTCAAAATTTACAACTTTTTCAAAATTTACAACATTTTCAAAATTTACAATATTTTCAAAATTTACAAACTTGACTTTTCAAAATTTACAAATTTTTCAAACAATGTTCAAGCTTCTCTTAGCTTCGAGAATTTAAAATTCTCTACTAACGATACCAACCACGTGAAGGTGGAAGCTTTTCTGGCACCACTAACCTAAACATAAAATTGTTAGTCAAAGAAATTTAAGTTTCAAATCAAAACCATATACTAGATCTATATACATGACATACAAAATACACAAATTTAAAATAAAATATATTCAAACTTAAATCTAGATCTTTAAACTAAAAATTATATATATATATATATATATATATATACTATATAAATTGAAACTTGAAATTAAATATATACCAGACATGAGCATTGTAAATTCATTCCAATGAACCATCAGGATCGGATCTACTCTGAATAGCAGACAAGATTGCTTCATGATCTGACTCTCGAACCTTCCAAAGAATCTTGTTATTAGGTCTTCCTCGATATCTATACAATCAATATTTGTCGCTAGAACTAGATGTGAATATAAGAGTATTTTCCTGTGTGTCTCAAAGTCTTCAAACACCCAAACAGAGGAGTTTTTTAATGGATACCGTCGAAGCCAAGTTCCAGTAACTACCATTGACCCTGTAGGATACTCAATCTCTTCGCCATCTATAATAGGAGAAGTCAACTTCTTTCTTTCCTCGATGCAACGACATAAGAAATAGTCTGTTCCTTCTTCATTGTCTTCTATCGCAATTACTGCAAACACATGTCCTACAAAAAAATAACCAAGGTTGAAAAACTCAAATTTAAATTACATATTAAAATTTCAATGGACATAACTCAATACAAAAATTAAATAAATAACCGGATAAATACCTTGTCGCACCAAAATCAAAATTTCGTCAAAGTCCTTGGATGTTGTAACTTCATCTGCAGAAACAAGTTGTAATGCTTGTGGAGGTTGATAACTAGGAAGCGGAGTTAGAGGCCTACAAATCCATCCTTCCACCCATTCTTGTGAATCACACTCAGCAGTGACAAATTCGATACAAGATGCACAAAAACATGTCAACTTTCTTGTCCATACGGCCCACGAAGTAGCGTCTGAGCTACAAAATGAGTGCATATCACTGGACCCAGTGAGTGTCATACAATCCTCGTAGTTAGCAATATGTTTTTCCTCTATCAACCAAAAAAATCTGCAAACTGTGGAATTTTCTTGAGAACCTCGGGCCATGTTGTTAGTACACCATTCCACTATGCTCTTTGCATCTTTTAATTCAGCACCATCTTTGTACTTCAACTCTTCTCTTGCAAGAGCTCTTTTCACACATGCCCCTGCACCGTCATGCTCTCCTTTTCCATGTCCAGCCTCAGTGAAACTCCAAATATGTTGCACACCCATCTTGACATGCATTCTGCTCATCCAATAAAACATTCGTGCATTCTTAAACTGAGACGTGTAATTATCTGACCATATATAATGTTGTTTGAAGTGGATGTCCCTATCACACAAGTTTCCATAAAATAACTGGAAACACCCTTGCACAAATTCAGTAGAATGAGTACGATCATCACTGATATAAAAGTGGTACTCTCTTAAAATTTTTCGATCATTCTCTATACTGTCAGGAGAATGTAGAAATGCTATATGCACAAAAATGGCAACTTGTACTGAGTTGTAATATTGCGATTGAACCTCCATTTGTGGTTGCAATGTGTAATTCTCTGCAAAATCGACCACTGAAACAATAGTACCAATAGGAAATGTGTCTTTGCATAGCTTGAATTGTTCATCCAACCATCGAGCTCTATGTGTATGCCTCGCATACTCATAAACAATTTCATCCTTAAATTTTGTCATAAATTGAAAAATGGGCATTTGTTCTGTAACTAGCTCACACCGTTTCGACTCTTTTCCATCTTTCAACTGGTATGCAACTGATTTATATTTATCAAATTCAACTAAATTATGTCCTATTGTACCTTCAATTTGTTCATGGATGCAACTTTCCAATTTAGGTAATCCGCCGCATGTACTACAACTTCCATCTAAACAATCCTGACTATAAAAAAATTGTCCAACTTCTTTTTCACAAAATATAGTAGGAATGAAATCCCTAGAAGATATTGGTGGAACTTGAACACCACATTCAGATAACATAGTTTCAGAATGAAAAATAGAACGAATACGTAAAAATTTAGCATAATGCATCGCAAATTCAACATGTTGCCTACAACAACAAGTGGTGCGAGCATGGTTGATTTTCACATAGAATGGTTTCAACATTTCAAAAAAACGTTGACTAATTTTAATTTCCAGATTCTCTTGTTCAAACTTACGAAAAATTGAGTTTGAGTCATATCTAAGAAATGCTTTGGATGTGGTTCACGATTAGTAGAACCAACTCTCCGTTTTATAACATCTCTTGTATTAGGTGAAACTCTAGTGTTATCATGCCAAAATTTAATAACAACTTCTCTTATAGCATCAGAATTATTTTTGTCCTTACGCGGTGCTCTAGCAAAAAATGCCCAAAAATCGACATTATTGAGTGATTGAAGGATATTACGTCTTTCAATTGCTTTCATTAGAGTTTTTCGATTAACTTGCAACATTCGACTTGTTTGCGTAATCAAACGTTGTTTTTTTATTGATTCACTTACAACACTAGTAGCAAGTACACGACGCACAATATTACTATCCCTAGTGCGTCTCTTGACACCAACAGTGTGATATGCATCATGAAGGTTTTCAACAATTGTAGAGGTTTGACCACGTATATTAGATGTTGTCAATCCTAAGGTGTTTAATGTAGGTCTCATTTTAATCAATTTCATCAAACTAACCAACAATTGACATCTTTGGGAATCATTTAAAATTTCAAAATGATTATCCCAAATTTCAAAGGGCTTTTCTTCTCGATTTGTCGTTCGTAAAGTTTGTCGACATTGGTTTCAAAATGTTTTCATCAATTTCAATCAAAAATTAGGTTTCTTATGTAAAATCCTAGGAGGTGTTTTTGTCAAATTTTGCTTGTCTATAGTTTCAACATGAATTTCCTTATTCACATTTTCATTGTCTCCTTCAATTTCAACATTTTCTACATCATGAGTATTTAATTCTTCTTCAACATTGATAGTAAAAACTTCTTCATCACGAGTATTTAATTCAACTTCAACATTGATAAGAGAAACATTACCTAGTTCTTCATTGCTTACAGTAGTTGGGATTGAAGATGAACCTCTTCTAGATTCACGAAGTTTCCGCATTCGCTCAGCATTTTCAATTTTGTTGGCCTCTAATTCGTCTGGTGTTTTTTTACTTAATGACTTCCTTTTTTGACTTCGTTTTTTGTCTCCCATGATGTTTTTGCTTTCGGTGATAAAAAAACGTGCCTGGAAAAAGATAGAATTTCACAGTAATTCATACGGTAAGGTCAGAGAGTAAAAATCACATGGTAATTCAGACATTGGGATGTGTGTAAATATGATTTATAAAGCGCGCTTTATAAACCGTGAGCGCGCTTTATAAACCGCGAGCACGCTTTATAAATCGCGTTCGCGGTATTTTTACAAAAACCGCGATCGCGGAGCTATTTGCCGAACCTTAGCCTCGGAAAATCTTTGTTTTTCCCCAACCAAAGCTATGGAAGGTCATTATGAAGTGCAAAAGGTCAAAAAACCTCAAATCTGCTCTTCCAAAGACTTGAACCATGCTAAAAAACTGAAAACATTTCACAAAAATGGTGCCATCACGTAGGGTAGACTCTTAGCTTTGTAAAAATATTGTTTTTAAAGTGAATAGAATAAGATAAATATCATTTTATAATTTATTACTAACAATAGGTCCTTAAGACATTTTTTCCCGTGAATGTTCATGTCTACGTTTAAGACTGTAACTTTTGTTTCGCTTATCAAAATATGATAAAAATTATACCATCCCAAGCGTGGACAAATTCTATACACCTTAAAAAAAAAAAAAATTGATTTCGATATTTTTTGATATAGTTATGGCGGGCAAACGGAAAGCGCTCCATTTTCTAAATATTTTCAGACCACTTTCACGGAAAAAATCATAAAAAAAAAAATATTGCTAAAAAAAATACAAAATAAAATCCATCCCAAGATAGACAACTACATCTAACATTTCACCAAAGGAAAAAAAAATAACAAGATTTGGTCATCCAAAATGCGGGCAAACGGACTACAATCTTATAAGTTTTTTCAAAAAAAAATAAGTCATATAATTTTAAGTGTTTAATATAGCTAAACTTGTCCGTTTTTTACAAAAATTAGTATTTTAGAAACTAGATTCGTGCATGTTGAACATGGTATGATGGGATTTTTAGGGATAACATCACACCTAAAACTATTCTAATCATTTTTAATGGACACTAGAAAGGTAACTATGTTTTTTTAATCAAACAACTTGAATCGACATTGTACTTGTCAAATATCTCATCTTTACAATTCAACACAAGTCTTCCCCATCCCCTCTCCAGTGATTGATAATAAATTATCTTTGTAGGCAAGGTAATAACTTACCTAGCAGCCACTAATCTATGTCCCTTAATCACATCAACATTCCCCTAACTAGATGGAATATTTTGAAATTTGGCATGAAACACAATAACTAGAGAGATCAATTTGCTGGGAAATCCTCCTTCCAATTTCATTTGAATGAGCTTTAAGGTAAAAATTATGTCATCGATTTTGAATAAGCCGCATACCAAAAATGTTGTGGATGAAGCTTGTGCTACTATTCCTAAACTACCACCCAAAAAGGGAACCGTTTCATTTTCTCAATTCCATTTTTTTAGTGTCGTAAAGGGATTTAAGGTCATCTTCTATAACCTATCGAGTGGGGAGTGTGTTGTGGGGGTATGGGGGTGGGTGCACAACTTATCACTTAACATAGTGAGATATTTTTATTTCCTCAATCACCCATATGATATTAAGAGTCACTAGACAAATCTAAAATGCAACATGGAAAAAAACATACAACATGAAACTTGGTTAACCATTAAATCTTATTTACATGGATAACAACTAAACTCTGATATTTCAATTGAAAAAAACCTATTCATTTGTTAAAATGTTTTTTTCAATAAATAACCAACATTATTTATTTGTAGATGTAGGTCAGAAAGGAAGAATAAGGGAAAAGGAGAAGAAGAGAAACAATTTCACCCGAATTAGAGAAACCTCGATTGATAAGGAACAAAGAGTTTATAAGGGCGTTAGTCATTTTTCTAGATCCAAATTTTACCACAAGAGAGGCCTCTTGACCCTAAAGGAATATAGTGGCTTCTCATTCCCTTTGTACACTAAGTTCATGGAAGTGTCACGAAGATGATGGGAAGAAGAATGCCACAAAATTTTATCGAGAAGAGGACATCCCTAAGCCTTCATCAACAAGAGGAACCCAGAAGCCCACCAAGCTCAAAGCTTATTACCAGTCATAATATTATTTTATGGTTTGTTTTTACAGGGTTTGTGTTTTGAATGGTTTGAATTTTTTATTGGTATATGTGTTGACTATGGTATAATGCGATGTATAGGGTTGACATCGTAGAATTTTTTTAATCTTTTTATTGGACACTGGAAGGGAAAGTGTGTTGTTTTCCTCAAATAACTCAAATCTATCCTTTTCTTGTCAATTATCTCATCTTTGAATTTCAACACCATTCTTCTATATCCCCTCTTCAAAGCAATTAATCATAAATTAATTTTTGTGGGAAAAGTAAAAACATGCCTAACGCTAATCTTTGTCCATTCATTTCATTAACACACCTAAAAATGGATATAATATTTTGAAAATTAGCTAGAAAAAAAGTAACCATAGAGATTCAAATAACTCATACTCCCATTGTAGATAAAGCTTCTTGAAATTCTCTTTCCAATATCATTTGAAGGAGCTTGAATCTCAACATTTTTCTATTAACGTTGTGCAAGAAATGAATATCAAAAAAACCGCGGATGACACTTGTGCTTCTATTCCTAAACCACCACCTAAAAAGGGAACTATTTGGTTCTTTGAATTCCATTTTAGTGTCATATAGGAATTTGAGGTCATGTTCTCTAATCTCGGGCGTGTGGTATGCATTGTGGGGGTATGTGTGTGGGTGCACAATTTATCACTAAATATAGTGAGGTATTTTAACTCCTCAAATACCCATATATTATAAAGAGTCAATAAAGAATCCAACATTTAGCATGGAACCATAGTTAACCTTTAAATCCTATTTCTAAGGTTAGCATGTAAACTTTGATATTTCAACTTCAAAACCCTAGTCATTCATTAAATATTTTTACTTGATAGAACACCAACATTATTACTTTTTAGAGGTAGGATGTGAATCAAAAAGAAGGGAGAAGGAGAAGATGAGTAGAAATGGTACCCAAATAAGACAAACCTCAATCGACAAGGAACGAGGAGTTGATAAAGGGCATTGTTCATATTTCTAGATCCAAAATGTACCACAAGAGAGGCCTTTGAGCTCTCAAGGAACAACATTTTGGCTCATTCCCTCTACACACCAAGCCCACGGATGTTTTTGAGGTAGTCGAAGAGAAGAAGAATCCCCAAAACTTTACCTACAAGAGGTGTCCCCAAGCATATCATCAACAAGAGGAAGAAAAATCACACCGAGCTCATCTTTTACGACCAAAAATAATATTATTTTAGGGTTTATTTTTATATGGTTTTTGTTTTTTAAGGTTTGATTTTTTAATTAGTATATGTGTCTACTATGGTATGATGCGATGTATAGGGATAACATCACACTCAGAGCTATTATGATCATTTTGATTGGACACTATAGGGGAAAGTGTGTTGCTTTCCTCAAACATATCGAATCCAACCTTCTTCTTGTCAAATATCTCATCTTTCAAGTTCCACACCAGTCTTCCACATCCCCTCTTTAGTGATTGATCATAAATTATATTTTTGGAAAGGTAATAACTTTCTTAGAAGTTCTAATGTATTTTCAATGTTTGCATTAACACTCCCCTAACTAGATGGAATTTTTTGAAATTTGGCCTAAATGACCATAGCTAGAGAGATTAAAATAGTTAATGCTCCCACAATGCATCAAGACACTAGGAAAACCTCCTTAAAAAGCTCAAACATTATTTAAAGAAGGTTAAATCTCAAGATTTTTCTTTCACCATTGTCTGAAACGCATCTTGAATACCGAAAAAGTAGTTGATGAATCTTGTATGGCTATTCCTAAACTACTACTTGAAAAGGGAACCATTTGGTTCTTTCTATTCCATTATAGTGTTGTATAGGCATTTAAGGTTGTCTTCTCTAACCTCACCTCAGTGTGGGGGTGAATTATGGGGCTATGGGGGTGGGTGCACAACTTATCACTAAACATAGCGAGGAATTTTGTATTCTCTCAAATAACCATATGATATTAAGAGTCACTAGACTAATCCAACATGTAGAATGGAAAAACAATATGGAGCATGGAACCGTGGTTAACCTTTAAATCCTATTTCTGAGGTTAGCAACTAGACCCTCATATTTCTTTTGAAAAAAAACCTAGTCATTCATCAAAATTTTTACTTGATAGAGAACCAAAGAATTTTATTTGTAGAGGTAGGACAAGAAGGAAGAAGAAGGGAGAAGGAGAAGGAGAAGAAGAGAAGAAATGGCACCCAAATCAGACAAACCTTGATCGACAAGGAAAAAGGAGCTAATAAGGGGCATTGGCCATTTTTCCAGATCCAAAATGTACCACAATAGAGGCCTCTAGGCTCTCAAGGAACACAATAATGGCTCATTCCCTCTTCGTAAGACAAGACCATGGTAGTGTTTGAGGAAGCCGATATAAGAATAAGCCCCAAAATTTTACCCACAGAGGATTTCCCAAGCCCTCATTAACAAGAGGAAGCAAAAGCTTGGTCGAACACCTAACTATATTTGTTCCTATTCCCTAAATCTTTCATATACATCGGGGTGCATTCATTTAGACACTCTGGCATGGCAATAACCTTGGCTAATGTTATTTGTGGCCATGCGTATTTCCAATTTCCAATTTCAACACCTTGTTTTCTCACCCACTACTAAATTAAATTGGAGGAGATAAGAATTGGCTAAGTAAGTATATCCAATGTTCCGAAAAAGGAGAGGAGAGGAGAATATTAAACTTCTGATTTATTTGACTTGTCGGATAACAATTATTTAAGTGTCAAAAGTTTTCTCACTTCAGGTGTTTAGAAAATTACCCTATAATAGACTAAAATATTCAAAATTCACTAGTGACCATGAAGATTGTTGTTACAATCCGTTGTCGCCCTAAAAATTCCCCCCACATTTTTAAAGTCAAATTGAAAATTTTGATCTCACACCCTCCAGAGGTGTTCAAGTAAACTTGAAGTCCGCAAAGATACAAAAATTCATGCTTTGATGTTTTTTAAACTCTCCGTCTCGCATGTTTTGATAAATTTTCCGTTTTCTGTCTAGATGTGTGAAAATTTTATTGTTTTCCTCATTTGAATGAAATTGTCACTCTTTCTATGGCCATGGATCGTCGAACCTTGTATTGTTTTTGAAAACACAACACAACAGTTTATACAATGAATACTTGATATATTTCTTCTATATTATCTTTCAAACATGATTACATATATAGGATTCACATATCCTATAAACTAGGAAGTTGCTCAACAATACTCCCGTAAATCACAACTTCCTCAACAACATAGTTATTTGCATACACTAATATATATTGTTACATAACAATAATATATTACTAATTATCAAATAATTACTAGTTAATGTTGTAATAATCTCATGTTATTACAATCACATAATTATCAACCTATAATTAATAATGTCACTACTATAAATTCCTAACATTCACCCCCTTAGTGTGAACATTATTAATTCTCAATATTCACCCCCTTAATGTGAACATGACAAAGAACCATATTTCAAAGAAGTTGAACCACCTCTTGAAAGCACTTCTTAGACTAGGTACAAACTCCATAGATTATCTCTTTACCCTCGTAAAGGCGTAGTGTCGAGCCGAATTATGCAGAATTCTCCTTCCTCTTTGGGTTCCTGTGGGACTTTCCCTTCCTCCCTGGGCACCTGAATTATGAATCTCCAAGATCCACAAGCTTCACACTAGCTAGATAACCATCCCTTGAGTCTACCTCAAAATCTTCTCCTAGCTCCCAAAAGTGAGTATTCTGAAAACATGACTCCTCCAAAAATCTCTGAAAAGGGTTTATTCAACAAACCATCACACTGCAAATAGGAACACTAAAAATGAACTGAAAAAGAAACCACACTGCACACATGTCACCAAACCATCTGTGCGGCCCCGTCATTGGCGATCGATGAGAGTTCCCCGATTAACCTCCAACCTCTCGATGTCCTCCATCCTCCAAAGGTGTCATGCCGCTAGTTCAACCGGATGTGATCATGCATCTCAAAATACCTTCAATAATTTGGATGTCGCGTACAAGCAAAAATGCGTCCAAAATTAAAATGCAGGAATTTTTATTTTATTTTTTTATCTTTGGAAGACAACACTTTTTACAATAATATTGACCCACAATAAAATTTTGACGACTAAACAAAAATCGACTCTTAACTTGACCACAACTAACCTTTACATTGACACTTATAGACAAAGACTATTGAAAAAGAGACTTTAAGTTATTTGACAATAATAATAATAAACAACTAATGAGGACCTTTTAAATATCACTTATATGATATAGTACAAACAATTTGATTTGATAGGCACAACAATATGTGACACGTAATCTAAAACTTCAAATAGGGAAACGTAAAAAGAAAAGACTATAACATTCGAATGACTCACACCAGAAGTTTTATGTTATCAACTAGAACTAAAACTTGACTTATATCACCGATGGCATGATTACAATGGACAATACCTAGTTAACTTGTTTTGCATGATTTTTCTTTGAAATTTTTTACACACCTTTTAATTTTGCAAAATTGGTGAGGTGAGGACGTGTCACACTTGGGAATTTCAATTCCAATACAAACTGATTTTTCCAGCGCCAATCCTTCAAATGTCTAGCCAACAGATGTTCACAAGATTGATCTAATGTAATTCCTCAGCGAAGAAATGGTCTGAGCCATGTTGAATAGATCTGTTGTATTTAATAGAAACCTTTTGACATGTCTGTCCATACCAAACCGTATCCACAAATCTATGAACTAATGCCACGACTATCCAATATCCAAGGCATCTTCTTTCTTTCATAGAAATGAATGCAAGTTCCAAATCAAAATATCTTGTATAACCGTGTTGATGCTGAGACAAATTGATTTGAACTGAACTCGTATTAGAGGATCTCAGACGTGGATAACTAGAAGGAGTGCAGATGTAGGTCGTTGGTATGAGGAAACGCAGGTTGAATGCAATGAGGCCTGGTAAATATAGTGAAACAAATGACAACCACACAGTATGAATCAGAATCTACTGAGATGGTGTTTTCGAAGACTGAAGATCCAATCCAAATATGTAGATTCTTCTATCTGTGAATGCATATTAAACCAAACATGTAGGTTGCGTGATGAGGCTGATCAATAGGTGACAAAATGATCTACGTATAAAACATTCGACTGGGAAGGCCGATCATGCAGAATGAATTAACCTGTGACCTTGAGAGTATAGCTACCACGTAGATTAATAGTGACTGAATCAATCTAACTTTTAGCCTGATAATGAAGCTAATTCGATAGGCATGTTGATGCATGAACGTGGACTTCCACAAAAGAAACAAGAATAAAAATAAATACCAGGTCGGGCTTGTTTCGAAGGCACCAATGTGAAACGAACACGGATCTTGTTTCTGTAGGCTTCCACACGACGGTACAGGTATGTGAATGTGCGCATAAAAAAAAATTCAGACTCTCATCGAAATGAACCTTGCTCTATACCAAATGAAATCACAACACAACAGTTTATACAATGAATACTGATATATTTCTTCTATATTCTCTATCAAACATGATTACATATATATAGGATTCACATATCCTATAAACTAGGAAGTTGCTCAACAATACTCCCGTAAATCACAACTTCCTCAACAACATACTTATTTGTGTACACTAATATATTATTGTTACATAACAATAATATATTACTAATTATCAAATAATTACTAGTTATTGTTGTAATAATCTCACGTTATTACAATCACATAATTATCAACCTATAACTAATAATGTCACTACTATAAATTCCTAATAGTTTTCAATCCCTTGGTTCGTGAAATAAATTTGAAAATCGGGTGCGAAATGGTGGGGTTTTCTTCTTATCTACATTTTTCCAGAGTTGTGAATGATGGGCATTTTCTTCCCCACAAATTTTGGCTCCATTATCCATGGGTATGTGGACATATCTAATTAGAGGTGGGCCAGAGGAGGAATTTGTGGTTTTGAGCCTTTATGTAAAAAGGCTAAAAGTCATAAAGTGACTGCATCACTTGAACATGCTATGAGGGAAAATTTCAAATGTTGAGCCCACATCAAAAGAGTCAAAGAGGGGAGGTAGATCATTGGTGAGAGTTGAGAATTTGAGCCTTTCTCATTAAAGGGGCTTAAAGTTAAAAAGTGACCCACGGCCCACACAAACACAAAGGAAAAAGTCAAATCTTCATCCATCATTGGAAAGTCAAAGCGGGAGAACTTTTAGGTTTTGAGCCTTTTTTTTTTTTCGGTAAAAAGGGCTCAAATTCATAAAGTGACTCAAAGCTCTGATCATGCTATAGAAAAATCAAATATTAAGCCCGCATCGAAGGTCAAAGCGAGGAGGGGGCCGGTGGAGCAATTTGTGTTTTTGATCCCACATTGAAAAAAGGTAAAATTAAAAAATTGACTGCGACTCTTTCTCCACTAAATGGAGGCCACGTGTCGATTATATCAAAAGCGAAAGGGCAAACCAAAAATGTAAAAAGGCCAAATCTCTATAAAATCACAAAATGTAGAAGGCATCCTCCATGCCCGCTCCAAGAAATTTCTCCCACGTGGAAAACTCTGGTTTAAAGTTTCAAAGGCAAGATGAACGGTTCAAAATCAAAGTTACAAAACACGTGTAACGGTTACATTATGAAAAGTCTTATTTTTTGCCATTGGAGTTTCTTCGTGAATCACGAATCTGAATGGAAGCGAAGGATTGAAGAAGTTGTAACCATTTCTTGCTAACAAAGAAGAAGTTATAACCGTTTCTAGCAAGATATTTAATGGATTCTTCAAGCATTGTACACAGGTTGACAATTGATATTGTAAACTCATGAGTGCATTATACTTAGAGAAAGTAAAGGAGACAGCCAATTTTCTTCTACTTTCCTCCATTCTCAAATTTCTTCCATTCCCACATTATGTACAACTCATGTTTCAGCATCAATACAAGAAGAAGGATTTTGTAGCCTCTTTGATGAGGAGATTTTAGAAACTTTGAGTTTGTAATCTTATCTCGTCTTGTTTCCATTTATAGGGTTGTTTCTTCTCATAAATGCATGTGTTAAAGTTTCTGACTAATGTGTGTAAGAATCTAATTTCCTACCTGCAACATTAGTTTCCATATCTCATTTCTCACTTCCTTTCCCACTTTCAGACAAAGTCTTCCCTAGCAAGAGATTCCTAGCTTTTCTGCAGGGTCAGTGGAGTTCCCCTGTTGGATCCCCAATCAAAAGGCCACCATAGAAATCCACCTTTTCACGCACATGTATATATGGAAGTTACACCAGTTAAGTAGAGGGAATTAAATTCCCAGAGTGTTGGCAGGGAATCCACATGTTTTTCCACCAAAAAAATTTCCTCGCCAACGGCTTTCGGTGCCCACCATGTGGCATATTTAGTAGATATGCATCTAAATGTGACCGTAAGGTCAAACAATTCAAAATTCAAAAAGATATTTTTTTGGAATTTGAATGGCTATATGAGCCATATGGATTCAAATCGTGGCTATTCTGGGAAACCCTCCTATTGAAAGACCTGAATCACTCTTCCACATACAAGAAGACATTGCTTCATATTTGAGGGAAGCTATATGACATAATAGACAAAGTGACAATCACTACTTCATTACCACGAGAATTAAAGACCTTGAAGAAGAACACGTTGTTGAATTGGAGAGGAAAAGACAAATTCCAGAACCATAAAGGAGAGAATATATTTTCAAGGTACCGGATAGAAGATTCACCCGAAATAGAGACAAGGAGGAAAATTGATCCCATTTTTTAGGAACTTCAAAGGAGACAAGAGCTACTCAGAATCCAGAGGCTTCCTTTTCAAGAAACTGGTCACGTTGGGAACCTGAGTGTTGTCAATCCTTTGGATGGTGAATTTTCATACATCAATGATAACTTGGTAGACTTCACTAACATGAAGACCGAAGAATAAGTTAGAGAAAGAGAGGCGAGAGCTGACGAATAAATAAGAGCTCAACTCAAAGAAATTGAGAGACTTCAAGCCAAGGCAGATGAAAGAGTGACAACAGAAGCCGTAACCTTAGCAAGGTTGTAAGCTAGAAACAAAAATAAAATGGGGATCATGAGAGTGAACATGATCGTGATGCCCTTAGGCCTAATGTACAAGGGGGAGGAAACACCGGTCCACTTTCTCTTGCTCAACAACTCCATGAGCTACCGAGAGGCTCAAAAAACTTCTCAACATTTAGAGGGGATGGTTCTCGGCTCCCCAAAGAACATGTAGCAACATTTATCACTTATTGTGGTGTGTTGGGCATTGAGGATGAAGATTTGTCGATCTGAATCTTTTTGGAGTCACTTCAGAGAAAGTTACCGAATGGTTCTACATGCTACCACCGAGGCCTATCACTTGTTGGGAAGATATAAGAAGTGCATTTGAACATTGGTTCAAGAGCACAGAATATTGCTAGGATATTCTAGTCCAATTAGTACAAATGAAGAAAGAAACCTCCATGTAAATGAGGGACTTTGTAGAAGATATGATAGAGTGATAACAAGGATCCCTAAAGATGTGGTACCTTCCTAAAATAATTTGAAGAGTTTTTTCATCCTTGCTTTTCCATCAGAAGTAGGTTTCTTCCTTAGAAGATCCTAACCAAGAACATTGAGGGAATCCAATGACTATGCAATAGAAACCGATGACGATCTAATCCTTTTTGGAAATTTGAAAGGCCCCAATAGAAAGCAATAGGGTCAGAATTCAAACTCTGTCACCACAGATCTGATGTTCCAAAAAATGGAAAATTACTTGGTTGCCTTAAGAAGCAGCTATCTCATATCACAATGCATAATGCTTCAAGGAGACCAAACCCTCCGGATATGCCAAGGATTACTCCATGTCCTCGTCACTTGCTCTTGAAGCACCACCGAGTCCAATGCCATTGGTGACACCAAAGAGCCAAGGAGAAAGTAGAAATTGATGAAACTAAAGAAGAAAATATGAAAGACTATGAAAAATATCTTGAGGTCGAGGAAGTTGATATGCACAATGGCCTAATTGAGTATGTTGATGATGAAGATGAGGATAATGAAGAACCTCCAAGTTTCTCACCTGTTGTTTTCACTCATGCACAATCCAGGAAAGTTGCTTCATCCTCTATGGTTGTGGTAAAGGATAAGAAGAATAAAAATATTCTCCTCTAGAGGTCACACAAAATAAAATCATCAGAAGAGGATCACCATTACCACCTTCTATGGAGTTGGCCAAAGAAAAAATAGACTCACTGGTTTTCAGGGATCATGCTACTATGCCAAGTAAGTCATCTAATTCTTCTCCCAGCTCAAAATTTTCTAAGAACAATTCTCTTTTAAATGTTGTTCCTACAAAAACATCTAAGGTTCAATCAAAATCGACACCCTCACCCCTTCCAAGCCAATTGATACACCCAAAAAGGATAATTCAACACCCAAAGTAGCAAAGCCTCTACCATGTAAATCTTCCTCCATTTCCAGAACCTCTTCCTCTCTCACCATAACCCCATTTGACTTTGTGGAACATACAACCAAAACCAAAGTCCAACTCTTAGAAATATAATACCTCAAACACACCCTGCCCAGTTTGACATGTTCATTAATACAGTTCGTGGTGGTAACCCTATATCCTCGAGTCCTAATTCTAAAGGCTAACTACCCACACCATCCACATAACCTTCCCAAAATATGCTAGCCCTTAGTGACTTCAAAATCAACAAGGTTGAACCTTTACTACATCACTTTTCATTAAAGGCTTCCTAAATAATTGTATCATAGATTCTGGAGCCTCAGAAAATGTGATGTCAGCCAAAGTTGTAAATTCTCTATGCCTCACCTTAACCCACGTAAATGACACCTTCTACTCAATGGAATCCAAAAAATTTCCATTGGTTGGAACAATCAAAGATGCATAGGTAGCACTAGCTGATTTTCCAGATAAGAAGGTGCTCCTAACCATACTGGTAGTAGACATCTCAACATCCTTTGGTATGCTATTGAGTAGGAGTTTCTACAGAGACCTGGGTGGAGAGATAAAAATGGATTGGTCATCTACAATTATCCTAGTAAAAGGTGAGATGAAGAATTTTCTACCAGTAAGAAAGATGAAGATCACAGTATGAAAGTCTAATGATCCAAAAGCAAATATTCTCTTTCAAGATTTTCGGCTAGGAAACTACTTCCTCACATCAGAAAAATAGGATAACATGCCACTTCTTATGGAGGAAGAGGAAGATCAAATTTGACAATGGAATTTAATGGTAGTCATTCTAGTGTAGGCTCCGAGTTGGTGTAGTATTGTACTCTCCTTCCAATGAGTTATATCCATTCGCCTACAAGATGCAATTTGATAATACAAATAACATTACAGAGTATGAAGCACTACTCTTAGGCATGAGTGCAACAGAGGACATGGGAATCAAGAAACTGAGATGCTGAGGTGATGTAGAGGTTGTAGTAAAGCAATTCTACCAACAATATCGGTGAAGAATCTAAGACTCTCGCATTACAAAAACAGTGTGGGACTTCATTTAATCTTTTGATGCATTTTCCATTAAAGCTATTCTAATGGAACAAAATGACAAGGTTGATTCTCTTGCAATGTCATCTTCCCTAGTGACACCTCATCCTTCCTTTTGTAAAAAAAGAAACCATTGAAATGGTAATAAGGCTTGGTGTACAAGATAATTTAAATAATTGGCAAGTCTTGATGATGATAACCAAATTCTAGCCTTTTTAGAGCAAAGGGATAATTTCAATAATCTCTTCTTTAAAGAAGGTAAAAATCCACACCGAGAAGCATTCCCAAAGAAGAGAAATAATGAATTAAAGGGATTAATGATGAGGGAGTAATCAAATTGAAAGGGAAAAAAATTCCCAAAGGCATTGTCTCTTTAGAAGACCTCTTTGAAAAACATGGTAGATTCATTCAAGAGAAAGAAAAGAAAACTTCTCGGTGCCCAACTGATTTTGATAAAGAAAACATTGGTACACCGAAGGAGCCAAGGATGGTAAATATTGGAAAATGTTTCTCACTTGAAGAAAAAATAAGTTTTGTTGCATTACTCAAGAAATACTCAAATGTCTTGGCCTACTCTTATGATGAACTCAAATCCTTCCATCCAAAGGAAATGCATCACTCAATTCCTTTGAAATAGGGTATTAAGCCCTTTAGGCAAAAACAAAGGTCGTCAACCCAAATATTTCTCAAACCATCAAGGAGGACATAATGAAGATGTTGAATGCGAGGATCATCTTTCCTATACACCATTCAATACGGGTGGCTAACACTGTGCTAGTGTGAAAGAAGAATGGTGAAATAAGGATAAATGTAGATTTTCACAACCTAAACCAGGCATCACTAAAGGATAATTATCCTCTTCCTATGATGGACCATATCATGTAAGTAGTCACTAGATCTGAAATTCTTTCATTACTTGATGGGGTCTCAGGATATAATAAAATCAAAGTGGAAGAGGAGGACTACACCAAGATAACCTTTACAACACCTTGGGGCACTTTTACCTACAACAAAATGCATTTTGGCATAATCAATGCAGGAGCTACATTCCAAAGGGCGATGGATTTGGCCTTCAAAATTATGAAGCATTGCATTGTCATATATCTTGATGATCTCACATTATTTTTAAAGAAGAGGGGAGATCATATATATCACTTGGAACATGTACTTGCAAGGTGTAGGAAACATGGCATATCATTAAATCCAAAAACATGCATGTTTTGAGTCATGAAGGCAAGTTATTGGGGCACATCATGAATAAACATGGATCACACATTGATCATGAGAGGATTATATCCGTTCAAGCATTAGTGTTTCCCACAAGAAAGAAAGGAGTTCATTCATTCTTTGGAAAGGTGAACTTTCTTCTTTGTTTTGTGCCTGTGTTTGCTGAGTTGACAAAGCACATCACTTCTATGATGAAACAACAAGAAAACTTCAAATGGAACAATGAAGGGAAGGCAAAACTTGAAGAGATCAATAAATCCATTTCTAAGGCTCTGACTCTTATATCTCTAGATTTTAACAAATAATTCATCATGTATTGTTATGCATCAGAACATACATTCTCTGTCATTCTCGTTCAAAAAACTGATGAAGGTGTGGAAGCACCTATTGCTTTCATGAGTTGTCCTTTGAAAAATCATGAGCTAGAATACACCAATTGAGAAGCATGCCTATGCAATGGTCAAGGCTATAAAAACATCAAATTTTACATCCTCAATTTGCATATGGTGGTAATGGTCCTTGGCAGGTGCAATCAAGTCCATCTTGACATAGTAGGATCCGAGAGCTAAAAGAGTAAATTGGATTCCGAAGACTCAAGAATATGACTTGGAAATTTGACCCTCCAACTGTAAGGGGAAAAGGCTTGTGCAAGGTGATTGTTGAAGATGAAACACTCAAAGTTCAACATGGCGAAGAAAAATGTGCTTACAAGAACTTGTTCGAAGACAACCCATAGGTTCTCTTTGTCACCACTATTAATGAGTGGTATGCCAATATTTCCTATTACCTGAATTATGAAGAATTCCCTCCCATTTTGATTCCAAGAAAAGGTGGACACTCAAATTGAAGGAAGCAAAATTTATAATATGGAATCATGCACTTTACAAAAGAGGCCTAGATGGTTGTTTCCTCAAGTGCGTAGATAAAGAGAAATAAGAAAATTTTCTTAAAGCATACCATGACCAAGCATGTGGTGGAAATTTTTCAGCAATGGTCACTACACACAAGATCCTCTGAGGAAGGTATTATTGGCCCACCATCTTTGCAGACACTCAAGATTGGGTTACTAAATGCAAATCATGCCAACAGTTTGTTAGAAGACCACAACTCGTTGCATTACAACTCAGGCCTATGGTTAGTAAAGAACCATTTCAACAGTGCGGGATGGAATTTATTGGTGTTTTGAACCCTCACTCAAGTGTAGGGCACACCTATGTACTCATAGCAATATACTACTTCACCAAATGGGTGGAATCCATTTCAGCCAAACAAGCCAACACTGAAACATTATGCAACTTCATCAATAAGAATATCATAGTCCATTTTGGAGTGCCACAAAATATTGTAGAAGATAATGCTACCTATTTCTTTTCAAGAGAGCTAACCAATTTTTATATAGCTATGGAATCTCCCTATCTCATTCTTCTGACTACTATCCACAAGGAAATGGACATGCTGAATCAAGCAACAAGAACATCGTGACCATTGTCCGCAAGCTTGTAAATGAGAATAAAAGGAATTGGCACAAAATTTTGTACCACACATTGTGGGCGTAAAGGATCACTCCTAAGAAGGAAATGGGCATGTCACCATTCCAACTGTTGTATTGAGTCAAAGTAGAAATTCCTCTCACGATCGAGATGTCAACTCTCAAGATGCTACAGGAAATAGAAGATGGTTAGTACAAGGATTCCATTGACAAGAGGATCCTCTTTCTTGAGAAGTTGGAAGAAAATATACTCCAAGTGGTGGATCGCATAAAACAGCACTAATTGAAAGTAAATAAGATCTTTGATAAGAAGGCCAAAGCAAGAGAATTCAAAGTTGGAGACTTCATCCTGCTATGGGACAAGAGAAGAGAACAAAAAGGCATCCATGGAAGGTTCGATTCATTATGGATCGACCCATTCCAAATTTGTGAAGCTTGTGGCGAGAATGCATTTCTTCTCTTATATTTGGATGGAATGCCATTGGAATTTCCTCGGGGTGAGAAATACTGGAAAATGTATCATAAGTGAAAGTGGGTTGTTCCCTTTTGTACCATAGGTGTGTTTCCCTTTCTAATGTGTGGTTTCATTTCCCTTCTATTGTGTGTCATGTGTTTCCTTCCGTTGTGTGCTTGTGTGTTGCCTTCTTCTGATCTTTCTTTCTCAACGTTGTTCATGACTCTGGAAGTCCCAATGGATAAGGCACTTGTCAACGAATTACATGATCTAGAGATTGATATTCGGATTTGCATGTCATGTCTTCACCACGCTCGACCATGTCATGTCCTCAAGTTAGAGCAAGTTGTTCTCACCCTCAAAATATCCCCTCATTTTTAAAGTCAAATTCAAAATTTTTAGCTCACGCCCTCCAAGGTGTTCAAGTAAATTTGGAAGTCTTAAAAGATCAAGAAATTCATGCTTTGAAGTTGTTTAAACTCTCCACTTGCACGTTTTGATAAATTTTCTATTTTTGTGTCTTGACGCGTAAAAATTTTATTGTTGTCCTCATTTGAATGAATATGTCAATATTTCTATGGGTATGGATTGTCTAACCTTGTATTGTTTTCAATCCCTTGTTTCACAAAAGAAATTTGAAAATCGGGCATGAGATCTTGGATTTTTTTTCTTCTTTGCATTTTTCCATAGTCGTAAATGATGGGATTTTTCTTCCTCGTCAAATTTTGGCACCATTATCCATAGGTACATGGACATATCTAATTGGAGGTGGGCCGGTGGAGCAATTTGTGTTTTTGATCCTTTATGTAAAAAGGGCTAAAATTCATAAAGTGACCTGAACTCGATCATGTTATGAGGGAAAAAGTCAAATGTTGATCTTGCATCAAAAGAGTCAAAGCAGGGAGGAATATTTTTGGGGATACTTGAGAATTTGATCCTTTTTCATTAAAGGGGCTTAAATTTAAAAAGTGACCCGCAACCCCACCAAACACAAAGGAAAAATTCAAATCTTGAGCCCGCCGTTGGAAAGTCAAAGCGGGGAAGCGGGTTGGTGGAGAACTTTGAGGTTTTGAGCCTTTTTTGGTAAAAAGGGCTAAAAGTCATAAAGTGACCTGCAACCCGATCATGCTATGGAAAAAGTCAAATATTAAGCCCGCATCGAAGGTCAAAGTGGGGAGGTGGGCCGGTGGAGAAATTTGTGTTTTTGAGCCCGCATTGAAAAAAGGTAAAATTATAAAAGTGACCCACGACTCTATCTCCACTCAAGTGAAGCCACATGTTAGGCTTATATCAAAAGTGGAAGGGTGGACCAAAAATGTAAAAAATGCCAAATCTCTATAAAGTCACAAAATGCAAAAGGCATCCTCCACGCCCGCTCTAGTAAATTTCTCCCACATGGATGGCTCTGGTTTAAAGTTTCAAAGGCAAGATGAACGATTCAAATTAAAAGTTACAAAACAAGTGTAATGGCTGAATTATGAAAATTTTAGTTTTTTCTACCATTGTTGTTTCTTCACGAATCAAGAATCTGAACGGATGCAAAGGATTAAAGAATTTGTAACCATTTCTTGCTAACAAAAAATTAGTTGTAACCATTTCCTATAAGATATTTAATGGCTTCTTCAAGCATTGTACATTGGTTGGAAATTAATCTTGTAAACTCACGTGTGCCTTGTAATTAGATAAAGCAAAGGAGATAGCCATTTTCTTCTACTTTCCTCCATTCTCCAATTTCTTCCATTCCCACATTATGTACAACTCATATTTCAGCATCAATACAAGAAGAAGGATTTTGTAGCCTCAATGATGAGGATATTTTAAAAACTTTGAGTTCACAATCTCATCTCATCTTATTGTCATTTTTAGGGTTGTTTCTTCTCACCAATACATGTGTTGAAGTTTTTAAATAATGTGTGTAGGAATTTAATTTCCTACCTGCAACATTAGTTTCCCTATCTCATTTCTCACTCCCTTTCCCACTTTCAGACAAAATCTTCCCTAGCAAGAGATTGCTAGCTTTTCGGCAGGGTTAGTGGAGTGCCCCTATTGATCCCCTCGGTTGAAAGGCCACCATATAAATTCACCTTTTCACATGCATGCATATACACAGCTTGTGATCTTGGTTAAGTAGAGGGACTTATATTTCTAGCGTGTTGGCAAGGAATCCACAAGTTTTTCCACCCGACAAATTTTCTCACCAAGATACACTATTGTAAGTAGTTATGAATATTTAATCTCTCATTTCAGACATATGTTTTCATTTACATGGTCCAATCTAGCTTCGTATGCAATCCTATTAACCAACATGAAATATTCACTTTCGACACATCTAGAACATTATCTTAGCTTGGAATCATTAAAATATTAAATGTATTGGAAATTTAAATTATTTTTTCTCTGTTATGTCAATTGATTTGATTTTTCCCTTATTTATTTGTATTTTCTACATCTATGATTCTTGTTATTTGGTTGTATCTTGTTACTGGTCTAGTATTTTCCATGTCCTTCATGTTAAGAGATGTTGTCATCCTCCTCTAACATCTATTTTAGGTTGAAGTTTTGAATTAGGTGCATAAGTAGATTATTGTACTGACATCCTCCTTTCATATGCCTCACAATGTATTTTATCTGCTTTGTTTTAGGTTGAATTTTGGTTTAGGTGCATAAGTAGATTGTTGTATTATTTTTTCTTATCAATATTTTTAATAACTATTTCAATTTATCTCAATGTATCTAATACTTGGGAATATTAGATGCATTTTAAGGGTTAGGATGGCATTTAGGAAACCTTCCATATGTTTTAGTGAGATTTTGACATGAAATTTGTTGTTTTCTAAGGTTACTGATGTGACTAGTTGATAGTGGCGTAGGTACTGGATTCCATTCAAAGGGAAAATATTTTTTTGTACACTTAAGTATGTAAATAAATATGATGATAGATTAGTTGTGTTATTGTTAGCTACACTTATCATCAAAAAACTTAGAGCATGATGGGATATATTTTGAGTTTGTAGGCATAGGCATCCATTCCTTCTCCAAACATACATGTTCAATAAAGAGAAAGGAGACATGGATCAACATATATTCTTGTGGTTTGACCCTAAAAACATTTCCATATTTAATATGTTATTTTAAACATGCATCATTTATTTGGATTTAAGAATATTTGAAAATTATATTCCAATCTAAGTCCTCAAGAAAAACAAGATTCTGATAGTTAGATATCCATTGAATCAACTTAGGAATATCTAATCAACTTATAAAAGGATAAGAGAATGGATACAAGAGGGAGACTTGAGAAAACAAATAATAGAAAAACACTATTCCATAATAAGGGGTGAAATGCAAATGTAACTCATTCACATGGACCAACACTAGGAGAAAGGTGGTGTCATTTCTTGACTCACAAAGAATAAAATTATGGCATAATGAGTATTTTTATTGATGTAAACTATATAATAGTGGTTCAATGTATCTTCGATGGTGTATGAGTGCATTTCTCACAAATATTTTTCTTACATTGTGTCAAGGATTAGTAAATTTTATAGCTCATGAAAGTAAGTGACTTGGCATTTATATGGAGAATCAAACAATTTCCATGCATAAATCCTACTATCTTTCACAGTAATTGAATTTTTGATATACATAACTCCCAATTATGTTTTCCACTTTTAATGATAACTTAGAGATATAGTTTATAATAATAAACAGTAGTGAACTTAATGCTATCTACAATCTAAGAAAATAATACTTGAGTTGTTACAATGGTATGACTGAGATAAGATAATATAGAATTATTTCTACTGAAATGAAATTACCCAAAAATAGAAAGACCAACTTGCATGAGTTACTTATTTTGCTGGGATAATTTCACTATTATAATATCAAATAAATCAGATCATATTTCAAAAAATCATAAGAAATAAGGTATATTTCAAGGTGAGAACATAATTTTAATGTAAGTTCAAAAAAATTCAAAGTAAAATCATTAACATTTGATGTCGATGCCAATATTAAGGATGGACATAATCAACATTAAAAGTGAAAGCCTCCACAAATTTGGAAGTGTGAGGCTCACACTTTCAAATTTGTGAGGCTCGTACTTCCAAATTTCAAGGCTCACACTTTCAAATTTGAGGCTCACACTTTGAAGTGTGAGGCTCACACATTGAAAGTGTGAAGCCTCACATTTGAATGCATGAGCCTCACACTTCAAAGTGCGAGACTCATGCATTTCAAAGTGTGAGTCTTGAAATTTAAAAATGCGAGGTTCACACTTCAAAATTACTATTACAAGGATTTATTTTTTGTTTTAATTTTTAATTTAATACAAATGGATGTTGAATTATAATAGTTAGCACCCGCTATCCTTATATCTAGGATTTTACACTATCAAAGTGTGAGGAAAGTGCTAACATCACCTTTTCAAATTGTGAGGCTTGCACTTTGAACTTGCTTTTGCAGAAGTTATTGTTATTTTTTATTTTTATTAATCCAACAGATCATGCCTTATAATAGTTATAGTTCGCTAACCTTACATACTCCCAACATGAAAATCTAAAAAACAATGAAATTTGAATCCAAGAATAATAAAATATGAATCCAATAATAGTGAAATTGGGATCCAATAATAGTGATATTGGAATCCAATAATAGCAAAATTGGAATCCAATAATACTGAAATTGGAACTCAAATAAGTCCAATAATGACAATATTGGAATCCAATATTGTTACTAATGGAATCTAATAATAGTAATAAGAGAATCAATTATAGAAACAAATGGAATCCAATACAAGAAAAAAATTGTGATAGATTTCTTCCAAAACTTGTAATACGAGTCCGATTCATTGGAATATGTCCATATTTATTGAAATAAGTATTTGATGATTAAATCAATATATTTGACTTCAAAACTCTGCATAGACTTATTTATTCAAGAGTATATTTTGTAAATGTTTTATTCCTACTAAAAATTGATCTGGGTATGGAGTAGTTACTATAATCATGGACTAATTGCATTTTTATTACCTGCAATTAATGTGGACTTGTAAGAATATGAGGTCTTTGAATAGATAAGGAATTTTATTATTTGTAGCCAACTTTTAAAATAGACCATGTTAGAATTATATTTCATGTTTTGAGTTGTGTTTGGAAATGGTTATATTACCGAGATTGTTGTTTAGAAATATTGGGTTGAAAATCCTTTCTAGTTTTTATTAAGTTTGTTAGAAATTTTAGTGATATTTCACTTGGGTATTTAAATGGAGATAAGAAAATGTATCCAAATATTTGGTGATTGTTAGATATTTCTCTCTATTCCTTGAAAACGATATATAGTGAAGTTCTTGTTAAAATATTTATCAACAAATATAGTTATGAACATTAGGTTGTTATTGGTATGTGATCCGGTCTCTTGGGATATGGTGTAATTCATATGTTCCATTTGTTGGGCTTCATTTATGAAGTTATTTCTTGTCCCTTATGCGAAGTAGCTGAGATGGAATACATTTATTTTAGCTCATTTCTCAACCTATGTCATTTAATATGTAACAGTTTTAGTCGTATAGTTATTTATTTTATTAATAGAAACCATTATTTGATCTAGGTGATAGGGTTAATTTTAGTAATTTACCTTGTAGTATAGTTTCAAATATATTCAAAAATAATTTGGTTGACATGTACACTTCTATTTTATCATTAGTTTATTTTGTGATAATTTCAATATAATATCATCCATCTTTTGAAGAGTAGTTTAAACCATTTAGATGATAATTTACTAATGAATATTTACCTCCTTATACTGTGTGGAAACTTGTAATGGAGAAGTTTTATTTATTATTGAAAAGGTTAAACTTCCTCTTGATTGCATAATAAATGATTATTATGGTTTGTCTTTTAGAATATTGTCTTTGTGATGAATGACCTAAAACTTCGATAGTGTAGGGAATAAAAATACTCTTGGAAGAGATAATATGATTTACCTAATTCGATGTCATTTTCTATAACCCTCATGAATAGAGATTGTTTAGAAAACCATGTGCTGATTTGATTGGATTGAACAATTTTATAGGTTAAATTTCATTTTCTAAATTTAAGTAAACATAACAATGAACATTTTTCTTTTGTAATATTTTATAAAATGGTTTCATTAAGATAAGGTTTGATAATTAATACCATAAAAAGCATAGTGCTTTATTAGACTTAATTTTATAAGGTTGTATGATAATGAGTCTATATTGTTTAATTGACTATTTGGAAATAGAGATAACTTTATAATTTTATGAGATCATTGATATGCTTATTGATTTGATGGCTTCTAAAAAAGAGAGATATATATCCAAAATATATTCCTTTATTTCAAATTAAAGAAACATGATTAGAGTGGATAATCATGCTAGTTCGATGAACTGACCATGTATATAATTTGATCTTTCCTACAACATGTAGGATGGAGTAAACATTATTAAGTGACTTAAAGGATTGGATGCGCATGATTTTTCATGTGGTGTTTGTTGTTATTCAGTTTCAAATAATTGTATTATTGTAATCACATTTTAATAAAACACGAAAGTGATATTTCTTTGGTTAAACAATAAGGCAAGATGGTGTATTGTACTTCTTAGATTATCTACTGATAATTATTACAAACACATGTATTATCTATAAATTTTACTAAATAAATTACTTTTTGTATTTTTATACTATGATTATTAGAATGAAGAAATTATAAGGCTATTTTATAGAAGAGTATGTCTAATATGAGTGTTGTTATAATGTAAATCATTTATGCTCTTATGATGTCATTGATTAAATAACTATGTTTGTAAACAACTTAGTTAAAGATGGAAACAAGAAGACAAAATTAAGAAAAATACTATCGTACTTTTGAAATAAAACACACCATTGATAAATAATGACAATTATATCAGAAAATATGATATATTACAAAATGGATACACAAAGATCAATGCCACCATGATCATATAGTTAGCATACCATATTAAAATTAGTTGTTTTAAGGATAGCCAATGTTGACCAATTAAGAAATAATAGAACTATTCTTATTGAACGATAAACATATGTGAATGAATCTATGAATGACACCATCTATGATATGATTGTATCATTGTAACACGATAGGTTATCCAATAGCGTTATCTACCTCCATGATGCAACAAGTATAATAAGAGATATGTGTTGGGGTAGTAACACAGTAAGATACTATGACTCTCTATTAGATAGAAATGTCGCAACTTGATACTAATTAACCTATCGTTATGATAAACTTATATAATTAGCTATAATGGATAAGTAAAAATTAATTTCCTAATAAATGAAAAATGCATCTTGATAACTATTATAGAGATGTTGGTGTAGTAAATAGACTACGTGTTTCGTAGGCTTGTGTGCATTTTCGAATTCGCTTTGCTAGAGAAATATAAACAAAAGTTAGTCATAATAAGGAAAACAATTGAATGCATTGTTTAATAACGATATCTTATTCTAAATGGTGTTTGAAGTTCTGAGAAAAGTATGGGTGTTATGTCTTAGAATAAAATTTGTACAACTAAGACTTTCCTAACAAGATTATGGTCGTTGAAAGATCTAAAGTCGGGTTCATTTCTCGTATTTTTTTATTAATGTTAACCCATGAGTGAGTTGGATAATCAGTTACAGGTGGTTACCTGCTAACTGAATTCTCTCCTGTATTATTACATTCTTCATTGTGAATAATATCATTCAGACATTTACCATTTCTCCTGGTCTAACATTGGTTTCAGAGCAGGTCGAGGCAGGTCGAGGTCGTGCGTGGAGGAAGAGCAGAAGAGCAGACTCCCGCGTGAGTTCCCTGTCCCGTTTTTATTTTGTCCGTGCGTGCTGTGCGTGCGTGAGGAGGCGAGGAGACCCGTTTTTTATTTTGCTGTGCGTGAAGGAGACTCAGCAACCATTTCTCTACTGTCCGCGCGTGAAGGAGGAAGAAGACCGTCCATTTCTCTCCTGTCCCGCCGTGAGAACCCGTGCGTGAAGAGGTCGTGCGTGGAGGAGAGAAGGTCGAGGTCGTGCGTGAAGGAAAAAGGAAAAACGTTGCCTGTCCGCCGTGAGAGAGAGGACTGTCCCGCGTTTTCTCTATTGTCAGCCGAGTTGGAGAAGTTTCTTTCTTTGCGTGCGGCCTGTACATAAAGGTAATTTGAACCCACGCCCTCGTTGGAGGACGGCAACAGATCTCTTCAATACAACACCAGAGGCAAACGATTCACGGGAAGAAGACACGAGGACTTCTCGTGACCATCGAGACACGGCAGCATTTTCCTACCGTCTCTCCCCGATTCAAATTGAGGAATTCGAGATAAGTTTGAAAAGAAGAGGTACAGAAGCAGCAGAGAAAGGGAGACAGATCATCCAGACAGAAATGGAAGTGGAAGGAACAGAACGGTTATGACAGGTTATGATTTACCTTTCAACTCATTTCTATTGATGTAGAAAGAGGTCTACGTAACTTTGAAGAGTCGCAGCACAACCGTGGAGGAAGAAGTAGTCTCATTGAGCCAAAGAGGGAGAAGAGAGCATGTGGCAATGACCACTGACCAACTTATCAGCACTGTGTGGAGTTTGACATGAGTGGCATCGACCACCGAAAACCCAGGTGTGCGTTGGTAGACTCCTTCCCCCAACATCTTCTCAACTGTTGTTCGCAGACCATGCAATACATTAGCAAGCGCATCGTACAAAAGATCAGGAGACATGTGGAATTTGTTTGAATCAAATCGGAACAAAACGAGATTAAGCCCCTTCATTCATTCATCAAATTTGCTATCAAAGATGGACGCGAACAACCAGCCTATGATCCCATGCAACAGTCTGAGAGCATGAAAGTCATGCCCAGAGATGTTAGCAGCATTGCAAGCAAGCATAGAGACGTGCCGCATTTGAGAGAACCGAAGAGCATCGGTATCTACTCTTAGCCAGTCTCCAAAACTTGCAATCCGAGGACATAATGGACTGAGTCTTGTTCGACATATAGACGGAGAAGAGTTGTGTCGATCCAGATGAAAAATGCGAGATTAAATGCCCTCAGGCACATCTGTGGCGCACCACACGAGCTTTCGAGCTCACTTCATCTGTTTTTCTACTAACGAGAGCACATTTGTCGCAGAGATTCAAGAAAATCCAGACAAATTCCTTGTTGCAAGAAGCAAATAGGACATGTCGCGACGTTACAAGATGATGAATCTGGGGTACATTTGTAAAAATAATGTATTAAGGGGGAATGTTGATAATCGATTACGGTGTGGTTACCTCGCTAACCCGAATTCTCTCTGTATTAATACATTCTTCATTGTGAATAATATCATTCAGACATTTACCATTTCTCCCGGTCTAACTAGAGTCAACACTAAAAATATAACCTTACCATGAGGGAAGGATCTTTTTCTTGAATATTCCCAAATTAATCAAAAAGTAATGCCTAGTTGTGAGGCCATTGTGACATCTACTCATTCCCTTCTTCTATTGGCATTTTGTACAAGTTATGGATAACAAATATATAATGGAATCATTTTTATAGAATAAAACATAAATCTTACTTGTCTAAGTCTTTAGGATGTGAGATATTGGATCATATCTACCCCTCTCGAGTTTTGCGACTATATTATGAATATAATTCATACTACTATCAACCATATTTCCATTAGACTTAGTAAAGGTGAATATAATGACTAGTAGTTAAATATAAATTGATCAAAAGAATATCTAAATTTTTATGGGATTATCTAGAGGATCTTTGTTTATTTTGAGTGGAAAAATTGGGGCACTATAGAAGCAAATTAGGCCTTTTATTGTGATTGTATTTTGTTATAATGTGTTTCCTATGCTTGTATCTTTATGCCTATATATATGATTTTTTTCTACATGCGACTACTTGCTTGACTATACACTATTGTTTTTATCACTTCATTATTTATCATTTACTCTCATGAGTACACTAATTTTTTTTTATGTCTTATGAATTGTTTACTATAATGAATGTATACTTTTTTTTAATATGGAATAGGATGTGATTGTTATTACTCTATTTTTCTACTAGTTTTTTTACACATGTATTATTTCTTGTTACTTGTTGGTTGCAAGTTGATTCTTTATACAATCAAATTTGGCATTTCACACTTTTTCATTGCTAATTTTCATAATACACTCTTGCGAAGATAAATATAAATTTCCATTTCTTACTTAGTAAATTATGAGGTCTCATTGCTTAGATTTTTTCTCAATGCACATAGACACATCATCAAATTATGAGAACATGATACATAATATCTTGTGCAAAACTTTAAGCAATAGGTTCTAACATTCAGATTTTTCATTTTCCTTCCCTTGGAAGAAATGTATATCAGGTCCTTATTGAAGAAGTAATTGTCTTGCATTGAAATATATTCAAACTTTTATTTCAAATTAATGTATTTTATATGGTCTTTGAATCTCTCTTAGGAATCCTTTTATTGATAAATCAGTTATAAAACACTATATAAGAAACTAAGCATTATATCATTCACTAACCTATAAATCCTATGGCACTACAATAAGACACTCACTTATAACACATGTAAAAGACACACAAGGATCTCTAAATCTCACAATAACACATTTACATTCATTAGGAAAATAATATCCTTTGTTTTCAAGAGCCTTACCAAGTTAAGGAAGTAATCTCCCTCATCCATAAGAACTCAAAGATTTGTTTCTTGAGTATCTTAGAAAGATAAAACTCATCTCAACATTTTTCAAATATGGTTTCCAAATCTACCTTTACTCTTTTAGATATCACATTCTAGGTAGAGATCAACATGTTGTTTAAGGCCTCTTCGAGTAGTGCCAATTTTGAAGCTTCACGAGGGTTCCCACAACCCGAATAAGGTTTATTTTTAATGGTTTCTCATCCACGGTTAGGTTTTAAAATGATGATCAAATAATTTAGAGAGATTTTCATCATGATTAAAAATTATTATTCGAAAGTGATGAATTGTTTCAGAAATGAACAATGTGCAAAATTCAAAGATCCAAGACCTAAGTAGCTTAAAAATAGTAACAAAGATGATAAAATATATCATATAGCCTTGGATGGTTTTTATGACCATGCCTCAATCAATTCTCCCATGATAGTCTCTAGGATAAATATTGTTAATTTTATGTCTCGTGTATTTCATCACCATATCTTTGTAAAAACATATGTAATAAGCTAACCGCACTCATTCCTTAGTATTTTCAAGGTCACATCTTGTTTATCATATATTTTTCTAGTATAAAAAATTTATTATAAATTTGATAAAAAAAATGTTGGAATATAATTAATTGTAATATCAAACTATTGTTAACCCTTACATCCTTTAGTGTACTTAAATAACTAAAATCAATTAGGTTTCAAGTTAAATGTAATTACGATGTAAACATTAATATGAACACTTCTCATTATTCAATCTTAGCATTTTCCTTAGTTGTCATGGGGTTCTTTTCTAATATTATTTTTCCTCTTGGTGTGGTAAACTTGTGCTTATTTATTATCATGATTAGCCCTCGAATCCTTACACAATATTTTCCATCAATCTACGAGACTTAACTCTTCCATGAATAGGTTATATTACTGTCATTATGTTTGTATGCATTATGGAACTATAACCCCTATATGGTAACCTATTCTATTATTGATATATTTACTAATGTTATTTTAACAATTGATGTTGAACCTATCTCGAGGTGAAGGTTCCAATAATAATAATGATACCCATTCTTATGATCTTCCCAAAGGTGATGTACAAGACCTCATACATTTCATAGAAGATAATCCCTCTCATATTGATATTCTCATCTAATCTACAAGAGGTTAGTTTAAGAATGTTTCCTACTCTCAAATTGATACATATGTTGTCCTTACATCTGTAGTTCCTACCTCTTTTGGGGAATATAATATCTCATTACCCAATTCATTTATTCATGTTCCTACAACCACTATTGTTACTAAAGATCTTACATTTACTATTTGGGAAGAAATTTTTGTTAAAATAAAAGGTCAAACCATCCAGTTATGATATAAGAGATACAATTATTGAATCCATGGGAGGTGGTTAGTCCATGTCATTAATCACATGGGGAGCACTGATAATTTTTTCGAACAAAATCCACCAATGGTTACCTTGGGGATTTGTACCCATGAACTTTCGATCTCATTCAAATTATTGGAAGATATTTCCATTAGAACAAAATGACAACTCATAAATTTCAGATACAAATGCTAGAGTTAATGAATCCACATGAGGCATTTATTCCATTTCACGAATCCCATAATGAGCATTGAAATTTTTTTGAACATAATCTTTATGGTTTATATACTTTTTTATCCAACATGCAATATCTTGAAACCATTATTCATAATTTACAATATCAAATCTCAAAATTAAAAAAATGTTTCTTCACTTCCTATCATGACACGGATTATACTCAATTGGATCACAATCCACTTTAACCCAACATGGTTTCGTACTCCTTTTCCATTGGTTTTGTTTCTCATAAACTCTCTACTTATCATGGAAAATAAGACCCTATCAATTGTCTTCATACCCTCCATGGGGCTTATTTTGATTACACTTCTCCTATTATAATTTTAATAAAATGATTTACTATAATCCTTGAGAAATTTGCATTACATGAGTTATATGATCTCTGCACAAATTTTGTGTGCTCTTTTACAACTTTGGAAACTAATTTTTGCATAATTCACTATTAAATTTGTGGAAAAAGTATATTATGCATAAATATTTAAATAATTCCAAGGTTCCATTGTTCCTCTATAAAAATATGTATTACAATACAAGACCATGCTTACTAAGATAGGTAAATTTTATCTAAATCTGAACCGCAAGATCTATTCAAACAAATCTTGCTTTGCCACCACAGATGAAAATCAGTCACGTTTGAAATTTTTTGAATTTTTGACCATTTATTTCATACACTCAAAAGAGCATGAAGCTAAAGTAATACAAACGAAAAAAATTAATTATGTTTCTAACACTCAGATAATCACTTATGAAAAATTTAATATAAAATACACATTCAAAGGAAATCTTAATGATAGTAAAGTTGCTTCTAACAAAATTTTCAATTTTGTCTCACAACCAAGAAAATTGCAACTCCAACCCCATATTGGTTGCTTTCCCACTTACCTTACACACCCTAAATTGTTTTGAAACAATTTCTCAAGTGTAGTCACATGTCTCTCCCACCACCATTAGATTTTGATAGAAATAATCCTCAAAGCAAGAATTTTGATGAAAATGCTTCTTGTGACTACCATGAATGTATCGACCAATTAACCAATAGATGTCTCAAGCTTCATCACATTATTCAAGATCTCATCAAATCTAATTTTATTAAATGGGATGAACCAATGATAATGCAAAACTCATAATATACAATAATCAAATTCCTAAGAATAACAATGATACAAATTTATCTAAAGTACATAATACTTTATATGTGGTGCTACCACCGCTCCTCTTTGATCACCTTTTGGATGCAATGATTGGCACTATCAATCATACATAATCTTCTACACTAGTAATTATATTTTATGACTCTAATATATATGATACAATTATCTATGAAACTCTCTCTATGCTAGTCTTTATCAATCAAGTCCCTTAATTTGATCTAAATTGAATTAAATCTTATTTTCAGAGTAATTATTGTAACAAATGATATTTAAGTAATTAAATACAATAATGTACAAGTACTACGAATTCAATAATGTAAAACCCTAAGAAATTGAAGAGAAGAAGAAGACTCGACTAGTTCTATGTGGTATGAGATTGACCAAGACACTATATCAATGGAATAAACTAGAAGTAATGTTGAAATGGCTCACTGAGGGTTTGAGAATTTAGGAATGTTTTGGAGAGAAGTTCCCACAAGAGGAAAGGAGTGCCCCATTCACTAGTAACTAATCTAAGAACTTGTGTCTACTCGGATGCTTAGAAATTGGTATTTTCTCGGTTCGAAGGTCTTTGCTCCAATATTCTCTTCATTCCAAAATTTTCTATTAGGGTTTCGATCACACATGTAAACTAAAAAAATACCTACCTGTAAATTCTCACAAACCACATAAAATATAATATAGAAGGATACATAATGTGGAGTCGAATGACCCAATGCTAACCCAAAGAGTGAACTTATGACCAAGTGTTGTACTACATCTCATACTTCATGTAGTTCATTGTATGTGTGTTTATCTATTTTCTCGTGCCCTAGGATGCCCTTGTGTAAGTTATACGATGATATCACGATACATCTAGATTTTCTGAAGTATGTAAATTATGTGTAATGGAATAGAATAAAATCCCCTCCTATGAAATGTATGTGAATTAATGCATACCTTATCCATTGTATGGATAAGCTAGATGTATTCCTTGTAGTTATCTTGTGCCTTTGCACAAGATTAGGTGACAATATATAATTCTTATAGTTCTTTGAAATTTATTTATAAGAATTAACTAAGTATATATATGATTCCATTATTCAAATTTTGTAATTGAAAATTGAAAGGCGAGACCTAATGTATGAAAAGGTGACTAAAAGGAAAAATTGGCCCAAAAAGGTAAGAAGAAGATAAAGAAGGGCATAAGCACCAAGGAGGATAGGAATGCCTAGGAACTTCTTTCCTAGCTTGGTACAAGTGTCCAAGGTTATGAAAAGATAAATCATTCAAGTGATGATAGATTTGTAAGATGTGTAAAACTAGTAAAGTGAAGTAGGTAAAGCAATCAAAATGCTAAAAGGAGTTTTCAACCACTAGTATTCTTTCTTAGGTATCATATGTACATTAGTATGCTTTAGGACCTACAAATGTACCCAATTTTGTAGATTATTTCTCTATATTTTACCCCACTTTATGTTTTTGTCTCAATAATCGATAACATAAAGTAAATAGAATATACATGTGTTCTAATCCATAGAGAAGTGTATCTCGATAGCATGTCAAATGGAAAATCAGCCATTTGAAGCGTGAAGTGATCATAATGTGAAATATGGTAACTATGGAAGGTAGGTAAACCCTATGGGTGAATGGTATGTGTAGTAACTTGTTGTAGGATCTTATATTAAATCATTTGGTGAACCCATAATTATCAAAATATAATTTTTACAATAGTTACTCTAAAATTATATTTAATTTAAATTATACTAAATCATTTGGTAAACCCATTCAAATGAACCATACATTGCTTTAAGGCCTTCTTTTTGTGTCCATCACATGTAGTGGTCATTTTGGTCCTCTTCAACATACTGATCTCCCTACATCTTCCCATAGGCTCTCTAAAACAATGGATAAATATGATAATCCCTTTATTAACTCAATCAACATTCCTCTTGAAAACATTAAAATTATGATAGTGAACACTCATACGATGAGGAAACTAATGTTGATCGTAATAAACTTAACAAGCTCACTAACTTATTTTCTTCTTTACGTGACCACCCCACTCATATTTTTCATGTCCTCAATACTTTATTTACTTTTTAAAATATCTAGAGATGCTAACAATATCCCTCTTGTGGATTTCTCCTTAGCCACTATGAAATCTACCCCACCTTCCACAATTCCTATTTCTACTATTATAACCACATCCCCTCTTCTTCTTTCCCAATAATTCCCATACAAAACATGACTCATCTTCAAGCACACATAACCTAACCACATTACACCATGATTTACAAACCAAAATTCACCAATTAAAACAATCATCTTCATCATTATCTCCATCGATAGAGTCCTCACTCCTCCTTCATATGTGTTTTTCACCCATAATAGTCTCTTATCTGCTGCTCCTTAACTTTGTTACACATAATTTTCTATCTTCAATGTCTATGGAAACCCTTGGGAACACATTTGATCCTTTCATTGTACCTATCTTGACTATGTTGATGACCTTAATTTTTTTGGCTAATTTTTTTCCTCGAATCTTACATGACTATGTCATGTAATGCTTCTATGATCTACTTCTCCATTTGTAAGATATTTTATAGCTACAAAAATGTTTTCCTTTCTCTTTTTCTCTTAATATTGGCACTACGATATCATATGTGCAACTAGACAAAACAAAACAAGTATCAAATGAACATCTTACGTATCTATGCTTTGCAATATAAGAACGACCTTACTAAAATGACTAATATTCTATATGATTTAGAATTACAAGATCTATTCATTAAAATTATTTTTCCTCCACTCCAAGATAATTTTTTTATTTTCGATAATTAGATTTCCCTTTAATAAATTATGTCCCACACTCAAAGTGCATGAAAAAAACTACCATTTACGGGAAAATTTAAGTATTATGATACTTCTTCCTCCTCATCTTCCAAATAGTTTAAAACTAAATTCACCTTCAAACCATTAACTAAGCCTATTGAAACTCAAGCTATTGTAAACATTTTTTTCCAACCAACTAAGGTTCAAATGTAATCCATGAGACACACATTTACTAAGATACCTTGCACACCTCAATTATTACTACCACAACTCATCAAAAGTAATATGATTACTCTCCCTGCACTTCTAAATCTATATCCTTATCAACCATGTGGTCATAGGTACAATTAGAATGCACACTATGATTATGACCAATACAATGGGAATTCTATTGATCATTGTTTTAAGCTTAAAAACATGATTCAAGATATTCTTGACAATAATACAATTGAGCTCGTTAACACATCTACTTTTAAACTATTCAATGATAATCAAAAGCTTAAAATATTCAATCAACCATTGCTAAAAAATGACCAAAAACTACTCATTCATCTTCCAATCATGTCTATCATGTTGTGCCCCCTTCATGGGTACCCCTTTATTTTCTCATTACCTCCACTAGTTATTACATTTTCATATCATCATAACCATTCTCCAATTTCCTATAATTCGGTCAATATTAATGCTTATATTGGTACTAATATAGTAAAAAATATTATGGTCCATCCCTCAACCCTTTACAATGCATGCTCTATGGCACTCTTTGCTAGCTATCAAATTTCCAACCTCTAAAACCACATTTCTAGTCCTTAATTATTATGATTTTGTCATCCTTCCATTACTATCGTGTCCCTTACCATACCAACATCATTCCTTGTTACATCTAAAATCAAGTGTTGTGACATTATCTTAGGTCTCCTAACCTTTAGGATACCTAGGCTATTCCTTACATCTTGTTGGTGCTCGATTTGATCGTGCCCTAGTTTTCCCTCGAAATTCTTCAATCTGTGGCTCTATCATATTTTCTATTTCCTTGAATGGATGTGTGAAAGGTTTTATTCATTTGTATGATGTTGAAGATCCTTCTCCATGGTTGTGGATCACATTTGGGCCTTGTATCATTTCCAAATTCTTTGTCCTTAAAGAAAAATTCAATTTTGGGCACAAATGGTGAAGTTCCCTACATCTTACTATTCAACGGGCTTGTTTTCCTTCTCAAATTATATCTCAGCATCTTCACCTACGTGGTCTCTTTTGATTGGATGAGGCACATTGGGTCTATTTTATAACTTGTAACTTTTTCCTAAGTTTTCAAAAAGATCAATTTGGCCCCATGACCACGTTGAGTTTTGATTGGCCTATCAAATTTATAAAGGCAGTGTGAATTTCTCTTTTTTACCCCAAAGGTGCATACGTGTTCATTTATAATTGGTTGTGGCCCGACGGGTATTTTTGGTGAAATTTTCCACTTTGGTCACATTTGTAAAAATACTAAACCGGCCTCGATAGTCTCGATTGGCTATTCAAAAAATATGAAGTGGGAGGAAAAAATTTTTACTTTGATCACAAATATGGGCACATGGTAGTTTTTCAAGACAAAGGAGGGAAGGTTGGTCGGCGGAACAATTTTGAATATTTTTGCCTCTTTGTAAAAAAGGAGAAAAGTTATAAATTGACCCACAACCCCGCAGGGGATAGAATGATGTCACATGTTGAGTCTACATAAAAACCGGGAAGGTGGGTTGTCAGAGTACTTTGAAGTTTTTTGGCTCACCATTGAAAAGTAAAAGTGAGGAGCGGGTTGCTGGAGGTTTTTGAAGATTTTTTCCTTTTTTTGAAAAGGAGCAAAGTATAAAAATGAAGCGCGATTCCACTAGGGCCCGCATCAAAATATAAAAGTAGGATGTGGGTCGCCAGAGGAAAATTTGAAATTTTTCCTTTCGTAAAAAGGGGTAAAATTGTAGAACTAATTCGTGAATCCATCAATGTCCCAAATTAAGCCATGTTTCGAGCCCGTATTTCAAAGGCAAAGGGTGGGGAAAATGTGAAAATTATGCATTTTCTCCAAAAGTCATAAAATGCCAAAGGCACCCCCTGTGGCCATTTTGGCTCTAATATTCCATGTGGAAGGTTCTAATTTAAAGTTTGAAAGGGAAAAATCAATGCTTATGGCGTAATGCATCTGGTTTTAACACCATTAACATTCCACAACCTCACGGGATGTAAATATGCATCGTCTTTCATGGTGGATCTGAATGATTTCTTGTGGTTTCTATAAGAAAATTTTAATTGAAGTGTTGTGGAGTTTGAATTTGTGAATCTGAGGAAGTGCAAGAGTTGATAGTTTGAAACAGAGTTGCCCAAGCATCTCAGAAAATGAATTTCCAGATCTAGAAGAGAAAATTGCATCAAAAAGAATGAGGAGAAGGGAGCTATAGGCGCAAAGGATGAAAAACATGTTTCTAGAAGAGGTGACTTGATGCCCAGCTTAAAAAATGATGGAAATATCATAAATGATCCACTTTTAAACACTGAAACTTTTTGTTGTAAATAGGTTAAACATCACATTCTAGAAATCATGATCAAATATGTAACAAACAAAGGTTGCTCAATGTTCTTTGTTAAGGGGAGAAGATTTAATGTAAATGAGTGCTATAAAGGGCATGAGTTAGTCATGCAAATGGTCGGGGGTTGAATTCTTATGAGAAAATTTGAGAAATCCCATCTTCCTGAGAGACCATATGAGAAACATGTTATTAATATCTTATGTTTTAGATTTGATCATGTCAAGTTGGTTGTAAGTGTATAACCATTGACAAGCTCTGAGATTGTTCAAGAAACCTTCCCCTGCTGATGAATCTAATCAAATTCAAATTAATTTGTGTTAATCTTGGGAAAATTTGTGTCTTCTTTATTTCAGAATGTTTACAAATAGGATTTTTGTTCCTATTGTAATATTATATTATTAAATATCTATGAATCACACAAGATCTCATCTCTTTGATGGTTTAGTGGCATTTGCAATTTCATTATGAGAAGAGCCTTCATCTGGTAATGAAATAAAAAATTTAAAATCACTTTACTTTCATTTGTTGATAAAGGTTATTTGTAAGTCTTTGAGTGTATCTTACACTGATGAACCAAAGATTGATAATTTTTGATTGAGCCTTTTAACTTGAGCCTTCGTGTTAAATTATTGGAGATTGTGTGAAACTGTAAATCTGGGCCTCCATTGATGCACATCTTCTAGTTGAAGGAAAATTTTAGCTATTATGAAGAATTTAGTCATTTAGTTTCCTAATTTTTGTGAAGGTCCTCAAAGATCCGGCAAAATCAAGTTTATCATGCTTAATCTCCCACCAAAAATTATTCAAAAAAATGAATCCTACCTGAACTACCCATGTTTTCCCTATATGTCCACAAATGAATAAATTCTACTTTATGCCAAAATATGCGAAGCAATTAGGATCCCATAATGTATTTAGTAACCTTAACTTTTATTAGAAAATATCACCATTCTTTAAAGTGACAACTTGTGAGAGTTAAATTGTGGTGCATTAATTATATTTTCTTAAGGTTTCCTTTCGATTCATGCAAAGAAGGATATCTTCATGGTCCTTCACCAACAGAGAGGTTGCAAATGGGTCCTCTCACCCCGGTTGAAAGGAACAACGTAAGGTAGTGAGGATAGATCATATCCTTTTGAAGGTGCTATCCATTTCTCCAACATTTGAGTGACAAAGAGCCAGGTGAATCGCTTCCCAAACCGCAAAACGACATACATGATTTCTTTTTCTCTAGGTTTATTATTAAATCCATGATGATGCTCAACTTGCAAAGGAGAATCAATTTGGATACCAACACCAAATTGGTGTCGTTGCTAGGGATTATTTAAACTCTGTGACTTATTTGTGTGGTAACAACACCAGATTGGTGCCATTTCCAGGGATTTTTTCAACTCCGGGACTTATTTGTGCAGAAACAACACAATATTTTTTCCTTTTTCGGGATTATTTAAACTCGGGACTTATTTTTACGGAACAACACCAAATTGGTGTAGTTTTCGGATTATTTGAAGTATGGGACTTATTTGTGCCGCAACAACACCAATTTGGCGCCATGTTGTTAGGGACATGAAGGTGTGTGCAAAGTTTGAACACCATCAACAATGCATATAGACCTTGGTAAATGCTTCTTACAAATTTTAAAGTGTAAATACATTGTTGAAACATCATCCTGTGTCCATATTTGTAAGAATCAAGCAAAGTTACAAGTTCTATGTGTAATATTTCTAGTTTTTGTTGGTTTTTACACTAATTTTACATCATCAATGTTAAATACGGGTAAAGGAAGGTTAGATCTATGAAGATTTGCATGAATTTAGTGTTGATAGACATTTGATAGATCAATTTTAGTGCATTTGCATAACTAAGGTGAAAATCCTTAGTGGTGACTCCGTGTTGAATTAATTTTTGATAAATGTCAGTGTCTTAACCTCTTTCAATTGAAATTTATCACTAATATTTGAAAATATGGAAGGAAGAAGATCTTTCTTCATTAAATACCCTACTAGAAGGTTGTTTCCATAATTGGGAAAGACAAATTCTAAAGGAAGAAGAATCTAGAAAGTTGTTGGAGATCAGAAATCAAGAAAAGAGTTATCAATTGTGGAAACTGATTATCCTGTCATTGAAGATTGCCATACTTCCTCAAGTGATTCTAAATTAGGTAGTCTTTATATAGAATTGAATTCTCCAACTGGAGAGGGGCCTTCATTTGTGTCTGATAAGTGTGCTTCTCAGTCTATCCCTATATTTTCCAAAGTTGGTAGGGTTCTCCATGAAAAAGAGTCTTTAGAGGACATTCATTTTGAAGATTGTACTCCTATGTTCCAAAGACCCCTTATCCCTCATCATTCTGTTTCTCCTGTAAGATCACCCCCTCAAAAAAATATGGCCCAACCCCACCTAGACCTCCATTTTTGTCAATACTTTTGGTCCTATAGATTTTAGAGGTATGGTTGGATATCCAAATGTTATGCCCCAAGATGTTAGAAATAGACTACCTAAATTTCAAGGGAATAATGTTATCACTGGTGATCAACATTTAAAATTTTTTGTCAATATGATGGAAGACTTTGAGATCGAATTTGAGGTTGTGTATGTAAAACTATTTATTCATACTCTTGAGGAGGATGCACGTGACTAGTATAAGTATTTGCTAGACAACTCAATAGATTCATGGAAAGAAATGAAAAATAATTTTAGATTGCAATATGGGGATAAGACAGATCCTAGGTTTCTTTTGTCTCAATTTGAAAATATTAAGAAGAATCCTACTGAATTTGTTAATGACTTCAATACAAGGTTCAATAAGACCCTAAATAAGCTACCTGTAATCCTGAGGCCAAGTGATGTTTCATGTTTGATAAAATATTCTGATGCTTTTGACAAAAAGGATGCCTATTATTTAAGGGACAAAAACTAGGAACTTTGAGGCAAGCCTTCACCATGGATTTGTAGATTGAAAACAATATTAAATCAGTTAGTTAACCTCCTAAGAGGGAAGGTATCAAGTTCATCAATCTAGAGAAGCCTCGATTAAGTAAGTTTGTGGACCTAGAAGAGGTTGTAAAAGCATTGGATAGAGCTATTAAGGAAATGTCCTATAAACTATCCAGAGTAGAGAAGGGGATTGGATAAGGTTCCCAAGGTCAACACAAGCCATAAGGTAAAGAAAGATTTGAAAACCATCCCATAGGTGATCATAGATTAGATGATAGGGGTAAAGGGCCCATGGGATCAGGAAATAGACAGCCCCAACCCCAGGAAAATAGATTGGTGCCTGATCCTTTAGCTGCCAAATTTGCTACTGTGGAAGAGGTCCATGATATGGAGTGGTGTGATAGATGTTTCTTGCCCCATTTCCCATGTGATGAATAAAAATAAGTTGATGAATATTATGATGATGAGACAAATGATGATGCATGTATGATGGATTGTTGAGCAAGTTCACAAAGAGGAACAACCTCAATTGAACTAATAAGTGCCATAACTACCATAGATTTCTGGGATTGCATTCACTGGGTATTACCTCTTCCTCCTCATACTTTTGAAATAGATATGGTACAAGATTTTAAATTTCTTGTTATCCATATTTTTCCCTATGTCAAATATTGGATTGATCACGATCCCGCATAAGAGGAACCATTGAAAAATACATTAGCCAGGCCAATGGAGGTTGCCAAGTGTATTAATGGTGCTGATTCAAAGATTGAATAAAGAAAGGTTTCTCAAAGAAGTTCCTCATCTCCATGTGTCTCAAGATGAAATAGAAACAGGGACAAATGGTCAAACAGAGTCAAAATTTGGTGCAGTGGGGCCACGAGAGTTTTCTACATTTTGTGTCTTGCGGAAAAGGGGGTAAAGATAAATTATGAACCCACGAGTTTGATTTCTTCCCTAATGTGGCTGCCACATGTCCCATATGTAAAGGGGGACCCAATTATTCAAAAAAATTCTCACTCTCCTACTACGAACCTGATACAAAACTTTGAGGGGGCATATCTTTTAGCTCATGACTCGAAATATTGTAAATCTGAATCTCTTGAAAAGACCTCGGCCTCACCCATGCCACGAGAGGTCTAAAAATTTAATTTTGTGGTGGTTTGGTAAAGGAAAATGGAGGAAAATTCTTCGGCCTTCAATGTAGGATCCATCTCATATCAACAACTAGATCAGATTCAATGCTTTCTACCATTTCCTTTTCCTTCAAGGTTTTGAACCAAGGATTGATGCGGTAAAGAAAGATGATTTGAGGGAAAATTTTATCGAAGCATTAAAAATGGTGGTTGAGTTTTGACATGCTTTTCCCTTCTCCTCTCTCTCTTTCTTCTCTCTGATCAAATCTATAAATACAGGGAAGGATTCATTGTAAAAAGTTGTTTTTCATTCTTCTTCTCTACCTCCCCTCTTCTTTTCTTCCCCAGGGTCAAAAATGGAGTTTTTAAGCCTCCTCCCTTGGCTTTGTAAAGACATTTTATCACTTCTTTCCCACTAACAATGTACTATGTGAACTTTTGGAGCAATAAATTATGTTTTTGATGCATATGTCCATCCCTTGTTGTTTTATTATCTCTCCTCACCTCTCGTCATTGCAAAGGGTGTACTATGCATATTTTGATGTTTGTTGCAGGTCATGGGAGCCATGTTTAATGGATTTTGAAGTGGTGTTCTATGTGAAATCTATCTCTGGTTTGTGGTGCTATCTATCCACCCTCTCCTCTACTCACCTCTCTCCACTTTAGGCAGCTGAGATTTTGATCAGCACTTCCCTTTTCTTGGTGCTATCACCTCATTAGTGTAGGATTTCCCTCTTTATGCACTTTCTCTCTCCTTGTCTCCTTGGAATTTTTATATTAGGAGTAGATAGTCACATTTCCTTCCTTAGGAGTAGTTTAGCATTAGGATTAGGAAGAAGAAGTCGGCTTTCTCCAGAGGGCCATCTCAAGTCCGTAAGTCCCACAGCTTGAGAGATGGTCCCATGTTATGTAATCACACCAAGTGACCCTGCCTTAGAAAAGTATATCCATAACTCATTTGGGGTGCTATGATTTCACATTAATAGTTTTGGCACTCCTAGTGGGACAGTCTAAAGCAACTTACCACTTCACTTCATCATGTTCAATGTGCTCTTGGTGAAGATTTCAGCCTTTAGAGGCACATACAAGCACATCAGGCTACTCCATCTAGTCAAAAACCCATTCTCTGAGTTACAGACCTTTTCCATCCATTTCCACTCATTTCATCCATTTTCTCCCATTCCATGAGGTTGTGCAATCATGACTTCTTTCCCACCATGGAATTCCATTTGCAGCAGGACAACAATGAAGCAGAGTACTTGTCTGATTTGGAGGACTATTTTGATGGAGAAGAACCAGTTGAATTTCTATTGTTTTCTCCTTCATCCACCTTCCAAGCATATGAATCTTCTATCATAAAAGAGAACAACAGAGAAGAGTTCCACCATTCCTTCCACGCCATTCACCCAAAGAGGTCTACATGAAGACTCCATTTTTGGAGTGGAAAATCAGAGAAATGGGCATATCAAAAGGATCAGACCTTACCCAATCAGGTATTTGGCTTCATTGGAGCCAAAGGAGCAGCCATAACCAGCTTATGTTCATTTCAAAGTGCATGAGGATGATATGCAAAGCACCAAGGATCAATTGTCATACCTCTTCAATCCAAATGCAGAGCAACTAAAAGGTATTTGATTTTTCTCCAGAATTGATACTTTGGTGATTTAGGTGGAAGATCAGCTTGTAGTTAGTTTTTCACTCATCCAACCAGTCATGTTCAAGAAAATCAGTTGCATGGCTGCCGACTTTTAGGAAGGGAAGCTATTTCTCCCTTCCAGCTGTTGTAGGATTTTTTTTAGCTTCCTTTTCTCTTGGTTAGAGTAGTGTAGGTAGGTTTTTTTTTCAGCAGAAAGAAGTGTTTTTACACACTTTGTAGCATGTATGTTCCATTTGTACATAGTTTTTGGTGCTGATTTTTTTTCTTACATAGTTTTTTTCGTGCTATTGTTTTGTTTTCGCACGCAGTGCATTTTCAAAGTTCGATTAGTAGCAGGGTATCACTCATGACTCCATGCCCAATGGATGCTTCAAGGCCACTGGTCTCTTCATCTAGCTAGCTAGATGTCCCCGTGAGTTGCCAAATTGTTATCCATATTTTGCCCTGTGTCAAATATTGGATTGATCATGATCCCACATAAGAGGAACCGTTGAAAAATGCATGAGCCAGGCCAACGGAGGCTACCAAGTGTCTTAATGGCATTGATTCAAAGATTGAATAGAGAAAGGGTTCTCAAACAAGTGCCACATCTCCACGTGTCTCAAGACGAAATGAAAACAGGGGCAAATGGTCAAACAAAGTCAAAAGGTGGAGCAACGGGGCCGTGGGAGTTTTTTGTGTTTTGCGTCTCATGGAAAAGGGGGAAAAGATAAATTCTGAACCCACAAGTCTAATTTTTCCTAATTTTGATACATCGTGTCCCATATGTAAAGGGGGCCCAATTATTTAAACTATTTTCCTTCCCTCCTATCTACCGACCCGATAAAAACTTCAAGGGGGCATATCTTTTGTCTCAAGGATCAAATATTGCAAATCTGATGTTGTTGAAAAGATCTTGGCCTCACCCATGCCACGGAGGTCTGAAATTTTAATTTTGAGGAGGTTAGGTAAAGGAAAATGGAGGAAATGTCTTCGGCCTTCAATGCAGGATCCATCTGTCTCAACAACCAGATCAAATTCAATCTATTTCCATTGTTTCCTCTTCCTTCAAGGCGCTAAACCAAGGATCGATGTAGTAAAGAAACATTTGGGGGTAGATTTTATCGAAGCATTAATAGTGGTGGTTGAGTTTCGACCTAATTTTCTCACTTCTCCCTCTCTCTTTCTTCTCTCTGATCGAATCTATAAATACAGGGGCATGATTCATTGTAAAAAGTTGTTTATTCTTCTTCTCTACCTCCCCTCTTGTTTTCTTCCCTAGGGTCAAAAATGGAGTTTAAGCCTCCTCCCTTAGCTTTGTAATGACATTTTCTTGCCTCTTGCCCACTAATGATGTACTGTGTGAACTTTTGGAGTAATAGATTTTGTTTTGTGATGCATCTGTCCATCCTTTGCTATTTTATTTTCTCTCCTCACCTCTCGTTGTTGCAGGGTATATCTGTGCATATTCTAATATTTGTTGTAGGTCATGGGAGCCATGTTTAATGGGTTTTGAAGTGGTGTTCTATGTGAAATCTATCTCTGGTTTGTGGTGTTATCTGTCCACCCTCTCCTTTGCTAATCTCTCTCCACTTGAGCAGTTGAGATTGTGATCAGCACTTCCCTTTTCTTGGTGCTATCACCTCATTAGTGTAGGATTTCCTCGTTATGAACTTTCTCTCTCCTATCTCCTTGGAATTGTTATATTAGGAGTAGATAGTCACACTTACTTCCTTAGGAGTGGTTTAGCATTAGGATTAGGAAGAAGAAGCCGATTTCTCTGAGGGCCATCTCAAGTTTGCAAGTTCCACAGACTTGAGAGATGGTCCCATGTTATGTAATCACACCAAGTGACCTCTGCCTTAGAAAAGTAGATCCATGACTCATTTGGGGTGTTGTCATTTTGCATTAACATTGAATAATAATGATTTTGAATACTTAAGGGAATTAATTATTAAAAATTATGATGAAGGAATCCCTTCTAAGGAGGATAGGTAGTTTTTAATGAATGTTGTGGTTACCTAAGAAAAAGAATATAAAACTAGGATTAAAGTTGTCAAAGGGGCGGGGCATTAGGCCAAACCAAAAAATCCATTTCTCACCAATATCCAAAAGAAACTCCTAAGAAAGATAAATTTGGCAAAGGTCTTGTTTCCCCAAACAGTAACGGGTATCCCCGCCCATGCTTAGACTATGGAAAATCCTTTATTGTTAGTTGTGTTTGTTAGTATTCCTCCAAATGTTGTGTTTCCCAAATACATTCTTTATGACATTGCCCAATTATTGAGTCGATCAACATTTCGTTCCAATTGTTAAGCTACTTAGGTTTCCTTAACACAAGAAAAGGGCCTTTGAGTATTTGGGATTGAAAGAAGAAAATATTGCCCAAGACGAGAAATGTAAACAATGTCGAGACTCCTCCTACCATTATAGAATTGGAAAAACCCCAAGCACTAGAAGAAATAGGTGAGCTACACGAAGTATATTTGGGAACATCCTTGGTTGAGTCCCACCAACGTAGATCCATTTTTCATTACTACGATTATTAGGGACAAGTTGTTACACAACTGTATGTTTAATTCTGGAGCATCATGCAATGTTATGCCTTTTGAGGTCATGAATGAATTAGATGTCAAAGTGATAGAAACTTATGGGAAATATAATGCCATGGATTCTAGAGAGGTGCCAAAGTGGTTGGATGTATCAAGGGTTTGATAGCGCAACTTGTAGCATATCCAGGAAAGAACTAAAAACTAGATGTTGTTATTCTTGATTTCGCTACAAATGGGGAATTTTGTTATCAATAAAATGGGCTGCTAGTGTGGGTGGGAGTGTGAAAATGGATATGTATTTTTCCATGTTGTATGGTGAAAAGACGATGCTATATCTCATTGAGGGCAGCCTTGTAATGTTGATAACTTTGTTGGATTTGCTAATGGTGAAAAGACGATGCTACATCTCAAACAAGAGGATCCTAGGAATTTTTTGTTTGATGGGGCTTGCTCTAAATTTGGAAATGGTGTTGGTATTGTTTTGATATCTCTAGGCCAAGAAGATTTTGTTTTTCTTTTAAACTCAACTTTGAGTGCACTAACAATATTGCAGAATATGAAGCACTATTATTGGGTTTAAGAATTTCTTGGAAATATGGTGTTAGAGACATCATTGTTAAAGGAGATTCAGAGCTAATTGTCAAGCAGGTTAGAAAACTATATGCAACAAAAAAATAGAGAATGAACCAAGTATAAGCATGCGATGGGGATTTCATTGAAATGTTTGACTCCTTCAACATAATACATCACAATAGGAAGTACAATACTCTAGTAGACAAATTGGTCGTATTGGGGTCCATATTTGAAAATTGTATTGTATCCCCCTATTGTGAGTATAATATTGAGATATTAACTAGGCCATCTATTCCTGAAAATGTTAAACACTAGCAAGTGTTCAAATATGGTGCCCATGTGCAAAGGGTTTTGTAAAAACCAAGGAGAATTTTTGATCAACGTATAGATTGGGAGCCAATGGTTTGTGCAACTGATGGAAAGGAGACTCTATTTGGAAAAGACATCATTTAGTTGAAGACTAATACTATTCCTAGAGGTTTGGTAGCACTTGAATCAAACTTTGATAATGTTGATTGCATTATCAATAGACACATGTCAGCCTCGAGGGATGTTGAAGAGCATGACCTAGGCACAAAGGATAAACCACGTAAGATTTGGCTAGGTAGTAATCTAAGAAAGGAAGAAAAGTAGTCGTATGTCCAATTGTTGAAGAAATACCAAGAATGCTTAACATGGTCTTATTCTAAACTGAAAGCATATAGAGAGGATATTTTCCAACATGAAATTCCCTTGGAAGCTTTTTCCAAGCCATTTAGGTAGAAACAGAGGCTGATCAATCCACTCCTTTCCTTGAAAATGCAAGAAGAATTGAAAAAGTTGAGGGATGGAGGAATCATACACTCACAAGGTACTCATCATGGGTTGTAAAATTGGTACTGTCGGAAGGAAGAATGGATATATAAGGTTATGTGTGGAATTTAGAAACTTGAATAGAGCATCAATGAAGGATAACTACCCTCTGCCAAATATGGACAATATGTTATAATCGGTTACTGGTTCGGAATTATTATCCACCTTGGATGGTTTTTCCAAATATAACCAGTAGTTGTGAAGGAATCGAGTGAATCAAGATTTCCTTTACCACTCCTTTTCATGAGCATATGTATATGTCGAATGGTTTTTGGTATAATGAATGATGGAGACACTTTCCAAAGAGAAATGGATATATCTTTCTCTAGATATATTATTGATTTCATTGTTGTATATCAAGATGATGTGATTTACTGTTTCTCTAGAAAAGGACTCACCACCCGTAACACTTAGAAAAATGTTGTTAAGATGCAGGGAGTATGGTATTTCACTAAATCCCAAGAAGTGCCATTTTGGAGTTTAGAAAGAAAAGCTACTTGGACACATTATGTCAAAAGAAGGGGTCATGATTGATCCTGAAAGGGTAGAAGCCATCAAAGAAAGTCCCTATTCCAAGAACCAAGAAGGGAATTCAATCCTTTTTGGGAAAATTAATTTTATTAGGAGATTTATCTCCAACTTTGCTGAACTATCCCAATCACTAGCATGTTGAAGAAAGATCAAAGTATAAAATGGGAAGAAGTAGCTATTCAAGATTTTGCTAGGATCAAATAAGAATTAAAGAATGCCCTTGTTTTAGCAACTCTAGATTATAAGAATGATTTCCAAATGTTTTCTTTTTCTTTAGAAAGTACTATTTTGTTTGTGTTGTTGTAGAAGGATGATGAGGGAGCTGAAAGACCAATTGCCTTTTTCACCAAGGAATTAGAAGGATCTGAGCTAAAGTATACTATCATGGAGAAGTATAAATTTTCTTTGGTGAAAGAAAAAAAAGGTCTTTAGGCCATATATTCTGAGTTCCAAAGTCATTGCTTATGTTCCCCACACCATGGTGAAAGATATCCTATCGTAAAATGGAGGTTTCAAACAATATATTCCGATGGGTAAAAAATTGTAAAAGTATGATATGGACATCCAGGACAACAAAGTTGGTTAGAGGTTTGGACACGAAAAACTTATGGTAAGAGAAACCTACAAATAGTTGAGGTAAATGAAGTTGAAGAAGAAAGGTTGATTATCCTTGAAATTTTGATAAATTCTAAATGGTACAAGGACATCATTTTTTATCTCAAACATCTACTATGCCCTCAACATTTGAGAAATAATTAGAAAAGAGCACTTAAGTTAGCTTCCCAAACATATGTCATTACTGATTTTCATTTGTCTTGGAAGAACCACGAGGGAGTTCTCTTAAGATGCATTACTAAAGATGAAGAACCTAAAATAATTGCTTATCTCCATGGAGGAGTTTATACGGGGCATTTTGCTAGAAGAGTCATAACTCATAAGATCTTAAGGGTTGGTTCCTGGTGGCCAACTCTTTTTAAAGAAAAATATTTGTTGATTAGGAAGTGTGAGAGTTGTCGGCACTTTTCGGGGGAGATTAAAAGCTTCGGGTCCCTCCCATTGCAGCCTATTTCAATTGAAGCCCCTTTTAAGCAGTGGGGGATTGAATTCATTGGTGATATTTCTTATCCTTCTAGTGTAGGCCATAGGTGGATATTAGTGGCCATAGATTTCTTCACCAAGTGGGTGGAGGAAATCCCCTCAAATAAGGTAACCCACCAAATTTTCATCAATTTCATTTTGAATTATATTGTTTGCAAATTTGCATTGCCTACCAAAATAGTTGCTAATAATGCCATGAGCTTTTCAACTAAACCTTTGGTGGCTATGTGTCAAGAATATGGGATCTATTTGACATATGCTTCCAATTATAATCCCCAAGGAAATGGACAAGCAAATTCCAATAATAAAAATATGTTGAAGATAATTAGAAGAACTTTGGAGTTGAACAAAAGGAAGTGGGGTGAGTAGTTGAAGTTTGTTGTTTGGGCTGATCGAATCACTATTAAACAAGCTACTAGAAAAATCCCATTTGAGTTGGTGTATGGAACTCAAGCTCTGCTGCCCCTACATATACAATTGTCTTCATTTCAATTTCTTCAACAATTGGAAGATCAAGAGGTTAGTCCCTATGATGCTCACATCAATCAGATTGTTGAGTTAGATGAAGAAAGAAGGGCATCCCATCAGAGGCATGTAAAATTTAGAGAGAAATTGAAGAATTTGTTTGATAAGAAGGTGACTCCAAGAGCTTTTAGTGTGGGAGATATTTTACTATTGTGGGATAGCAGGCATGAGGATAAGGGAAAACATGGAAATTTTGATGCATTGTGGATGGGCCCTTATTCAATTGACATTCGAATTGGTGAACATACCTTCTTCTTAAAAGACCTAGATGGGGAATTGCTTGAATTTCCTATTAATGGTAGGCATTCAAAACATTTCCTTGATTTATTTCTTAGAGTCAAGGTATGCACCATTATAAAGTGTAAAGTCTTGGGTTTTTTTTTTTTTTTACATTTTTTCAGTTTTGGTTTGCCTTGTCCTTGGCAGCTGTTCTTGTTGGTTTCTTAGTTTGTTCTTGGAGGGTTGGCTTATGTTTCCATTACCTAATGGTTTATTTTTGGAACTTGGTATGCTATTTGTTCTTGTGGAACTCACTAGGGGTGCCCATCCCCGAGTCGGAGCCGATGTTGGTGCTCGATTTGATTGTTCCCTAGTTTTCCCTCGAAATTCTTCAATCTATGAGCTCTGTTGTATTTTCTATTTCCCTGAATGGATGTGTGAAAGGTTTTATTCATTTTTATGTTGTTGAAGATCCTTCTCCATGGTCATGGATCACATTTGGGCCTTGTATCATTTCCAAATTCTTTTCCTTAAATAAAAATTCAATTATGGGTGCAAATGGTGAACATCTCGTGCATCTTAGTATTCGACGGGGTATTTTCTTTGTCAAATTATATCCCAGCATCTTCAGCTACATGATCTCTTTTGATTGGATGAGGAACATTGGGTCTATTTTATAACTTGTAATTTTTTTCTATGTTTGCAAAAAGATCAATTTGGCCCCACAGCCCCGTTGAGTTCTAATTGGCTAGGTCAAATTTATAAAGGTGGAGTGAATTTCTCTTTTTGCCCCGAAGGTGTATACGTGTTCATTTTTAATTGGTTGCATCCCGATGGGTCTTTTTGGTGAAATTTACCACTTTGGTCACATTTGTAAAAATACCAAATTGGCCTCGACCCCGATAGTCTCTGATTGGCTATTCAAAAAATATGAAGCGGTAGGGAAAAAGTCTTACTTTGACCCCGAAGATGGACACGTGGCGTTTTCAAGACAAAGATGGGAAGGTGGAACATTTTGATGTTTTTTTCCTCTTTGTACAAAGGAGAAAAGTTATAAATTGACCCGCAACACCGCGGGGACAGAGTGATGTCACATGTTGAGTCTACATCAAAACTGGGTAGGTAGTTTATCAGAGCACTTTGAAGTTTTTTGGCTTAGCATTGAAAATTCAAAGTGGGGAGGTGGGTCACTAGAGGTTTTTGAATATTTTTCCTTTTTTGAAAAGGAGAAAAGTATAAAAATGAAGCATGACTCCGTTGGGGCCCACATTAAAAGATTAAAGTGGGAAGTGGGTCACCAGAGGAAAATTGGAAAGTTTTCCTTTTTGTTAAAAGGGATAAAATTGCATAAATGAGCCATGACTCCATCAAAGGCCTAGATTAAGCCATGTGTTGAGCCCGTATTTCAAAGGTGGAGGGGCAGGGAAAAATGTGAAAATTATACATCTTCTCCAAAATTCATAAAATGCAAAAGGCACCCCCCATGGCCAATTTGGCTCTAATCTTCCACATGGAAGTCTCTAATTTAAAGTTGTGAAAGGGAAAAATAAATGATTATGGCGCAATACATCTGGTTTTACCACCATTAACGTTCCACGACTTCATGAGATGTAAATATGCATCGTCTTTCATGGTGAATCTGAATGATTTCTTTTGGTTTCTATAAGAAAACTACAATTGAAGTGTTGTGGAGTTTGAATTTGTGAATCGAGGAAGTGCAAGAGTTGATATTTTGAAATAGAGTTTCTCGAGCACTGCTGAAAATGAATTTTCAGATCCGAGAAGAGAAAATTTCAGCAAAAAGAATGAGGAGAAGAGAGCTATCGGTGCAAAGGATGAAAAACGTGTTTCAAGAGGAGGTGACTCGATGCCCCAATTAAAAAAATTATGGAAATATCCTAAATGATCCACCTTTTGAAACACTTGGTAAATTTTTGTTGTAAATAGGTTAAACATCACATTCTAGAAATCATGATCAAATATGTAACAAACAAAGGTTCCTCAAATATTCTTTGTTAAGGGGGGAAGATTTAATGTAAATGAGTTTATAAAGGGCATGAGTTAGTCATGAAAATGGTCTGGGATTGAATTCTTATGAGAAAATTTGAAAATCCCATCTTCTTGAGAGACCATATGAGAAACCCGTTATTAATCTCTTATGTTATAGATTTGATCATGTCAAATTGGTTGCAAGTGTACCACCATTGACAAGCTCTGAGATTTTTCAAGAAACCTTCCCCTGCAGATGAATCTAATCAAATTCAAATTAATATGTGTTAATATTGGGAAAATTTTTGTCTTATTTATTTCGAATGGTTACAAATAGCATTTCTTGTTCCTATTGCAATCTTATATTAAAATATCTATGAATCACACAAAGATCTCATCCCTTTGATTGTTTAGTGGCATTTGCAATTTCATTATGAGAAGAGCCTTCATCTAGTAATGAAATAAAAAATTTAAAATCGTTTTACTTTCATTTGTTGACAAAGGTTGTTTGTATGTCTTTGAGTGTATCTTACACGTGATGAACCAAAGATTGATAATGTTTGATTGAGCCTTTTAACTTGAGCCTTAGTGTTAAATTCTTGGAGATTGTGTGAAACCATGTAAATATGGGCCTTCATGATGCACACCTTCTAGTTGAAGGAATATTTTAGCTATTCTAAAGAATTTTGTCATTTAGTTTTCCAATTGTTGTGAAGGTTCTCAAAGATCTAGCAAAATCAAGTTTATCCTGCTTAATCTCCCACCAAAAATTATTCAAAAACAATGAATCCTACCTGAACTACCCCTGTTTTCCCTGTATGTCCACAAATGAATAAATTCTACTACCAAAATATGCAGAAGCAATCAGGATTCCATAATGTCTTTAGTAACCTTAACCTTGTTTAGAAAATATCACCATTCTTTAGAAGTGACAACTCGTGAGAGTTAAATTGTGGTGCATTGATCATATTTTCTCAAGGTTTCCTTTGAGATTTGTGTGAAGAAGGATAGATTCATTCTCCTTCACCAACAAGGGTTGCAAAATGTGTCCTCTCACCCTGGTTGAAAGGAACAACCTAAATTAGTGAGGATGGATCAAATCCTTTTGAAGGTGTTATTCATTTCTCCAACATCTAAGTGATAAAATCCATCTGAATCGCCTCCCGGCTTGAAAATGACATACATGATGATTTATCTATCTCTAGGTTTCTTGCTAAATCTGTGATGATGCTCACTTTGCAAAGGAGAATCAATTTTGATACTAACACATCCTCCACTTATTACTTAATTCTATTCACAACAAACAAGTTATCACTATAAAATTTATCCTATCATGTACACCATTACCTTTGCCCACTCTTGTCTCTATTTCAGCACTAGTCATGACATCTAGGCCTCATGCACATTTTAAGTATAAATCTATCTTTATACCTAGCTCTCCCATTGTTACAAATTCTGACGTCACCACTTCATCATCCTAAGTATTCAATAATTCCATCCCATCATCGTAAATACCCTACTCAAGAAACCCATTCATGTAGGTGTTCTCCACCTCTTTTATGACGTCGCCTCCCTCACATACACATAGATACTATCCTACACCACCAATTATAGAACATGGTCACATGCTCTCTCTTTCTTGGATAGAAGATAAGGGGCCCTTGCTCTTCATTATTTTTAGATAGCTATCTATCCCTAACACACTTGGGGGAATTGCACATACTCTCCCCATCGATACTGATTTTCTCAATTTAATACACTTCACCCTTTGTGCTTCATGCCTATCTTTCTAAGAACTATCACATCTTTGGTACACACATTGTACCATCATTAGCTGATAATGTACTTGTGTTCTCAAGGTTCATACATGATTATAGAGGGAATTAAATGAACCTTACTTGCACATTTAGGGGGAATCACACTTTCTCCCCCTCCATCACTCTTTTCTATCTCTATCATCTACTCATAGCCATATCTACTACGCTATACACTTTTTTCTTCATGGTAAATATTTCCTAGCTTCTAATATCAATCACATAAAATACCTTTTCTACCCGATGACATAATCTTGTTCTATGGTTCATACTTGATGGTTGAGGAGTATTCCTAAATTAATCTCATCTCACAAACTAATAGGGGAAGCATGGATCCTCTCATCTAAAAATTTTACATATCACATAACACCATCACATGTACATGGCATTTACAAATCTTAATCATCTTTACTCATTATAGCTCATACTATTTACATGTAACACTTTGTTTCATATGTTACTTAGATACTTAGTATGTCATTATATTTTTCTATATACACATGCACATTTACGTGGTCTCTTGAGGTGAATTCATGAATTATAAATATTCTTACATGATACATGATGCTCGACACTACTCTTTACCATTCCTACCAAGGCTCTTGGGGGCATATACCTTCACTACTCCCATACTCTACACATCGAGGTTCTATTTTTACCATTTTTACTACTTATTTTCACTAGCACTTAACTTTCTCTAATTTATACATGGTTTTAAATACTATTTATCTTTCTAACATGCTAACAGGTGATTCATGTGTAGCCTTTTCCTATAGGAATCTATACAAGCATAGTTATCTATCACTTTTTCTTGATATTATATGATATTATTTTTCGAGGCCATGCCGTTTTCTTGCTTGATCATTGTTTTCTTATGAACACTACATCCCTAATTATCTTGTTACATTGTGACTAATGTCCAATGTCTAAAAAGAACTTTTTATGTCCATCTTGTCTTTATAGTTGTTTGTTATATTGTATTCTATTGCATGGTAGCTCATTTATAATAACACATATTTGTAAGCCTAAATTGTTTGCATGTGCCTTGGTTTTTACCATGCCATCCCCTACCCCTTGTATCCAATCTCGTATCCAATCTTGTATATATATATATATATATATATATATATATATATATATATATATATCAGAACTAGGTCCTCTCCTATGGGTCGTATTATCGTACATTCATCACATGCACCCTAAATGAAAGGGGCATCAATTGGGTGAACAAATCATCCTTCCACTAGTTCGAGCTGCGAAATAGAACATAGTAGTACAAAGCTAACAAAGGTACACAGTTAAAGAGTGGTTTAGAATAAGACTTGGATAAAAAAATAGATCAAACACTAGTTCCTAGTAACAAATAGAAATGGTGGGTGCTTGTGTTCCACCTTGGCACTTATGTCCTAATGAAAAATCATAGAGTTTCTCAGCTCAACATAGTTTCTGAGAGGTTAGAGTACATATCTACATTATCAAGCACTTGCTTTTAGTTACACAATTCATTAAATCACCTACAATATAGTTACAAATTGGGATATACCAATCTAAATTGGAACTTATTTTAGAAACGTCATGGAAGGAGGGAAAAAATACGTCTCTCCCACAACACTCTTCTCTTGGCATGATATCACCCAAAAAAATCTTCTTTGGCATGAGATCTCCCAAACAACTCATTGTTGATGTGAGATTTCCCAAAAAAGTCACCCTTGGAAATAAGACACTTAAATCTAGTAACATCTTGAAAGTAAACAAGATAGATTTCTATCATATACTCTCTTATACGTCGGTGAAATATTTCCTTGAATCTTAATTTCTACACACTTTTACTTACTTATTCACATATTACTATGATTTTTCACATACGAGACTTTGATTACTCTATTGGTCTTATTTTGTAGGTTCATCCTTAGAACCAACAAGAAACACCTCACATGTATAAGAAAAAGATTCAGTATCATGCTACTACCGAGACACTTCACCCCTAGGTTCTACCTCCCTTTCCTAGTTTCCACCCTACACATTACAATCACTTCACACTACTTGTCCACTCGACACACTATCGCTTTATTGCTTCTCTTCAATTTACATGGTAAACATATTCTATTTACTTTATGCTATCAAGCATACACTCAATAGCATAAAGTGGGGAAAATTTAAACACAAAATCTATGCACTTGGGTACATTTCTAGATCCTAAAGCATACTAATGTATACATAATTCCTAAGAAATAAAAATTTGGTTGAAAAATCTTTTTGGCCTTTTAATTTCTTTATCTATTACACTTTACTGGCTTTACAAATCTTAAATCTCTATCAACACTTGAATGATTTATCTTTTGATGATCTCAGACACTAATGCCCAGCTAGGATAAAAGTGCCTAGGTCCCCTATCCCTCATGGGTGGTTCTTCCCTTATTTACCTTTTTCTTACTCTTTTGGGTCCTTTTCACCTTTTGGTCACCTCTTAACACGTTGGGTAATCCTTTCTTTTTTCGATTACGAAATTCAAACAAGGTAATTATATATATATATATATATATATATATATATATATATATATATATATATATATATATACTTCTTCTAAATAATGGTCCAAACTATAAGAATTATCTATCACCACCTAAGATTGCATAAAGGCACAAAATAATTTAAAGGATACCTCTAGCACATTAATACAAGGAAAAATGGATGCATCAATCCGCATACACAACATAAGAGGGTATTTTATTCCATTTCATCACACACATTCTAGATACTTGATAAAATCTATATCTATCTTGTTATCATTGTGTAACTTGCATAAGGGAAACCTAGGACATTATTTCACATATAAGAAAGAAGAACTACATGGATTCTGATATGTATTGTAGTCTTGAGTTGTAAGTTCACTCTTTGGGTTACCATCGAGGTAATTTTGAATCCACATTCTACATTTTTTATTAGATTTGATGTGGTTTGTGGATATGTGTAGGTAGATATTTATTTTATAGGTTACAAGTGTGATTGGTGATTTAACAAAAATTCCATAGAGACAAAGAGAAAGTAGAAGAGATATCCTCCAACCAATAAAAGACCATATTCCAAGCATCTAAGTTTATATAGGCACCCATATCAGGTCACTAGTTCCTAGGGCACTCACGTCCTCTCGTGCACGCTTCTATCAAATTAAACAAATATTAAATAAATAAATGCCTAATTATAAATATCTAACAATGAATATATAAATACTTAAAGCACTTAATTGACCCAAGAAAATAAGTAATTTGAATTTTAAAACCCTAGTTGCAAAGGAGAGATAAAAATACTAATCTATTTTGAGGTGATCTTTGAAGGTGTGTAGAGTGGAAAATTGTTGGATCGAGTGGAAATGTGTCAAAATCAGACCCAAAAATTATAGAGGTTTCATAGGTTCTAGGACTAGGGTGCTCACGGATATCAGGGCAATTGGGGTGCCAAAGACCTATTATGGGCACTGTGACTACTCATAATTCATGAAATCAAGTTTTCTAGGGTCACGAGATGTTTGTTGGTTTACACTTTTGATTACTTGTATGTCATTGGACTTCAGGTTATTCACTTGAAACCCAAAATAAAAAACAAGCATTTGTAAAACCCTCAAACCACATCAAATCCTAACAAAAAGATGAAAAATGTGGGGTCAAATTGTTTTGGGTTGTCAACAAAGTTAACTTATGACCAAGTGTTGCACTACATCTCGGACCCCTGTGATAGTGTGTGTGTGTGCATGTGTGTGTGTGTCAAAATAATGTCCTAGGTGGCTCTTTTCCATGTCACACCTGATAGCAAGAAATGTTTAGATGTAGAATATGTAAATAAATGTTTTTGTGAATGAGTTAACTTCCCCTCCTATGAAGTGTGTGCAAAATAGACAATCCTTTTTCCCTTTTGTGGAGCTAGATGGATGCTTGAATTATCTTAGAATTCCTTTGGATTTAACCTTAGGTGATGATAGGTACTTCTTAGTGCTTGGTCCTTTATTATGGTATCATAACTTTATATTTATATGATTCCCTTTCTTTAATTTCATAATTAACTCCAAAGGTTTGAAAACAAAAAGATAAGATGCCCTAATGGCTAGAAAGGACCCAAAAAATGTGACAAAAGAACATAGAGGTCGGGGGCACCCCGAGAGGGGATGGGAGTTCTAGCATTTACATCCTGGATGGGAGCTGGTGTCTAGAGTGAGAAATGACAAAGTATGAAAAGAAAAACTGGGCTAGAAGGAGTGTAATATCAAGAGAGGCAATAGAAAGCAAGAAAAGATGGCCAAATTCATGGGTTAATGAGTAATTTTATTACATAGGAATCATATGATTAGTATTATGTGATTAGGACACGATAGATGCCCAAAGTGTGTGACTTAGTGTCTACATTTTCCCCACTTTATGTTGTTGAGAGAATTCTTGTTAACATAAAGTAGGTAAGATATGCATACCTAATAACCATATAGATTGATGGAAAATAACGTTCCTAAAGATAGTAAAATGTGTGGAGTTATAAAAGATATGAATCATGGACACTAAAGAAGAGGAAATATAAAATAAGAGATGATAATGACCATACGGCAAGAGCGTATGTGTAGATGTCACATTATACCTATTGTTGATGTCACTATATGTGTGATGATGAGTGATTAATGTGACTACCTCTTCCCATAAGGACGGACTCATGTGAAAGAGAAGAATGAACAAGTAGTCAAATACACATATATATGATAAAAATGTGTGAAAAGTATGTACAAATGTGAAAAGTAACATGTACACATTATTCATGATGAGAAATGAGATAGAAAGAATCCTGAAGATGATGTAGAATAATGATTTTTTCAGTGCGATCTCACGCCAATGTGCAATTGACTTATATTTTTTTGTCGATCTCATACCAACAATGGAAGAAGGGTAGGGAGAAATTTCTTGTGTCATCCTCCAAATTTTAATTTCTTCCCCAGTCTAGAACACCACTATAGATGGTGTGTAAAAATTTGATCCATTTCAAACAATTCCGATACAACACGAATTTATAAAAGAAGGTGCGGTGATTGCATATCGTGTAGTGAAGGAATCTATGTCTTATAAAGGCCATTGTGTATACCATAGAAATTTGTGGTGAATTGAGAAATTCTATGTAACTAACCCCTCATCATAGGCATCCAAGAAGGGTCGGGGCACATGGGGTTACTTTCCTTGTGTGGGCACTAGTGTAAGTGTTGTGTTAGAGACCCAAGTTAGCTTTTGGGCCATTTTTTGAATTAATACTATGATGAATGTATTGAAATGTGATTGTAGAATGATGTATGGGGTTAGTGATTCACTAATAGTCATTGTTTGGGGTTCATGCAACATTGTTAAGGAGTATGCGGCCAAAAAGAGGAATGAACATTATACTAAAACTAAATCCCTAGAAAGAAAATAATATTCTTGGTAGAAACAAAGGTCCACACTAAAAAATTGGATGGAAAAAGTGTTAGTGAAACCGAGATAAACATGTATGTAAAATACAAGAGATATAAGCTAGTAGACAAGATAAGAATATGGAAGATATCACGTAAGAAGACAATGTAGACTACAAAAAGTGGGTTATAAACATGGGATACCACTCATGATTTTGAAAGATAATTGATTCGACATCCAAAAAGTAGACATGTAATCGAGAGAACAAAAAAATCATAGGAAAATCCCGTAAAAATAAAAAATTATAGAAAAGAAAAGTAATGGAAAACCATGGAAATAAATAGACCTCTAAAGAAAATGATGCACATGAAGCATTTCTAAACATGGTATGAAGATAAAAATTATATAAAAGTGTTTATAATCTGATATAGTAATGCATTATAAAAAATGAAATAATAAAATTATAGTCTATACGAAAGTGGATGCCTCGAAGAGCTGCATGGGACTTGTAATAGGTATTGTGCTAAACATCCATGTTGCTTGTATTGATCTGTGTAAATTTTTGATCATAAATAAAAAGAAACTAAATGCACATGTGTATATGGAAAATATAATTTGACATAATATATACCCCACTAACATAGTATGAAAAGTGTACATGCGACTATAAGTAGGCAAGAATAATGTGCGACAAGATATGTAGTATGTTGTGGATGATTGAGTTGGAATGGAATGAAAAGTTAGTGTTATAGGATCCATGTGCCCCTAAGTTAATCTGAATAAGTATTCCTGAGATGAGGTTCATTTATACATGCCCTTGATAGTCAATAATGAACCATAGAATAAGAGTGTGTCATCGTGAAGTCGTTTGAATTGTATGCTAGAAAGTTTTGATAGATAAAGTATAGAGCATAGAATTTGAATGATGTGGTGAGGTTCATTTTAGGTTGATACCCTCAGCATTCAAGTATAATCCATGGAAATAGAGTGTTTCATAGGGTAATAAGTGCATCTTGTAGAAGTAGATACAAGAAATATATGTCGTGAATGTGTAGAGTGCAGATAGAGTGTAATAGATGATGTGAGAAAGAGATGTCATAAGTGCGCGATGTGTGAGTTATTTAGTGTGTGAGGTTCAAGTGTTTAGTATGCCCTCTATAGTCAAGTGTGAACCATAGCATAAGAGTTAGTCATAAGGTAATGTCAATACAAATGTATCAAGTTGTTTGTAATAATGTGTTAGATATATTATACATTTAGGCATGGATCACCAATTTCATGAGATTATATCATGTGATATTAATGTAAGATGGGGAAGATGATATGATGCACCCTAAGTATGTAAGTGATGGATACCTAGTTGATGAGGCTACATGAATCAATGTAAGGAGTCACTTCCTTGATAAATTTGATTGGACGCTGAAGTGGTGATGGTGAAGGGGTCTTAAGTAGTCATGTTGAAAGATGCTCGTAAAATTTTTTTGTCTTATGTAATAGGTGGTTGATTATTTAGAATTGATAATGTTGTAGAAAACTTGAAAGTTGAAGGAATTTTACCAATATTTAGAGGATATTTTTTAGTTTGACTCGGTAATGCTGCAGATGACGTATTAGGAAGAGGTGATAGAAGATGAACTTTTAGAGGTGATTTCTTAGTTGGAATGGTTTGAATAGGTGGCGATTAAGTGAACAACGATGGAAGATGATAAATGATATCATGATTCTCATTATACATAGATGAATCAGATTAAGGAACCCCTTGGGATGTAACAATCAGAAATGACCATGTAAGAAATTGTTATGCGGTGAATGAGATAAAACGCGTTGACATGAAGATACTTGATTATTCATTGTAGAGCATGATAGTCATGTTTTCATCATTCCATTGATTTGATGATAATTAAAATATGAAAGACCTTGATATTTTTCCAATTGAAAAATATGGTAGTTAGTAGGTAACAAGTTGATCAAGTGATGAGTGAGAATTTTTGGAAACATATCTTGTTGTTTAGAATTGAAATCAAACTTGAGAGGCATGGGGAGTGGAAATACTTGAGGTTCATTTATATGAGAACAAGTATAATACATAAAATTGGGATGATATCTAGTAGAGGGAATAACATGAGCATGAGAAACATCTTGAATACGTTGGATTCCATAGCCTAAAATTGGTCTTGAAATAAAGAATGCAAAACTTGAAGTGATGCCAACATAGGTTGATGGGAATTAGAACAAAGAGATTCATCAGAAAGACGATTGAAGATAACATTAATTTGAGCAGGTGGTGTATCTCTAGTAAGATATATAGTGTTTAGGGATTTTAGAAGAACATCTTTGCAAGATGGGTGCATTCAAGTAGTTGATACAAGGAGACTTGAGAGACATTATGAGCCATGATAGAAGAAGGATGAGGATCCAAGCATATCTAATGAGATGGGTTCACCAAATGATTAAGAAAATATTCAATATATAAATTCTTAATTCCAAATATGTAACAACACATATATAAATAATTAAAGCATAGAATTGACCAAAGAAAATAAGCAATTTGAATTTTAAAACTTTAGCTAAAAAAGGAGAGATAATAAGACTTAGTTATTTCCATATTGACAAAGGTGTGAAGATCTTGAAAAACTACTAGAGTAGAGTGGAAATATATCATAATCAAACCTAGAAAATTAAAGATGTGTCGAAAGTGTCGGGACCATGGTGCTTATGAAGGGTTAGGGATACGTGGGCAGCGAGAGACATGTTTTCGGTTCCTATAACTACTTATAAGTTGCATCACCTAAATTTTCAATGTCACAAAATGTTTTCTAGTTATCTCCTTTAAACTCATGTATGTTGTTGAATTTTTTTTTATTCATTTGAAACTTGTAATCAGAAAGAATCACTTGCAAAACCAACAAACCACATCAAATCCTAGAAAACAAAGATGTAAAATGAGGAGTTAGACTATCCTCAACTTTCAACAAAGTGAACTTATGACTAAGTGTTTACTACATCTTAGACCCAATGTAGTAGTATCGGTGTGTGTTGAACTTGTTCCCTATGTGACTCTTGTGGGTGTCATACTTTATAGTGATAAATAGCTTGATGTAGAAGATGTCAATAGAAGTTTGAATGAAATAACTAACTTACACCTCCTATGAAGTGTATGAATAAATGACAATCTCGTGTCCCTTGTGTGGATCTAGATGGATGCTTTAATTCTCTTAGAATGCTCTTGGATGTAACCTTAGGTGATGATATCTAATGCTTAATGCTTAGTCCTTTATTATGGCCACATAGATTTATATTTATATTATTCCCTTCCTTCTATTTCATAATTAACCCCAAAGTATGACTAACAAAAAGGTAAGATGCCCAAATGACTACAAAGGACCTAAAAGATGTTATTAATGTATATAGATGTAAGGAGCACATAGACGTGATGGGGGAGCCTCATGCTTTGGCATTTTGGCTGGGTTCTAGTCTCCAAAGTGAGAAATGTCAAAGTAGGAAAAATTAGACTTGACTAGAAGGAGTGTAAGATCAATAAAGGCAACACAAAGCAAGTAAAAATGGCCAAATACATGGGTTAATTAATAATTTTATTACTTATGAATCATATGAATAGAAGTATGTGATCGGGACTAGATAGATAAACAAAGTATGTGATTTAGTTTCTACACTAGGAACATAATATGACGTAGCTGATTTTATATTATGTAATGCTTAAATTACTTTTCCATATTATATATAATTATTATAATATATTTTTTTATAGTATTTATTATGAAATTATATTTAATTCAAATTATATTAAATCACATACTACTTCAATCTTGTGGAATTTCTACAATGAATATGGAATTTCATACCTATCCTTAATATTAGTGGATTATGCTACCAATCAATATTGTTTCTATCACTACTAGTACTTCTATTTTTATTTTTCCTACTCTTAAATTTTGTACCTTATGTTTGGGTCTACCTTGGTTATGTTATATTTTGATATTTTTATTTCATCTTGTAATGTGTTATCTTTATCCATAATTTGCATGTTATCACTATTCAAGGTATCCCATTAAAGGATTATATTCCTAATTTTCCCATTCCTTTTGTAGTTTCTATTTCTACACCTATCCCCTCTATAGATTGGCCTTTGGTATCACATAATGTAAAACACCATTCAATCCTTCCTAGTTTTATCTTCATGTATGCATCTTTAATTGATACTTATCACAAATCTATCTCATCTAGGTCTCTTTATAGGCCCATGCAATCATACACACTATCTCACATGGATCTATCAGTCCTTGGTCCCTAATGGCCTCTTGGATGAACACACTTATCTGCTGGATTTTTTTCCCTAATACCTCTAATAGGTCTTTGGATTCACATATTGGTTCCCATCATTCCTCCCCTCAAAAATTTCTCACTAGGTATTCTAGTGTAGATGTTTTCTTCGATGTTACTAATGGGGATTTTAGCACTCATAGTATGTCTACGATTTCTAGCTATTTTATCCCTCCATGTAGATAATTTTTATCCAAAAATCCTCATACATTCCCATCATCTGCTGGTTCCTCTCTTTCGCCTTTACTACATTTATGTCCCTTGCACTTGAGTCATCTCCCCCAAATAATTAAGGCATAAGATTTCATTCCTTTCATCAATTTCTCTACATCCTTTAGAGATCTCATTGGATATATCAATGTTATCAATATCTCATGTACATACATAAATACTTTTAAAATATGAAAACATCTGTATAATATTTAAACACAAAAAACTTTAAATATTTGTAAAACACAAAATCATTACAATATACATGTTAATTGTAAATTTAGATTAATAGATGTCATGATTATTTATCTTTTACACACATTTATTTATGAGGTATTTTAAACCTCATGCTAGAAATACATAGAGTCCCACACAATGATAGGTTGTTGTCTTACTCATTTATCTATACTTCCTATTCATCTTATGATGCGGGAACATAACTTATGGATACCATAAAATTTAATCCGACCTTTGGATCATCTTGAATTTTTTTGATGGTGTTATATCTTGACTAGTAATATGTCATGAAAATTTCTTCCGAGAGAGAAGTAGGTACCATTTGGGCATATTTTTGGGGACAAATTCCTTCATCTATTGGTCTATAATTGGCTTTTAACATTTTTTTTTGGTTTTATATAGAAATTAGAGTTTTGATATGTTTTTATATTCTCTATAGAATAAGCCATTATTTGGAGTACGCCTTCATTTATGAATTCATATTTCATATAAAAAATTTGGGGTTCATCCCATGTGTTTTAGTTTTTAGGGTTTTTTTTTCCCATTTTAGAGTTTTTCTTAGAGATAATAGGAAATAAAAGGAATATTGTAATGATGTGAAATATTATTTTAGTTTCGGGAGTGAGAAGAAAACTATTTTGAAGATTTTTGGTTGTTCTGAAAATCCGGTGTGTGTATTTTGGAGGAATTTTGACTCTTGCATTTGGATGCACAACATCTTAGGCCATCTCTTTTACACTACATCTTGGCTATATTGTTATATTATAGTTCCTCCTTAATTTAGTATTATACTTGATTACAAATATTTTGAATATGTTAACTTTTGAGATAACAGACTAGCATGTGTGTCTTCTAGTGTTGAAACCTGTATTTTATATATTTCATAGATATATTGGCTATTCTACCATCTTATCATCTTTTGAGAATCTTATTTTATGCAAACTTTGTGTGTGTGTTTTATTGTTTTATTTTCTTCATTTTTGCATTCTATGATATATTGAAAAATTGTTAATTTATCATGTCTTTTTTGCATCATGTCCATCTTATCATCTTTTTTTTTTGAGAATCTTATTTCTTGTGAAACTTTGTGTGTCCCATGTTTATGGCTTTATTTGTTTTTTTACATTTTCTTCATTTTATCACATCTATTATTGTAATAACATGCATTTACACTACATCTTGGCTATATTGTTATATTAAAATTAATTTAGTATTATTTCTTACAAATATTTTTAACTTTTGAGATAACATCATGTCCATCTTAAACCTTATTTTATTATTTCATAGATATATTGGCTATTCTACCATCTTATCATCTTTTGAGTGTTATTTTATGCAAGCTTTGATTGTTTTATTTTCTTCATTTTTGCATTCTATGTGCCTTTATTATATTGAAAAATTGTTAATTTATCATGTTTTTGCATCATGTCCATCATTATTATTATTTTTGGCTTTATAGGTCTTGATTGTCTTGTGAAACTATGGGTGTCCCATTTTATGGCTTTACATACTTTTTACATTTTATCACACTATTATTTTAATAACATGCATTTATACTATTCTTAAATTTCTTTCTTTCTCTATCATTTGTTTTTTTACTTTCCATGGTTTCCATCATAGGAAAATTCTTTCCTTATTACAAGTACAACTTGCTAAAATTAGACACCTCTCCAACATTATACAATCTTCTACATCTTCTAAGACATCTCATTTATGCATACACATATTTTATTTCAAACCAAGTGTTCAACACAATTTTCTTACATGCCACAAAAGAGGAGTAATTCATTTGGGTATATACTACATGTACCGCATAAAAAAGTAAAAATTATGGGGAATGAGACAATTACAAATAGGGTAAACGTACTAAAAATTTAGATAGACACATAAATATAGGTAAAATTATACATGTTTAGTAATTTAAATAATAGTAAGGACCATATGGTACAATTTTGGTGTTACCACATGTTTTCCACTAGGGAAGGAACACCAAATTTCTCCACAATTTTAGTTTTTCAACAATATTATTATGTTTTTGAAAAACTCCAAATTTAATTCATCTAATTCATAATATTATAGAAGGCATGAAGCAATTCTCTCCGTTTTCACCATGTCATTAAGTTTCTACTAAATTTTACGTATCATGGGGGCATTAGTTTCCTTTATCCATTATCATTTCAATAAATATAATATTTTATTTAGTTATGTGTCACATGGGAAGGTAGTAGGGTATCCATTCTATTTTCTAGTGTGTTTCCTAATATAATAAATTGGGCTTAGAACAATTTTTATGGGTGTGGTTTGTAGGGATATCAAATGTATAGAAGCGGCTAATTTTTTTTTAGAATTTCCTTTCATCCCGAATCAAAGAAGAAGATATTTGACTTGCTTAATAAATTTAATGCATGGTATTCTTTCTAATTGGGGTGTTTTATCACTTAATACTTCTTCTTATATGTTATAAATTTTGTATTGGGTTACATGCACCTAACACTCTTGTTTCTCCTCGGAAAAATGAGGACTAACCACCCCAATTATTTGGAAAATTAAATTAAATTCAACATTGCAAAATATTAAAGCACAATCAAAGTGGATGAATCTATACCTCGTATATAAATGATTTATTATTTCTATATTTCTATATTTCTCATTTCATTCTTATTTCGGTGAAAATATTTTGTATTATATTTTTGTATTGAGTTCAATTTAAATTCTTTATCATGGACATTGATTACACTCTATGTTACACGTTTCATCATGGAGCATGACAACACCGAAACACAATGGGATTATAAAAACAAATGTTTGAAAAGAAAATGTGTGTATTTAATGGCTACCTTGGATAGTCGACCAAACTTACTAGGAATCTAAATGAATTTTGAATTGAGATAAGTTAAGAAAGAGAAAATAAATTTATTAAGTGAATCAAGAGGTTTTTGTTACTATTTAATTTCACATAATTCATATATTACTTAAACCTATTAATAGGACTAAGGTGAAAATTAAAAAAATTCTAATAAAAAATGAAATAACTAATAATAGTGGACATGGAAGGAATCAATGGAAAAATATTCATAGTAATGTATCTTTTCCTTTAAGAATGTAATTTTAATTTCATACATGGGGAATATATATACATAAATTTGGCATTTCACTCTTTATCATTGCTAGTTTTGACAATACACTCTAAGATAAATATAGCTTTCTCAATCCCACCTAGTACTTAATGTGGTCTCATATTTATCTTATTTATCCTTTCGAATGACATGTCATAAATTTTTGATAACATGATAAATAAAATCCATAGGAAAACATCAAAAATAGGTTCCAAACTTTAGACAACATGTTTTCCTTCCCTGGTAAGCATCATACATATTGGTCAAGGATGTGTATCTGGTCTTGAATGACGTGTATAGTTTTAAACTAGCATGTCTCTAAATTTTATTTCAAATTATTACATTTCTTTGTTTGTTACAAGCTCTTTGGGTTATCCTCTCATTGATAAATAATGTATAGAACCCTATATAAACAAGTATACACTACCTCATTTACAAACCTATAAATCCTATGGTACAACAATCACGAAACTCACTTCTAACACTTGAAAAATGAAACTAAGGCTCCATAAATATTACAATATAAAATATACAATCATAAAGGAAGAAATATCCTCGAGTTCTAAAGCTCTTTACTAGATCAAGGAAACTATCTCCTTCATTCAAAAGCACTTTGAAAACCAAAAATAATTTTCCCAAGTATCTTAGTAAAATAAAACTCATCTAAAGAATTATTAAAGGTTATTTCCATATATAATTACATTCATTGAACTATCATATGCTATTTGGATAATGATGTGTAATTTGAGGTCTCTTTTGAGAAGTGCCAACGTTAGTGGTTCATGAGAGTGAATACAACCTAAGTAATGTTTATTTTACATGGCTTATTATCCATGGTTATGGTTTGACATAATGATAAAATAATTTAGAGAGCTTCACAATGTGATAAAAAATTAGGGTTTGCTAGTGACAGAGTGTTGTAATAACTTATAGTGTAAACAAAAGTTATAAATCTCATATCGTAGAAGGTTCAAAAATGTATGAAAGCTATGTAACTATACTTTATGGGCTTGGTAGTTTATTATGGCCCTATCCTATTATATTTTCTAGTGATAATATCAAAGCTTAATATTCATTAGGTCAATATCTCCTTGTATCAGCAATTTATCCTTCTATAACCTTTTAGAAACATCTACAATTAGGTAAATTCACTCATTTTTTGTGTTTTTAAGGTCATATATTGTTTAGTATATATGTTTCTAGTATAAAATAATTATTGTACTTTTGATAATTAATGTTGGAATTTAATTAATAAAAATGTTCACATGTTTATAACCCTTACATCATTTAGTGTACTTAAATCACTAAAATCAAATAGGTTTACTTGTTACATATAATTACAATTTAGAAATATTCTTCTCGAAACATTAGTGACACCCATTGTAAACCATTGTAGGTACTAATTATAAAATGTGGCCATCATCTCTTCCTTCGATGTGATCATACATAAATTATAAAATATAATATATGCGGATAGAAATACATTATTTTGAGATGTGTCATCAAATGTTTGATCACATGAACCTCAAAAGAGGGGGCATTAAATAGGTTATTTATATCGATAATGATAGATTACAAGATATATGAACATATTTTCATAGGGATAAAATTATTAGAAAATGTATTTCATACTTGAAATGTGGAAGAATTCAACCACATTCAAAACTATACAATATAATCATCACCATGGTGTGGTCTTGACTATCCCATACATTCCTATAAAAGGGTAAGTCTCACGAATTTTTTTAATTTATACATATTGTTTCACTTGTTTACAATATTTCTATATAGGTACATATATATATATATATATATATATATATATATATATATATATCATTGTTTAGTTTAGATTACGTGGGGCATGATTACTTGATTACGTATTTATAAAGTTCTTTAGATTTAATTAGGAAATCACAATTGGGTGCATGGCCCTCCTCCTCTTCAATATTTCCAAATGATAAATAATAAGTTTTAGCATAGTATCATGTTATGTGGACATAGAAATTTACATTCCTTCCAATGTCTATATGTGTGTGATTTTTGGGCATAAATAGATCTCTGATAGTGTGGCCTCTAGGTTTATTGCAAAGGGTTGAATTAATATTGTAAGCTTCATAGATTGATATTTTCTCTTCTATGACCATATTCCCAATCAAGTAAAATGTCCAAGAAAATTTATGATCTTCGTATACTTATCTTTCATTACCACACATAAAACTCTCAAATGGCTAAGGAATTGAAGAACATGGGTTATTTATAGCGTAATCCTTCTTTACCTTTATTATCTGTTATGGTGCAACATTGGGGACTAGTCACCATAATTCTACAAAATCTCCACAACAAAATTCAAACACTCCAAGGCATGAGAACATTAATTTCTCCTCACTCCAAAAAATGAGCAAGTGTATTCATTTCATATTTTAAATCACATTTGTTTACTTTTTACAATGTCAAAAATTACAAGTATTATTTATGTTTTGAGTAAAATTTTAGTTTATATCATTAACGTTGACTACTCTAGGTTCTACATGTTTCATTATGGAGCATGCCAACAACAACGCATCTCAATTTCCCTTTGAATTCCAAGAAAAAAATTCACACACTCATGTATATTATTGCTTTAATCAAGCAATTTTCAATAACATAATTAATAAGGGAAATGAACACACTAAAATTTCGTAGTTTATCCTTTTGTAATGCCAATTTTGAAGTTGTAACCTTGCTAAGACCAATACTCACACTATGAATTGAATCCCCTCATTTAATTAAGCATTATGCAAGTTTTTTTTATTTACACTATAATATTTCATCAATTAGGGGAATATTATTTGAACAAAATAACATAAAAATTTGATATTATCGACATAAATTTATGTCTTGTAATCCAAAACTATATGGAAGGGTTAGGATGTAGGGTTTTGTCATGGATGACCTATACAATCCCTTCTTTTTATAATAAATTACTTTTTTCAATTTCAAATAATTATCTAGGACATTTCATCTTCTTTAAATCGACCTTATTAGAATATATCACCTATAGAATGTTATATATGAAATTTGTGATGATCTTATCACTCACCTCACATTATTCAAGCTCATATTCGTAGAAGAATTCAAAAATCACTCAAACTGTTAATAAATCTACTCAAATCAATTATACATCATGTATGGTAGTCCCTAGTACAACTATGAAGCACTCGAGATAGGTAAAACACTCTATCTTCATCCATATATAATCATAAAAGTTCTATATATACATGTATTAACAAGAGAAAATTCATTCCAATAATTTCCCAAGTGTTTCAATAATGAAAGGGTTATGTCAAATACCTAAGGTACATAATATCTTACTATTAACACCTTTCATAGACTCTATGCTATGTATTTAGCTTACAATATTTGTGCCAAGATATAGGAGGGAATGAATAGGTGTTTTGTTAGTTATACACACTTAGAAAAACACATAGGAGAACTTGATGTGGGAGCATAACTTGTAGAGACCATAACTTTTGATCCGATCGTTGGATCGTCCTGAAATTTTACAGGGTGGTAGATATACATTAGTACTATGCTGGGGTCAACTTTGCGTGCAAGGTTGTGCCCATTTTGGCACATTTTTGGGCTCGGATTCCTTCATCTAGTGGCCTAAAATTGGCTTGAATGTTTTTTCCACTTTTGACTAGGTCTTAGAACTTTAATAACTTTTGTTGTGCTTGTTAGAATAAGTCCAAATTTTGTGTGAGCCCTAATTTATGAATGCATATTTGGCACAAAAATTTTGGGGTCAATCCAAGTTGTTTTTGCATTTTAGGGTTTGTTGGCATTTTAGGGTTTTAGAGTAGTCTTGAAATAAAAGGAGGATTGTAATGATGTAATAGATTAGTGTGAATTCTAGAATGAGAAGTAAGCTATTTTGAAACTCCTTGTTTTTTTTGAAAAGTTGTTTATGTGTGTTTTTGGAGGTATTTCAACCTCTTGCAGCAAATGGATTCACATCGAACTACATGATGCTTGATTTCTACAACAAGTATATATACTACAACACTTAGATTGGTTTAGTATCGGGAGATTGATCACAAATGGTGGTCCAACCTAAAATGCACTCATATTTTTATCCTTTTGTTTGATAATTCTTTGATGAATGGTTTTGTAGGTTCTAGGGTTTCTAATTTATTGTATGTTATCATAAGTCATCCCATTTGTTTTGTGAGAAAGAGTTTCATATAATTAGAACCATTTTAAGGCATGTGAATAACGCAAGAAGATGGAGAACTAGATTTTCATAGGGTTAAAACTTTTATAAATCATATTCTATACTATACATATCTTGCATAGAGTATTACAAATTTGTATGGTCTTGCACCTACTTAGTTTAATTTTAATATTCCATGGTATACCCACTTGTATTATCTCATATCACAATCAAAATTTTAGTAACTTTTTTGGTAAGAATTTATTTATAACTAAGGTACACAATATAAATTAGCCTTATCCTACCAATCTCATATTGATTGAGTTTTTTTGATTTCAAATAAATTCTTTGATGCATATTGGTGTTGTTTTCCTCAAAGAAATAGGCGCAATGGATTGTGTCTCCCATTTATTTCATTTTTAAATAAAATTTTGTACAATTAAGATTATGTATTTCCCTATGAAGTTGTATATTTCTAACCATTACCATCTCTTATATCCTACCTTCAATGTATCCCAAAAGAGTAGGTTGTCAATTCAACCGTATCGAGTTAAAAATCATTATGATGGAATCTAGAGGATAACCTAGAACATGCTCCAAACTAGATTAACTAACTAGTAGATAATAATGTTTAGAAGAAACTTATGTTCTACTCCAACCATTCAAAAAAAATATCTTCAATCTCAAAGGTAGTTAGAAGTTTAGACCAAATTCTATGGACTTTGTACCAAGTGCTTAAAAAAATTAGAAATGTGTCATATAAATTAGAACATCTCATCCTTATAGATTCGTCACATTTTCAACGTTTGAAGAATGTCCGAAATAATGATTACTTTTTTAGATGATTCTCCTAGAGATATAAAGATATATACTTTATATAGGAACCTAATTCTATATTTCCCATATATTCTTAAACTCTCAACTAGAGGTCCCAGTTTTAAATCCCACACATTTTTGTGGAGTACCCAATGAGTGAGGTATACAAACTATGTATAACACACTAAACAAGCAATTAAAAAACTAAGGCATGTTGTGTGTGTATACCACACACACATTCCTAGAATGTGTGGTATGCAATCCGACACCGGGATAGTCAACACCATCCTCATGATAGAAAACTCCTTAGTGATAAAATAACATGGGCATGTGTGTGAATTATTTTTGTAGCATCATCAACACACAAAACATGATGTATATGCCATAGTAAGCAAATGAAAAATAGTTTTTTTAGCCTAAGTAACACACAAAAACATGTATATATATACATATACACATTTCTTGGAATGCATGTAGTTGTATTGAAAATTTTAAATTTTACGGTCTTGATAATGGAAAAATTAAAAAATGTTGTCTTTTGCTACTTACAATGTATGTTTGTCTATTCTAAAGGTAAACATGTTTTCCATTTGGAGATTAGAAATTCACGGTGTTTCTAATACCTTGGAAAACATGAAATTTTCATCATTCATATTATATGACCCTAATTGTAGCAATAAAGTAGAGATATGTGCCATTGTGGGAGATGCCAATATGACAATCCACGAGGCTAAGTATAGGGCGTTGATATTGGGTCTCGAGGAAGTGTTGCATCATGAAGTTTGAAACATTTGTGTCCTTTCTCATGATATGATTGTTCTTAATGATATGAATGGTGTATACCAATGTATCAATATAATTCTTTTAGTTCTTCATGTCCAAGTGCTAGAGATTGTATCTCACTTTGTGAAATGTTCATACGCACATGGAAAAGTCAATAGAGGCGGAGTTGAATGTAGTTCAAGTGTCTAAGGCCATAATAAACAAATAAGTGGTAGCATTATTAACACTTACCATCGATGACATTGTAATATGATATATGTACACAATTTATTTCCTTTTTGTGTTATGTATAATTATGTTTGTAGCTATTTAATGGCTTAACATGTGTTATTTGTGAAGCATTTGTTTAATGGTAGAAATATTATTTTTGTCGAAGGAATTATATGGCCCGCCGAAGAAATAATGCAAAGTTTATCACAACATACTTAAAGGTTGCGAGACAACATATTGTGTTATGGTGATTACTCTTTAAAAAAGGCATTATATCTTTCCAAAACGTTATGATTGTTAAGATTAATTATGATTATTTACGATCTATTTTTATTTAGCCAACATTGCAATTGGATTTTATGAAGTTGCATGTTGTGGACATTGCATCTTCGTCACGGGTAAGATTAGAGGCTTTTCATCTTCCCTTTCCAATGATGCATTTTAAAAATAGATAAGCGTATTATCTTTTATGAAAACTAATATACTAAGTAACCAACGCAATCTTATTTTAGGACCATGTGCCTAGTCCTCCACTCGAAGATCAAAAGAGAATGCAAACATTACACCTTCATAAATCTTTGTCGATGCGTGTGTGTACTTGATCTAATAATCATTCTAAAATTAATTTTTAAATTTTTTTCTGGAGTTTGGAATTATTTATTATGCTAGTAATGACTTTTTATATGCTATGGATTGTTGAGTGAAGGATGAGGAGGAAGATGAAGCGAACATTGCTTCGTCGTCACATGTACAAGGTGGTACACCAGAGAGGAGGTAAAATTACTTTAAATTAAAGTTGTATTTGTTATTGTAAAATTCATTTAACATGATTATATTTTTTTATTATTATTGTCTAGTTTTTGAAAGGGACTATACCCTTGAATACAAAAGAAGGCACGAGAGCTAGAATAAGAGTGAGAAACAGAGAGAATGGAACAAGATCCAAGTGTTACAATGCAGCTCCAAGTAGCTCAGAAACAGCTACACAAACGAGACAAAACAGCAAAACAACAGCAAAAAAATAGTAAATAGACATGAGAGACAACAAAAAACAACAAAAGCGTGAAGCATCCGGACTACTTCTTGGCGGCTTTATCGAATCGATCTTGACTCTCTTCCAGGCATGAAACATACCCAAAGCAGTCATTTGGGCAGCATCAGTCTTATCAAGCTCCTCAATGGTTCTTTTGCTTTCTTTTTCGTTGCCCCAAAGTGTAGCCGGGACACCGCTTAGGTTGGAAACACTTTTGGCATGACCCTCGATGAACTCCTCAATCGCCCTAAAGGCGCAATGTTATAGTCATGTCTAGTCTTGGCCTTCCCTAAGCGTGAGTCCGAGGAGGTTAATTGTATATCTTCAATCATTCTCAATGCTCCACTGCCCCCTCCATGCTTTTCTTACCTTCTGTTTAGCTAGGTTCTTGACCTCATCCTTCAAGCAATTTTATCTCATTCCACCTCTTAGAAGAGCTATCCATCTGCACTTCTGGGATACTAATATTCAGCAGTCATGTGCAATCTCAAGTTCAAAAGGCTCCTTTCCCACAAAGAAGAGTCTCGAGGTTGAGCCTCCCGGAAGCCCTTGTGGATGGTCTTTTAGAGGTAGAGGCGAGGTGGGTGACAGGAGCAGCGGCAGGGGGAATGAAAGGAGAAGCTTGTGCAGCCGGCATGTGGTGTGGCGAATGGTGGCGGGCAGCGGTAGGGGTAGCAGGAGAAAGCAGGGGCTGGCGCGGAGAGCCCATCAAAGGGGAGCCGGGCTAGGAGAGGAAGGAAGACCAGTACTTAAGAAGGCAACATTTATGAATTAACAATATAAGTCCTTGATGCAAGGGAACTGCCCGGTGTGTTTTGAAACTCCAAAATGGAGCGTTCAAGGGAGTTCAATAGATAATGGGGGAAGCAAACCAATCTATTCCTACGGAAGTGGTTTAAAAAGATAAGATGTTTAGCGGGGACAGTGACAAACCGACCTTCCAAGGAGATGAATCGAATCATCATGCGAGTGACCTCATCATAGGGTGGTGGAATTGAGTGTAAACAAGCCCGCTACGCTAAATGTGAGCTTCTCAGTTCCCTCCACAAATCTTCTTTCTTCAGCATCTCTGTCAACCCTTTTGTTGAAGAAGCGGTACCCCTCCAAACTCAGGCCGGTCACTTCAGCAATGAGATCTTCATTGACAAGTATCTTCTGTCCCCCATAGTCGACAGTTCTCTCTTTCCATTCCTTAGCAAAGCATACAGAAATGATTTGGTCATGTCCCTGCACCTTATCAATGAAGTTGGTGAAGCTTCCTTTGCTTGAGAGTGTTCCAAAGCTCATATTTTCCTTCCAGCCGAGTCTACGATGCGGCTCAATTTGGCAGAAGGTCCCCCATCTTCTCATGGTAAACCCAGTTACAGCAATTTCTCAAATGCCTGTGAGCGTAGAAACTGTCCGCTTCTTCATTGAAGGCCGCACAAAACCGGGAACTATAGCCGATGGTCTTCTCACAGCACGGCTGCGTAACATGATTATATATTATTATGAATGCGTGTAACAATTTTTTATGACTCACTATGTGATTTTTGAATGATTATTGCAAGAGGATGCACCGAGTGTTCTACTCCTAGCCATGCGAGAGGATGCTCCTTCAATGCGTGATGAGGTAAAATAAAAAAATTAAATATTTTTAAATATTATTTTCAAATATGTCAATTAATTAGTGACTACTTGATTATTTGATGTTCTTGAATATTCCCTCTTCACTATAGGAGGGAGCATGATGGGGATCACAAAATTTATTATTACGAGTACCTTAGTGGCGATAAAAACTTTTACACACTACAATTTGCTAAATAACACAGGGAAAATACCCATTTCCTCTCTAATGTTATCCCTAAGATTAAAGGGATGAATTTTACTATAAATTATCCTCATAGTGCCTCTGAAATGTTGAGGTAATACATGGAACATAGAGAGGGAGATATTGAGGATGTGTTGCGTGTGTGGTATATTATGTAGAGGCGACGTGGGATACTTCACATTTGCAAGAGGGAAGGGAAGGCATCATTCAAAAATCTTAGAAGAAACTATAAGAAAGAGGTTCATGATGCCATGAGGGACTATGATTTGGAGACTGCGAGGGCTAAGAGGAGGGTAGACATATTGGCTTTGAGAGAAAAGAAGAAAAATGAGGTAAGTTTGAGTAATGGTTTCATTTCACTCTTTTCTCATTGTGAGTACATAATTATTATATATTTCTTATAAGTTACATGTCATTGTCTTCACAAGTTGAGGAGGGTGAGATGGATGCAACAAAAGAGTGGGTCATTCCTGAAAGAACTAGTAGAGGTGACCGCGAAGTAAGTTAGTTGTTTTATATTTATTTTTGTTCATATCCTTGTTCATCCTTCATTAAAATTTTCATTGATACAACATGTACATAGGAGGATGACATGCCTTTGTCACATATTTATGAAAAATTAAAATAAAAATTATCAATAAACCCAACAAACATAAAGGAAATTGAGGTAGATAAAAGTTAACATAAAATCCATAAATTGTAATTTGTATTATTTGTTATAAAACCATTGTAATAAAAATTTATTATTTTGTAGGTTGGTTCGTTGTAAGTTGGTGATGGAGTGGAACCTTGTGCTCTTTTTTAATGTGGCGGTGTAAGAAATGGAGAACATGGTAAGTCTTTAGCTAATTTTTAATTTATGAGTTTTAAATCAAATTGGAAAATGGTGGGTTGAGTTAGCCTAAGTAGGGATTGGGGGATGTTAGTATGGTCCTATTAGTTCCATTGAAATGACTAAGTTGGTCTAGGTATGCAAGAAATTTGAATTAGGAAGTTTACCTCCAAGAATGTAATTTGAATTCCTAAAAGGGCATTATGATGGTTTTGGCTTCTATAAGAATTCTAAGTCAATGTTAAAGCATGGAATAAGTAGGGTAACATATTGTATGTCCTAGGGATCCTAGTTGAAGTCATGATATGAGACCTAGGGTTTAAAAAGTACTAGTTAGGGTTAATATTCAAAGATATTATAAGGTAATTTAGAAGTCTAAATGGTAATAAATCCTCAAAAGTGGGTGTAACTATTATGAAAGGATATAAAAGCCTAAAATGTAAGAAAATTTAAGGATGTTAAAGGAGAAGATCTTGTATTGAGAATTTGGATGAAATATTTGGGTAAGAGACATGGGTATTTTGTATATTTCTTGTGGTTTGTTTGTTATTATCACTATCTATAAAGTGTATTAGTTTGACTTTGAAAATTATGAGATGAAATATATGGTTCAAAAAGTCTTGTCCAGGTCCTTGTAATGGTTTGAGAACCATTAGTAAGAAAGTGATCTTGAAGGAGTAATAGAAATAATGGAGCTCTAATTTTTTTCATGCATCCTGGTGATAGTGAAAGGAAGCCAAAATAGGATGAAGTATTGATAAAATTCCATCTTGAATCTTATAAGCATGAGTAAACAAATAATTTTTTATCATGAACAATTGATTGAGATGTTGAACAAGATCTTGCTAGAAAGAAGATAAAGTAATTATTAAGATAAAGTAAGTATAACTCGGAGCAACTGGGTCTCTTTAAAATTATACACCCTACAATTCATTGGTTGTAGGGAATATCTGGGAACCATGAGATAGAGGAGAACAAGGAGATCGACATACACCCTAGTCTATAGGTTAAAAATTAAATATCAGAGTTGATTATGTTTTTTTGCTTATAATGGACATTTAAATATGAATAATTTTGCTAGTTTGTGCAACTAATTTTAAGTGCAATAATTTAAACATATCCTAGTGGCCTCAATAGAGAAGGGGAGAATCATCTTCATGTATAGAAGGATTTAAAGGTATCCTCTATATGAAGTACAATCAAGAATATATGTTGTGAATCATGTTACGATATAAATAGTATTAAACATTGGATTAAAGTTATAGTGTATGAATTTTTTTTTGTTTCGACTAACTATTAGAAATCTTTAAAGAGGCTAAAGTGTTCTTATAATGGAAGGTACACTTTGTTATCTATTGGTGATGTGGTGAATGTATTTATGGTTGGAGAAGATGTGGGCCATGGCAGATTACACATTGTCGGTGATGATGCGGTTTGCCACTTGGATAAAATTTCCATTAGGTTATGCCATTGTTAATATCCTTAGTTTCATCTATGATACTTTCCCTCTCTTATTTCCTACCAATTTCACATGCATGTTGAGCAACATTGTAGGGATATTTCCTACTTTTCCAGTTGTTGAAATGTAAGTTTAGCCAACCACCTCAAGTAATAATTTTTTTGGAAATGTTTTACATGAAGTGTTGGCTTTGTTTTACTATTATCCTATGTGAATTATAGTGACACAACCTATTTAAATTTTCTAGATTGATGTGGTACCTACCAAAAATCAAGGTGGCATAGTACAAAAATGACATTAGACTTTGTCCACAAGAGACCAATAAAAAAACATAATTTGAAAGAGTTACCTTCATTGCGTGTAGTAGGCAAAGGAGGAAAAACTTATTGGATACTACTAACTTAATTATTTCAAAACAATATTAATAATTTAATGACAAAGTTTTAATTGATACAATATTTTCTTGTTTTAATATAATAACACTAACATTAACATGTGCTTAAATTGTGAATTTTTGGATTTAATCATGATTATATTTTTCATAAGTTTTTTTTTTTAGTTTGAATGTGCCATGTTGTATCACAATGGGTGCATTATTCATGATTATACTTGTCACAAATGATTTTTGTTTTAATGTGCCATGTGGCATAGTAATGTGTTGATTATTCATGATTTTAGTTGTCACATGTTTTTTGCCATGTGGCATCACAAAGGAATGATTACTTGTGATTATACTAGTTTTAATGTGCCATGTGGCATAGTAATGTGTTGATTATTCATGATTTTAGTTGTCACGTGTTTTTTTTTTCCATGTGGCATCACAAAGTAATGATTACTCATGATTATACTAGTCTCAAAGGTTATGTTTGTTTAAATGTGCCATGTTGCACCACAATGGGTTGATTATTTATCATTATAGTTGTCACACTTTTTTTTGTATGTGTCATTCGGCAACACAATGAAAACAATAGGTAATCATAGAATCTTCTCACATATTTATTCAACCATCATGTGAATTAGAAAATCTATTAACATGTGAAATTTTTATTTCCTCTATTTATAGCGGTAGAAAAACACCTTTCTTTATTTTTATTGTAGGAAAAACCAACCATAGATCTAGAACTCCATCGAGAGAATGGAGTAGGTAAGCATAAGAAAAATTAAAATACAACTTTTAGTACAAGAAGTGAGTAATAGGGCTATCACCTTTGTTATGCCTCGTATGCATTTCAAAGAAGAAGAAAAAATTAAAATACAACCATATGATGACCATCTTATGCAAAATTTCAACTTCTTAGAGAACTTGATGTGTATGTTGGAACTATAGATTCCACTATGGAGCAATTTTTACTTTGCTTGTTTGAAACTCATACAATGTCAATGATTTTTAGAAAAGAATAAGTTTTCCAAGAGGAATCATGGAAGTCATTCGATGTAGACATGCACACAAATGTTATTTATTGTAAAGTTCTTGAAGAGTTTCACCGAACGATTAAAATAATAAGCAATATTTTAGGACTATTGTTACTAGTGGTGTTGAATGCCAAAAGGTTGTTTGAGGTGAATATTTTGATGGTACAATTGCTCTTATGTATCAAGCTAATATCTAGACTAAGTCACGACCACAATTTATCATAACATTTTTGAATGAAGAAAAAGAGAAAATGAAGCAAATTTTGATGGCTTGTTATACCATTAACATCTACAATTGTCATTACTACATCAAGTATGACTGGATTATGGAGTAGCAAGTATGTCATGTGCATAATCCTTAAATAATCTTCAAGTATATCCATGGGTTTTCTCTTTTTTGTTAGTCCAATATAATTAGGAGATTATGGATTTCTCTAACCTAATTATGGTTGTACTACAGGAATAACACTTCATTTGGAAACATCATTGTGGAATTCTTCTCCCATGAAATGGCTTAACTATTATGTTTCATCATTTCAGTATTGCAGTTATCATTTCTCATTTTGGGTGTGTTTTGATTTTATCTTCTGCTCAATTTCATTATTATTGTGTTGAATGATGTTGTTGCTTTCATTGGATGTTTGTTATTTCATCTGAGTGGTGATTTAGGCTACATATATATTCATCCATGAACACTTCATCAAAGTTAGTGTAGAGCTTGTGTTTTGATGAAATTTTTTAATGTGTTGAGTATCTCATGCATATATATGTAAGTTACGATGTAGTCTTCATTCCTTTCTTCTTGAACTGGCCATATTGTCCTCTTAAGATTTATATGTAAGATGATTGTTTTTTTTTAAACATGCATATCTATTCATAGTTCATTTTTCAACATAACTAATGACATATCTTTATTATCCATAGTTACGCAGAACTCACTCCATACATAACGAGTTTTTATTAAGATGTGCATGGTAATTTTTACTTACGATGGTTCGAGAATAAAACCACAGGTAAGGAGAAGAGACATGAAAATGTCGAATAAGCAATACAAATAGCCAAAATGTTTGACAAGATAACATTGGTGTAGCCAAGAGGAGAAGGGAATATTTTCATTCTAATATCTTTGTAGGTCAGAATGTGAAAAATTATTTACTTTGACATTTGTTTTACATTTATTTCACAAATGTGAAGACCGTAACATGATACTTGCAAGTAGATTCATTCTCCTAAAATAAATCCTCACGTAAAAGTTACGAGGAGAAGACCGAAGTTGAAAAAAACATATAATTTTTTTGGAATAGAAAATTGATTTTTATGAAAAAAGAGAACAAACAACTATGAGAAGAAATAAAAGGTTTAATGCTGGAGATTGTATATTTGCATGAGTCAAATGCCAATATAGAGATGAACTTGATTCAACTAGAGATGACACATAAAAACATGGAAACATTATCTGTGGAAAATTTACAAACGCATGAACTTTCCTTGGCCAAGCTTCACGAGGTGGTCACCAACTACGACTTCGAATACCAACATTTAAAATAACTATTCAAAATTATGTTTGGATTCATAGATATATGTAATGAAAAAAATTCCTAAAAGTGTGGCATTGTAACTTGTTTTAAAAATCATTTATAGTTAAAATTTGTAACACATGAACAATTAATATTAATAATATTTGATGATATTTTACTTTATGTATTTGATTCACGTGTTCTTACTATAATTCTCGATCTGTCCTATAATTTGGATTTATCTAGAGATACCATTACCTAAAACTCTTTGAGAGTCAATTGGATAATATTGTAGTTGGATGCAAGTGTGATTTCCTTTTTAGCTTTTAATTGCCCATAACCTTTTCATTGTTAAAAATTTACTTGTTCAATATATTACTTGAGATGATCCAGTTGCCATACATATTTACTTAGGAGAGAATAGCTCTAATGAATTCATTTCTTATTTTATAAACATACCAATCCAAATAGTCCATTCTATAGATGGGATATACAAAGTTTTATATACAGTATTAACAACATATGGTTTAAGTCATTCCAAGCTTTAGTGAAGCTCCAACATTTCTATTTAAAATTTGAATCAACAGTCATGAGAATTATAAATACTAAATTAGGTAAAGGATATGATAAAACTGCCAAGGGAACAAGACTTATTGGATCAAGAAAATATTGTATGTTTGATTTTACCAACATGGCATGTTTTGTAAGAGTGTAATTTTCCTTTATCACGTGTCACTGTCACTTTACATACTTCTACAATAATCACTAGATGTGGAAAGTTTCTACTTTTTTCCATTGAGATGTAAGAATGTGTGTTATATGGTAACTTATAATTACACTCACAAACTTAATTTATCATACACATTCATGGCTTAAACACGTTTAGGCATGACACTACTTTTAACAAATTTGAAGTCACAATGTTCAACTAATGAAATAGTAGTTATAAACTATATACATATTATTATTTATAATAACATATGCATTTCTTGTAGTGATATTATTTAACATGGAAAAATAATTGATATATGTTTTATATTGATTGTAATGTATCTAATGTTAACTGAATGAATACATTTCATCCATTACACTAAACTAATATGTTGTTCATTTGATTAATTTTTAAACATGGAATTTGTTAGTTTTCTATGAATGTATCTTTAAAACTTGGAGGGTCAGCACCTAATGTTATTTAACGGTAAAATATACCTTAATAACTCTTAGACATTGAGAGAATTCACTATTATCTTCTTGTTTCTTAATACCTAAGCTATTAAATTATAATAATATAAGTGTTTGATTGATTGAATATAATAATTAAGTGTATTATGTTTGACCAATCCTTTTGGGGGTTTAAAAAATATCCTCTAAAAATTAAAAATATTTATAGTAATAGGTTAAAGAAAAAAAGTATACATAATTTACTTTTGAAGAATGATTCTAGTACAAATACAACTAACTATTCAATTATAAAATCTAGATTGGATGAGAACATTGCAAATTTTTATCGGCTACCTACTTAGTGTATTCACTATAGTACACCAAAAAATGAATACATGTTATGATAATTTATAATTATGAATAATATATTATCTCTTCCATGGTATACACACAATGTGTATACCATAGACAACACTACCACTGAGGGTGAAGTCATCAAACAAGTTACTTTGCATGTGATAAGATGTGGAAGGAGTGACTGTGCATTACCTTGAAACTGTAACTGTGCACTAAGGAACTGAAGAACTATTGTTTGTTTTGATCTTTGTAAAGACAATAGTAAATATTGATAACCTTTTGAAGGATTGAGAGAATTATTATTGAGCATGTAGGAGGTTATTGTATAGGAATAAGAGTATGAGACATTAATAAATCCTGGAAAGGATTGTAGCTTGATATTCTTTCCTAAGTTTTCCTTAAGTGATTCATATGAACTCCATGCACTATTAGTCACCATATAAGCACCATACTTCAGTCCACTAACTAATGATTTAGTTCATTCTCCTTCTCTGTTCACTTATACATACCTAGAAAGGAAAGTAAGGTCTGAGAATGGAAACAAGGCATGTTGAGCGAGTCTACCAAATGTTGAAGTAGGAAATTTAGAGTAATAACAAGCCCTACTCCATACTCAATAATCAATGTCAAAGATATTTTCTCGATACTCAATGTCAAGGCTTGAAATAAATTTCTCCTAGCTTGTAATCCATTACTCCTCCTCTTCACAATGACAATAGGGTTTTAGGTGTGGATTTAGATGACTGTTATATTTTAAGCCTGTTGTCCTGAGTTAAACCTTCACACACGGTCCATGAAAACATGCAATACACAAAAACCATCTCCTCTAGTGTATGGAACAAGCATAATTACAGTTTGAATCATCTAAATACATGAAATAAGGGAGGTTGTGAAGGAGTGTAGGATGAGGGTCTGGAAGGAATACACGTGCATCAAATAGCTACACTTCACCAAGAAAGGAGTTGCAAGATAAGGCATGAAAACTTTTAAGAAGCAATGTCCATGCATAGAAATCTCAAGATTCAAAAATGGAGTGAAATAGAATGCTCTTGGGTTACCATGGACCAAAAAGAAGAGGAGTGAAAATAGAGGAGTAATTGTGTAACTCCCATGTAACAGAAGATTCCTCCATAATGGATAAAGGATTACTTTCCCAAATGGGAATGTAACTCCTATGACACATTTACACATATGACAGATTTTGTAAGAGAATCATTGTAACTAAAATGACACCTAGATCCGTGTCCACCTAAGTGAGATGACTCACATGGTGTAGGTGGAAATAACACTAAATAATTAAATAAAGTGATCAAAAACACCTACACCAACACCCCCCCTTCATCAAAACTAGGATGGGGAAAGGTAAGCTAGCAAGATAAACAAGAAATGGGTTCCATCTATAAGCATGATGAGGTACCCATGCAAAAATATCTCAAGTAGTGAGGGGAAAACCCAGTGGGAAAAACCTCAACTTACAAGAGATAGCAAAAAACTTTCCTAAACTACTAAGAAGGAGAGAAGAATAAGTCTATCCAGCCTCCCAAGAAGATGATCTAGTCACGAGCCACCCTGTGCTAAGTGAAGAGGATGAAGAAGACCCCAAAGTGCCAAGGTGTTGTTCTAATCAAGGGAACAATGCTCCGTATGTGAGGTGGAAAATCCATCTTGCTCCATGAAGAAGTGTAGATCTAGAAGTAGTAGTAATGAAGGAAGGTGGAATGCCTTGAACCTGTGAAGAAGGGTGCCCAATGTCTGATGAGTCCTGAATCATAGTTCTTGCTCCCTAAAGTGTCTGAAGTGGGCCAGAACTGGGTAGATCAAGAGACAACTCCTCAAGATGTGGCAAGTGATAAGTGAATGGTGGATGTGGGTCCCCATCATCATGGCAATCAACTATGCTAGAAAAGATGTCCAAAACATCATAAATGGGCTCAGAATTATCCTCAAGTCTAGATGAGTCGGATGAAGAATCGGGGAGAAAATTTAGAGAATGAGTAGAGCCAAGTCGATGTTCAGCTATACCAACTGCAACAATAGCACCACTGTGGAGCTCCCTAACATAAACTAAGTCCGGAGTGAACTCAAATCGCATGCCATGTCCAAGATGAGTAATCTGATAGACTGAAAGAAGGTTTGTTGAAAGTATAGGGATACTTAAAACATTATTGAAAGTACCACCACTTACTTTAATTGGTCCTCTTCCAAAACCCATGTAGTGGTGTTGTCACCAAGTTGAATAGAGGACATGTCACATGGCTCAAGTGAATCAAACTCAATGTCTAATGATGCCATGTGATGAGTTGCACCTAAATCAATGATCCATGTAGGGGTAGGTGGCACAACTGTCACTAGAGCTCTTCCCTTTGGTTTCTCCTTGTTGGATTCTTTTACTTTTTCTTTCTCTTGTACTTTCTCTTTTTCACTCTCTTTTTCTATAGAATTGTCATGGGATGATAAAGGCGTTTTGAGAGAATCTGGGACTCGATATTGTGCTTCTCAAGTAGATTAGTGAGGAGAGAAATATTTTTCTTCAAGCGCTTTGTTCATCATGCATGCCATGGCAGTATCCACATTTGATTCATTCTTTGGAATTTTGGGAGGTGGAAGAGGAGGTGGAAGAATTGTTTTGGGGTTTGTCCTTCTTTTCATGATCTTGTTTCTTCTCCTTAGAAGCTCTTGGATTTTCCTTTCTAGCAATGAGAGCATGGGATTTTGTGTATTTCAAGGTGCCCATTTGAATCAATTTATTTTGTTCCCTGATCAAATCTGCAATAAACTCATCAAGAGAGGGCATAGACCAACTTTTTCCAAGTTCCCTTTTTGTTGCATGGAAGGTGGAGACAAATCTGAGTATACGGGACCAAGTTTGGTAAGGACGGATAAAATGAGTTGAGATTCCTTTTTATTTATTCCACAATCTTCTAACTACAATCTGAGTGATATGAATTTGGAGAAGAAGTCTTAAAGTGTGTCAAAATCATTGGGACTAAGGCTTATTAGGTTATTCTCAAGTTCATGTCCCCACATTTCATCCTATTTCCCAATAAGTTTTTGGAGAATCTCTACAACTTCTTTGGGTGTGGTGGAAGAGGAAATGTGAAAACGCAGCTCTGGAGATACACACATGGTCATGAACCCAATGGCTTCATCACACTTATCAAGCCACTTTTCTCTGTCTCTTTCATCATCAGGTTTAGCTTGCAGACTAGTGGCAATGCGGAATAGTTTCTTTCCTTTTAAGGTAGTGATGATAGCATTCAACCATTCTTGATAGTTGAATGGGGTGAGAAAGGGAACACCATGATTATCCATGATAGAAAAAAGTGGCACTTTATAATATAGTTCGTTTTACAAAACTAATATTCCCATCATGTAGATTGTAGAAAAACATCCAATTTTGACTAAATAAGTGCTCAAAAATGAGCATCGAGTAAAAATCTATGGCTTTAAGAAATTCCGCAATTGATAAGAAAAATCTAGTTATCCTGCAAAACATTTAAAAGTGCTTGAAACACATTCAAAAGGTATCATGTTTGTGCCCATTGAAAACGACATCAAATTTCAGAAGGGGTTTGTTTTGACTATGAGGGGAATTAGCCTCTTGCCAACTTCGACCCCACCCTCCGTCTTCGACACTTGAAGGAAGGGCCACCAATACAAGTAAAATGCCCAAATTTTTAAAAATAGCCAATAATATGAAATGTTTTAACACCTTAAAACATTTAGAAGAGGTCTGATTTGTTTTAAATTACCTCCAATCACATTTTAAGAGGAAAAACCAAGTTGAATGGATTTTTAACAAAGGGAGTGTTGACCAACCAAGTCAAGCACCTAGCCAAAGTTCCACGTGGTGCTATTTGTGAGGGGAGTGGATTGGTAAAGATGCTATGCTCTTAAGACCACGTTGATGTTGTCCCAAGTTTCAAGCTCAAGTTTTGTTTTTTTGTTTAAAAAAAAAAGCGTCCTGCTCATTCAACGTTGAACCAGAAGACAAGTTGTCCCAACGTGGTTGAAGGCATGGAGAGGAGCAGTGAAGGCATTGGAGAGTAGCACGTCAGTGAACTCGTGGAAAAGTTCACGTGCCAAAGGAGGAAGTGTAACCGCTGCAGAAAAAAAATTCCCACATAGAAGGTGGTGGGCACGTGTAGACACTCTTGCAGTAAAAAAAAACATCCACGAGTAGTTGGAAGGTAGAAGGCATGTGGAGAACCGAGCTGGCACAGCTGTTAGATGCCAAACAGACTTCTAGGAGGAAAAAAAGCATGCACGAGCAGCCAGTGCAGACTTCCAGGAAGAAAAAAAGATGAACTGTACAATACGTTCAGGCTGAATTGAGTGCCAGGTGGTAATGTTGTATGGTAGTGCGCAACAAGGATTCTCAGGTGAGCAACAAGGATGGTTTGAACAAGACACCACAACCAGCTCCCTGAGTACGTGCAAGATGTGTGTAAAGCAACCTCATGGCCAAGCTACCTCAGTGAGAAATGAACAGTAGAGGTGAGTGGCTCTCCAACACAATAAATTGGTATTCTTCCTTGGCCTTGATCACACGTAAACCAGCAAGAAACACACAAAACAAACCACTAAAAAATAACCACAAGAATCTTGAAATATGCAAGTAAAGCACATGCAGAAAGTGAAACTTGCTCAAGTGACTACATGGTGGAACAACAATGGCGAGCAACGTGATTCTAGTCCCCTAGATCTGATACCATGAAGTAGTGTAGGATGAGGGTCTGGAAGGAATACACGTGTATCAAACAAGCGCACTTCACCAAGAAAGGAGTTGTAAGATAAGGAAAGTAAACTTTTAAGAAGAAATGTACATGCATATAAAGCTCAAGATTCGAAAATGGAGTGGAATAGAATTCTCTTGGATTACCATGGACCAAAAACAAGAGAGTACAAATAGGGAGAAATGTGTAACTCCCATGTAATAGAAGATTCCTCCATAATGGAGAAAGGAGTTACTTTCCCAAATGGGAATGTAACTCCTATAATACACTTACACATATGACAGATTCTGTAAGAGAATCTATCATAACTAAAATGACACCTAGATCCATGTCCACCTAAGTGAGATGACTCACATGGTGTAGTGGAAATAATAGTAAATAATTAAATAAAGTCATCAAAAACACCTACACCAACAGGTTGAAGAGTCATACACCTCAAATAGATTCACATTCATGACTACAACAGAAACTTAAACATTGAAATTTCATATCAATCTTAGTGATGGAAAATTCTAACGTAGGCTAAATTGAAGGCAATTCTAAGAAGGAACTACTCATATCTAGTGACTATCATGATAAATGAACAAGGAGGATAAAATCAAGACCTAGATAAACTAAAGTATATATGGCTAAAGTCTATGAAAAGGATTGATGAATTAATTATCTCCATTAAAAAGGGGTGATGTCAATATGCAAGGTAATACAATGTTTTTGGCCTCTTAATGTTTGTGAGTGTGTCAAGAGCATGAAAAATGAGGTGAGGGATAGCTGAGCTAAGAAGGTTGCACCAATCACTCCCTTTTGAGGCTTTACTCTCACCCAAACTAAGCATGCAAGGGTTTCTAGGCATACAATAAACCCTTAGATGGTCTATTGACCTTTAACCTATGTAACACTTAATCAAGATGTCTTCTAGTCACCTTAGGATCATATTTCCTTTGTATTTGAGTGATCACCAAATCAAATTATTTCTAGTTCTTTCCAAATCCACTGTCTTGCCTTATACAAGCACAATTAAATGAGTTCGTTGATGATATTGACCTTTAATAGCTACAAACTGAAAACACATTATATTTGAATATTCTTGCACTTCTCTTAGCTCACAAATAGACTCTCTTAGCTCACAAATTTGATTTCAAGCCATCAAGAACTAATGGAGATATCTTTGAAACCTTCGATAGATAGGTTTAGAAGCTATTGTTAGTGCGTAATCATAGCACCCCAAATGGCCTTTGATTTGAGATGGGCATTCAATGTGATTGCACAACATGGGACCATCTCTCAAGTCATGGGACTTGTAAAACTTGAGATGGAACTCCGAGAAAGCAAGTTCTTGCCTCCTAATCTACCTGACACAAGATACTCTAGTGCGGGAAGAGTCTAATCTATCCTAATCTAACCATTCCAAGGGGACAGGGAGAGAAAGAAAGGGTGAAAGAGAGCCTACACTAAGCGGTGATAAACTAGAAAAGGACTTGGATGATCACGGATTCAAAATTCTTAAAATGGAGAGAGGTGAGGAGAGGATAGGGTGGAATAGATGCACCAAAGACCGAGAGATAGAGTTAACATAGAACACAACTTCAAACCCATTAAACACAGCTCCCAAAACCTATAATGGACATCGAAATATACACAGTATACCATGTAATGATGATAGGCAAGAAGAGACAATCAAATAAGGAAGGATGGACAAAATGCATCACAAAACATATTTTATTGCTCCGTGAGTTTACACAGTACATCATTAGTGGGTAAGAGGTAGGAAAATTCCATTACAGAGCCATGAGAAGAGGCTTAGACTCTGCATTCTATCCAGGGAAGAAAGAGAGAGGGGGAAGAGAGAAAGGATGACCAACCACTTGAAAAATTCCCCTCCTTTACAATATATAGAAATAATAAGAGAGAGAGGAGGGAAAATTTGAATCTGATTCAACCACTCTAAGATATGCATCAAATTCTACCTCCAAAATCTCAACCACCAACCTCAATTCCCCTACAAATACGCCCACAATCTGTCAAGTCTACCTTGATTTTCTATTTGGCATGTTGAGGGAAGAAGAATGGTAGATCAAATCAAATCCGATCTGGTAGTTGGAGAAATTAGATTTTGCATTAATGTCCTGAAAGACTTTTCAAAATTTTCACCCACCAAATCCTACTAAAAATACTATTTTATATTTCTATGGCATAGAGGATGTTGAGACCTTTCCAAATAGTCTTCTCCCACCTAAATCCGAGCTTCCAAATGAAAGATAGGGCTTTCTAAATATTAGGGTTGTAGGCACACAAAATTTAAAGAGTCTGTCCATCTTTGATCCATGTGATAGCCTCACGCATCTTGAAGATTCACCTCCTTCCTTACGCTCTTGAAATTACATCGGACCCGACACGTGGGGCTTCCATGGGATCCTCTCGTATTCTTTGTATTTTCTTGAGTTCCTCCTATTAATGAGACACACTCTTCCTACCCAAGACATGTGGAGTGTTGGCACTCATTTGGAAACTACCCTCGATTCTTCTTTTAAAATTACGTAGTCTAGACACATGGAGGCTTCTACTAACTTTTGGACTTTTCAACATCTGCTCTTAGCTTTTGGAATCTTGAACACGTGGTGAGATGGCACTCATTTGGGATTCCCTTTTGAGCCACATTTGAAATTGTGTTGATGCGACACACCGCGCCGTCTTCGGCTCTCTATACTTAGTCATTTTGGGCCTGCTCTTTCCCCCTTTTCACTTGGGACATGTGGAGGCTTAGCATTTTCTTGAGTCTCTAGTTCTGGCTTCTCCCTTGAAGGTGTACCATTTTGATAAGTGGTAGCTTCCACTAGATCTACCCCATTTTGACTTTTCAATGGCCAGTGAGACCTTTCTTTGACCCCCATCTATGTGGAAGACTAGGTGCTCATTTGAGAACCTCCCTTTGGACCAAACTCAAGAGTTGTTCTAGAGAGAAACATGGGGGGATTTCACTAATTCCTCCATACTTAATCAATTTGGGAACGCTCTAAATTATTTGTAAAGCCCAAAGACTTTGACCCCTTCTCCGTTTCTCTCTTCTCGAGCCTCTAGTTTTCACCATTTTCAAGTCCGCTATAAATTGATTGTCGATTTGAAATGTAGGATCATTCGACAAAAATCCCTCTTAGAATTCTTCCCCGTGTGGGGTTAGGTTTGATCAATTTTTTCGGGGGGAAAATTGAGATAAAAATTTCGCAACTAACGGGACATGTACCTACTTTGGATGAAGAGACTAGTAACCTTGTTGCATCCATTGGGCATGGAGTCATAAATAATAGCTGGGTATTGACCCTTCTCCGAAATGGACTCCCGATTCCTTGCACTTGCTGACCTTGAGCTTGTTTCAAAATAAAATGTCTCGAAAATTATTTTAGTTGTTATGTATTTGTGATTTATTGGAAATTAGCAACTCAGTACAGAAACTATGGGTCTCTCTTCTTGCTAGTTTTGAAGGGTTTGGTGTGTGGTACCTCCGGAATAATGCGAGCAAAACATATGTATAAAGAAAAAATCATACATGCCTTAAATGAGACATGTAGAGTGTGAAAAAGCACTTCTTCTACTAAAAACAAAATTAAACTTGCTCCCGCACTAACAAGAGAGAAAAGGGACTCAAAAAAATGTTGCAGTAAGCGGGAGAAGTAGCTTCCCATTCTCAAAAGGGGCAGCCATGCAAATGATTTGACACTGAATATGGCTTCCTACATGAGTGAAAAACTGACTACAAGATGGTCCTCCACCCAAATCATCAAGGTATCTATATCAACCAAAAATTCCTCCTCAAGTTGATTGGTATTAGAATCCTAGAGGTGTTGATGGTGACCCTTGGTGCTTTGAAACTCATCCTCATGCCCTAAATTGGGCATGACTTGTTTTGGTTTTTCCTTGGCTCCAATGAAGCCAAATGCACGTACCTAATTAGGCATGGTTTGGTCCTTTGGATGTGCCTCTTGCTCTAATTTTTAACTCCAAAAATAGAATCTTCTTATAGATCTTCCTGGATGGACGGTGAAGAGAGAAATGGGAGAGATGGGATCCTCATGCTCCTTCCCTTCCCCTCTTATAAATAACATGGAAGATAAATATCCTCAAACCTTGGTTCTAGAGGGCCATTGTGAGACACAAGCCACTTTCCTTGACTACTCTCCTCCATGATAACAAGCTCATGTGCTTGGAAGGTGGGTGATGTAGGAGAAAATGATATGATTTTCATAGGATCCTCTCTATCAAAGAAATATTCCAATTCTAACATATAGAATACATCCTCATTCTGATGCATGTGCTCTACCTCCTCCATGGCATCCTCTTGATGTGAGTTTTCCTCTCAAAATTCCCCTCTTTTGAAAGTTGAAAATTTTGAAAATTTTTAGTTGGAACCCTTTGGAAGTGTTTTGGTAAAGAGGAAATTTGAAGAGATGGTGAAATTCCATTTGTTTGGAGTCATTTTAGTAACTTGCGGGTTTGTCAAACATTTTTGTCCCTCATGTCCCAAGTTTTGATGGGCCTTTTGTTCACCAATCGACCAATTTTCTTGTAAGTTCCTGTCTGTTGGATTTTTCACACTTTTTTAGCCCATATGTCCCAAGTTCACCGGGGATTTCTGTTCCTTGATTCCCCACATCGGCCGAATCAGGTCTTTGCGTCCTTTGTGTTTATGTGTCCTTGGACTTCCCATGCTCTTTAAGCCTACATTCCCGCATCGACCACATCAGCTAAATCAGATTTTCACATCCCACATGTCCCAATGTCCCATGGACCGTCCAGGCCATTTTTTTCCATTTTTCCCACATTTCACCTTTTTGAGTCAGTGCAAGGTGTATTTAATGCACATTTATGATCTTCTCTCTCCTGAATGACTATTTAAAGGGACCACCATCTATGAATTTGTCACATTGCTTGCTCGTTATTTCTTTCCCGCATTCTTGTAATTGAGTCATTTGTTCATCTTCCTATATCCCTCTACATTTTTATCATGAATTTGTTCTTTGAAGGAAGTTCCTCTGTGCACTATAAAAATGAAGATCAAGTTTCAAGGGCATGAGTATCTCACCCTATGGAGACCTTTGTTTCTAATATTAGGGATAGTGAAGTTCAACACTTGGATTTTGATGATTTTTGGGGTAGGTTAACATGTGACAACCCCTGCTCCCGGCCCAAATGATAAATGATAGTGGAATCACATATGCTACTAGTTTTCCCATTTCTATGGAGTGTGCCAACACCATGCTTGCCTATGGAGCTCATCTCAATCCAGATACGAAGGAGGTTGTTAATGTGAATGGAGAATTTATTACAAAACTAGATGCTGCCACCATCACCTCTACCCTATGCATTCCTGAGATAGAATACTCCATTGTTCTCACTCTTAGTCAAGCTCATGCTCTATTTGATAAGGAAAATGAGAAATATAAGGCTCAGGTAGCTAAGTCATGGCTAAAGTTCCCTAAGAAGGGAGCATCCCGACTCTCTAAGGCATTATTCAGGGTTGATTTTAATGAGGAACTATCAGATTTCATCACTCTACTCACCCAGATTATGGGAATGCCCTCTACCAACGACTTCCATTTTTGGATGTGTCCTTTCATAAGCATCATCTGCGAGGGTAAGAAAAACATAAATTGGGCCGAGATTATCTATGGGAACCTGACTGAACAATTGTCAAATGTTCAATAGACCAAAAAATTCTACATGACCTCCTACCTCATGTACACCTTGGCAGCATCTCGCGAGTGGTTTGGCTTCACTTTCATTGAAGGAAAGAAGAATGAACCCATCTATGCATATTTCCCTCAATTTACCCTCAAAGACAATAATCATAATTTCATAGAAGGGTAAATGATGCCTTCACCATGTACATTGTGAGACTCTTAGAGGGTGACACTATTAGAAGATTTTCTGATGAGGCTATGGCCTTGATAGCCAAGTATGGGGCTTTCTTCATTCAGTTCAGAAGGTTCTCATACATCAGGCTGGCTTGTTTTGAAAGTACACCTCTCAAGCTTCCCATGTTCTGTAATGAAAAAATGGCTTTGGTTGAGGTGTGTAGACAACTGGACAAGGGCTATATAAACCTACGAGACAAGAAGATCATTGGTCTTCATTTCCCTATCTCCTTCGGTAATTATACATGTAAGACAAATCTAGATGCCTAAAACATAGAAATGGCTATTGCTCCTCTTCTTGTTCATTTCCTCGGGCCCAGAGGACTTGTTTTGATCTAAAGAAATTCACTAATCGTAATCTCGGATAACCTATCATTATCATCCCGACACCGAGGATTACCGGGCTGAATGTGTTGATGATTTTGAAGCCAAGAGAAGAGGCATTTTAGTAGATTGTCTCTGCAGAGATCCTAGATCTTAATCTCTACCAAGTGCCTGAATTTCTTAAAGATGATGATGAATATTTACAATCCTATGAGTACGAGAGACCCATCAAGAACACTCCTCTAGAAACCTAGAATTGGTATGTAAAGGAGATACATGATTTGAGTGAGATAATTTCCCTGTCATTGTCGGAACTAAGGTTTGGTTTGTGACAGAAAATTTCATGAATTCGAGAGAAGCCAAGGTAGATCTTCTTCAGAGAAACTTCCACACCTAGGAAGGAAGTACATACGTCCAAAGTATTAAGGTACTTGAGAAACTCCTCCTTATTCCTCTATAAAAGAGCCTAAATTTTCTACTCCTTCTTCCACCCAAGTGTATTAGAAGAAAGTCAAAGAGGTTAAATAAGAATCAATCAAGAGGAAGAGACTCTTCTGGAGCACCTTCAAAATTCTGTTGGGCCGAGAAAATTATTGTTCTAAGTGATAATGGGGATGATGAGATGAAAAAACTAGAAGAAACCCCTGGAACCACTATTGAGATGGAGAAGGAAGGATCAGGAAATGAACCTTTAAGTTTAAATTACTCCTCTATAAAGGAAATTATTGATGTTCCATGCACTTCCCTACTAGAGGAAATGATAGTTTAGACTCTGAGTTCCATGTGTTCTCTTGCACTCAGACCCCTTGAATCCTCTATTTCTTCTTCTTCCTTTTCCTGGGTGTAGCCCCTAGTAGATAGCAGAAAAGAAAGTCTTCTTCCCAATTAACCGGGCCTGATTTTGATGTTGTGGCAGCTCTGCTTGGTACTACCCCTCCTCCTCCAACAAAGAAAGCAAAGACTACTTCAAGGTTGGTATCTGATGCTCAAGGTCAGCAGTTTCTAGAGGTTGTCAGACCTAGGGTGGATAAAGAGGAGAAGGATCTTTTGATCTCTAACTTGGAGCTTTCCAGGATTCCACTGGGAGAATCTACACCTGAGAGTGAGGTTCGTAACCTTTGGGAAACTGTCACTAGTGTTATTGAACAGATTAAGAAAAGGCAAGAAAACCATGGAGTAGTTGGAAGAACATAACCAAGTTCTTTCCAACTTTATCAGATCATTATTGACAAAAGATAAAGTTTTGGATCCAACTCCATTGGCTACTCTCCCACCTCCCATGGTTCTCAGTCAAGATGAGGTTCAAAGCATCAAAGACATACATAAGTATTCTACTTATGGGAAGGATGTTGAGGCCATGGTGGATGATATGATTATAGCAGGTTTAAATTTCATTGAGGAAGCCTTCAAAACCAATGAGAAGGTGATCAATTTGTAGTAGAAACTCACTTCCTCAATCAAAGCCATGGATAAGGAGCTGAAGGTCTGGAGTGGATGTATTACAGACCTCCGTCTAATGGGCCAAACTGATGAGAAGATCTTGTTGGCCAACAATGTGTTTGATGATGTCAAGAATAACTTGTCAAGGACATGGATCTTCAGCATTGAGTGGAAGATAAAGGTTCTAGAGGAAGCGTTAGGAGAATTGAGGAATGTATGGAAAAAGGGGAGTCCTTTAAAACTTGTGTTTTGTCTACCTTCAAAGATATCCACTACCATCTTTAGGATGAAACTACAGGTGTTTCCTTCTCTCTTCAAGAAATCAAGGCTCAGTTTAGAACCTTTGTCAAGGGTGATCTATTCAAAGAAGATTCATTTACTAAGGAGAAGATGAAAGACATTTTTCTCTTCATTCAGCTATTTCGAGGCTAATAAAGAATATCTGGAGCATACCGAGTTTGATAAAGATATGGAGAAATGTCTAGGCACGTGGACACATGCTACTTCCAACACAACAATTCCAAGAGGCATGGAGATAGTAGAAGCATTGAAAATATTCAGGCATCGAATCCTCAAATCAGTGGGCCCTCCTCAGCCATAATCGAATGTCTCTACTTCTTAGCATTAAGAAGCTTTGTATTCTTATGGATGTTATTTCTAGAACTTTGTGTCCATGAAATTATATCTGATTATTTTAATATGAATGATTCTATTCTATATATTATCCTTGCTCAACATTTATAAGGAACTATTTTTCTATCTATACTTCCTGAAAGTGTTATTCTACCTTTTCCCTTCCTTAGTTCTTCTGTTCTTTTGTATTGATAATTTGTCTTGGCATTAAAACACTTTCATGATATCAGAGTTCCTCATCAGAGTAGACAGTTGTACATTTGTAAATAGTTTGGTTGTTTGCTTTCAATAAGGGAACCTCACCCATTAAAGAGGAGGGACTTTCTATCCCTCGATGTTTCTTTCAATAAATTCCTATTTGATAACCAATAATTTTTGGCACTCCATTGGGATTAATTTTAACAAATTCTAGTTTCAAAAGAACAATTTCTTGATCATTTATGATCCGGTGACTCTAAGATTTACTCACGAAAGAAGGGATCTTGGAATTGAAGATTCATAATTTCAACTCGTAGAGTAACAAGGCTTTCCCATTGCTTAAAAAGGAGAGATATAAGTACTCGTTTTGCAAGCACACCACCTATTGAAGACAGAGCTTACGGGAGTGGTGTCCATCAAGAAAAAAATCAGCCCTAATCTTTGTGCTTTGGTTCTTGTTGGTGTTTCAGTTCCACTTTAAGAAATTTTTCCAAGGATGGCAGTTCCATTACCTTGGGTCCAACGTGTTGGGCCTCTTTCCCTCCCTCAACCTTTGCATGAGTTACCTAGGGGTAACAGAAAGAACTTTCCCAAGTTCAGAGGATATGGCAAGGTACATCTTGATGAACACATTACAGCCTTCATAGTTGCATGTGGAGTCCTTAGAGTTGAACATGAGGATGTCTCTGTGAGGATTTTTTTGGAGACTTTGCAAGACAATGCGGTAGATTGGTTTTATCATCTCTCCCCCTCAGGGCCATCACTATTGGACTACCATGAGAACTAGATTTGAGAATCATTTCAAACCTACTAAAGATGTGCATGCTTTGCTAGCCCATATTTCTCAAATCAAGAAAGAACCACAAGATCCCATGAGAGAATTTGTGGCCAAGTTCAATAAGCTGATTAACAAGATCCCACAAGACACCCAGCCTGTGGATCAAATTCAAAAATGTTTCTTCCTAAATGCTCAATTTCCTGAAGTAAGCTATGCACTGAGGAGAGCTAATCTTGCAACTTTGGATGTTGATCAGAGATTGGCCGTCAGTGTTGAGGATGACCTGATCATGTCTAAAATTGAAAAGAGATCCTTCCAAATATAAAGCTTCTTCTTCCTCTTCCTCTACTCCTGGAGCTAATGTAGATCAGTTAGTATAGAATCTTACTAATGAACTCATTGTCATCAAGAAACAATTGGCTCAACATGCTCCTTATCAAGATGTTCCAAGGAGAAATTTTCAACCTAAAAACTATTTTCCTTCTTCTCAAACAAGGTTGGAAATCGAAGGACCACCCATCAAGGTCCCTGTTAATGCAACTTGTGAAGTTGAAGAACCTGATGATGAAGAAGTTAATGAATATTTTGAAGAGCCTGAAGAAGAGGTTAATGAAGAATTGGAAGAACTCGATGGGTCTCGAGTTAATTTCCTCACCACTAAGGGTGTTGATGAGGAAGATGATTATGATGAAGTAGTGGTAGAGATGAATAGTGAGTCATATGTTGTTATGACTTGGGAGTAGACAAATAAGAAATAAAAAGTGATGCATCCCGCTAAAAAATCCAAGGAGCATCCCATGACTATTCTAGTGATTTCAAGAAGAGGATCTCCTATTCCCACTACATCTGCGCAAAAGGTGAGTTTTGCTATTTCTTCTACTCCTACTTCTAAAACTTCTTTTCTCTAGTTCCAAAACCTGATAAGTCTAGGAGTCCTAGTGATGATATCCCATCCACCTCTCGATCTTTTGATATCATTGATCACCTCAAGAAAATAAAAATCTAGATTTCTAAAGCTGAGTTTTATCAGACTCATCTAAAAGCCTTTTCCAAAATGGTCCACTTTGTCAATTCCCATTCCAAAAATTCATCTAGCACTTCTAAAGGTATTTTTCCCACTCCCTCTTCCACATCCCAATCAAATATTGTGGCCATAGTTACCTTACAAAATGTGAAAATCAAACGATTCTATGTAACCCTCCTCATAGTTGGCCATAAGCTCAGCAATTGTGTCATAGACTCAGGAGCATCGGATAATGTCATGCCTTCTAAAGTGGCTCATGCTTTGGGTCTTACCATCACATGCACTTATGGTTCTTTCTATTCCATGGAGAGTAGGGAGGTGCCTTTGGTCGGAAGAATTAAGGATGCACAAGTAGCTTTTGTTGATTTACCAGAGAAGAAGGTTTTAGCTACTATTTTGGTAGCTGATATTCCTCCTTCATATGGTATGCTGCTGAGTAGAAATTTATATAAGGATGTGGGAGGATAAATTAAAATGGACTGGTCACATGCCCTTATACCAATCAATGGAAAGATGAAAAATTTGCTTCCCGAGAAACAATCTGAATATATTGTACAAAAGATAGATGATCCCAAGCACAAATACTTTATGAAGATATTGGGCATGGCAACTACATGATCATGTCTCAGGATGAGGTGGAACATCCTAAAGTAGTTCCCCATGATCCTAATAGCATTTGGAATTTGGAATTTGACAGAAGTTGTTCTTTAGCTAGTTCTGGGGCTGGTGTGGTATTGATATCTCCAGAAGGAAAGATTCATCCTTTCTCCTTCAAGATACAGTTTGAAAATACAAATAACACAATAGAGTATGAAGCTCTCATCCTTGGACTGAATACAACAAAAGAAAGAGGTGTGAAGAACCTCCTGGCTTGTGGAGATGCGAGAACTGGTTTTCAAGCAAGTCAGAGATCTTTTCCAAGTAAAGAATAGAAGGTTAAAGCACTATAGGAATCTGGTCTGGGATTCTATTGAATTCTTTGATTCCTTCTCTATCGAAGTAGTGCCAAGGGAGAAGAACACCAGGGCTGACTCCTTAGCTATTTCAGGGTCTTTGTTGATACCTCATCCTAATTTTTCTCAAGAAAAATTCACCATTGAAATGATCCATAGACCAAGCGTACCAGATAATGCAAACAACTGGCAAGTTTTCAATGATGATCAACATTTTCTCTCTTTCCTAGAACTTAAGGATAACTTTGATCAATTGTATTTTGAAGGAAGTGAAAATCTTCCTTGAGAGAGTGTCTCTTCCAATGATGAAGGTGTCAAAGAGGAGATAGATCAAGAGGATGCATCAAACTAAAAGGCAACAAGATCCCTAGAGGACTAGTGAGTCTGGAGGAATTGTTTGATAAACATGATAGGTATGTCAAGTCCAAAGCTTCCAAAGGATCTCAATAGTCTGCTAAATATGAAAAGATTAATATTGGGAACTCTGTTGAACCCAAAATGGTGAATATTGGAAAGTGTTGTACCCATGAGGAGAAGAAGAAGATATTGGATCTTTTGAAGAGGTACATTGATTTCCTTGCTTATTCTTACGATGATTTGATTTTTTCATCCAAAATAAATGTAACATTTCATTCCCCTCAAACCTAGGATTATGCCTTTCAAGCAGAAGCAAAGGCAGTATAATCAAAATATTGCTAACACTATTTTCCAAGAGATACAGAAGTTGTTGAAAGCCAAGATTATCTTCCCCATTCATCATTCAACATGGATTATTAATATTATTCCTGTCAGGAAGAAAAATGGTGAGATTCAGATTTGTGTGGATTTTAGGAATCTAAATCAAGTTTCTTTGAAAGATAACTACCCCCTACCCATGATGGACCAGGTGTTGCAAATTGTTACAGGTGCAGAGATGTTGTCCATGCTTGATGGTTTCTCAGGATATAACCAAGTGGAATTTAATACTGTAGATCAGCACAAGACTACCTTTACCACTCCTTGGGGTACTTTTTCTTACAAGAAGATTCCCTTTGGTCTCATTAATCTGGTGCCACCTTTCAAAGAGCAATGGATTTGGATTTTGGGGTTTGAAAGGAAAATGTATTGTTGTGTATCTAGATGATTTAACTGTGTTTTCCAAAACTAGGGTAGATCACTTTCAGCACCTTGAAACAGTCCTCTTGAAATGTAGAGAACATGGAGTCTCTCTGAATCCCAAGAAATCTATATTTTGTGTCACGGAGGGAAAGTTATTGGGACATGTTGTCTCCAAAGAAGGAATCAAAATTGATCTTGAACAAGTTCAAGCCATCCATCGATTCCTCTTCCCACAAGCAAAAAGGGAGTACACTATTTCTTTGGTAGGATCAACTTCCAAGACTATTCATCCCTAATTTTATAGAGCTGACTTTGAACATTTCCCAAATGATGAAGGAAAATCAGATGTTTGGTTGGTCTTCTGAAGGAAAAAAAAGTGTTTGAAGGCATTAGGAAATCTATTTCTAAGACTCTTATCTTAGCATGTCTAGATTTTAGTAAAGATTTTATTCTCTATTACTATGTCATAGAGAGTACCTTAGCCATTGTGTTGACTCATAAAGATTCTGAAGATCGTGAGCTCCCAATTGCATTCATGAGTTATATTCTAAGAAATCATGAGTTGAAGTACACTACGATGGAGAGACATGCTTTTGCAGTAGGTAAATTTGTTAATAAGTTTTGATTTTACATTCTTAACTCTCATTCTATTATGCTTGTGCTTGATACGACTATTAAGTCTATTCTTACACAACAAGAGTTTGGAACCAAGAGAGGAAATTGGGTAGCAAAGGTTCAAGAGTATGATCTCGACATCAGACCAATGAAACTTGTTCAGGGTAAAGGCCTGTGTGAACTCATTACCGAAGGAGCTAGTCATGAAACACCTCAGGATGAAGTTGATGTCCCTATTGTTCTATTCCTCAGTTTGACAGATGAATGGTACGTTGATATTGCTCACTTCCTCACCTATGGTGAGTGTTCATCTCACTTAACTGCTAAAGAAAAGAGAGCCATCAAGTTAAGGTCAGCATAGTACGTGTTGTGGGAGAATGCTTTGTTCAAACGAGGAGTGGATGGAAGATTCTTGAGGTGTGTTGACAAAGTACAATAGAAGAAGTTGTTTTCAGCCTTTCATGATCAAGCTTGTGGGGTCATTTCTCATCCGCTCTGTCACTACTCACAAAATTATTCATGTAGGATACTATTGGCCTACTTTGTTTAAGGATGCATCAAGGTGGGTTGACAAATGTGAAGCTTGTCAAACCTTTGTGGGAAGACCAAAGTTGGCTTCTTTGCCACTTAAGCCAGTTGTGATTGAAGAACCCTTTCAACAATGGGGTTTAGATTTCATTGGAAAACTTAACCTATATTCAAGTGTAGGACATAATCATGTGTTGACTTCCATAGATTATTTCACTAAGTAGGTAGAAGCCATCCCGAATTAAAATTACTACTTCAAAGGTAGTATGCGGTTTTATCAAAGAAAACATCTTGATAAGGTTTGGAGTACAAAACAAGACCGTGACAGATAATGCTTCAAATTTTTCTTCTGTTTGAGATGATGAATTTATGCTATGAATATGGGATTTCCTCACTCATTCTTCATATTACTATCCTCAAGGGAATGAACATGTAGAATCAAAAAAAAGAATTTTGTGATGTAAGAAAGCTTGTAAATGAATATCGGAGAAACTAACACAAAAAGATCTATGATGCTCTCTCGGCGAAAGGATTACACCTGTTGGTGCTCAAAATTGTCTCACCCCATTTTTTTCCTATGAAAAATTATTGATTTATAGCCTCTGTAACATTTCTAAACTTTCCTTCCTGAAAGGGTCTATAATTTGGGTCTATTCTCTCGATTCAAAAAATTTCATTCTCCATGGTTGGCTCATATGGTAATTTTTAAGCCCTGTATTTCTAAACTTTCTTTCCTTAAAGAAAATTTCAAGGACATTTCTCTCATAGTTTGACGGGCATTTCTCACAGGTCAAATTTACATCCTTGTATCTATAGGGGGCGTGGCACCTTTTGGTTGGATGCAAATTTCTCGGTTGGGTACTTAGAAAAATTCATGGAAGGCCTTAACTAAAAATGTGTCCACGTGGAGGTGCGATGCTCATTTGAAGATCTAATTTTTGGTTTTTCCTTAGAGTAGCACCACGAGGAAACATGGAGGCTTATCTTACTTGGCCTAGACATAGACAAATTTTATGCGGTTGGAGTAGTTAGGTGGAACAGGGACATGTGGCAAGCTCGCACTCATTCAGTCTCCACTTTGGGCACCATTTGTACGTTGCACCATGGAGACACATGGAGGCTTCCACTTGCTTTGCATTTTACTTAGAATTTTCAATGGCCAAAAGGAGACTGCCTCGGATCATGAAACATGGCACCTTCCACTGAGGTTCTAGCATTCAGATAGACCTTTCTAGAACAGGACATGTGGCAAGCCCACGCTCGTTCAAAGCATCAAATTTTTAGGACCGCCTCAAAGTGTGCTATGGTGGCATGTGGCGGTTTGAAAAGTAAAAAAGGTGGGGAGGCAAATCATTAATGGAAACTTGGATTTTTTTCCCCTTAAAGATTAAAATTTCATAATGGACCACAAGCCCGATGAGGGAAAAAGTCAATGTTTTTCCCCAGTCAATGGAGGTGGCTCTTGGGGGAAATTTAGAAATATTTTATTTTGAGAAAAAATATTCAAAAGTAAAAAAGGAAGCATGACCCCACTCCAATCCCATGTGGACACGTGTTAGGCTCATTTCCCAAGGGCGGAGCTGCGGGGAAAATTTGGAAAATTTTCCCTTTTCCAAAAAGAGAGTAAATGTCATAATCCTGCCATGGTTCCACTTCAATCACATTTATACACGTGTCGGCTCATTTCCTATGGGTAGAGGTGTGAGTAAATGTGAAATTTTTCCATTTTTTCAAAAAGTTGTAAAAAGTCAAAGGAAACCCCTGTTCTATTCTAAAGTTTGAATCTTCCACATGGATGGCCCAAATTCAATGTAAAGATCAACGGATGTTGTGAGTCTGAATCTGATTTTGTCCCCATTTCTCTGAAACACATATGGAGGTGCAAGTCTCCATGATTTCTTGGTCTTTTCTACATGCCAAGCAGAGAAGGAAGTTAATGTTGATATCTAAATTTTGGTGGGAAGATCTGGAGGACATCTTTCACCATTAAAATGGTTTGACTTTCGTGCCCGATCATATTTTCTGTTTTTCTTCTCCCGAGCATGCAAGGGGCTAGATTTGATAGATTAGGGGTGAAAGTGGTTGGAAAATTGAAGGAAAAGTGATCTACCAGAGCAAGGAGTTGAATGCAAGAGACATTCGATGAAATCTTCCCCCTCGAGTACTTGGAAAATTCTTGCAGATTTGATTATGAGAATCACAAAAGAATCATGGTGAACACTGGTGCATTAAACATTTTTGTCTTTTAGGAGGAAGAGGATCTGTTGTAAATGCTATAAATGGCACAAATTTTTGTGTAAATGGTTGGAAGCTAGAGGTCAGAGTGCTAGAGGTCGAAGAAAATTCCCAAGAGGAAAATTTGACTAAGCTTGTCTTTTAAGAATCCATTTAAGAAAATAGGTTATCTCTTTTTGTATTAATCTTTATTATGTCAAGGTGGTTGCAAGTGTTACAACATTGAAGAGCTCGAGTCTATTCTAGAAACTTTCCCCTACTAATAGACTTAATCAAATTTGAATTTTTCTGTTTTTTCTTGACCAAAATGTGTTGGTTTTATTTCTAAATGTATGCAAGAAGTTTTTCTTGTTTTTTTTGCAATCTTGTATTAAAATATGATTCAATCACATAGGCCTCAATCCTTGTGATAGTTTAGTGGCATTTGTAATTCCATTTCCCAGAAGAGATTTCATTTGGGATTGGAATAAATGATTTAAAATCACTTTTCTCTCATCTGTTGACAGAGATTATTTGTAAGCCTTTAGGTGTACCTTAGGCATGATTTGGCTTAGATCTTGATGCTTTGTTGGGTTTTCTAACTTGAGCCTTCATGATAGAATCTCAGAGATTGTGTGAAAGAGTACTAATCTGGGCCTCCATTGAAGCACATATTCTAGTTGAAGAAACATTTTAGCTATTTTGTGGCATTTTGTTGGTATGAATCTCCATTTTGTAAGGTTCCTCAAGGATCTGGTGAATCTAGTTTCACCCTGCCCCACCTCCCACCAAAAATTCATTTAACAACAACCAATCCTACCCATACTACCCATGTTTGTCATGTGTGTATGCCAATGCACAATCCTCATCACCTAAACATGTAGAAGCAAGCAGGGTCTCAAATGTCTTTAGTAACCTTTTCCTTGTTGTGAAAGTATCTCCATGATCTGGAAGTGACAACTCATGAGAGTCAAATCTGGTGTGTTGATCATATTTTCCCCAAGGTATTCTCTATAAAATTTATGCAAAAGAAAGGTACATGTATCTCCTTTCATATAACAAAGGTTACAAAATAGGTTCTCTTACCTTGGTTGAAAGGCACAACCTAAAATAGTTAGGATTAGATCACATCCTTTTTAATGTGCTACCCACTCCCTTTAAGGCCTAAGTGCCCACAAGTCAGATAGATTGCTTCCCCAACTGAAAAATGACATACATGATTGTCTATCTACCTCTGAGTGTCTTGTCTAATCCATGATGTTGCTTGGTCTTTGAAGGAGGTTAAATTTGGGTACCAACAACACCCAAAAGATCAATTAGGATGTCCCATTTTAAAGTGGTGTATGGTGTGGAAGCCCAACTACTAGTGATAGTGGAACTAACAGCTTTACATTTGATGAAATCTATTGAGGACACTAGTTTTAGTGATTCTTTGGATAAGAGGATCATGTATCTCCATAAGCTAGATGAAGATAGGTTATAGGTTTTTGATAGGATCTCTACCCATCAACAGAAGGTGAAATCTTTATTTGACAAGAAAACCAGATCCAGAGAGTTCAAAGTTGGAGACATTGTTTTACTATGGGACAAAAGACATGAACCTCGAGGAAGCCATGGTAAGTTTGACTCTCTTTGGCTTGGTCCTTTCAGAATCAGGAACTTTGCTGGTGAAAATTATTTCTATCTTAATTACATGGATGGATCTTTTCTCCCACTTCCTTATAGTGGGAAATACCTGGAATTGTTCAAATCCTAGGTGAATAGGAAGTCCTTTGTATATTATGTATAGTGTGTGTCTACTTTTCCTTGTCTTTTTGTTTTCCTTTCCTTTTTTTCATGTGTTGCCTCCTGTATTGTTTTCCTTTGACTCTTTTTACCCAATGGACAAGGCACTGGTCTTCTTCCCATAGTTTTCTTGGATTCTTGTCTTGCCTCATTCCTCTGATCTAGTCAACTCATCCCCAGAAAGAGCCAACTATTGTCCCCTCAAAATTCCCCTCTTTTTGAAAGTTGAAAATTTTCAAAATTTTGAGTTGGAACCCTTTGGAAGTTATTTGGTAAAGAGGAAATTTGAAGGGATCCTGAAATTCCATTTGTTTGGAGTCATTTTAATAAATTTCAGGTCTGTTGGACATTTTTATCCCTCATGTCCCAAGTTCTGGCGTGCCTTTTGTTCGCCGATCCACTGATTTTCTCGTAAGTTCCTATTTGTTAGATTTTTCACATTGTTTTGGCCCATATGTCCCAAGTTCACCTGGGATTTTTGTTCCCAATTCCTCAAATCACCTATATCGGTCGAATCAAGTCTTCATGTCCTTCACATTTTTGTGTCCCTGGACCACCCATGCTCTTTTGGCCCGCATTCCCCGCATCACCCACATCAGCCGAATTGGCTTTTCACGTCCCACATGTCCCAATGTCCCATGGACCATCCGGGCTAGTTTTTTCCACTTTTCCCGCATTTCACCTTTTTGAGTTAGTGCAAGGGGTATTTAATGCACATTTATGATCTTCTCTCTCTTGAATGACTATTTAAAGGGACCACTATCTATGCCTTTTTCACATTACTTGCTCGCTATTTCTTGCCCACATTCTTGTAATTGAGTCATTTTTTCATCTTCTTATATCCCTTTACATTTTTATCATGAATCTATTATTTGAAGGCCGTTCCTCTGATGCACTATAAAAATGAAGATCAAGTTTCAAGGGCACGAGCATCTGTCACCTCTGGAGACCTCTGTACCTAATATTGGGGATAGTGAAGTTCAACACTTGGATTTTGATGATTTCTGGGGTAGGTTAACATGCAACAACCTTGCTCCCATGGCCCAAATGATAAATGATAGTGGAATCACATATGCTGCTAGTTTTCCCATTTCTGTGTAGTGTGCTAACACCGTGCTTGCCTATGGAGCTCATTTCAATCCGGATACCAAGGAGGTTGTTAATGTGCATGGAGAATTGATTGCAAAATGGATGCTTCCACCATCGCCACTTCCCTATGCATTCCTGAGATAGAAGAATCCATTGTTCTCACTCTCACTCAAGCTTAGGCTCTGTTTGATAAGGACAATGAGAAATATAAGGCTCGGGTAGCTAAGTCATGGCTAAAGTTCCCTAAGAAGGAGCATCCCAACTCTCTAAGGCATTATTCAGGGTTGATTTTAATGAGGAACTATCGTATTCCATCACTCTACTCACCTAGATTATGGGAATGCCCTCTACCAACGACTTCCATTTTTGGATGTGTCCTTTTATAAGCATCATCTAAAACGGTAAGCAAAACATAAATTGGGCCGAGATTATCTATGGGAACCTAATCGATCAATTGTAAAATGTTCGAGAGACCAAAACATTCTACATGACTCCTTCCTCATGTACACCTAGCACCATCTCACGAGTGGTTTGGCTTCACTTTTATTGAAGGAAAGAAGAATGAACCAATCTATGCATATTACCCTCAATTTACCCTCAGAGATAGTAATCATAATTTCATAATGGTAAGTGATGCTTTACCCATGTGAATTGTGAGACTCTTAGAGGGTGACACTACCGTAAGATTTTCGATGAGGTTATGGCTCGATAGCCAAGTATGGGGTTTTCTTCATTCAGTTCGAAGGTTCTCATACATCGTGTGGCTTGTTTTGAAAGTAAACCTCTCAAGCTTCCCATGTTCTCGTAATGAAAAAATTGCTCTGGTTGAGTTGTCTTGACAACCGGAAAGCTCCATAGAACCTACAGAGACAAGAAGATCACTGGTCTTCATTTCCCTATCTCCTTGGGGAATTATACATGCAAGACAACTCTAGATGCCCAAAACATAGAAAGGGCTATTGCTCCTCTTATTGTTCATTTCTTTAGGCCTAGGACTTGTTTTGATCTGAATAAATTCATTGATCAAAATCTCAGGATAACCTATCATCATCATCCTGACACTAAGGATTATTGGGTTGATTGTGTTGATGATTTTGAAGCCAGGAGGAGGCATTTTGGTAGATTATCTCTGCAACAGATCTTAGATCTCAATCTCTACTAGGTGCCTGAAGGTCTTAAAGATGATGATGAAGATTTACAATCCTATGAGTACGAGAGATCCATCAAGCACACTCCTCTAGAAACCCTGAATTGGTATGTGAAGGAGAGAGATGATTTGAGTGAGATAATTTCCCCTTGTCATTGTCAGAACTAAGGTTTGGTTTGATAAAAAAGTTTATGAATTTAGGAGGAGCCAGGGTAGATCTTCTTCAAGAGAAACTTCCACACCTAGGAAGGAAGTACATACGCTCAATAGAGGTGCTTGAGAAAACTCCTCCATATTCCTTGATGAAAGAGCCTAAATTGTCTACTCCTTCTTCCACTCAAGTGTATTAGAAGAAGGTCAAAGAGGTTAAACAAGAACCAATTGAGGAAGAGACTCTTCTGGAGCACTCAAAATTACCTATTGGGCCAGAGAACATTATTGTTCTAAGTGAGAATGAGGATGATGAGATGACAGAACTAGAAGAAACCCCTGGAACCACTACTGAGATGGAGAAGGAAGGATCAAGAACTGAACCTCCAAGTTTAACAAACTCCTCTACAAAGGAAATTATTGAGGTTCCATGCACTTCCCCACTGGAGAAACAATAGTTCAGACTCTGAGTGCCATGAGTTCTCTTACACTCGGACCCCTTGACTCCTCCATTTCTTCTTCTTCATTTTCTTGGGTGCAGCCCCTAGTATACAATAGGAAAAGAAAGCCTTCTTCCCGATTAACCGGGCCTGATTTTGATGTTATGGCAACTCTTATGGTACTACCCATGCTCCTCAAGAAAAGAAAGTAAAGACTACTTCAAGGTTGGTATCTATGCTCAAGGTAATAAATTTCTAGAGGTTGCCAGACCCATGGTGGATAAAGAGGAGAAGGATCTTTTGATCTCTGACTTGGAGCTTTCCAGGATTCCACTAGGAGAATCTACACCTGAGAGTGAGGTTCATAACCTTTGGGAAACTGTCACTAAGGTTATTGAACGGGTTGAGAAAGGAAAGAAAACCGTGGAGTAGTTGGAAGAACATAACCAAGTTCTTTCCAACTTTATCAAATCATTATTGACAAAAGATAAAGTTTTGTATCCATCTCCATTGGCTACTCTCCCACCTCCCATGGTTCTCACCAATATGGGGTTCAAAGTATTGAAGACATACATAAGTATTCTACTTATGGGAAGGCTATTGAGGCCATGGTGGATGAAATGATTATAGTAGGTTTTAATTTCATTGACGGAGCCTTCAAAACCAATGAGAAGGATATCAATTTGCAGCAAAAACTCAATTCCTCAATCAAAGCCATAGACAAAGAGCTGAAGGTCTAGAGTGGATGTATTGTAGACCTCCGTCTAATGTGCCAAACTAATGAGAAGATCCTTTTGGTCAACAATGTGTTTGATGATTCCAAGAGTAAAATTGTCGAGGAAATGGATCTTTAACATTGAGTGGAAGATAAAGGTTCATAAGGAAGTGTTAGGAGAATTGTGGAATGTATGGAAAAAGGGGAGTCCTTTAAAACTTTTGTTTTTCTACCTTCAAAGATATCCACTGCCATCTTCAGGATGAAACTACAGGTGTTTCCTTCTCTCTTCAAGAAATCAAGGCTCAGTTTAGAACCTTTATCAAGGGTGGTCTGTTCAAAGAAGATTCATTTACTAAGGAGAAAATGAAACACATTTTTCTCTTCATTCATATATTACCAAGGCTAATAAAGAATATCTTAAGCATACCGAGTTTGATAAAGATATGGAGAAATGTCTAGGCACATGGACACATGTTACTTCCAACACAACAATTCCAAGAGGCATGGAGATAGCAGAAGCATTGAAAAGATTCGAGACATCAAATCCTCAAATCAATGGGCCCTCCTCAGCCATAATCGGATGTCTCTACTTCTTTCTCTCCCTTCCTTAGTTCTTCTGTTATTTTGTATTGATAATCTATCTTGGCATTAAAACACTTTCATGATATCAAAGTTCCTCCTCAGAGTAGACAGTTGTACATTTGTAAATAGTTTGGTTGCTTGCTTTCAATAAGGGCACCTCACCCATTAAAGAGGAGGGAATTTCTGTCCCCTGATTGTTGCTTTCATTAAAGTCCTATTTGACAACCAACAATGTACAACTTGCTCGCCATGGTTCCCTTCATCCTCAAACATGAAGTTTGAACGATCAAAATCTTCTTCAACATTAGAGCTTGAGGGGGATGAAGTGGGAGGAATAACTCAAGGTTATTCTATGGCCTCGCTCCATAGTTGCAGACCTCTTAAACATTATTGTCCTACTCCATCATGGGTTCATCAATCAAATAATACCCTTCAAATGAAAGAAAAAAATCTTCAATGATGCTTTCTTGATTAAATGGCCTCAATGTGATTTTATCTCTCCCATCTTCTCCTCTTTAATGGGACTTATAGCCAATTTTTCTCCTCCTTAACTAGTTTTTAGCTTGGATAATATAATCATCCTCTTTAGAAAAAATGTCATTATGGACACTACATTCGAGAAAATAGATTTATGATCTTCTTCCTCTTGTCCTTGTTCTTCTTCCTCGCTACAAACTCAAGCTCATCCCCCACTAGATCTTCAACCTTGACCTTCATTGTTGGCTTAACCATCAAGGGGATCTTTGTAAACCAAAATTCAGTTTCCCAACTCCCGAGATTGTCTGTTTTTTTTTTTTTTGGGATCCTCTTCTTGTTGTTCACCTTGGCTTGATTCTTGAGTCTCTTCCCAACACGGGCTTGGGTAAGAAAGAGGAGTGGCGGGTTGGGGTTCAACTAGATTTGTAATTGTTTGTTGTGGAGAGGGGAGTGGAAATTCTTGTTTTTTTGGAGCGAATGACTATTTGGGAAGAAAAGGGGCAAAAGAATTGGGATGTGATGGAAGATTAGGAAATGGAGAAGGGAAATCATCAATTGGGGCAGTAGATGGGAAGCTTGACTGTTGATCATGCTGAAATGATGGAGTCTAAGAAAGAGAAAATGAAGGACAAGGAGTTGGTGACTGACTTACCCATTGACAAGGTTGTCTTGTGTCCAACTCATAAGCCTCAATCTCCTCAGTCCATTGTGTAAGTTGGGGCAGCATTTCAATCATGAATTCAATCTTCTCCGAGGGTTGTAATGTCTTGGCATAGGGTTGGCCCATTGACAAGGTGCCCTAAAGAAAATTATGAATGCCTTCATCTATTAAGTAGCGCACTGAATGCACCATGCTAGCCTCCATTATTTGGATCTTCTTCAATAGATCAACATTCTCCACATAACCGTCACCATTGTATGCATCCCCTATTCTTGATAAGCTCCATGGCCAAAATGGCTTTGACACTGCTCATATGGGTAAGCATAATGGTTCTAGATCTGATCATAATGTTGATTTGGAGGAGTTGGGAAATACATTGGAGGTGGACTGCACTACTATAGGTGTGAATTCCATGAGGAAATGAAGTCATGATTGCACAACTTCATGAATGGTAGAAGATGAAAGAGATGGAAGAAAAATGGATGAAAATGGATGGGGAAAGGTCTACAACTTCAGAGATGGGTTGTTGACTAGATGGAGTCACTAGATGTGCTTGCATGTGCCTCAAAAGGCTGAATCCTAACAAGAACACACCAACCTGCTAAGATGAAGTGGTAAGGTGCTTCAGACCTATCCCACCAAGCGTGCCAAAACTGTTAGTGTAGAATCACAACACCCCGAATGGCCTCGGATCTAAGTGGGGTATTTGGTGTGATTACACAACATGAGACCATCTCTCAAGCTGTGGGACTTGAAAACTTGAGATGGACCTCCAGAGAAAGCCAATTCTTGCTTCCTAATCTACTTGCCACAAGCTACTCCAAGACAGGTAGAGTCTAATATATCCTAATCTAACCATTCCAAGGGGACAGAGAGAGAGAGAGAGAGAAAGGGTGAAAGAGATCCTACACTAAGCGATGATACACCAGAAAAGGAAGTGGCTGATAATGGATCAAAACTTCTTAAAATGGAGAGAGGTGAGTAGACCGAGAGGGTGGACAAGATGCACCATAGACTAGAGATAGATTTGACATATAAAACCACTTCAAACCCATTAAAACAACTCCCATAACCTACAATGGACATTAAAAATATACACAGTATACCCTACAACAATGAGAGGAAAGAAGAGATAATAAAATAAGGAAGGATGCACAAAATGCATCACATAACATATTCTATTACTCCATGAGTTTACACAGTACATCATTAGTGGGAAAGAGGCAAGAAAATGCCATTGCACAGAGCCGTGAGAAGTGAATTAGAGTCCACATTTTATCCTAGGGAAGAAAGAGAGAGGGGGAAGAGAGAAAGGATGACCAACCACTTGAAAAATACCCCTCTTTTACAATATATAGAATGAATAAGAGAGAGAGGAGGCAAAATTTGAATCTTGCTTCAACCACTCTAAGATATGCATTGAATTCTACCTCTAAAATCTCAACCACCGACCCTCAATTCCCCTTGAAAATCAACCTAAAATCTTTCAAGTCTATCTCGATTGTTTGTTAGGCATGTTGAGGGAAGAAGAATGGCGGATCAAATCAAATCAGATCTGGTAGTTGGAGTAATTGAATTAAATATCAATGGAATGCAATATGTTTTCCTATTTTTATCCCATGAAAGAGTGCTAAAAATAGTATTTTATGTTTCCATGGCATAGAGGATGTCGAGACCTTTCCAACAAGTCTTCTCCTACCCAAATTCGAGCTTCCAAATAAAGATATGGCTTTCTAAAGACCAAGGTCGCAGGTGCACAATATTTAAAGAGTTTGTCCATACTGGGTCCACGTGGTAGCCTCACGCATCTTGAATATTCGGCTCCTTCCTCAGTGCCCTTGAAATTGAGCCGACCGATACATGGAAGCTTCCGCAAGCTCCTCTATGTTCTTTGTATTTTTCATGAGTTCCTCCTACTGGCGCAGAGACATTATTCTTGACCTGAGACACGTGGAGGCTTGGTGCTCATTTTGAAACTAACCCCGATTCTACTTTTGAAGTTGCACGGTAGAGACTCATGGAGACTTCCGCTAGCATTTGGACTTGTCAAGGATTCTCTTACCTTTTTAGACTCTTAAACAAGTGGCAAGATGGCACAATTTTAGGGATGCCCTTTTGAGCCATGCCTTTGAAATTGCACTAATACGACACACGGCACCATCTGTTGGCTCTCTATACTTAGTCATTTTGGCCCAACTTTTTCCCCCTTTTGAATTGGGACACGTGGAGGTCTGGCACTTGCTTCGGTCTCTGGCTCTAGCTTCTCCCTCAAGGGGCACCATTTGGACACATGGTAGCTTTCACGGCTCTGCCCTAGTTTGACTTTTCATTAGTTAGTGAGACCTTTCTTTGACCCCTAGCTACGTGGTAGACTAGCGCTCATTTGATAACCACCATTTGGACCCAACTCAAGAGTTGCACAGGAGAGACATGTGGGGATTTCACTAATTCCTCCATACTTAACCAATTTGGGCTTGCTCTAAATTATTTGTAAAGCCCAAAGAATTTGATCCTTTCTCTGTTTCTCTCTTCCAAGCCTCTGGTTTTCTCCATTTTCAAGTTTACTGCATTCCGACATTTGTCGGATTTCAAATTTAGGCTCATTCGACATAAACGCGCTCTTAGAATTCTTCTTGTGAGAGATCGGGTTTGATCAATTTTTCCAAGGGGCAAAATTGAGATAACAACTACCTCATTGGTTCCAACTCATTCAAAGAGTTGAAGATGGTGTGTAGAGACTCTCAAATACTTTTTTATATAAGTGTTAGTGTTTTAAAAGTCAATATCTTAATTTAAGAAAAAATGTACCTTTTTAATAATAAGTTAGACATTTTAATATTTTTATTATAATACAAATATTAAACATATTATTTCTATAAAACAAACTTTTCCATTTCAGTTATAATTAATTAATATTAGAATATTTTTAAAATTGTTATTATCTTTATAATAATATATATCTATTTTATATTTGATAATTTTATCCTTCTATATATTTTTATTAAACTTTAATTCTAATTTTATGTTCTATTAAAGTGTGATTTCATAAAATTTAACAACTTATTATTTTTTTCCAACTTCTTTTTATATTCAATGTGTTACTCTTTTGAAACGATAAGTATTTTATATTTGTTTTTAAGTTTTTATAGATTGTGTCTATAAGCCCTATCTTCAATCCAAATGAATTACTTCTTTTATTTGCTACATTTCTTCTTCAATATTGAGAAAGAAACCACCTCTGATATTCAGTTTTGAAATTCATTTCCCAATATACAGTCCCAAAATTGGAAAACCCATGAGAGATTGTAATAAATTTGAAGTAGGGCATATTCAAAACTGATTTAAATTGAAAGCGTGGTAGGTTCCACAGCTAAGTGTAAAGGTTCCAAAGCTAGGTCTTTTGATGGTGCAGGTGTTTGGTAAACATGAATTCTCCATAGCCATGGGAATCAAGAATAAATCCAAACCAGAAGATACCACCGATATTATTGTAGATATTAAAGTAGTGGCCGCTTTTGAGCATGCAGGATGGATAGGGTTTCTGAAGAAATTCTTCAAGTATAACGACAAAATGGTAAGATAATTTGTTTTGAATTTGGAACAATTTAAAGCTAAAGTGAAAGTTTCTATAATTCCTATTATTTTTAATATAATTAGTCAAATATCGGGTATTCTAATTTCCTAGAAACCAAACCCTACCAAAAGCTATTTGAAAGACCTAGTGAAATTATTGTGCTAAAAGGTGAACCCGAACCCCATTATATTTTCAAATCCAAGAAATTCATAAATGGAGTAAGGATATAAAGCCTTCCCAAACCTTTTGACAGAGTAGCCTTTTGGGTAGTTAAATATATCACCTGTAATGGGAAGTATGGAAGTTTCGGGAAGGAGGTTGTTAAAATTTTAATCCATTTGAAATATGGAAACACAAAAAAAATATTACATGATAAACCTCCCTAGATTTATGTACAAATTTGTTCATGATATGGCCCAATAGTATGCATGGGGTGCTGACATGATTAGACATCATGGTTTGGTTCAGTTAGTATATGAGCGTCAATTTATCAATAAGAAAAATGGGGAGGAAGCATGGATGAATAAAATATACCCCTTATGTAATCAAAATGGGAATCTTAGCCCCTTTTACCCCTAAAAAGGAATTGGGAATTGGTACATCAAGGTAAAGCAAGAAGAAACAATAGAGTGCGGTGTGTCAAAAAGGAGAAGAATTGAAGTGACTTAGGAAGAAGAAAATGTTGAGGTACATGAGGAAATTGAAAGAGTAGCTACTAACATTCTCTACACTATGATGGTTTCACTTACTCTAGGAACTCAACTATGCGAAAAGGAGAAATCAATGATTGCAAATGAGAAGTTAATAGGATAATTATTTAAAGAGGTGAATGATTTCTCCATGCCCATAAATGAAGAGGATGATGTTGCTTTGGATAGCTGAATTCTGAAGAGCAGCTTGCATCTTGGAAGGTAAAAGGAAAATATCCTATGATTGAGGAAGAAGGATATCCAACTCATGTGGAGTTGACATCAGAAGAGGAGAAACAACAAGTCAAGAAAGCTCTGTTTTTGTCAAGAGCAAAAATTATCATAAGGGAAAAATATGAAGAATTGGTTTTTCTCAAACTCAAAGTGGAAAATAGGAAAATCATATCCTATCTCTACAAAATGAGCTAGAACAGCTAAATACTGAGATGGAAAACAAGGATAAAGAGTTAGAATTATTAAGACATGACTCAAAAATTAAAGATAGGGAATTACAGTTGAGAAAAGAACAAGATGATGTTAGAGAAAAATAACTTATTAGATTGTAGTCAAAAGTACCTACTTCTCTAACAAACCGGATTAAGAAACTCAAAATGAATTATATTGCTTTCCAAATAAACAACTTTGGGATGATACTTGCAGGAGATTGAATGAATTGAGGGTAATGAATTGGGAGTTAAAGGTTAAAATGGAAGAGGAGAAGAAGCAAAGGAGAGAATGGGAAGAAAATTTTTATAAGGAAGAAAATGCTAGATTCAAATGTGTAGCAAAAATTTAGGTAGCATGCTTTTGGTTGAAAAATTTCTTACATGTAGGAGACTTCATGTATACAATGTTTTCTTGGAAGAACAATTAATCAGATGGAAATTGGGACAACTTGCATGTGTCCTCCCACATGATTTGAAAGATGAGAAAGAATTCATGGCTTCTTCCACCATAGACACCCCCGCACAAAATAACCTTCTTTGTGAATTTTATTTTTGTAATTATATGTTAAAAGATACAATAGGGTTCTTAATAAATTTTTATATTAGAGAGAGCCAACTTCAAGCATTCATTTCCACACTACAAAACCAAAAGCTTGGGATTATAGAGATTTAGAACATTTGATAAAATTGAGCTTAGGTTGGCCTCTACATGAGACCTTAGAATTCATGTACATTTGCATTAGTTAATGACTTCAAATCTATTTCTTTTACTTCCAACTTCAAAGAACATTATATTTCATATCTAGAACAAAATATTACAGATTTTACCATATGAACAGAAACACTTTAGCCAAGATTTCTCTTCTTGTATTAAAAGGTGGAACCACGTTATTGTACCCCTAAAGAGAAGGAAATTGATCTCTCTGAAAAACATAAGGTGGAATTTGGGAAGATCTAGAGCCATGCAACAATAAGTCCCCAAGTCATAAGCAAAGAAGGATGTATATGGATTCGCATGAGAACCAGGCCCCCTCCTTCTCACATCTATGTCTCCATGGAAAAATGTAGAAGATCGCGATCCTGAACAATTTGATAGGTTTTGGCAGAAACAAATGTTGGTTGTGGATTTAGCACCACAACTGAAAATACCGGGAAATTCAAATTCAGATTTTTAGATTTATGTGAAAAAAATTACTCCATGATCTATGACCCCACTTTTTTTATACCAAAACATAGTGGGTTATTGTAATTTTTGCATTTTAGTTTCATATTTTTTAGGGAATCATAATAGAAAGATAATAGGTTATTGTAATTTTTTTTAATTCCTTTCATGAAAATATCATTTAAGCAATATTGGCTATTGTGTTTGATTTCAGCAAAGTGTGTTTATTTCCCACAAGTGTGATGTAATATAATGTAGCACCACTCAACTAATCCTATGCATTCATTATAGTAAGATTACTTTCATTCAAAGGAATTCCTTGTTTTGGATGTTTTCTTGACTATCTCTATGTCACAAATATGTTATTCCTAACCTTATACACCTTAGAAGTATTCACCATAAACTCTACCATGTCATGTGAAGCTTATACAATTCAATAAATTTCACAAGTTTACCAAAACTTCCATTATATGGATCTTAAGATAAGGACTATAACCAATCTTCAAGTTTCAAGGAATTTGTAGACATCACAATTAACTCTTGAATTTCTCAAACACCTTATGACTCATAACTATCAACTACAATTATAAATATTTTACCATACTAAACTAACTAAGGGTTTCCAATTTTGTTAACAACATGGACAATGACACTGACTACCCTAACCTAGAGGTTTCATATCCATTTACATCCCTTAAAGGATCTCAACTAGAAAATATAGATTCAAACATTTTGAATATTGAATTATTCTTCATGTTGACATCATGTATGCCAAATACTTAACAAGGAGTGACCTAAAATATAAGAGCTACAATTTCACATAAGAGGTCATATTTTAGAGCCTCCAATCCATAATAGGCTTAACTCCTAACTAATGTCCATATCTTCAATCCTCGGTAAAATAGTTTGAAGTTACCCAGGTTTGGTTCTAGAACTCATTAAAATAGTTTAAGATGGTGTGTAGAGTTCAAGATGATTTTTCAAATGTACAACTAAATGACACTCATTTTCATATTATTTCTACTCTCAAAATTTCAAGCTTGAACCTTATCTTGAAACCCCACTTTTAGGCTTCCTAGCCCTATTGCATTGTTCTTCTTAGCTTATTTGAATTTTTTTTTGAGGATTCAAGGCATAAAGAATGTTTTTTAAACCATACATTAAGGGTTAAATTAGGACATTTTAAGTTACAATTTTGAATTCCACGTCTAGAGATAATATTTTGGAGCCTCCAATCCCTATAGGTTTAGCTTCAAAAATAGTGTAGATAGCTCTAGAACCTCGACAAATACTTCCGAAGTTACCCCTTTGGTTCTAGAACTCATTCCAATAGTTTAATATGGTGTGTAGAGTTGAATATAGATCTTCAAATGTACAATTGAATGTAAAGGAGTGGATATTAGGAGGCTACAACTACTCCTTTTACTCAAAACTATACTAGAACTTCTTAATATCTAATTCTTGCACAAATAGTTATTGGAGTGTTTAGGAGGTAAGAAAAAAACTAAAATATTATGTAACTTATCTCATGAAAATCAGGGAACTTCTTAGCTTAGCTAATCCACCTTAACATGCAAATCATGTCATATATATCATGTTATAGATTTCTTTAACAATCTGGCCTCATACCCTTCTTGGTGGATTCACCTATCTCTAAATCTACACAGGGGTCAAGAATTTTTCTTCAATTTATGAGTAGTGAATAGTACTTAAGAATCCATTTCCTCTATTCTTTCCTTATTCTTTCTTCTATACAATCTCTTTTCTTTCTAGTTCTCCATCTTTAAGATTGTAGCTTATTCCTTTCTACCTCACTCAACATGCTCTTGACTCACCCACTCCAACTAGGTAATCCAAAATCTTTATCACTTAAGTCATATTCTATCATAGCTAAACATACATCATTTATAGTGTGATTATCAATATAAACAATCACAAATCCCATCTATCTACTACAATAGTACTCAAGGAAAGTTATTGTACACTTCGATACAATATTTTCTTTTTGTATGCATTAGAAGATATAACAATGGTAAATTCAAGTATTTCTTAAATAATTTTATCCTTATCTTCTTGATAACTCTATTATTTATGAGTACTCAAGAATTTAAATCTTGAATTTAAGGGAAATAGGCATTATGTTGATACACCATACAACTTCAAGCTTGTTATATATTGCCTTCACGGTTTAAATGTGGGAAACATGTTACTTACCTTGTTCTATCCATTGATAATAAACTTCACCTCTTTTTAATAACACCTTAAATCATGATTCAAGGCCTTTAAGTGATGAAATTCATCAAATTACTTGTCTACTTCTTCATATATTTATCCCTCATGGATGTAACATAGAATCATTCTACATCCTATCAATACGGCCATATTCTCCTTTAGGTCTTGATTTGGGCTCCAAATATTCTTTCATAGAATTCAAGATGTAATGAGGTCACTATTATCACTAAATCACATCATCGTTATGTTTGCACAAGTGCATATAGTTGAGTTCATGGTGTAATTGGATAACATGGGTACTATCTCCAAGTTGTGGGACTTGTTACTTGAGATAGACCTCCAGAGAAAGCTGGTTCTTACTCCTAAACTACCTGCCATAATCTACTCTAATGCAGGAGAAAACTATCTTTCCTAATCTAAATTTCCAAGGGACCAAGGAGAGAGAATGCATGAAAATTAAAGCCTACACTAAAGTGGTGATACACCAGAAAAGGAGGGTGTGAGAGTAGTCTTCCAATGTGTGAAAAAATAGAAGTAAAATGCATACTAGAAGGGGTGATAACAGTTCTCCACAATCTGTAAATGCATTCACAAAAATATTTCATACATGAAAAATAATAAGGAATCCTTGCAAGAGCATAAAAATAGACCCAATATTCTCGTAATGAAGGTTGGAAGGGGAAGAAGAGTGCAATAAACACAAGAGCGGAAGATGCATCCACAAACTTGTATTTTATTGCTTCATGATATGCACAATTCAATCTATTACAAGATAAGGGCCTAGATCACCATACAAGGAGTCCACTAAAAGCCCCTGAAAAACATTGGCTTCACAAAGCAATTTTGATAGAGTTTTGCTACAACAAAAACTACCCCCTATTACAATGAGCTTAACACTCCAATTTAAAGAAAAATGAGAAGAGAGAGAGAAGGGGAAAATGGAAATACTGAAATCTGTCCTTAAACCACTTGTAAGATGCATTAAATGGAGTGAAATGATTTTATGTTACTTGAAAAAGTCTCCCCATACTATCCCATGTGTTGTAATAGAGAAAGAATGATGACCATGCCTCTTAATTGCACTTTCAACTACCAAATAAAACACTGTCATGAACCCGGCCAAGTTTTATGGAAAAACCCAACCTATTTCTCATCAAATCCTGAATTTATTGATTTTTTTGCTTTGGGATCAAATCCATGATTCTAACGGTACCGATTTTGTGTGATTTCATTGGGAAATGCAAAAGTTATGGCCTTTTGAGTGCGGCGGCTATTTTGGGTCTCCATGCGCATTTTTGTCATTTGATGGGAATGAGCATTAACTAACTAGAGCTGAATATGTTTCTTATATTTAAATATATCTAGCCTCATCAAATTTAAGAAATCTAATTTTATGAGAATTAACTAACTGAGAGGACGTTGTGCTCATTTTAGAAAGTCCACTTTTATGAAAATCGGAGCTCAAGTCAAAAGTTATGGCCGTTCAAAGTTCAGGAGGTCAAATGTTGACTTTTCCTTTGAATTGTGGGTATTGCGGAAAAATCAGGTCCGTGTGTCTTGGTTTTCTAAGACACATTCTTCTGCATTGGCCGATTCGGGCTTCCTTGTCCCTACGCATTCTCCATTGACTAGGCCATGAGGACAGGTTGACTTCGCATCGGCCGCATCCACTTAGCTTGGCTCCTTGTGTGGTGATTTCACCTTTGCACATCCCACATGTCCTACACATAATTTTGTATCAAATTTCCTAGATGAAAATCTTCATGCCTCCTACAATAGATTGACTACGGTAAAATCAACTTTTCACGTCCCGCATGCCCCAATGTCCCAACCGTCCCCATGGACTACAGGACAAAAATGTCTAATTTTTTCGATTCCTTTGTATTTCAGCTCCAAACCTGGTATGACGAACCTTGGTACAATCTACACTGGTATGACCCATAGCCTCCAGGACCCACAATGCTTTAAAACAAGCCCGTGACTTCATTTTTGGATTTTTTTAAATTTTTTTCTAACTTGTTGGATTTTTTCCTTGGATGGGGAAGTTAGAGAGAAACCAAAGGGACCCAAAACATGATTTTAGGCCTTGAATCAATCTACTTGCTTGGGACTGAAGAATTTGCTACATGTTATCAAAATTTACCTCGAGGGGTGAATTTTGGATAACGATCACTAACACTTTGGTTATGCTTTTAGTATGAGTTGTGATCTATTAGTCAATACTACATAACAAAATAAACGTTCTTCCCTCTCTAACCAAGATTGTTCCACACTCCAACTTCACCTCTTGGGGTTATTAGTACTTATTTCCTCTGCATCTTCCTTCCCATGCTTGGTCCAAATATGAACTATAATACAAATGGAATTATCCCCATTCAAATTTAATCAAACATGCTTCAAGCATCAAATAATAGGAATAAACTTCTCAATGAATGGGTCTAGCACTTGTACTCCCTCTTCTTCACTATTCTCTGCCCAAGATTTCCATAGCTCATGCAAGCCCAATTCTAGGCCTTAAATGTAATTTTAAGGTCTTCATGGTATGATTACCTATTCTATAAGATTTTCACATCATTTTTAAGATGATAACAAGCTTATATCTTCTGGGTTTACAACACATCTTCCCAACTTCCTTCTTTTATAACACTTTCTTGACTCATACAAATTATGATTGAACTCCCTAACACATGTAAATCACTTCCATATTAATAGTCAAGTTCATTTTACCAATTTCATGTTATTGAGGGTCTTGGATCCAATTTCTAAAGACGTCTTAACACATTCAGTTAATAAAAATGCACAATAAAATCAAATCATGCTTAAATCATGCATTTCCATTATAGGCATGACACATACACTCTATGAAGAACTTTTCCGAGGTGTGAGTGGATCAATAACTCCAATTATATCCATTTCATATTGAAGAAATGATTTACAACATAATATCTATACAAAATTAACACTTCTTCTCCAAAATTCAACTTCCTCTACCCATACTAGTCATATTTCTTGACCTCTCCGGATGGAATTTGAGCTCATATCCTTGTATCTTGCTATACTTAGCTGCATTTTCCTTTATCTATACCTAAGAATCTTATTAAGGATGGATAATCTCAACTATACAATCCCAAAATAAGGAATTGGTTAGTCAACCATGACCTTTTACAACCAATGTTGCTAATATAACATATTTTAGACTCTATCAATCCTCCTAATATGAGATAATGAGGATAAAATAACTCCTACACACCTAGACATCTAACAATAACCTTATTTTTGCTTAACACTTACATTTACACTTGCACACATGAAATTTATATCACAAATAAAAATTTCAAACCTTAAGACAACTCATAATACCTTTTCCTTGCCTTTTATAGGATTATTCAAAATATATTATACTCTCCAAGACATGAGGATGATTCTCCTTCATCACAATCCTAAGGTACTTGCAAAAATTATGACCTTAACTCTTTATAGCGTTCTTCTATTCCACTTATCCACTTTTAGGCTTACTAGCCCTGTCCTACTATTCTTCTTAACTTATTTGAACTTTTTTTTTTTAGGATTCAAGGCATAAAGAATGTTTTTTCAACCATATATGAAGGCTTTTTGGGACCCATGAAGTTACAAATTTGAATTCCAATTCTAAAGGTTACTTCCTTTGGAAACTTATCTCTCAAATTGGCCTTCCACTTTGATTACTCCACAAAATCATTTTGAACATTTAAAATTCCTAATGTAGGCACTCATTGAGTTTTCTCATGTGTTTAAAGTAACAACATGCTTTAAGAGTCTTCAACTAATAAGATTAAGCCATATCTTCCTAAATCTCTGATTATGAAATCAGGGTTTGAACTCTTAAATCCTCATGTGTTTAGGGAGCTTAATGTAGTTTAGTATCAATGTTTAAATTTATCCTCATAATTTGATACCATCATTCCAACCCTTAATAATAGTCTCCCAAAGATATTTCAATGCATCTTGACCCAGTTTTCATAATTACATCAGGCTTCATAACTACACAATACAGTCTCATGTAGCAAGATGTAAAGAATAATGATGTAAGATCATCACCATGAATCATTGGAGTATAAATGATGTCTAAAAAAACCTATGAAAGGAACCGCGCATATGCAAGGACTATCAATTTTTTCTATCTCCATTATTATTATTATTGAATTCTAAATTTGGATATATATTGTCATGGTAAAAGTAAAAACATTGTAACCAAGGGTAATAGGTTGATTTGACTAGGTAAGATTTGAAATTATGGATTGAGTAAGTATGAAATGAGGAGTTCAAATGATCTCGAGAGATCAATCCATAATGGAAAATTCTAGCATTCCAAGGTAGGTCTGATTGTGCATGTTGAAAAGCCTCATTTGATTACATATAAAAAGATACAAGGAAAGGAAATTTTGGATGAATACATTCAAAGATAGTATACATGAGTTTGGGAACACTCCAACCATGGTGATGGCTGTCAGTATCACATGAATCTAGGTATGAAATCTTTGTGTTTCCATTACATGGAATAAGTTAGGAATACAAGAACTAGGAGAGTCTTGGGAAAAGTACTAAGAAATCTAATGAAGACCAATGCTAGATAAATGATGAGAGAACCTAGACATTTGATATGATTCTTACAAATGGATAAACCAAATGTGAACCTCTTATAGGATCTATGTTCAATACAACTAAGTGGTTGTCAAATGCATAGGACAACGATCTAAATATAATAAATAGATTGATCTTGGACTGCATGATAGTGTAGTACATGTATGGAGAATGATTTTATGGTCTACATAGACGGAAAGTCTAACTTAGACTAATTTAAATGTACTCCCAAGAAGGAACTACCTAAACCAAATGACTAGCATGATATGAGAGCAAGGTTGAGTAAAATATGGACCTAGTATAGTATAGAGAAACATAAACATGTTGGTTAATGATCCTTTATTACATACATATGGGAGAATAACATGGAAGATGTATTAAATTTCATCTCTCCAAAATATTGGGGTAAACTCAATATCTAACTCGTATAGATCATACATGTTTCTTCATCTCTCAATGTTTGTGGGTTGTGATCTGATATGCAGGGAAGGTAAATCATTTAATGTCATGATTTTTCACAACTTTAACAATGTTCTTGTATCATCTTGGTGGTGTACTTGATTTGGTTAAAGGGATACATAAGTGGAGTGAGAAGGATCACCTTATATAAGCTTTAATCTTACAAGAATTGTGGATGATAACATAAATTGCAAGAGGTAATGAAGGAGAAATTTTCAAGGTCATATTGCATTGAGTAGGGATCTAGGAATTTTTGGATGCCTAATAATAATCATATCATTCTTGAAACCATTGTATTGAACCTATAGCACAAACCAGGCATACTAGATGAAGGCTTAAACCTAGATTTAAGACTAATGGCCATGAACGGAATTAGCTGAGGTAGAGCGGTTAGTACGGTGAGTCAAAATTGAGGGTGTGAGTATAATAACAAGGATTAATTTTTTTGATGGATTAAAGAGTCAAGGATTGAGGTGGTACAATTGGAATAGGAAAGGGTTGTCAAGACAATGATGGTGGTCATGAATAGTACTTAAAGCATTGTTCTGTCGGAAAAGTAGCACCCTAGGATTTGTACATTATAAAACCCTACTTTTGACTAACATGGGATTGTCTCAAGGTGTGGGACCCTTGCAATTAAGACAAACCTCCAGAGAAGGCTGGTTCCTGACCTATTCTAATGCTAACCTACTCTTAAACTATCAATTCCAAGGGACGAGAGAGAGAGAAATACATAAATGTAAATCCTAAACTAAGGGAGAAGATAACACCAAAACCATAATAGAGATTCCTAGTGAGTGAAAGTGGAGGGAAATGGGGAGAAGAGGGAAAATAAAATTCCACAGTACCAAAAACACATTCAAACCTCCAATTTCATGGAGCACAACAAATTTAAACCTTGTAAAGGAATACAATATGCACAATATACTTGCAAAATCTAATAGAAGGTGAGAAACACAATGTAAATCAAGTTAGGGAAGGAAGAGCCACAAAACACTAATTTTATTTCTTAAAATGATGAAAAATCCATTATAATATAGGCACAAATCAAGATCCTTCACAAAATGCATAAATTTGAGGCATGCAGCTCACCGAAGTGCTAGAATAATTTTGGCAGAGTTCCTTTACAATTTAAGAATACTCCCCATTTCAAATGAGGGGAATTTACATACACATAGAGAAAATGAGCTACCAACCAACATCCTTCTTTAAATTCCTTTAATTAGGTATGGGAAGCCATGATGGTTCACATTTCAATGGTACTTTTCTTACACGATGAACAGGGATGCCTAACCTCATTAATCTGTTTTGAGCTACCTTGTATGATATCATTAATGTTTGGTCATATGTGAAACTCTTTGTTGTCACTTGATGGAAACCACTAGCTAACACACAACAAGAATGGAAGAGTCACCACTGATGAGGGAAAGACGTGTTGCATGACAAGAAGATATGTTTTCGGAAGACAATGAGGGAGGTTGATGCGCATCAAAAAAGAGGTTAATGTATGACATGAGGCAACGCTACCGTGCGAATGAGAGGATGAAAAAATGGGGAAGGTAAAATGATATGCATCAAGGAGGAAGGTTGATGCATGGTAGGAAGCAAGTGTTAATGCACATTAAGGAGAATTGTTCACATGTAAAAAAGAAGAGGGGAATTGACGTGCATCAAGGAGAATGGTTGTGAATAGAAATAAGAGGGGCATTGACACACGTCAAGGATAATGGTTGAAATGTGACAAGAAGAGGGGCATTGATGTGTGTAAAGGAGAATGGTTAATGCACAATAGAAGAAAGGCATTGACATGTGTGAAGGATAATGGTTGACACATGAAAATAAGATGGGCATTGATGTGCATCAAGGAGAATGGTTGACATTTGAAAATCCATACATTTTTCCATCTTGACCATTAATGCAAATCCTACTCCAAATATTCACCGTAGAAAGCTTGTAAATTGCTCCCATTAACTATCAATGCCTAGACTTGTAGGTTGATCCATTTTGCAAGAGGGGTGTAAAAATGGATAAGAATTAGTGACGTATGGGGTGACCCTCCTGCTAGATCTGAAAGACTAGTGATTTTGCATCCATTGGGCATGGATTCATTATGATTTCTGAAATTGGTCTAATATCTAAAACCTCTTGTTTATCTGGAACATTGCTGAGACATTACTTCATCATTGGATCTTTCCTAAAACTTGAAAATGCAATAGCACAAAGCACAACCATCTACAAATAGCAAAATCATACATATCCCAAAATGGGACATGTAGAGACTGCACAATCACTTATCTAAAATAAAACCTAGCTACAATAGAAAAATGTGCTACAAATACTTAGAGGACTTATAAACTCTAAGATAATCACATTAGTAATAATAGTTAAGATAGATGCCATTGACTGGAATCTGCAATTCTTCTTTGTCCAACTTTGTCAATTGGAAAGCATTGTTTTCTTTACATCCTGAAATCAAGTAAGGGCCACTCCATATTGCATCAAAATTGAAGTTCCTTTCGGGTTTAGCTCTGTCTGCATCCCATTTCAGAACCAGGTCTCCTTCTTGAAAATTTATATTTTTGGCCTTTTTGTCAAAACTCATCTTGATTTGAGCTTGGTCCTTCTCCATTGTTTTCATGGCCTGTCCTTATCTCTTCCAACTCCATGAGCTCTGCATAACTGACTTCCATGGCTAGAAACTTGAACAACTCCAATTTTTGATAAACTCCAAGGCTGGTAATTCAAGGGATATTGTATCCTTGCTTCCCTTCTCAAAAAAATATTATCTACAAGCACATATGTGATGCAATGAAGTTTGAAATATATCCTTTTGGATTTACTCAATCCCTAAAGACTTTCACCCATTTGAAGAAAATATACAATATCCCGAGTCCAATAAGGAATGGGTATACCACCTGTAGCCTGTTCTTGATTATCTTACAACATCATAACAACTTCTACCTCCTCTCTTTATTCAGCATGCTGGTTAGAAGCTAGTTGCTCAAACAACCCTTTCCCCAAACTAATTTGGTCACATTTATATCAATATCATACTCCATGACCTTGGTTATCCAACCAGCTCTCTTTTCATTAAGGTCCTTGTTCAAAATAAAATATTTTACACCAACATGTGAAACTAATAGATGAATTCTATTATTTGACACTAGATGTCTGAATTTCTTTAGACTTCTAATCACAGAGAAAGTAAATCCTTCTCAATGAATGAATATCTCAACTCATAATCCTAAAGGGTTTTCCTTAAGAATGTAATAGGCTTCTCAAGTCCTTCTTGATTTGGTTGTACTAGTATGGCAAATATTGTACTCATGCTTCCAAAATGGTATAAAATGAAGTCCTTCGAGAAATATGGATTTATGAAGGTTAGATCATGTGAAATGACATGTTTTATAGATTCAAAGATTTCTTTTCCTTCAGCATTCCATTTGAAAACCATAGATCTTCATTATCATCATTGTTACTAGCTTGAAAAGATGGGAAAATTTAGGAGAAAATCTCCTAAAAAAAAATAATTTTACCCAAAAATCTTTAGAGATCCTTCTTGTGACTTGGAAATGACAATGCTCGAATGGCTTCTACCCTTTCTGGATCAATTTCCAACCCTTCCTTAGACATGATGTGGCCTAAGAGCTTTCCTTCATGAGCTAAGAATATACACTTTTTCATATTCAAAGACACTCCAAATCTCTTGCATCTTTGGAACACTTTTCTAAGGTGAAAGAGGTGACTTTCTACATTCTTGGAGAATATTGTGATGTTATGTACATGTATAAGAACTATGTTATTAATCATCCCTTTGAATGCCATATCCATTTCCCTTTGGAAAGTGGCTCTAAAATTTGAAAATCCAAATGGCATCTTCCTATAAGCATATGTGCCCCACTTCATGGTGAAGGTTGTCTTGAACTGGTCATCTTCTTTCACCATGATTTGATTATAGCCCAAGTAGCCATCCAATAATGAGAACCTTTCAGAACTGGATACAACTTGCAGGATTTTCTCCATGGAAGGAAGTGGGTAGTGGTCCTTAAGAGAGGCCATGTTCAAGTCTTGGAAATCCACACATAACCTGATTTCCCCATTCTTTTTCCTAACTGGAACCATATTTTCTACCCATGAAGAGTGCTTGATTGGAAAGATGATGCTTGCTTCAATGAGTTTGTTCAGTTCTCTTTTCATGAGAGGCTTGATATGAGGATTAACTAGCCTTTGTTTTTTTCTTGATGGTTTTAGCTCTTGAATCCAGTTTAATCATGTGTTGTGCCAGCTTAGGATTAAATCATTTCAAATCTTCATAGCTCCAAGAAAACACATATAGAAATTCTTGGAAAAGTTGTATAAATTCATTTTTTCTTGTTCAATGCTTACCTTGCCAATTTGAAGTGTTTTTCTTTCTCCAACTGAAATTGGCTTTGAATCCTCACCTTTGACCTAAATGTTTTCTCTTTCCCTCTAGAACTGATCATTAGGATTGAATATTGAATCTAGAGTCACTAAACCCTTTGGTAGCTTATTTGTCCTTAGTGAACCACTTGATCACCATATTGTTGCTCCAATTTCTCTTGATTTTTAACCGAGAACTCGGCCTCCCCTACAAGAAATTAATGATATGTTGATCATTCTCAAATACCTATCAACTCGTGTTATTGTCTGACACAACTAGCCTCACAATTACATCAATATGTGGCTACACTTTATCTCTTTTAATATTTTCCACAACATCAAATGTTGCTCCAATTGCTACAAGCCTATTCATAGCCTCATTCTTCTTCCTTGGTATGGCTTGAATATTGAATGCTTAAAAATAATCAATTTGATCCCATACTAGATGCTTGTAGGCTTTGAATAGTTCATTATTAGCAACATGTTTTCCCCAAACCTAGTTGACAATTAACTCACTATCCCCAAACACTTGCAAGTTTTGTATGCCCCTCTTTCTTGCCCAATTCAATCCATGTATCAAAGCTTCATACTCAATGGTATTATTTGAACAATTAAATTGAAAACGAAAGATGAGTAATACTTCATACCTTGTTCTGAAGAGAATATGCAACCAATCAAATGATAAGTAGCCTCTAATTTTGATAGTGAAGTCTCTTGACAAGCTCACTGTAAAGAGTGGTGGCAATTCAATCACTGATATATCTGCTTTCTGTGACATTAGGACATGCGTATAATGTAAGGTTTAAACCTTTTATGATCCCAACAGTCCCCACTATTTTCCCATCTAACTATACCACTCCTTTGGAATCCAGGTCATATTTTAGGCCCAACTGATCTGCAATCTATTTTGGCACTACCAAACCGCTAGGCTCGATTTAATCATGTAATTTTTACAAGGTTGTTCCCAATAACTAAATATATATAGAATGGAGGAGGCTTCATGTTTTTACATTGATGACCTACGTGAAATATTTCTTTTGAAGCTGCATTAGTGAGCACCTTCTCTTGATTTTTGGACAAATCGTTTGATGTTGACCAATTCTCCATATCTTCGTGTAATAAATCTTGTTGGCCCAAAATTTTCAATGATTCCCACATAGAAATTATTACATTGGTATTCTTAATTTGATCAATAATGTTAAAAGGAGATGAATTCTCCATATTTTCCCCCATACTTGGAATGAATTTTGTTGTGCATGGGCTACTATAATCGCACCTGAGTTGGCTTAGACAATAGTTTGGGCTGATTTTGAACATTTGGGTTGCACTTGGATTGCTTATACCCCAAAGTGTGATAGAAGGCTGAGAATTACTTGGATTAGATGAATTCCCTTCCTCTATATTCCTCTTCTTAGACCTCATGTTAGCTGCCACACTTTGAGAAGGGGACTGATTTATTCCACATAAATCCTTAGCTTTCCAATTCACAAGTGTTGTTTCATTTGGAGTGCTTACCTATTGTTGAATTTCTTCTTGGTTTGGTTCTTGAGGAACACCCATTGTAGTCACCATCAATGCTTGATTTAAAGCACCATTGAAGCATGTTGCTTGATTATGTGGTTGGCTACATGGGAAACACCATTCATATTCTTGTGCTATGTTGTTTTGAGTTAGAACCAAGGCCCTAGATGTTGAAACTACATTAGGGTTATATGCTTGGAATGGCCTAGTAGCTTGGGGTTGTCCTTGGTTCTGGTTAGCATCTTGAATAGGTGGCATGTTTGGCTGATATGAAGGTTTATTAGGTTGGAACTGATGTACCAACGTTTTTCCTAAGTTTTGTAATTGTTTCATAACCTTCTCGGAGTTTGTTTGAATGACTAGAAGAAGAAGTGGATGATTCTTTTGAACTCTAATTTCTTGGAGTGGGGATGGGGGATATTATAGATGCATGATTAGGATTAAGATTCCCCATGTCCGAATAGAGAGGCATGTGTGGCCTAGGTGCAATTTTACCGGATTGAATTAGGAAATTCTCAGCTCTAATAGCTATGGCATAGGTGTCTGGTAGGGTTATTCCCCCATAGATTGTATCATAACATATATATCAAAATTTAGAGCTTTAATAAAATAGAGAAATGCACCTTCAGTTGTTGGTCTAACCATAATTGGGATCCTTTCCCATGTTCTTTGGAATATGGAATTGAATTCTATCATCTACTTAGTTGGTGCCCTTTTGATTGTAGTCATCTACTCTAAAAGGGATAAGTTTTCAGCCCTCTCCCCAAACTGGCCACAAAGAGCTATGCACAATTGATCCCAATTTTGAATCAATCCTTCTCCCAAGCCTCTAAACCATTACAACACTTTTCCTTTGAAATAAGAAGCCAACAACTTGACAACATCCATCTCGACAATCTCATGTATGGCATAGACATTTGTAATGTCTTGAATGTGGTCGATGGGAGTTGTGTGATTTTCTCCATTGAAGTATGGGATATTTTTAATGTTGTTATCAAGACCAGATTTTTTGCATTAAAGGAAAGTGGACTACTACCTATGAAATTTTCATAGGGTTTTGGAGGTGGCTGATTTGGTGGTTTTAGATGAGCCATCTTGAGTGGCCTGAGAACCCTAGTCAATTAAAGAAAGGGTCTTCCTAGTGGAGGTGTGGATAATGTTCTATTTTGTGGAGATGGAGACCTTTGAGTTCTTCTTCCCCTTCTTTCTCTATCTGGGGATAAGTGTAGATAGAAAAATAGCCCCTCTTCTCTAGTTCTTGACCTTGTTTGGATTCTTCTCATGAACTTGATAAACTTGGGCTGCTGAAACCACTAGATTTGAATGATGGAGTCACCATATGTGTTTGTGAAAAGAATTTAAAAGGATTTATATTTACCAAGAAACACACCCAATCTTGATAAAAGGGAAAATATTTATTGGGTACCACTTTGGGCATGCTAGAATTTTTATGTCGAGAAAAGTAGCACCTAGGATTTACACATTACAAGACCTACTTTTGACTAACATGGGATTGTCTCAAGGTGTGGGACACTTGCAATTAAGACAAATCTCTAGAGACCGACCTACTCCTAAACTATCAATTCCAAGGGACCACAGAGAGAGAGAGAGAGAGAGAGAGAGAGAAATACATAAATGTAAATCCTAAACTAAGGGAAACGATAACACCAAAAAAGAATAGAGAGATTCCTACTGAGTGAAAGTGGAGGGAAATGAGGAAAAAGAGGGAAGATAGAATACCACAGTTCAAAAACACATTCAAACCTCCAATTTCATGGAGCACAACAAATTTAAACCTTGTAAAGGAATACAATATGCACAATATACCTGCAAAATCTAATAGAAGGAAAGAAACACAATATAAATCAAGTTAGGGTAGGAAGAGCCACAAAACACTAATTTTATTGCTTAAAATGATGCACAATCCATTACAATATAGGCACAAGGAAATATTCCTTCACAAAATGCATAAATTTGAGGCCTACAACTCACAAAAGTGTTGGAACAATTTTGGCAGAGTTCCTTTACAATTTAAAATATCTCCCTTTCAAATGAGGGGAATTTACATATATATAGAGAAAATGAGCTACCAACCAAAATCCTTCATTAAATGCATGTACGTAGGTATGGGCAGCCATGATGGTTCACTTTTTAATGGTACTTTTCTTGCATGATGAATAAGGGTGCCATACCTCATTAATCTGGCTATTGAGCTACCTTGTACAAAGATATCATTGATGTATGGCCGTATCTTAAGCTCTTTGTTGTCACCCAATGAAAACCACTAGCTGACACACGATAAGAAGGGAAGAGTCACTACTTGACAGGGAAAGAGTTGTTACATGACAAGAAGAAATGATGTCGCATGAAAGCGAGGGGAGATCGATGCACGACGAGCAAAAAGGAGGTCGACGTGACAAGAGGTGACACCGACATGTGAGGAGAGGGTGGAGGAAATGCTGAAGGTAGAATGGTGTGTGTCAAGGAGGGAGGTTGACACACGATGGGAAAAAAGAGTTGACATGCATTAAGGACAATGGTTGATGCATGACAAGAAGAGGGGCATTGACATGCGTCGAGGACAATGGTTTATGTACTAAAAAGAAGAGGAGCATTGTCATTTGTCAAGGAGAATGGTTGACACATGACAAGAAGAGGGCAATTGACATGCATCAAGGAGAATGGTTGATGCCCATAAGAAGAGGAGCATTGACATGCGTGAAGGAGAATAGTTGACACACGACAATCCGTATATTTTTCCATCTTGACCATTAATGCAAATCTTGCTCCAAATATTTGTTGTGGTGAGCTTGCTCACTGCGAGATACCTTATAAATTTCTCCCATTAACTATTAATGCTCAGACCTGTAGGTTGATCCTTTTTGCAAGGGGGGTGAAAAAATGGATAACAAACACTTTTCATTGCTTATATGCTTAGAAATCATTCTTAAATGTTAATTAGCACAAATTAGGTGTATGTAAACAATCAAGGTTTAGTAGAAATATTTCCTAAGGAAGCCTACGACTATATGGCATGATGTGCATGCTAAGGTGGATTGGATGAGCTAAGAAGTGCATAAAATACTTAGCATCTATGTTATTCCAAATCATACCATCAACTTCCTTACACTATCCTATACATGGATTGATTATATAGTTCATTGAAGGGATTTGACAAGATTGCTATTATTAAACAATATTCATTAACAATCGATCTCACGCACATTATCAAAGAAGAGTGTTAGATCCAACAACAATATAATTTCTAAATGCATGTAAATATAATTTCTAGAAGAGAATACCCACATAAATCACAAAGAAGAATCCAATAGAAACTCAATGAAATCACTCATCCAATCTAAAAGGAAAATACCAATTCTTCTTGCTCTAAAATAGAGCCACTATTTTACCTTTACGGATTCCTTCATAATTATTAATACTTATTCTATCTTTCCTCCTATCTCCATTACAATAAGACTTCTCCCTCTCTATGATGGATTACACTAACTCGCTTCTCCTCACTTATCTATTTAAATCCTTCTTTCTTTTAACTCATTCCTTCGTATTTATCTCAACCCTAACTAACTTGCCTCATAAATTTTCACACACAAAGAGGATGTTTTCCATTATTTGACACTAATTAATCTTTAACTCACTCCCATGGCATGTATTCACTCACCTAACCTACTAACATACCTTTACAATATTATCAAACACCTTTACAGCTTGGGATAAATGAAGGTTTCTCGATTCATGTAACAAGAAACATAGTTTAAGATAAAATCCGCTCAATACCCTTGTCTATAGGGTTCAAGCTTATTTGGAATGATCCCATTTCACAACATACACCTATTTAACAATAATCATCATGTTATGGCATTATCAAAATTTTATACATGTTGGTGATTCATTGAATCCATATAGGCTTATATGCTAAAATAGTAGAGATAGATCAAGAACATCAAAAGATAGTTCCCGTAGTTAGTCTCTTTGGTTCCGATTCATTCAAATAGTTCAATATGGTTTTCAAAGTTCAAGGTGGTTTGTCAAATGTAAAACTGAATGACATAATGACTTAGTATTCTCATATATAGATGAACTATGAAACACCCTACCCTTCAGGAAGATTCTTGTGAGTTCCTCCACCCATACATCAAAACGACAATATCTTATGCATTCTTACATTCCTAATACAAAATCATAGAACTCCAAACTAAATCTGATCACATATACACAATTCCTTCACATAATTCATTATGCATGCATCATTTTAATGATAATATACTATCAAAATGTCAACACATCTTATCAAATAACATAATATGAGAATAATTCAAGATGCTTCAGAATATTAGTGATGTCTCTAATAAGGCTACTCAAACATCTACACAAGTTCTACAAGCCTCCATCTCATTTATTATTACATAAATTTAAAGGGTTTTATTTCTTATAATAAAAACAAATCCACTCATAATTCTTTGATTTAAACATCCTCCTTCGAGGAACTTGACATAGAGCATTATTTGCAAGATTTCATTCATGATGCTCTAAGAATCTAAGATTCAATCTCCTTCATATCTCGCATAATGTGAGTTAACACTTTTGATGTAAAAATAGAGTCCTTAAACATAGCATTTACAATAGTAATACTTAAATACTACTTCTAGAACATGTCGATAATCCCCTCATCAACATCTCGTGAAAAGAATTTACTTACCCATAAAATAGAACATTCTAACTTAGAGGCATTCAATATAAATGACAAAGCTCTTGAACAAAATAGAAAAACTTCAAAGATTAAACACTAACAAGGATAAATATTAATTTTCACATTCAAACAGAAAGTTCCTTTAACTATATTATCTTGAATGAACTCTAACTCTTAGGCGGACTATCCTAGAAGATGGAATGTTTTATATTTCTTAAGGAATATCAATACGTTTAATTGCAATCACATCAATTACACATCTATGTATTGATTGAAATAGAAGAGTTTAGAAATCTAATGTAATAGTAAGATCCATTACACATGATAAGATTACAAAGATCACAAAGTTAGAGTGAAAAACATATAGATTTATTATTTCTCTAAAAAATACTAAGTTTTCTTCATTATAATATTAAAAAATTATACCACTTCTTGGATTTAATGTTACAATATTACAAGGCTACAATATTACAAAAATACCACTTGTGGGTTACAATTTTACAATATTACAAGGCTAGAATATTACCAAAGAATCAATTCAGGGTTACAATAGTAGAATAATCTACCACCTTTGGCTTACAACACTACAACATTACAAGGGTACCATATTACAAAAAAATTACAACACGGTCTAAGATTACAAACATTAATTGAAAAACCTAGATTATTCCTTAAATACTTCTTGAAAACCTTCACACAACATGAAAATGTTTGGATAGAATGAGAGCATTCAATTAAAATTTGTCCATTTATAATATATTCATCCAACTCTAACTGAATGTGACACATTAGACCACTTGCTTTGAGACTTCAAAGCATGCCCCTCCACCATATAAGTTGTAAAACAAAAACATATACCAACATTATCGATACAAGATCATTAAATATATGCATAATACAATAAAATCCAAATGTGTAAAACTCATAAAGCACATAATACACCATTTAACATCATTTCTCTTAAACATGATGATGCATTATGAAAAAATATTCTTCATAATCATAATAAAACAAGACTTTGTAGTCCACATAATAGTAAAATACCCTATACTTAACATTATTTACCACATAAACATAAATACCTTCAAGATGCATTCAATATTCCAAACGAGAGGTGACGATGTGGAACATACATTTCAGTTGAGGGGGCTATTCTGTGAATCACAAAAAATAATTAAAGCGTCTTAAACTCCAATGAATACATATTGTAATCACATTACATTCATACTCACCCAAACTCGTAGCTACAACCTCACAAATTTCTTTGATTTCTATACCGCATTGTTTTTGTGTTTGATTGAGATGTCTCCTTCCACAAGTTGTATCGAAATGTATAAACCTTGTACTCTTGAGCATCAATGTTTAAATCTCTAGGCACAGTCTCCTTTTTCTTCCTCTTTTGATGTTTCCTATTTACATTGAACCATGGCCACAGCAGGTGGTAGAAGTCTCATTTTCACTAAAATTAGGAATGAAAACAAATGGAAATGAACTAAAGTATTGTAAAAGATTCTTAAATTGTTGCACATAGTCTCCAAAAGTAAACATTTTTTCATCACTATTTGGCACCACGTCCAACAACGATTTCAAAAACTCTTTAGAATCACTCGAGAAATTGCAATGCATTTCGATGGTTTTTGACATGTTGTTCATGACTAAGGTATTGTGTTTCCTATTGAATTCCTTCATCGTTATCAACTATCACCAAAAAGAAAATTCATTTAGTAATTGTGATATTGTTTATATATAAACCACTATTCATTTATAATATATTATGTATTGTCAATCACAATGTGTGGTTGCTTCGATGGAACATCTTCGAGTGCACAACGCATTCAACTTCTTCCGTAACATGGTCATCTACAATGACAAAAATAATTTTAGAGGATGTAAAATGAAATGTTCTAAGGATAATATTGGTATGAATTAGTTGAAATAATGAATCGAAAGAAATCACCCTCATAATTGAAATTTGGATCCCTATTAGATGTACTACCCTCATGCGTCCACTCAAGTGGTCACATCTTCACAACATGTTTTTAGGTGTTTCCTTTAGTATCCTAAGTATAGTCGCAAAAACATAAAAAAATTTAGGTGAATCTCTCAACAAAATACCATCGTTCCCCTAGATCTTTGACTTCTAACAATATAAGACCCTTAAATAGTATCGCTTTTCACAATATTCACTATCTCATATTGCTTTGGCCCTTTCAAAGTGATAGTTAAAAGATCTTTCTCCTTCATCTAATTTGTCAAGAAACTTGATACTTTTAATTTCATCTTGTGTTTGTAATGGATTTCAATTCAAACACAAATGTGTACAACAACTAATTCACTCTCGTTTTCATCTCTATCTTTGAACACACAAGTATCAAATGTTCAAGAAACAATGGTAATATTCTATGGATGCATTTATATCTTTATTGGCATGGATAAATTTCCAGTAGAAATTATTTGGAACATAGCTACATGTGGAAATAAAAAAACCATTACGAGACAGACTTAATAATTATTGAATCTACATGTAGCTATGTAGTTACCACTTACCAATACATCTATCCAGCTACCAAGTCTTTCTAAAATAATAGATAAATGCATTCTCCTCTTTGAAATCCTCCATGAACTCATCGATGAGGAAAAAGGTCATGTTATCATTGTTGTTGATGGCACACATGATGCCATCTAGGCTCTAAAACATAACCAACCCCACCTCCTTCTTTGTATATCTATAAATACATTTTTTGTGGCAATAAGTAATACAAAACACTAAAATGTAATACAAGCCTCTAAATATTACAATACAAAAGTCAAGAAAATCAAACCCTAAATATTCTTTAGCCAGTGCCCTATGAACATGCCATATGCATAATAAGACATGACAACCGGATACATCCTTGATACACAAAATAACATCGTTAGTGATGTAAATTATGTTCAAAATTTATAGATAAACCTATTAGTAAATTTGTACATTGTATCTTATTTCGAAATCCGCATCATTTGTAATGAATGCATTGACATGCCAATCCATCATTTTCCTTATCCCCCTCGCATATGCTTTAACAAGCAACGCATATATATCATTGAATTTATTACGAGACGAAACTACCCATGCAACATGCATGCCATCCTATTTCTCATCAAAAACTGGAAGATTTTAAAATTGGTACTGATGCAAATGTGTACATAAAATTATTGATATTATGTGATTGACTTAAACAAATATATATAAACATAAATTATGCATGTAAATTAGAAAATAATGTCCTTACCCTATATTTATTAGTTGAGAACATAGAATCCATTACAATGATGGAATTGTGAGAAAGATGAACCATCATTTTAAGCATCCATATTATTTCAAGGCCCATAATGAAAGGCACGTCGATCCCAAATGGCCTCTTGATAATAATAAAATTTATCCCTTTTAGTGACATTCCACAAATTGATACTAGTGGTGTCGTGTTGGTAATTTTGGGATCTAATTCTCTTCACCCTCCTCCATGCATTCAACACGTCTTTCCTAGTTAATTACTCATCTATTTTGTTGACAAGATTTACCCACTCAAGATTCATGTAGTGCCTTTCGATAATGGTGTCAACAAGTATACCGGTAATAAAAAGAGATTCAATGTATTTCTTACATTCATATGCTAAATTCAAAGAAAAACCACTTCTTGGATCCAATCTTGTGTCCATTACGCCATGGAAAAACTCACTTTGTTCTTATCAATGTGATACGTAGCATTATATGTAATATTTTTTAGGTCTAGTGTACCAAACATAAATTTCACGTTTAAATGACATTGGTATCCACATATTTTATGAAACCTCCCAATTCTTTCATTGGAAGGTGGTTTTTTCTGTTATCGTCGTGTCCGTAAGCATATTGGAAGCTGAAATAAAAGGAAATGCATAATGACATCAGCTACGGAAACATGAAAAAATGATAGTAATATATGTAAACACTATTCCTATGGATGACCTAACATAAAGTTAATATAAACAAACCTCTGATACAAAATGGTAAAATGTTGTGGTGTGTCTCCATCTGGAATAGGGTAAACCCTACTTTTCTTGCATATGAATTTCTTCTTGAATCTATTGAGGCTGATTTCATCTTTAATAAATGTATTGAGTTGTGCCGGAGGATTTCTACATAAATATCACCCAAACCATTGTCTTCCCAATCGGTGTCCATTCAAGATCATCTTGAGAAAAATGTGGTTTCCCATTTCCCATGTCCTGAACATCTAGGGAAAGCAATTGTTCGTACTTTTTCATTCGTGGCATCCTAAAAAAAAAATGTAAACAACTTTGTATAATTAGTAAGCATGGTGAGAAAATTCCTAACGGGGAACTTAGTTAAAGAACTACTTGTATATGGATGAAGAAGGATCTAGAAGGTCAATATTGGGTAAAATTTTACAAGTTTAAAAACTAATAAGTATAATGACTTGATAGAGTCCTAAACATGTTGTATATAAGGTATTTAAGGTGTAATAGAGGTTGAAGGTAGTGAAAATGAAAAATTCTTATTTATCCCTAGTAATCCTAAGAATTTGATGCAAGAACATCAAGATAATAATATGTCATAGGAACATAATGTCTATTTTAGTATATTTTTATGATAAGACTAAGTATCTTTTATTAACGAAGTCAATGTAAAAATAAAAGTGATTATGATGAAGTTTTAGGTGTGCTAGATGTGGAAATTTGTTGTTATAAGACTAATTAATGCTTTTCTTCAAGTGTATCTATTGGCCTAGGTAAAACTATTACCCCAAGTATTCACTTTCATAATGATTTTTTTAAGAAGGCCTAATTGGCCTAGGGAAGGATATTGATAGTCTAGAACCATACAAAGTAACCCTCCGTGAATGTGATATATGTTTTTCAACCTAATTGAGGGTATCCAAATCATGTATTTTTTGGATTGATTTTTGGAAAAAATCTAAGATCAAACACAATTTATGTGGCTAGATGCTACAAGCTAACTAGGCATTTGAAATGCAAGTACATGTCTGTACTAATTATTTTAACACGTTGTAGTACATTAGATAAATTTTTCAAAGCATGGATAATGAGGAATCTAGCTAGGAGGAGTATATTTATTATGTGGAGCTTGAATAGTCCTCATTAAAATATAATCTTTTTACATGATATTTAAAGTTGGATCTAATTGAAGGGTAACATGTATAGTATGGAATTGAGTATACAAAATTGTATTTAAAATAATGGAAAATAATTATGAACTAGGGAACCATGATAAAAATTATAAAGTGTGTTATGGAATGGCACAAAGAAACATAGGTATGTTTGACGACAATATTGGAGATGAATTGATGTATGTCAAAGAGAAGGAATTATGAACAATAGTCAAGAGTGTAATGAGATCATTAGATGCAAGAGAAAGGGATGTGATGATAGTATATTAGGGCAAAGGCTCAGATGATGTATGGAAATGTATGGTTTGAGGTAAGTATGATTGATACAACTAAGAAGTGTTAAACCTATATAACAAATCGCACAAAAATTTATAGGTAGCACGAGAAGTAACATGTTATAAAAATACTAAGAAAGGAGATTTGAGGTTGAATGACCTTATGGAGAGTGGTAGTAAGTTTTAATTAGTGGATGTAAGGTGTACATACTGAATTGATCAAAACCAAGGGCAATATGGAGAAATTGGCAAAAACAATGAAGGGAGGATAAAATAAAATGGGTGTAGAGTTACATAATGAAAATTTGCAGGGTGATTGTTTCATTTAATTGGTCATCAAAGAGTTTACCGTGAAACTAGATTAAGAGGAAATGTAAGATTAAGAGGGCATAATTTTACTTTGAAAGAATAAAAATACCAACACTTATTCTAGGAGTCATTTAGTTGTGGTATTTTGAGTCTAGGTATTTCAAAATTTGAATAATTGGCTTTCCCTCCAAATGTGCAATTTGGAGTCTTGGAGGTTATTTTTGCTTACTATGGTTTTTTTATAAAATTTTGAAGCCTAAAATCATGTAAGGTGATTAAGCGAAAGAGTAATGAGGTGTCTTAAGTCCATATTATTGTCTAAAAGACATAGTGGGAGTTTATAAGTCAAGGACATGCCTTTTGGTTGAGTAACTTATCATAAGACTAAGGATATTCAAATGACCAATAGGTATGTAGTCTAGAATTTTGTTGGAAACTAATAAAAGGATTATAAATTATGAAATTGTAACTAAATTATGTATTCTCTGATATTTGTTGAATGCTCATACAAATATGATGCGTGCTTGTTGGTAAGGCTATAAATTATCTGTGGGACAAATTATTTACAAGTGTTTTGAAGTTTTATTGTATGTGTGTTGAAGAATCTTAGATGAACTGCATATATTAATTAAACTCGTGAAACTTTGAGTCAATTGTGAGTATGGTGGTATTGGAATTTTTTAAAATACTATTGATACATTGTGCTTGAGAGGAAGGTGTAAACTTGGGCCTAAAAAAATATGTGATGTATTCTCACTTATGAAAAGTGTGATATAAGATGATTGTGCTATGTGAAATGAGTTTAATGATATAATATTTGAAAGTGCTTGCGATAAGTTTCTCATTATGCCATATGAAAATAGTATCAAGGGTTAACCTTGTTAGGAATTAGTATTTACATTGTGTAGATAATAATTACATTTGGTAATTATTATTATATTAGTAATTTGTTATTTAGTTGTTATATAAAAAAACTAATAACAAATGTGTGTTGAGTTGTTTGGTTGTTACAAACAACTCACGAGATTAGTATTTGTTAGTAGAATAGTTTCCTAATTTATAGGAAACTATGTGCCTATATATTTGTAAGTGCATCCTATGTAATGTATCCGAATGAATGTAATAGAATATCATTATTCCGTGTATTAATCTAAATAGTTTTATTGTGCAGATCTGTGGCATTTATTTCATTTGGCATCAGAGCAAAATAATAGTTACGGTTATACCCATATACAAGGTGATCTGCATACACGTGAAAGTGCAACTTGAGTCTTTATTTCCTTGTGAAGTGGTAAAGATACTGTCAAGTCACCTGTGGGTAGATTTTGAGCCCACTGAGGAATAAGATTATTGTGTTCGAAATAAGAAAGAGATTGGGAGCATTCACTGCAAATAATATTTCAAGTTTTTTGAAAAAGTCTTGTTAGTTATTCAATGGTGTTTGGTGAACGCCACATTCATAGACTTTTGTTTTGATCTTGGTGGAACGTAATACCTCAAACTCGCCTTATTTTCTTGTTGTAGCGAACAAGATCTGTGCATACGTTGGAAAAGAGAAGAAACACAGTTTTTCAGTCATGGATCTAACACCTCAACCATAGTTCAGGGATTATCTGCATTCAATTCCCAGTCTACTCATAAATGCTGGATGATTTGATTTGATCCTCCAGTGCATCTGCTTGCCCTTCTCATACAACAAATTCTCATGAAAATTCCTGTAGATTTCACCAATGGAGTTTTGCATCAATTTTTTTGGGAAGTGGTTCCTATCAGTCTTATCTTGCTATGCGGTCAATCTTTTCTCGCGCATAACATCTGAGGGTTAGTAAATCACTTTGAGTGTCTCCTGGTAAATATGTCTACATTTGGTGAATTGGTCGCATTATATGAGATTTGAATATCTTTTGAGACAGTTAGTTCATTGTTTCACGTGTTGAACACAAAATTCAAGCCAGAGATAACAATATATAGTAGTGGCAGATCGGTCAGAGATAGATGCACAAGATTATATATGCTACACATTCATGAATATGACTTCGCATCTCTACGCCTAAACCACCTTTCTGTACTCTTTTCTGTTGGACATGTCATAGCTCCACCCAGAAATCCACAAATCAGAGGAGAGAGAATCCACACAATCCAAGCTTATCGAAATGTTCCATGATTCTGCTCACATCTAGCATGCATTTGGTATTTTTTCCAAGTCGTGTAAGTCTAGTCTTATGTTTTAAGTTTGGTTTAATAGTGTTTATGGATTAGTTATTGTTTAAAGTGAATAAGAGGTCGATTATATCTTTTAAATTTGTATTAGGTTTTTTTGTTTAGATCAAATAGCTCAATCAAATCTTTGTGTCTTTGTGAATTTTCATTTGTCATTGTATTGAAGGTAAAGTCAATTTGGTCATAGTGTCAATGTCAAAAGTCTTGTAGTCATCAAAATTGTGTCAAAAGTGTGAAAAGTCGTGAAAATCCAATCTTTAATTGGATTTTGTTATCGTCAATATTGTTTCCATCATTGATGTCATCTTATTTTAGTCTTAAGTGTTATTTTTTGTTTATGTCTTGTTATCAAATAGGTGATTCTAGGTTGTCATCATGAGTCGAGTCAAAAATTGTAAAAGTCTTAAAAATAAAATAAAAAATCATCACGGACGCATTTTCGGTGTTACCCGACGTCCAAAAATAATTTCTTTCACATTGCGGAGGAGAGACAAAATAAAGTAAAATGTGAAACTTGATGAGCTTCAAAGACATATTCAGCTGAGTTAGCGATGAGACTACTTTGGAGGATGGAGGCATTGGAGGCAAGAGGTCATTCGGTGACCTCTCGTCATCATCACCAATGACGGGGCCACGCAGAAGATGTGGTGGCATATGTATGGTGTGAGTATATGATTTTTAGTGTGGTTTCCATTTTCTCAGTGTGCTTCAGTTTGCAGTGTTCCTGTTTTGTGTGGTATTTGATGGATGTTGGAAAGAGAGTTGTGTTGGAGCGTAGATGACTGTCGGTGATCCTCTAACTGACTTGGTCCTCTGACTGCCATGCTTCATTGGAAGATGGTTAGCTAGAAGAATACGTTCACTAACATTAGTGACCATGTGCACCAACACCTAACTAGCAAGATCCATTTAGGAGTATGTTCTTCGATGCATTTTTCTTCTCAGTATCTATATGAGTGGAATTTCACATTGTGGGGGGGAATACATACCAATGTTCCATTCCCATTCTACACCCAAAATGACTTAGTCAAGGAAAGCTTCCACTGGCAGTGGCAATTTTCTATGCTATTCAAGATCGAGTGGCAGCAATCAATGACAGAGACTACAATTAAGAACATTACGATTCTTATAGGAAGTAATGTGAAATTTTTTCAATATATCTTCTATTGTGCAGTTTTGAGATATGCATGTTGTGTTTCCTACATAATTCCCTGATGTATAAGCATAGTGGTGAACAGTAACACCAAAGTAAGTTAGTTCATGGATCTTGAAAGGGTTTGTGGGAGGATCCAGAAAACCACACGAGGTCGACAGTTGATGAGGTTCCTGTCACATCAAGGTTTGTGGTAAGCTTGTTTAAAACCATGGAAGGAGAGAGCCTTTCTTTTGGATCAAGGTCATGAGTCACAGAGTTGGACATGCCACAGGGGTGAGCATACTGTAGTTGAGTGTGTGGATGTTTTTCTACCATGTAAACACTAAGGGGGGGAATGTTAGGAATTAGTATTTACATTGTGTAGATAATAATTACATTTGGTAATTATTATTATATTAGTAATTTGTTATTTAGTTGTTATATAAAACAACTAATAACAAATGTGTGTTGAGTTGTTTGGTTGTTACAAACAACTCACGTGATTAGTATTTGTTAGTAGAATAGTTTCCTAATTTATAGGAAACTATGTGCCTATATATTTGTAAGTGCATCCTATGTAATGTATCTGGAATGAATGTAATAGAATATCATTATTCCATGTATAAATCTAAACAATTTTATTGTGTAAATATGTGGCATTTATTTCAAACCTTAGGTCTAAATAACAAGAAACAAGATTGTAACTTTTACATTTGAATTTTTGGGAAGAAACATTGAAGGTAGTGGTTATTTAGGCTTTGTGATAATCTGTACATGATAGAAAAGACATAAATAAATCCATGACTATAACTCTTTGATTACCTTCTTGGGTGAAGAGTGCTATTATATTTTATAGTCGTGATAACTTCTTGACAATTTTGAGTTAAGTGTTATTAATAAAGGGAATTTGGAGGTCTAAAATATGTGCATGGACATAGAAAGGGAAGTGAAAACAAGGAATGGAGGATACCTTGCATGATTTGGCATAAACATATCATGAATGAGATCTAATGTGGCGATAATGAAAGAATTTAGTATTTTTAATGGTTAAATTCAAACTTATTCTTTACAAATGGAGGAAGAAGACAAGATTCACAATCTTAGGCCTAAAAGAAGGGGTTAGTTAACAAAGTAAGTATATGTGAAAAGATAGGTTAGCCTCTGAAAATTTAGGGATTTATATAACCCTTTTAAATATTTTTTAAAAATCCTTTCATTATGTTTTTAATTTCCTATAAAATATCATGAGCTTGAAAATCTACTTGCAAAAACCTAGTAAGGCTTTATAGAACAAAACACAAAAAGCGGTTTTGAGAGAGTTAAACAAGGAGATAGAACTCCAATTTTGGGTACACCTTTGAGTTGATATGGAGATGATATTGGAGTTTTAAATACCATATAAAAATTTATACAATTTCATACCCATTAATGAAACAAGCATGCTTTGAGTTGAGAAGCTAAAAATCAAATTTGATAAAAAAATTTGTAAAATGTGGAATTTTATTCTTTTCCTATCAGTTTTGTGCATGGCTAGTGTTTTCTAGAGTTCATGAATAGGGTACAAGGTGGAAATAGGTGGAATAATGGTAAAATACACCAAAGTTGATTGTTGGGATGAAGGGCTACTTGAAGAAAGATGATGGTCAAACGTATAGAAAGGTGATAATGACACATATATGACTTATGAGCTGAAAAGTACATGAAATATCATCATTCTCAGCTAGAGAAGGGAATAATGGTAATAAATAACCTTCCAAAAAGTAAACTAGCAAAATTATTTCTTATACAAGTCAAGATACGAAATTTATGAAACTTGTATGATCTTTCTTATTCAAATTAAGGTGAATTTTATTGGTGTAGTCCTTGTTATAAATGTTTTGAAACTTGTTGTTGCTATGAGTCTACATCGCTTTCAACCATTGTTAGTATGTGCTATAAATAAACTATCACGTTTGCATTAGATTGGTTAGTTAAGGATGGTGATAGGATTTGGGTGGGATTATTTGATTAATGATGGTCGATTACGATGATGTTTGATTTATTAACAATTTAAGGTAATATGATGGTTAGTTTTGTTCACAAGAAATAAACCAACGTGAAATACACAACCTAACTAGTCAAGTGGGATTACAATCAAGCTATTTCTTGCTTTCAATACCATACTTTAGGGTGCCACTCTTGGCTCACCACCTATCTACCAATGTGGGGTTGGCTAGTGAGTGATCTTGGGAAGTGAAATATCCTTGCACAATAGCTTGATATGTGGCCAAAAGGTTGCCTAGAATAGGATATATGAGCTAACTAGGGAGTACCCGATACACCTTGCGATATGTGGGGCCTAATTTATGTGTTGCAAGGATGTTTTCGAGGCCTGAGTATTGGGACATGGAAGCTCTCACTTTACGTCACTCTTAAAATAAGTGAGCACTTATCCAATAATGACAGATCTATAAGAAGTTGTATACCCCACCGGAATGTGGGCTGTGTCTACTTGCATGGAGGTGAATTCCATAGTCACGAGACTTGTAAGACTATTAAAAGTGCATGTATTTCACATCCACATCACGTTTCTCCTACAAAATAAAAAGGAAAGGCCATCCACTTTTGATCCTCAAGATCATCCTAAGATGCGAGAGGAGATCATACACGCTTTACCTTGGGATGAACAAACAACAATACTAAACACACAATAAATATGATGCAATGTACTAAAATTAAATGATATAATTTTGTGATTTCTTCTTCAATATGAGGCCTTGAAAAAAAAAAGCTTAGTAATTCAATTTATAGAACCAAATATCTTTCACCAATCATCCCGCAAATTAAATTGTTAGTATTTTGTAGCAATAATAATATAACTGAATGTGTAGCTAAAATTACAATATTAGTGAAAATTAAAACCATGAATAAAGTATCATATATAAAATCCTAAATTGATGCTTTTATTACATGGGATACTAGGAGTGAAAAAAATGTGGAGTAACAACATCATGTATGATACAACTATTCAAAATATGTGGTATAAAAATGGTTTCATGTTTGCACATATGCGAAAAATGATGCAAACAAAATAATAAGAAACAATCGTGGCTATACACACATAATTATTCTTAGGTTTGTGGTATACATAAATTTTTGTATACCATGCTATGTGTATAAACCCCAAACCTAAAAACATTTGTAAAGAAACATTTGTGTATAATACAATCCTAAAAGCTAATATGTGTATACCAAACTATGTTTGTATACCAAAAGCTAATGTTTGTGTGTGGTTTACACATTTTTCATGCATTAGTGTTTTTAAGGTTTGTGATATGCACACATAGTGTTGTATACACAAATGTGTGTATAGTGTGTTATCCTTTTAAGGGTAAATGTTTCTCTACAAATACATATCTCATGGGAGGTAGCCTTTTACGACATCATAAATGTGTTTTTTTCTTCTAAAATGAAAAAAATGAAATGGGAAATGACATAAAATCGACATAAATTGAGATTTTTTTGCACTATGTATAGTAGTGATTAATCCTAGCACATTTATAGTCCACCTTGTTTACACCACTATCACATTTTTTCCTAGTATGAATGCACAATCCCTACGATTTTGACATGTGACAATAGTTGGGCCTTCAACTTCAATTCCATCTCCTACACCTTCTATTAAGGTTCCATCAACTAAGTTTGGGAGAATCCATGATCCACCAATTTCATCACCACCCATTTCACCCATATCTCTCATTCTCATCTTGTCCATTCGACAACCTTCCATGGCCACAATTATAAATGCTAGTGATCCAAAACAGGAAAATTACTTCAAGATCTATTTAGTGCAACAAGAGAAACATTTAAGAGAAAAAATTACAGTATTTAAGGTCCAAACCATTGGTGTCAATATTCCACCAATTACTTATTTAGATTGGTCTCCTTTCACATCTAATGCTTCACCTTCATAACCCTTAAAGTTAGATAGTGCATATTTTGGTGATTCTAAAATTGTTCCTCCATCTTCCACAATTTTTCCTCCATATATTGCCATTTATTCTTCTTTCTCCCATTTTTTCCACCTTTGTGGCCATAATTGTGTCATCTTTGGCACCCTTCTTCTTCTACTATTTTTTCCTCCATTAGAACAAAGTGACTTTAATGGGAACATCACAATCACTCAATCATAACATCTACATAGAACACTTCCAAGTATGAAAAGGTAAAGATGGATCATCATGTAATTGGAAAAGGTGTAGTAATAAGTGTATGCTCCTCTTGAGGTAAATATTAGACTTAAGAAAGCGTATATGAGCCTAAAGAAGGTAACTATGAAAATATTACAACATGGTAGACACATTACCCTCTTACAAAATGAAGAAAACATAATCTCCTTATATAGTAAAAAAGAAAGAGGGAAAAAAATAATCCACACATTGAAGGTATTTGGGTAGTGATTGATCCCATTTCTATAATCAAGTCATTTAATACGATGACAAAGGATGTGGTTGAAAAAATCAAGGGATAGCTTGCTCAATCGTAACGTAAACTCAATAAGACTCCTAAGTTTATATGAAACTTCAATAACTGCTAAAATATATCTTCCACACATACATATCACTCATCTACAATTTAAAAATCAAAATCCCAAAAATTGAAAATAAATTATAAATACTTCGCAAAATATTACGCTACAAAACATAAAAATTAAGAAAAAACACCACAATTAAAAATACCACACATAGTGTGTATATCACAATCCAAAATACCATAGTTAATATTGGTTGTGTATTTTTTTATCTCTCTTGTGTTGTATACACACTATGCATATATCACAATAGAAAATACCACAGGTGTGTATATTTCGTATGTATTTTTATATCACTTTAGTGGTATATAAACCATATGTATATCATAATAAAAATACCACAATGTCTATATTGCTTGTGTATTTTTATCTCTCTTCTTGGGTATACACACTATGTGTATATCACGATCACAAATACCACGTGTGTATATTGCTTGTGTATTTTTATTTCTCTTTTGTGGTATACAAACCATGTGTATATCACAATCCAAAATACCACAAAGTGTGTATATTGCTTGTGTAATTTTTATCTCTCTTCTATCGTATACAAACGGTGTGTATATCACATTCCAAAATACCACAAAGGTGTGTATATTGCTTGTATATTTTTATCTCTCTTATGCCGTATACAAACAATGTGTATATCACAATCCAAAATACCACACTATGTATATTTCTTGTGTATTTTGTATCTCTCTTATGTGGTATACCCACAGTGTGTATATCACACTGTGTATATTGTTATTAAGTTTTTATGTAATGCCCACATTTTACACACACAAAAACAACAGTAAAATTACCAGGATAAAAAAAATTTATTTACATTTCTCACTTCACGACATGACAAGGGTTCCAAGAAAGAAACTCAAAGACACATCAGATGCTTAGATTATTCATCGACTCACATAAACACATGAAAACACCATATACATGTCAATTCCACAATTATCCAAAAGAATGAATACTAGTAATAACCCAACAACAAGAAAGGGACCCAAGGATTGACAACCCAAACCACATCATTTCCATGATTACATCTTAGTTATGATTAACATTCTAGGAACATTTTTATACAAGGATGATTTTATCCATTTTCCACATACAGATTCTTCAATTCATTTCACATTAAACTTATAATTCAACCATTTAATTTTTCCTTTATCCTTCACAAAAATCTCCATAATTTACATAAGTATTTTCCATATTTCAAATTGCATACAAAGATCCTAATTCTCTCATTCTTATGTTAAGATTATGCTTCCCAAATGCTTATTCAATGTTTAAAATTTACCCTTGCTACACAAGTGAATCTAACGTGATGTCAAGAAGAAATATTAGGATTAAGGGAGATTTAGATTCAAGATAGCTTTTTCCCAAAAACATTCTTCAATCACGGTATAGTTATTTCCCTACCATAGTTATTATAGTTCAATAACTTGTTGAATTCCATTTAGATATATATATATATATATATATATATATATATATATATAATATTTTTGTTTTCTCGAAATTCATCACACTAGGAAATTCATATTCTTTGTAACACATGAAAATGTTTAATTAAGTTATAAGGACTCCAAGAGTGACCTTAATCCTAACCTCAAATATCATTTTCATCTTATATGATATACTCTTACATGGCATTGTGGTCTCATTATTAGCATTGTTTTGTAATGTGAAGGTGTTACAAAATTATTTTCCTAACCTCTTGAAGAGGTACATGATTGGAAGAATTATAAACTATACATGAACCACAAGTGATTAGGGCTCAAGGTAAGATCCCATGTTTCTACTTTTCACGATTTCATATGTGAAATTTATTTTATTCTTATTGTCTATTGGTACCAAAATTTGTTCTCCTTTTCAAGCCAAGAAGCAACACTGATTCAACATGGAGCTTAGAGGCAGCCAAATCATAAATATATGTCATTTTGTAGCTGGGGAGGAGGTCTAATTGTCCCTTTATTACTTGGATTTGTGGAGAGATGGGTAGCACCTTAAAAGGATATGATCTTATCCTAACTATTTTAGGTTGTGCCTTTCAACCAAGGTAAGAGAACCTATTTTGTAACCTCTGTTATTTGAAAGGAGATACAGGTACCCTTATTTTGCATAAATTTTGTAGAGAATACCTTGGGGAAAATATGATCAACACACCAGATCTGACTCTCACGAGTTGTCACTTCCAAATCATGGAGATACTTTCACAACAAGGAAAAGGTTACTAAAGACATTTGAGACCCTATTGTTTCTGCATGTTTTGGTAACAGAGATTATGCATTTGTGTACACACATGAAAATAAGGGTACTATGGGTAGGATTGGTTATTATTAAATGAATTTTGGTGGGAGGGGAGACATGATGGGCTTGACTCACCGATGCTTGAGAGCATATGCAAAATGGAAAGATTCATTCAACAAAATGCCACAAAAATTTAAATTGTTTCCTCAACTAGAATATGTACTTCAATGGAGGCCCAGATTAGCACTCTTTCACACAACCTGTGGGATTATATCATGAACACTTGAGTTAGAGAACCCAATAAAGCACCAATATTTAAACCAAGTCATGCATGAGGTACACCCAAAGGCTTACAGAGAATCTCTATCAACAAAATGAAAAAGAGTGCTTTTAAACCATTTATCCCACTCCCGGATGAAGGCTCTTCTCGAGAAATCAAATTTCATATGCCACTAAAATATCACAAGGAATGAGACCTATGTGATTGGACCCTATTTTGGTACAAGATTGCAATAGAAACAAAAAAACTACTCATATGCATTCAAAGATGAAATAAATACACTTTACTCAAGATTAACACAGAATAACTCAAACTTTGATCAAATTATCAGCAATGGAAAGTTTCCGAAAAATCTCAAATATTTTCAATGGTTGTACACTTGCAACCACTTGGACATAATCAAATTTGATACAAGGAGATATACATGCATCATTGGACGACTTCTCAAAATGGATGGGCTCTATCAAGCTTTTTCTCTGGAGAGAATCGACTGATCTTTCAAAAAAATCCAAACCATTTGAATGAAAATTTTGTTCCATTTATAACATTTAAATAGAGTCCCTTCTCCCCAAAAGACAATAAACATTTAATGCACCGCTTTTGGCTTGATTCTTTCATGATTCTCGAATCGGATCTCCAAAAGTCTCAAGTCCTCGAGGGGGTAGATTTACTAAATGCCTCATGCATTCAACTCCTTGCTCCACTAGATAAATCTTCCTTCAATTTTCCAACCATTTCGCCGCTAATATTTTAAATATGGATCCTTGCATGCTTGGGAGAAGAAAAAAAAAAATTCGATCAGGCACGAAAGTCAAACCATTTCAATGGCGAAAGAAACCTTCCAGATCTTCCCACCAAACTTTAGATATCAACATTAACTTCCTTCTCTACTTGGCATGTAGAAAAAACAAAGAAATCATGAAAAATCACACTTCCAGACGTGTTGCAGAGAAATGGAGGGAAAATCAGATTTCGACTCTTAGCTGTTGTTGATCTTTACTTTGAATTTGGCCCATCCACATTGAGGATTCAAACTTTAAAATAGACCCAAGGGCTTCCTCTAACTTTTTACAACTTTTGGGAAAATTTCATATTTTGCTCCACATCTCCGCCCTTGAAAAAATGGGCCTGACACGTGTCCTAAGGTGGGCCTAGCGGGACCGTGGCAAATTTTGACATTTCACCCCCTTTTTGGAAAAGGGAAACTTTTCCAAGTTTTCCCCAGCTCCGCCCTTGAAAAATGGGCCTGACACGTGTCCAAATATGATTGTAGTGGAACCGTGTTTCCCTTTTTACCTTCCATCCATTTTTTCCCAAAGGGTTTTTTTCCAAATTTCTCCTAAGATTCCACACCTTGACTTTGTTGGACCGGGTAAAACCTTGACTTTTCCCCTTTATTGGGCATGCGGCCATTTTGAGATTTTAATCATTTTGATTTTTAGAGGCAAAAAATCCAATTTTCCTCTTATGGTCCACTTCCCCATCACTTTGACTTTTCAAACCACCACGTGTCACCATGGCACACCTTAAGGTGATCCCAAAAATTTAATACCTTAAACGAAGCGTAGGCTCGCCATGTGTCTTATTCTACCAAACTGCTTCCAACTACATAAAAAATTGTCTAAGTCTGGGCCAAGCAATGGAAGCCTCCACGTGTCCTCCTGCGGGGTCAAAGCGAGACCTTTTCCTTGCCCTTAAATTTGCTCCAATCAAAGCCTGGCGGGGCCATGGGGCAGGTTCAAATTTTTTTCCAAAGTAGCCAAAAAGAACAAATTCAAAAATAGACCCACCACACCCCATCTAATCAGAAGAAGCCATGTAAGCACCAAAAAAACCAATGCGAAATGAGGGGGCCACAGGACCAAATTTGCCTTTTGCGAGGAAATCAAAAATCGATAAGTTAAAGCATTCGCCAGTCATCCACCGAACAACCAAAAGAAGCCATATACCCTATCGATGCAAGGATGTAAATTTGACCGAGAGAAAATGCCCGTCAAATTGTAAAATATAAAAAAAAGATCATTCGAGCCAGAAAATGAAAATTTCTCTAAGGACATAAAGCTTAGAAATGTTACAAGGCTCAAATACATTCTTTAGGGATAAGTCCACTCATTTTCTTCAAGTACTTAGGGTAGAAATAGTAAGGAAGACAAATCCCAACTATGGAGAACAAAGAGAACATGAAAACATGAGTTTTTGAAGGAACAGAGCACGGGGACTCAAAATACAGATCCTTAAGAGATTTACAACCCATGAACCAATTAAAAATGGCCACAAGGGTCAACCAGGCACAACATGGGGAAGGAGAGAATGACAGAGGTCGTAAATCAATAATTTTTCAAAGGCACAAATGGGGCGAGACTATTTTGAGCACCAACATTGTCAAAAGGGCATACCAAGGGATTATGGGACCAAAATTCTAGTTTCTTAGGTTCTCTAAAATTCAACATCTTTCAAATCAATTTCATTTACAAATATTTACTTGGCATTTTCTCACCCACAAGTTAACCTCCTAATCAAGTGAGGTTGTGTTTATTTCAAATTTCCACAATGGAAATGCACTACAATATATTAATTTCAAATTCATTTAACATATATATCCAACATTTTTACCAAATGTAAATCTAAATTGAAATGGTACCTATGATTAAATGCATATTTTCCAAGGCATCCCTAAAACTAGCATCTCATACATATTACCAAATTTCAAATAAATAACTTTACTATAACATAACAATACATAAAAATTTCCTTCTATTAACATTCATAAATTCTAACAACATGTAATTAATCACACCCACATCGTTTTGCCATCTTACTTGTATCCTGCAAAAACATGTGAGCATGAAATCATAGATAAATCACGGCATGAAATCACCCATATCTAACATAATTAATGTTATCTAGTCTCCCATTTAATTTATAATAACAATAATTTACATTTGAAAGAAAATGGTTAGAGATATGTATTCATTTCACATCATTTCGTAGAATCGAGAAGAGAGAAGGAGAAAGGAAAGAGAGAGAAACACTATTTTTGCTAAGGTTAAATTTAACACAACAAACCACAAGATAGAGTTCCAAATAGTTTTTTAGAAGTGTCAACAAGTTTTTGTGGTGGTTAGGTAACTCGATGGGGGTCCTACAACTTCCTTTTTACATTTTCCTTCTGGTTGTCAAAACGTTCGAATCAGGCTCAAGGCTAAGAAACCATTTTCAAACGTTATCTTCCGATGAGAAAACACACCACGGTTAAATTTCTACGTGTCCACCTATATACCAAGAGTTCATATGAAATGATAGAATTGGGAACAAGGAAATGGTTTATGTTTAGTGACTAGTATTATGGGCCCATCGGTCATAAATGCTCTAGTTGCAAATAATTCAGAGTTATCTTGAGGGCTAAGAAAAACCACGTCTAAAACTGATGTTCGATGGATGAATGTGCAACAAGAAAATTCCTACAAGTTCCCCTATATATGGAGGATTCACTAGAGTCAATGGGATAGAGAAATAGAAAGCAATTTTCCAATGGTGACATTTTTTTGGAGCCACCGGTCATAATTGATCCAGTTTGACCTAGTCAAACTGCGACCAGAGGCCTACAAAATGGATTTGTCAAACTCTCAATAAAATTAATTTTACTCAAACTAAAGGTTCTAAGAAATCGTCTAGTATAAATACTAGATATTTTTGAAGGTGGATAAGCCTTTTGTTTCTCAAGGTTCAAATGACAAGCCAATACGAAACCCAACTTTTAAAATTATAAAGCAACTTCCTACAAATATAAAATGGTGTAATAGGGATCCTAGCTATAAATTATAGCATCTTCTTACAATCATTCAAGGTCAACACAAGGATTAAGGTGACTCCTTGCATGACAAGGTACACGTAGGATACTTAACATCTCCTTTCTGGAGTTACGAAGTTAATTTTGAAGCCTTGAAAAATCATGATTTATCTGTTTTAACAAGGGAGTGGTGAACATATTTATAGGGGATCAACTTCAACTTGTCAATAAAAACTTGTCTTGAAGAAATTTAGTTCCATCTCGAAGCTTGTTAGATCATCTTAAAATGAGGGTTTGAGTTTATGTTTGTATACTAAGGAATATTTTAATTGCGCAAGCTATGGTATGACATCTTTTTGTTTTGAAACCAATTTTAATTAAAACTATCAATTCTATTATAATGCTAAATTTTAAAATATTATTTCGCTGTAAATGAAACAATAAAGAAATTTTTTTATAAAGAGAGGGAGAGATGAACCATGCTTGGATTTGATCTACGATACAAGATGGGTGGTTTCCCTGAACTCCAAAAGGCTTCAACTCTCTTGTAGCATTTTGTAAAATAGTTCGGGAGCATCCACAACTCCACTATTTTGCTTTTCTTGAAAGGTTCCAAGGCCTTTTTAAAAAAGAACTTTTGATTAGATGTTCGACCATGGATTATTGTTGAATCTAATTTATATATGATGCATGATGATTGTTGAAGACATTTTATATAGATGTTGACATGCTGTTGGACATGGTTATATATATATATATATATATATATATATATATATATATATATATATATATATATATATATATATATGGATGTTGTTAGGACATGTGATATTTGGATATATTGAGTAGACCGAGAAAATTGAATTTAAAATTGATGGTTATATAGTTGTTGATGAAATTGTAAGTGATATTGTTGATTTTTGGATGTTGTTGTGATTCATATATATTATTGATGATTTTGAAATTATATTATATTCATTTTGGACATTCTGATATGGCCACGAGGCCGAAGGAGGTATTTGTGTTTTACAGGTTAAAATATCACAACAAACATCGGGGATTGGAGACCAACCACATTGGGATTCTAGATGAATTCAACAGGTCACCATGACAACATGTTTTGTGTGTGTGTGTGTTTTTTTTGTTAGGGATTCCCATGGGGGATTACCTTTGAATGTGACCAAGGGGTTTTGTGTATTTTATTAATGTGGTTCCTTGTTTTATTGTATGTATTTTATTAGTGATGTGTCCCTTTCTTTTATTTAATTAAATTGTGGTAGATTAATGTGAGAAAACATATGGTTAAAAGTTAATTAATTAAATTGGGATATGAGAAAGTAATTATAGAAGTTGTTGGATTTTGTATTAAATGTGTAAGAGATTGTGTAAGTATGTTTTGTAAGTCAGATTTTGGAGTATGAAACTCCACCTCCTTGGAAATTCGAATTTGTCCTTGGGGCTGTTTTTTGGAGGCTTGTGGGACAAGTAAAACTTGTCCCATACCTCTTAAAGTTTAATTACCAACCATACCTATGGTTGGAGGGTTGATTTTAGACCCTTTTAATGCATTTTTATAAATCAAGTTGCATGTTTTAATTGCACTTTCTTCATGTTTTAAATTTTGCAGTCCTTTGGGGTGTGGGATTTTTGGAGTGTGTAAGTATATTGTCATATTATTCACCCACCTCTTTATTGTGCATTGGAGAATGAATTTGACTTTTGTGTTGGAGTTGAGGATGTGTGATGTGGCATCCTACATGGATCCACCTCATCCTCTCCTCTTCCCTCTTCTATAAAATTAGAACTCCTTGCTTTGTTTTGGGGTTGTTGAACTTTTGGGAATGCTTCCTTGGGGTGAATTTTCTTGTGATTGGAGCTCTTGCTTTTGGAAGGAGATTGGAGGACTTTGCATGCTTGTTGGTTGCTGATTTTGGGACTATTTTTGACATTAAGAGCTTGTTGTTTTGGAACTTAGACAACTCCATCATGGAGAGGTAAGAGCTTGGCTCTTGAAATACTCTTTTCCTTTATGAATGTGCTGGTATTGTGTGAATGTTTTAGCATGTTTTGTGTGTTTATTGGTTGTGGGTAGACTGCCATAGGAATGGTGTAGGAGAAGGCTATGGGGAATCCATGTGGGGGGATAAGGGAATGCCAGTGGCATCAAATTCTTGTGGAGGGATTTTGGGTTTGGGATCCACCATGGAAAAGAAATAGCTTGCATTTCTTACTTTGTGGGGGCATAAGGAAATATGGGGGGCATAAGGAGGGATTGTGGGGGCATAAGGATATGTGTGATGATTTATATTGGTGGTTTGTTACAGGTGGATACCCAATTCCCATTGGGAGGCATAAGCAGCTTCCCCATAGTCCTTTCTCCTTTGGCTTGCATGATGAAGCCTAAGTTCTATTTTAATGTTTCAATGCAGTTGTAAACTATTGTTTTGTGTTGAACTATGTTTTATTTGAAATGTGCATGTTGAAAGAATGTTGTGTGTATGTTTTGTGGAAGCTTGTTGTTGCCATGAGTTGAATCACACCTTCTATTGCATTGTGGTTGGGGCTCGGGGCCAATGATGAAGGATGGCTTCTCCTTTCATTGGATGTCTTGGTTGGGTGGAGAGCGTTGCCTTTCCCCCACTTTTGTTGTGATCAAAATTGGATGAATGAGAAGAATGCATGTTGTTGTCCTAGAGATGAGAAAAGAAGACAGTTTGACTGTCCCTTGTGAAATAAAATCCCATTGTAACCTTTCCCACTTTGAAGTGGATGAATTTGTAAAATTTTGAAATGGAAAGATGTTGTATTGATTATGAAAGTTGTAAAATTGAAGTGTGAAAGATATATCTACTTTGTTTTATACATTTGAAAGAAAGAAATTTGAAATCTACTAATTGCATTCAAGAAATTGGAAGATGTAAAGTTGTATTCGAAATCAATAAAGGATTGCAATACCTTTCTTCATTTGCATTGTTGTATTGAAATCTGATTTTTAAATGTAATGAAATCCTTGTTTGGAAAGTGGAAAAGGAAGAAACACGTGAGAAGAAATTGTATTATTCTGCCTTGTTTAAGATATATGATTTTGGGAAGGATAGAAACTACATTCTTATTTTAATGTTTGATTGAAGAAGGAAAAACATTTAAGGCTAGCATGGAATGAATTCAATGTTTCATTACATGGAAAAAGAGATAGTTTAATCTCTATTTCTGGAAATGTATAAGTTCTTTTACTTCACTGTATACTTGTAAAATTTTATCAAATATAAATCAGAATGACCCTGCAAGCTATAAAAGACAAATGAAATATTAAATTGAACTTAAGGTGATCAAAATGACCCCAAACAAACTAGAAACTCTTAAGAAATCTCTAAGAAAATCTTTCAAATTGAACAAAGGCAAATTTTGCAGTCTTTTTCTGTCAATTGTTGGAAAATTCAAATTGGAAGTCAATCAAGTAAAATTACCTTCCTAAAACATCCTAAATCCTTCATAGAATTATTCTCCATGTCTATTTGGCATGTTGAGTGGAGGAGAAGATCAAATTGAACAAAATTTGTAAGTTAAAATTTACCTGTTTGCTTTTAAAAAGCTCAGACATTTTCTTAAAATTGACCCTTCAAAACTTGTCAAAATCTAAAATTAATGATTCTTGTGCAAAGAGGGCATCGAGAGATTTCCAGAAAGTCCTCATTTTCCCAAAACCGAGCTTTCTATCTAAAGTTATGGCCCTCTAAATTTTTTCTTTCCTCGGTGGAAAAATTTGGGAAAATTTTCCTTGGTGGGCCCGCGGCCCGAAATGTTCCCTTTGAAAATCCTTAAAAATTTTTTGGAAAAATTTTGGGAAAATTTTAAATTTTCCCCCCCCCTCCTACCCATAACCAATCAAGGGCTACCATGTGGCATGGCATGAGGGGCGGAACCCTTGCAAATTTTTATCCTTTTTGAAATTTTGCTTTTTGGAAAATTTTCGTTGTTACCTCCACGGCCCCGCACTCCCGCCCCCGCCCTAGTGAAATCCCTTCCACGGATGCACGGGCCCACATGTCAAAACTTATCCATTTCCCCCTCCTTGGTGAAATTTCCTCCAAACCTCCACCATCCCCACCCTTCCCTCATTCCTTCCCTGCTTTGGCTTGTTGAGCCACGTGTCCCTGGCGGCGCAATGGAGGCGCGGGCGAAAAAAGTGAACTTTTCCCCACGCAGGAAAATTTGCAAACATCTCCCCATGACATGCCAACCCAAAAAGAAAAAAAAATGGATTTTCTCCCCGCTCGACACGTGTCCCTTTTGGGAAAATTTTGCATCCTCTGGGCCCGCAGAGCTCACCTTGGGGAAAATGTTCACCCCAAGGCCCACCAGGCCCATAACTGGAGTTTTATAAGGAGTTAGGAGGATTTATTTATATCATCGGAAAGGTGAGAAAATTTCCTATCCAATGGGAATGATTTAGGGAAATTTTTATTGTGTTAAGTGTGAGAAAAATCAAGTTGAAACTCTAAGCCTATTAGAGAGTGGGTATGGTGATAATTTACCCCCTGAACCTTATTGAACCTTCTAACCCTAAATTTTGGACCTTGTGACCTCTAATAATTGTTAGTAAAAGAAAAGTATGTTCTAGTAAACTAGAATTATTCTAGAACCTGTTAGTGACAACTGTTGTCTCATAACCTAGTTGTAGACACTCTTAACCGAGTTCTAGGAGTGGGAAGTAAGACTTTACTCTGATGATTTGAAATATGTATTCCTTTCCCCACTATAATTTAACCCTACTCTTGTCTTAGATCTTGTGGAATTAAATACCTTGGGTATTTAATTGTTTTGGGTCCCTTAACCCTAAAATTTTATTCAAGGAATATTTAGCTAAAATGTCAATGTAATCAGTGATTAATTTAATCCCTAAGGAGATTTGAGCTAGGTGTGGACTTATTACACTTGTTGCTTTATAATGTGGTATTAGTAATTATTATAATGGGAAAAGTTATCAGTTGAATTTAATTGTCCTTGAGACTTTGGTTGTTAACTCCTAACACCTTTAAAAAAATTTACTCCATAATTTTGTAACTAAACCTAGGTTGTTCATGGTTCTCAAGTGGGTTGTTTTAGCGGGCATTACACTTGGTATCAGAGTAGTGGTTCAAAAGCTTGGGCCATTGGGCACACTAGAAAACTTGAGACATGAACTATAAACCTAGCACACTTTTAAAAAACTAGAAAACAACCTTGTTTGAAAATTGAAAAAGAAATAAGTATGAAGAAATATTACATTACTCTATTCATTTGAACTGCCAAAATTAAAATCATAATAAAATAACAAGTTGTTTGAGTTGTTGTGCTTCCTTAGTGACATTTTGTCTAAACCCGGGTAACTAAGAATGTCAGATTAAATTGATTTTGTGAACTTCTAGTATAGTGGAAACTTGGTTCCCCTTTGAAAATGTGTTGTTTTACAAGTCCTAAATCTTGATTTAATGGTATGATGCGTTAAGCCCTTTTTAGACCCTTCCTTATTAAATTTTTTTGGAATGATAAGTTGTATGGTGTGATTTTTGTAGTTGGACAATAGTGGTTGTGTTTAGGTCGGAAGAGTTAATTAGAAGTTGTTTAGAGCTTCCTTCCTTCAGTGGTTAGGGAAGAGGGTCTGGTTGTCAGTTTTCCATTTTGTTACCCATATGAGAGGGTGGACACTAAGTCTAGGTGTCGTTTAGGACCCAATCATGTGTATGTGTTCTTGGAACTAACCTCGAGGTAGAGTACCCCTATTGGCGGCCATGAAAGGCTGCGAGTGAATGTGGTGTTAAATTTTGTGTTTTACATTCATAATCTTGTGTATTTTATCAAGGACCAACATCTTATTTTATGATTGGATTGAGAAGCTCTGAGGATCTTTTATTTATTTATAATTCTTGCAAGAATTTTCAAACTTTGCAATGTGGCTACTTAGCCACTTTTATTGATTGCCAATATTTCTTGGACTTATTTTGATTAGTGACTCGGAGCTCATTATGTTGTTGGCTACTTAGCCAAATGTTACGTGATTCTCACTTGCATGTTGTTGAGCTGGTTCTACGTTGTTTGTCTCATAATATTTTTCATATGGGGGTACACCCTAGGTGCCTGGAATGTCTTCTTAGGTGCGTTAAGTTATGCCTTGGTTATGGATGCATGGAACCTTGAGTGTGTCTAAGATCTTAGAGACCCTTTCATTGCTTGACCTTGCTAGAAAAGAAATTTTGTTGTGTAGTGCGGTCTAGAGGGAAGTCTGACAACAGTAGTGGTGGTTCTCTTACAATCTGGTAAGAGCTTGACCCTCATCGAGTAGGAGTGTTTAATTATGGGATTTTAGATTTTGTTAGGATTGGATTGCCTTTTGGTTGACTATAAATGTTGGTGGAAAAGTGTTGTTTGATAGTGACTTTTCATCAATGGCATGTTAAATTGTATCATGGGTTCTTGGTTGCATCATAGAAAGTTTTGACTCATGGAATGTATGCATCTTGGTAATTATGGAAAGATTTAAGCCCTTTTAGGTAGTGTGTTTATTTAAGTGTACTTGTTTTTCTCTCTTGACTTATGAATAAGTCTACCCTTACCTTAAATTTCCTTTACTATGAATAACATTCTATGACCTATTAATCTTTGGGTTACTTGGAAACACTTATGGATGCTTTGGGTCTTTTGGACCTTTCTCTTAGAGATGTTAGTTTGGTAGATCTTAATAGTTAATCTCGATGGTGCTTATATTGTACTTCCTCTTTTAAAAACTATAACTCTTGGCTGTAAAGTCCATGATTTGGTAAATTATTTGGTTGCCCCATTGCATTTGATGCTTTCTAGTGTGGATGTGGTGTCCTTGGAGTAAAGTTGCATTGTCATCTAGTTGCTTGGCTGGTGGTATCTTGTGGGGACATGAGAATTGATTGGAAAACCTTCTTTGGTTATTAGGGAGTAAAATGTTACCACCCTAAACAACAAAAATTGTTAAACCTTAATAGATTCATAAAAGTAAGATTATACCTCTTTAATGAGCCTTCCTTGAAAATTTCTTGTGAGACTTGTGGAGACCCACTAAGAATGTTTAATGATGCTTGAAATTATTTGGTGAATCTTTGAAATCTTGGTGTGATTCATGTTGGTTCATTATTTCCTAGTTCTTACAAAAATTAATGATGTGATTTCTATGATGAATGTCTCTTGTTCCTTTAGAATTAAAAATGTGGTGTGTTGATTTATATCTCTTTCCCATAAAAATAATTATGTGATATGTTTGAACCTTCCTTCTCATTAAAATTTGATTGATAAGATGACTCAACCAAAATGCCATAAAACTATAATTAAGGAGATTTGACCTTGGAACTTAACAAATAAACTGGAGCATAGAAAAAGGGAAGTGATCCTTGTTATACCCTTGGTAGATTATAGAAGAAATAAAAAAACCATGTAGAAGAATAGAAAGGAAACCTTGTCCATCCACCTTCCTTACAAGTAAAATAAATGCTCTCTGCCTATACAAAATGGTGAGACATCATGCCCACCTTAGTGGTGCTCTTTACAACGTAAACTGGTGATGTCATAATAGAAGGAAGTTTGTAACTAAGGAAACATGAAAGGAATGTTCTTAACAAGAAAAGCTATAACTTTTGACTTAATGAGTTGATTTATAAAATGGGTAAAATTTATGTGTATTGAGTACAATGTATAGTTGAACCTATAGTTATGTCACCTACCTAAAATTGTGAAACACCCGGTGGATAGTAATGTGTTCTAGTTGCTTATTACTTCTTGTCCATAGATGTATGTGCCTTTCTTGTGGGAGTTTTGGGTCATCATACCCTTATCATCCATAGCTCGATGAATGTGAGTTGTGGTCCTTTTGGATTGAGACTTATTTGTTGTTTGAGAAGCAACCTCCTTACGTGTTGTCTTGTCCTTGGAGACCTAAGTTATTGTAATTTTAAGGCAACATATGTTAAGGATATAAAATAACTTCTGGGAAGTCTTCTTTCTTCATATTTTTCTTGGGTCACCTTGTTGTTGTTGCCCCTTTTCCATTAGGATGGAAAGTGCAAAATGATGTTATTCACTTTTGATACGATGCACCCTTGGATTGTAATTGGACCCCATGTTACTTGTTCTTCTCCCTAGTGACCTTGAGTGGTCCTTGGTGTTTCTTGTGCTCTCTTTATAGTTATTCCGAGCTTGAGTAGGAAATAAGATAAATAAATCCCATTGTGCTATAATGTATGGTACTTATATTGATATGTTAGTTGCTAGGGGATATATATATATATATATATATTCTTTTGCTAAACGGTTGACTTCTTTAGATTTGGTTGGTATGGTGTGTTTGATTCTTAAAACAAAAGTGTAAAAATCATACTATAGGAAACCTTGTGGTCATGAATTTTCTTAGTATTACCATGAAAATTTGATTGTACCCTCTCGAGATTATAGAAGTGCCTTCCTAGAATAGTTCCTTGATTTTAAATGTTTTGCTGATTTAGGTGTCCTTGTTGATCCACCTCATCTGTGTGATCCTCAAATTGTGGGACCTTGAGTAGATTTGTTCCTCGTGAAATTTGGTCATAGTTGATTTTTTTTGCTAGCCTTGTCTAGACAACGAACCTTGAAATCATGGCTTAAACATGTAGAAACCTTAACTTTTATTAGTGTAGTATGTTGTATTCCTTGGGAAACTTTGTGGTTGTTCTCAAACTCATGGAATTCTCCTTATTATTCCTCTACTTAGTGGTTACTCTTAAGACTCTTTTGAACTCTTCATGTTATATTGTTATGTGTAGTATCTTGGTTGATAGCATAAATTTACTCTCTAGATTTAAGTGTTTGTAGCCTTGCATGCAGAAAGTTTAGAACTCATCCCTTGCAATCTCCCTTCTTCTTCTACTGAATTACATTGGACCAAACTTAGGTTCTGTAGACCCACACTTGTTTGAAGCAAAACAATTCCAAAAGGGTATGATCCTTTCTCTATTGCATTGTTTCCACCTCTGTTCCAGTGACTTCTAGGAGGAAGTCAAGTCTAAGGGGGGGGATGTAGTGCCCACTTCCCTTCGACACTTTTATTACTGATCATGATATTGTGGACTATATGATGGACATTATTATAGTTTTGATTTAGTATGATGTTAGATGTTCGACCATGGATTATTGTTGAATCTGATTCATATATGATGCATGATGATTGTTGAAGACATTTTATATAGATGTTGACATGTTGTTGGACATGGTTATATATATATATATATATATATATATATATATATATATATATATATATATATATATATATACATGTGTTGTTAGATATGTGATATTTGGATATATTGAGTAGACCGAGAAAATTGAATTTAAAATTGATGGTTATATAGTTGTTGATGAAATTGTAAGTGATATTGTTGATTTTCTGGATGTTGTTGTGATATATATATATATATATTGATGATTTTGAAATTATATTATATTCATTTTGGATGTTCTGATATGGCCACGAGGCTGAAGGAGGTATTTGTGTTTTTCAGGTTAAAATATCACAACAAACATCGGGGATTGGAGACCAACCACATTAGGATTCTAGATGAATTCAACAGGGTCACCATGACAACATGTTTTGTGTGTGTGTGTGTGTGTTTTTTTGTTAGGGATTCCCATGGGGGATTACCTTTGAATGTGACCAAGGGGTTTTGTGTATTTTATTAATGTGGTTCCTTGTTTTATTGTATGTATTTTATTAGTGATGTGTCCCTTTCTTTTATTTAATTAAATTGTGGTAGATTAATGTGAGAAAACATATGGTTAAAAGTTAATTAATTAAATTGGGATATGAGAAAGTAATTGTAGAAGTTGTTGGCTTTTGTATTAAATATGTAAGAGATGTGTAAGTATGTGTAAGAGTTGTGTAAGTCAGATTTTGGAGTATGAAACACTCCACCTCCTTGGAAATTCAAATTTGTCCTTGGGGCTATTTTTGAGGCTTGTGGGACAAGTAAAACTTGTCCCATACCTCTTAAAGTTTAATTACCAACCATACCTATGGTTGGAGGGTTGATTTTAGACCCTTTTAATGCATTTTTATAAATCAAGTTGCATGTTTTAATTGCACTTTCTTCATGTTTTAAATTTTGTAGTCCTTTGGGGTGTGGGATTTTTGGAGTGTGTAAGTATATTGTCATATTATTCACCCACCTCTTTATTGTGCATTGGAGAATGAATTTGACTTTGTGTTGGAGTTGAGGATGTGTGATGTGGCATCCTACATGGATCCACCTCATCCTCTCCTCTTCCCTCTTCTATAAAATTAGAACTCCTTTCTTTGTTTTGGGGTTGTTGAACTTTTGGGAATGCTTCCTTGGGGTGAATTTTCTTGTGATTGGAGCTCTTGCTTTTGGAAGGAGATTGGAGAACTTTGCATGCTTGTTGGTTGCTGATTTTGGGACTATTTTTGACATTAAGAGCTTGTTATTTTGGAACTTAGACAACTCCATCATGGAGAGGTAAGAGCTTGGCTCTTGAAATACTCTTTTCCTTTATGAATGTGTTGGTATTGTGTGAATGTTTTAGCATGTTTTGTGTGTTTATTAGCTTTGTGGGTAGACTACCATAGGAATGGTGTAGGAGAAGGCTATGGGGAATCCATGTGGGGGGCATAAGGGAATGCCAGTGGCATCAGAATTCTTGTGGAGGGAGTTTGGGTTTGGGATCCACCATGGAAAAGAAATAGCTTGCATTTCTTACTTTGTGGGGGCATAAGGAGGGATTGTGGGGGCATAAGGATATGTGTGATGATTTATATTGGCGGTTTGTTACAGGTGGATACCCAATTCCCATTGGGAGGCATAAGCAGCTTCCCCCATAGTCCTTGCTCCTTTGGCTTGCATGATGAAGCTTGAGTTCTATTTTAATGTTTCAATGCAGTTGTAAACTATTGTTTTGTGTTGAATTGTGTTTTATTTGAAATGTGCATGTTGAAAGAATGTTGTGTGTATGTTTTTGGAAAGCTTTGTTGTTGCCATGAGTTGAATCACAACCTTATATTGCATTGTGGTTTTGGGCTCCAGGGGGCAATGATGAAGGATGGATTCTCCTTTCATTGGATGTCTTGGTTGGGTGGAGAGCATTTCCTTTCCCCACTTTTGTTGTGATCAAAATTGGATGAATGAGAAGAATGCATGTTGTGTCCTGGAGCTGAAAAGAAGACAGTTTGACTATCCCTTGAAATAAAATCCCATTGTAACCTTTCCCACTTTGAAGTGGATGAATTTGTAAAAGTTTGAAATGGAAAGATGTTGTATTGATTATGAAAGTTGTAAAATTGAAGTGTGAAAGATATATCTACTCTATTCTATACATTTGAAAGAAAGAAATTTGAAATCTTCTAATTGCATTCAAGAAATTGGAAGATGTAAATTTGTATTCGAAATCAATAAAGGATTGCAATACCTTTCTTCATTTTCATTTTTGTATTGAAATATGATTTTTAAATGTAATGAAATCCTATTTGGAAAGTGGAAAAGGAAGAAACACGTGAGAAGAAATTGTATTATTCTTGCCTTGTTTAAGATATATGATTTTGGGAAGGATAGAAACTGCATTCTTATTTTAATGTTTGATTGAAGAAGGAAAAACATTTAAGGCTAGCATGGAATGAATTCAATGTTTCATTACATGGCAAAAGAGATAGTTTAATCTTTGTTTCTTGAAATGTATAAGTTCTTTTACTTCACTATATACTTGTAAAATTTTATCAAATATAAATCAAAATGACCCTACAAGCTATAAAAGACAAATGAAATATTAAATTGAACTTAAGGTGATCAAAATGACCCCAAAAAAACTAGAAACTCTTAAGAAATCTCTAAGAAAATCTTTCAAATTGAACAAAGGTAAATTTTGTAGTCTTTTTCTGTCAATTGTTGGAAAATTCGAATTGGAAGTCAATCAAGTAAAATTACCTTCCTAAAACATCCTAAATCCTTCATAGAATTATTCTCCATGTTTGTTTGGCATGTTGAGTGGAGGAGAAGATCAAATTGAACAAAATTTGTAAGTTAAAATTTACCTGTTTGCTTTTAAAAATCCTGCAGGCCGTTTTCTTAAAATTGACCCTTCAAAACTTGTCAAAATATAAAATTAATGATTCTTTATGCAAAGAGGGCATCAAAGATTTTCCAGAAAGTCCTTGTTTTCCCAAAATCAAGCTTTCTATCTAAAGTTATGGCCCTTTGAAGTTTTTCTTCCCGGTGGAAAAATTTGGGAAAATTTTCCCTGGCGGGCTGTGGCCCAAAATGTTCCCTTTGAAAATCCTTAGAAAAAATTTTTTTGGGAAAATTTTTAGAATTTTCCCAACCACCCCACCTACCCACAGCCAATCAGAGGTTGCTGCCACATGGCACATGGTGGAGGGGTGGAACCTTGCAAATTTTTATCCTTTTTGGAAATTTTGTTTTGGGAAAATTTCGTTGTTACCTCCATGGCCCCGCACTCTCTCCCCCACCCTGGTGAAATCCCTTCCATGGATGCAATCCCATGTGTCAAACTTATCCATTTCCCCCTCCTTGGAAAATTTCATCCAAACCTCCACCACCCCACCCTTCCTCATTCCTTCCCCACTTTGGCTTGTTGAGCACCACATGTCCCTCGCGGCGCAGCGGAGGCGCAGGAAAAAAAGTGAACTTTTCCCCACGTAGGAAAATTTGCAAACATCTCCCCACAACACATCAACCCAAAAATTAAAAAAATGGATTTTCTCCCCACTCGACACGTGTCCCTTTTGGGAAAATTTTGCATCCCTAGGCCTGCAGACCCACCCTTGGGGAAAATGTTCACCCCAAGCCCGCCGGCCCATAACTGGAGTTTTATAAGGAGTTAGGAGGATTTATTTATATCATCGGAAAGGTGAGAAAATTTCTATCCAATGGGAATGATTTATGAAATTTTGATTACGTTAAGTGTGAGAAAAATCAAGTTGAAACTCTAATCCTATTAGAGAGTGGGTATGGTGATAATTTACCCTTGAACCTTATTGAACCTTCTAACCCTAAATTTTGGACCTTGTGACCTCTGAGAATTGTTAGTAAAATAAAAGTATGTTCTAGTAAACTAGAATTGTTCTAGAACCTGTTAGTGACAATTGTTGTCTCATAACCTAGTTGTAGACACTCTTAACCGAGTTCTGGGAGTGGGAAGTAAGACTTTACTCTGATGATTTGAAATATGTATTCCTTTCCCCACTATAATTTAACCTTGATCTTGTCTTAGATCTTGTGGAATTAAATACCTTGGGTATTTAATTGTTTTGGGTCCCTTAACCCTAAAATTTTATTCAGGGAATATTTAGCTAAAATGTCAATGTAATCAGTGATTAATTTAATCCCTAAGGAGATTTGAGCTAGGTGTGGACTTATTACACTTGTTGCTTTATAATGTGGTATTAGTAATTATTATAATGGGAAAATTTATCAGTTGAATTTAATTGTCCTTGAGACTTTGGTTGTTAACTCCTAACACCTTTGTATATCGTAAGATGCTATCACCACCAAAGGTAAAACAAATAACGCATATGAATATTGTAGTGCCCACTTCCCTTCGACACCATTTTGTTTTGTTGTTTTCGAGACTGATTACTTCACTATGGATTTATTATGGCTTCTTGACTTAGCATGTTAGTAGATATCACAGACATTGGACTGTTATTGTTTTGATCTTTATATGATGCATATGGTTTACTGGTGGACATCTGATGACGGTATTTGTATACTTTTGACAGGGTTATTTATCCTTAATTATGACATGTGATATGTTTAATCATTTTGAGTAGAACTTGATAATTGGACTAATGTGATGATCGTTTTGATATCAATGATATGTGGAATAGAAATGTGCTAGGAAGTGTTAGTGATATCGTACTTGCATAGATGATAGTAAATCAGGTGTTGTTTATTTTAGATTATATTGTATATTTGGCATGAATGTTTTAATGTGGCCAATAGGCCGAAGGAGGTATTTTCTGCTCTGCAGGTATATTATATTCACAACAATACTGGGGAGTGGAGACCAACCACATCGGAATTCGAGAAGAATCCAGCTAAGGTCACCATGGCAACAAGTAATTGTGTGTGTGTTAGAATTATCTGGTAAAGGGAAAATTGTGACCTAGGGATCATGTGTTGTTTTGTTTAATTTTTCCCTTTTTACTATGTTAGTATGTGTTGCTCTTAGTAAGTGAAATTTTTACTTATGTTATTATTCATATTTCTTGGATTGGAGTTTACCCCTTTGTTAGCCATGGGTTGTCAGACCGGGTTAATTAAGTTAAATTGAAAATTGTCCTAAACTAATTAAAAGATGTGACCTAAGAGAGTTCATTTATTAACCTTGATTTACTTTGGATTTTGTGTGGATTGATGTGTGTTTGAGTTTGAGTGTAGCACACTCTACCCCACATGGGAAACTCGAATTTGGCCTTTGAGGCCAAATTTCAAAGCTTGTGGGACAAGTCAAACTTGTCCCACACCTCTTAAAACCCCATGCCAACCCTACCTATGGATTGGAAGGCCAAATTTAGGGTCTTTTAGGTGTTTTGGGGGGATAAAAGGGTAAAAATATTAATTGCACTTTCTTTCAAATTTAATTTTGTCCTTTGAGGGAGTGGGCTTAGTTGGAGTGTGTAGGTTGCTTTCCTTTCTTTCAACCACTTATTAATGGTGCATTGGAATTTGATGTTGACCTAATGATGTGAAGTGGAGGGAAAAGGAGGTGGCATCCTACTTGGAGCCACATCATCCCTCCCTCTATTTTCTCTATTTATTTGATCCTCTTGTTTGTTTTGGGGGTTGGAAGTTTCATTTTTTTAGTCTTGTGTATTTTTGGGAGGAGAGGATTTGGAAGGAGCTTGTGAATTTTTTTTTTTCGAGCTTGTGGATACTTGTGAGAACTTTGTTGGAGCTTGTGGATGCTTGCTTGATCCTTGGAGGGATTTGAGACTTCATACTTGGAGCAAACTCTACCATGGAAAGGTAGTAGCTTCCCCTTTGTGTGCATTATGTTTCTTTTGTCATATGAATGTATTTTCATGTTGTGTTGAATGTTGTTGTTTGAAATGCTTGTTGGGAATGGGTAGAATGCCTAAGTTGGGAGTGAGAGGAGACTATGGGGAGCTTAATTGAGGGAGGCATAAGAGATCATGTGCTTGAGGAGGGAGTTTGGGTTGGGTGCCCACCTTGTAAGAGAAATGCTTGCATTTCTTCTTGTTTTACTTTGAGGGAGCCATAAGAGTTGAGGGAGGCATAAGAGTGAATGGAGGGATAAGGGGTACTTGAGGGAGGCATAAGAGTTGTTAGGGGTATTGTGTTTGCATTGGAGGCTTTTAGGTGGCACCCATTCCCATTGGGAGGCATAAGTGGCCTCCCCATATGTCTTACTCTTGTGGCTTTCTTGGTAAGCCTTGTGACTTGTTGTTGTGATTGTTTTCCCTCTTGTTGTGATTGTTGATCTTCTCGTTTGAAGGATTATGAAATGCATGTGAAATATTATGTTTAGTTATGTGGAAGCTTGTAGTTGCCATGAGTTGGATTCTCTCCCATTGTGATGTGGTTGGGGCTCTGGGGCCAATGGAGAGGATGGCTTCTCTTCTCCATTGGGTATTTTGGTTGGGAGGAGAGCGTTGCCTCTCCCCTTATTTTGTTGTGAATCAAGCACTATGGAGGAGCCACCTTGTTGATATTTGGAGCATTGGAACCTTGTTGTTGACAATGTAAAACCACCATGTAATTTACCCACCTTGAGTGGAGGAAAAATGTAATATTGCTTTGTTTTCTTTAGCTTCCATTATTGTAAATTTGTTTCCACATGAAGTAGAAAGTGTTGTAACAAGATTTTGAAGGAAAGTTGCATTGAAATGATAGTATTTCTTACTCTAAAATTTATTGGAAATGTTGTTGAATTCTTTTGTGGAATGTTGGAAAGAAATTACAAAAGAAAATATATTAAAATTTTGTTTGGATACTTGAAAGTGATGTGTTGGAAAGATTGGAAAAATAGTGCATTATCCCTTCTTTTATACTTGATGGAAAGACTTAAGTTTTCAAATGGATTTTAGTATGACAATGAAAGTTTTTGAGCTCTAGCTCTCTTCTCGTCTTTCTTCATTTATGGATCCATTGTAAAATTATTGGCAAAGTATAGAAGGAAATGAAATCAACTTACTTAAAACCCCATGAAATGCCTATTAAAGTTGGATAGAAACAAATGTTAATACAAATACTTAAAAACTTATCAAGTCCATTCACACATGTCCTCAACGTTTAAGGAGGAAACAAATGTTTAAATATTAATCCTATTAAATAAATGCTAAAATTTTTGAAATCATTATTATCAAGTCATATTACTATCAATATAATATTAATTTTTCTTTTATATTGATAAGAGCATATTAAGATAAACTATTGCCAAGTAGATGAAACTAAACATAATTTCAAACGAGTCCTTTTGACATGGCCGTATCGTGCCCGCACTTAATCCTACGTTTGAAACTATTCCTTTGTCTATATTTTTGCAAAACAAATCAGGCTTCATGAATATTCTCGCCATGAAACAGACTCACCTCTATGTAGGAGGCGCCCATAGAATTGCAGAGAGAGGAATGAGCTAAAATACTTTAAAAAAATCACACTTTCATGTTATATATAAAACAATTAATATAATGATAGGTCTCTCAGTATAATCGTCGTATATTAAGACAAGAATAAATTACACGCAGAATGCTCTTATAATAACAAAACAAATTGTGCTTCTTGTATATTATGATATGAAAATAGATCCTCCTCTAAGAGACTCCTTCCACAAGCCGCTCTGATCTACGATCTAACCCGATTTGTAGTCAAATGTATTTGATCCGAACCACTAACTACATGGTTGGGACGGCTGTCGGTTGGAAGTGCCACTAAACTCCTCCTACCCGCGTGACAGACAAGAGAAAACATTTGGACAAGTGTACCAAAGGTGTTACTCGCTACACCGACTCGTGTCTTCATCTTTTATCCTCCACACGCTTACCCGCGAAGTATGACTATCTTCCAACAGCCAGACATCAACCTGGGAAACAATAGTTAACACGCCAAAGGGACCTAGCTCTGCAATCTGTCCCTTAATCGACTTGATACATATTTATTTACCTCGAAGGCAGACTACGAGTTTGAGGATGCATTTGACACTGAACAGATAACAACTTGAATGGACAACCTGCTTCGTTTAGGCACTCAAAAGGGGAGGGGGACGTTGTGTTATCTCTGTTGCTGGTCGGTCGCTTATGCGGCCAGGGCCGTAGATCCCTTTATCCTCTGCCAAAGCATTCAAAAACAAAAGAAAGACTCGTGGCGTTATAATCCGGGCTTCCTGTGCCTGTCTTGCTTGAGAAATTATTAAATAAAGAAAAAAAGAAAGAAATAAAAAAAAGAAGAAAGGAGACGCTCCTTTATCGCGTGCTGCCGCTCGGCGGTCTACTGTCAAAGCCGCGGCTAATGGACCCTGCCTCGACCATTCCTCGCTGACATACGGTGACAGTAGAGGTCGCTTGCCTCCCACTCACCTCCTGTAACTCCTCTCGTAACCCGTTCATTTTGTGTGCACGGCCAAGACAACACCCAACCAGATAATGACTATGTTGAATACTAGATTTGTAAATCTAGTGGAATGAATGGAGGTGAGCGGCGCAGCAAAAGGAGTTTGGCATGCGCAGGAAGGGGAGTAATTTTGGTAGGTGGCTGGAGCCACCCACCCCCAACCGTGACTTCCCAAACTCTTTCTTTTAATGTCCTCCACGTAGTGGCTTGGGCCACGTTTTGGCATTTTGTTGTTGCCCTCCATTTGAACGTATGATCTCACCACATCCCGTGCATTGTGGAATGTTGTGTGGTGATTGGAGGTTAATGTGGCTTTGTTTGTATGGTTGACTGTTGATAGGGTCAAGTTGGCAGCTCGTTGTGCATTGGTTGAATAGGCCATTCAATGTGGCAAGTTGGTTACCTCTCTAACCGCCCCTCGCATTGGGCTTGATGTGCAATGTTGAACCCGTGCTAAGTAATGTGGTCGTGCCATGTTGATGGTATGTGGACCGAGTTGGTGATATGGTGGGTGGTGGAGTATAACCCAAACCAATAAAAAAATTTCAGTTCGTTCCCCCATATGTGAACCCGTCAATGCTAATGAGCTCGTCGAGGAAGTAATTAGCTCGCCCACATATTGCAGACTCACCCAATGCAAATAATAACTCGCCGAGTGGTGTGGAGTAGCTTGGTCTCCAATAAAGCTCACCGAGTTTATTTGAACAGCTCGCTAGGAGTGGATTGACCTTTATATAACTTTGTTTGGCGGTACACATATAAACTAAACTCCTCGAGTCGTGTGAAAGCAACTCGAAGTATAGTTTCATTTATTTGCGAAGTGGAATATGATTAAGTTAAAATATTGTCTTTTGGTTTTAAACACTTGAATCACGTAAGCGAAGTTAAATAATTTTATAAAAAAAAAATTTAACCGCATTTTCGGTTTTGATTGTTTTGGCACGCCGTCGCGTTGTCGTCGTCAGTGAGCGCCGTCTTTTCGCAGTGTTACATTTTCGTATCATAGCTAGGGGTTCGAAGCTTGGACCCTTGGGCACATGCAGAAAACACAAAACAAAAACATTTAACTTAGTACAGAGTAGATTCTTTTAGAATATAAAACCACAATGTTGATAATTATAGTAAACAACAAATTTAGAAAACTAGCACAAGACTTGGAACGATGAACTAACTCTCACCTTGATCTATGCGGAGGCGCGGATTGGGTGAGGGTCTCTTCACATAGACTTAGAAATACCACCGCTAGAGCAGGCCGTAGCAGCCATCCTACCTCAGATCTTGTAGACACTCCAGGATGTCAATGCCGCTATACGCGGAGAACCCTTGGGAGGATGACTTGCAAGACATAGTTTGGAGCCATTAGTAGATGCCCAGGCATCCCCTCGACACAGCGAGGAGCACAGGGTAGAGAACTTCCGTGCGGAGTCGGCTAGGCCAGAGTCACCATAGAGAGGACATGGGGATAGGATCTCAGGGACATAGGGACAGGTCTCGGAGCCCTAGACAGAGGGAGGAGCATTCAGATAGACCTAGGATTTGTCATACGTTAGGCTGCAGACCATATCGAGAGATCCCAAACTATGACCATCTCACTATTCGGGTGATACTGTGGTGGTTTTCGAGCGAGAGGCTTCGGATGGTGAGCTTGAGCGGATGCTTCAAGCTCTGCCCTTGTACTAGAACACGAAAGCTCATGTTGTAATCCATCTTATGAAGGATGGAGCAGAATCAGTGGAGGACCGAGGAGCGAAGCTTCATGTTGACTCGGAGACGATTACTTGGGAGCCGCTTTTTGAGGAGCGTTTCGAGAGCAGTATTTACCAGAGATTTATACAAAGAATAGCGCATGACGAGTTTCATGACCTCCATCGAGAATCGATGATGGCCGAGTATAAGAGTCGATTTCGGACCTACTCCAATACATCGACTATATGAAGGATGAGCAGTATGGATTCACGAGTTCATCCGGGCCCGAACTTGGATTTAGGTGGCGCGGTGTGCATACACCGCCTACAGACATTAGCAGAGGCCGTAGAGAAGGCCTATATTACAGAGGAGACACGAGGAAGACGCAGCAGGCTAGAGACAGAGTTCGGAGCCATATCTAGTAGATGCAAGATGGTAGGTCGAAGGGGTCAGTTCCTCCTCCACGGGGTGGACAGAGTTCAGGGAAAGCTTCATTCAAGCCACCACAGCAGCAGCAGACCTGCCCACCTTACCGACCTCCTCAGAGATTTGATGCATAGAGAGGACGTAGTATGGGGCCTCCTCCTAGGGGTCCCATTAGGACACAAGGTGCACCGAGAGCTCAGTCAGCAGGAGCTCGTGAGTAGAGACCTCAGCAGTCCATAGCCGGATCGTCAGGATCTCGTATCTCGGTCATCTAGTGTACCGGTAGAGAGTTGCTTCCCACCGGAAGGGACCAGCAAATTTATTATGGTTGTGGTGTTGTTGGACATAATTGGAGAGATTGCCCACAAAACCCTAACAAGGGTAAGACGCAGAGCTCAAAGCCTACTGTTGGAGATATGGTATGGAGTCATCGGATCTATGCAGTGGTCGAGAACCAGCCAAGCTGAGCACCAGAGTACTATGATTGAGACGACAGGTAGTATTGGTGGTATTTCCACCTCTATATTATTTGATTACTGGTTCTTCCGATTCTTTATTGCACCATCCTTAGTAGAGCATCAGTAGGCTGGTGGCGGTTAAGCGGTAATGTAGTTGGGATGTTGAGATGGCTTCGGAGCCAAAATTTACGTAGACTCCTTAGTCAAGGAGTGTGTAGTGGATTTGGGACCCTTCACCACTACTTCGATTTTCGGATCCTTCCATTAGGATCTTACAAAGATCATTTTAGGCATGGATTGGTTGTCAGCTCACGAGCTAGAGTGGAATGTTACCATAAGACTATTTCTTGCATAGATGATCTTGGAGTGGAGTCAGTGATATCAAGAGTTAGGAGGGTCGTATCCATTCGCACCATCTCCGCTATGCAGCCTTAAGCCGTGTGCGCAGGCTTGAGGTTGTCGGATGTTTTCTATTACGATCGATGTGAATCGATCGAGGATGAGTCCAGAGGACCTTCCCTTGATGATCATCCCATCTTATCAGAGTTTTCCGATGTGTTCCCAGGGGAGCTACCAGGATTACCTCCCCCATGTGAGATCGACTTCCATATAGATCTAGTTCTAGGCGCAGAGCCTATCTCACGAGCACCCTATCGGATGACTACTCCTGAGTTATGTGAGCTCAAGTTGTAGCTTGAGGACCTTCTGGAGAAATGCCTAATCCATCCTAGTGTATCCCCTTGGGGTGCACCAGTGATCTTCGTAAAGAAGAAGGATGGATCTCTTCGGTTGTGCATTGACTACCGTCAGCTGAATAAAGTAACGATCAAGAATCGTTACCCCCTTCCACGCATTGATGATTTATTTGATCAGATGAAGGGGGCTACAGTTTTATCTAAGATAGATCTTAAGTCAGGGTACCATTAGCTCAGGATTGCGGATATAGATATTCACAAGACAGCTTTCCGTCACGAGATATGGCCACTACGAGTTCACAGTGGTACCTTTCGGTTTGACGAATGCCCCCGCAGTGTTTATGAGTTTGATGAATGGGGTATTCAGGACCTTCCTTGATCGCTTCGTGCTCATCTTCCTTGATGACATTTTGATTTACTCACGCACACGTGAGGAGCACGAGGAGCACCTTCGCCAGTTCTTCAAGTGTCTTATGAACAAAGACCTTTACAGAACTCGGAGAAGTGTGCATTCTTTCAGCCTGAGGTGCAGTATTTGGGCCACATCATTTCAGGGGAAGGTATCGCAATCAATCCTTCCAAGAGTCGAGCCATCATGGATTGGCTAGCACCCACTAGTGTGACCGAGGTGCGTAGTTTCATGGGTCTAGTAGGGTACTACAGGAGGTTTGTTCGAGACTTTTCTCGGATTGCACACCCTATCACTTCTCTTCAACGGAAAGGGAAGAAGTTTTTATGGTCAAATAGATGTGAGTAGGCTTTCAGGACACTGAAGGAATGCCTCACGAGAGCACCTATTCTTATAGTGACAGATGATCCTCGGGGAGATTTCTACGTTTGCACGATGCTTCCTTGGTAGGACTTGGAGGTGTGTTAATGCGAGGAGGGTAGAGTAGTTGCCTTTGAGTCTCGCAAACTGAAGGATTATGAGCTCAATTATCCAACCCATGACCTTGAGCTTGTAGCAGAGTACATGCCTTAGTGTGGTGGAGACATTTTCTTCTTGGCCGAGATTTATACTCAAGACCGATCACTCAAGTCTTCGCCACCTCTTCATGCAGCCCAATCTCAACGCTCGTCGCCAGCGGCGTTGGATGGAGTTACTCTGTGAGTATGACATGGAGATAGAGCATGTGAAAGGGAAGGAGAATGTGGTTGTAGATGCCTTGAGTAGGTGGAGACATGTGGCTATGGCCACCTCAGTGGGCACAGATTTACGGAGTAGAATCTTGCGGCAGCTTCCTCATGATAGTTTCTACCTTGCAGCCAGAGCAGAGATTGAGTCTCAGAGACCCCTTGAGGGGAGATTTGATGGATATTCATTAGAGGCGAGATGGTCTTCTCGCATACACGAGGTCGATATATGTTCCTAGAGATGGAGGCTTGAGACAAGACATTTTGACAAAGAGAGGCTCATCGTGCACCTTATTCAGCCCATCCTGGGGTGAAGAAGATGCATGCCACCCCTGAGACAGATTGTACTTTTGGAGGGGACTTCGGAGAGACATAGCTTCATTTGTATCATGCTTTGTTTAGAGTTCCGAGAGGGTGAAGGCTAAGCATCAGCATCCAGCTGGCCTTCTCTATCCTCATGCCATACCGGAGTGGAAGTGGGACACCATTTCTATGGACTTCATCGTTGGGTTACCTACGTCGAGATACCATCACGACGCCATCATGGTCACAAAGTGGATAAATTGTGGTAGCTCATTTTTCTCTCGGTAAAGACCACCTATACAGCAAGTGATGTGGCACGAGTATACCTTGATGAGATTGTCGATTACATGGGATTCCGCGGAAGATCATTTCAGAATCGCGACCCTTTATACACCTCCCATTTCGGACCACCATGCGGTATGCCCTCGAGACGAGAATTAATTTTAGCACAACTTATCACCCCGAGACAGGATGGATAGACAGAGAGAGGGGTGAATAAGATTTTGGAGGATATGCTCGTGGATGTACGTGATGGATCATCGGTTGAGATGGGAGGAGCATACATGATTTGGTGGAGTTTTCCTACAATAATAGTTTCCAGAGTTCTATAGGCATGGCTCCTTTTCGGGATTATATGGTAGAGAGTGTAGGACACCTCTTAGTTGGGATAGGATTGAGGACAGGGTTTCCTTGGGCCAGCTTTGTTACAGGACATGGAGCAGCAGGTTACCTTGATCAGACAGAGATTGCAGGAGGCGCAGGATAGACAAAAGAAGTATGCAGACCAGCATAGGATAGATCACAGTTTTGAGGTAGGCACGAAGGTGTTTCTTCGTGTCAGACCACATAAGATCCCTATCCGTTATGGAAAAGGTTCTAAGCTTGCTCCTAGGTTTGTGGGTCCCTTTGAGATCTTGGAGCGCCTCGGTCCCTTGGCCTATCGTCTAGCATTGCCACCTAGCTTATCACGCGTCCATGATGTGTTTCATGTTTCTGTGCTTAGGAGATATATTTCTGATCCTTCTCATGTGCTAGATTGGACTGCATTGCAGGTGCAGGATCAGGGGCAGGTGATGGTGGAGCCCGTGCGCATTTTAGATCGTAGGACCCTGGGCCTTCGCGGCAGAGAGATTGATCAGGTTCGGGTCCAATGGGACAGGTATGATGAGACTACAGCTACTTGGGAGGATGCTACCTTGCTACGAGGATAGTTTCCACACCTTTTCCAGTGACTTCCAGGAGGAAGTCGAGTCTAAGGGGAGGGGGATGTAGTGCCCACTTCCCTTCGACACCATTTTGTTTTGTTGTTTTCAAGACTGATTACTTCACTATGGATTTATTATGGCTTCTTGACTTAGCATGTTAGTAGATATCACAGACATTGGACTGTTATTGTTTTGATCTTTATATGATGCATATGGTTTACTGGTGGACATCTGATGACGGTATTTGTATACTTTTGATAGGGTTATTTATCCTTAATTATGACATGTGATATGTTTAATCATTTTGAGTAGAACTTGATAATTGGACTAATGTGATGATCATTTTGATATCAATGATATGTGGAATAGAAATGTGCTAGGAAGTGTTAGTGATATCGTACTTGCATAGATGATAGTAAATCAGGTGTTGTTTATTTTAGATTATATTGTATATTTGGCATGAATGTTTTAATGCGGCCAACAGGCCGAAGGAGGTATTTTCTGCTCTACAGGTATATTATATTCACAACAATATTGGGGAGTGGAGACCAACCACATCGAATTCGAGAAGAATCCAGCTAAGGTCACCATGGCAACAAGTAATTGTGTGTGTGTTAGAATTATCTGGTAAAGGGAAAATTGTGACCTAGGGATCATGTGTTGTTTTGTTTAATTTTTCCCTTTTTACTATGTTAGTATGTGTTGCTCTTAGTAAGTGAAATTTTTACTTATGTTATTATTCATATTTCTTGGATTGGAGTTTACCCCTTTGTTAGCCATGGGTTGTAGTGGGTTAATTAAGTTAAATTGAAAATTGTCCTAAACTAATTAAAAGATGTGACCTAAGAGAGTTCATTTATTAACCTTGATTTACTTTGGATTTTGTGTGGATTGATGTGTGTTTGAGTTTGAGTGTAGCACACTCTACCCCACATGGGAAACTCGAATTTGGCCTTTGAGGCCAAATTTCAAAGCTTGTGGGACAAGTCAAACTTGTCCCACACCTCTTAAAACCCCATGCCAACCCTACCTATGGGTTGGAAGGCCAAATTTAGGGTCTTTTAGGTGTTTTGGGGGGATAAAAGGGTAAAAATATTAATTGCACTTTCTTTCAAATTTAATTTTGTCCTTTGAGGGAGTGGGCTTAGTTGGAGTGTGCAAGTTGCTTGCCTTTCTTTCAACCACTTATTAATGGTGCATTGGAATTTGATGTTGACCAAATGATGTGGAGTGGAGGGAAAAGGAGGTGGCATCCTACTTGGAGCCACATCATCCCTCCCTCTCTTTTCTCTATTTATTTGAGCCTCTTGTTTGTTTTGGGGGTTGGAAGTTTCATTTTTTAGTCTTTTGTATTTTGGAGAGGAGAGGATTTGGAAGGAGCTTGTGAATTTTTGGAGCTTGTGGATACTTGTGAGAACTTTGTTGGAGCTTGTGGATGCTTGCTTGATCCTTGGAGGGATTTGAGACTTCATACTTGGAGCAAACTCTACCATGGAAAGGTAGGAGCTTCCCCTTTGTTTGCATTATGTTTCTTTTGTCATATGAATGTATTTTTATGTTGTGTTGAATGTTGTTGTTTGAAATGCTTGTTGGGAATGGGTAGAATGCCTAAGTTGGGAGTGAGAGGAGACTATGGGGAGCTTAATTGAGGGAGGCATAAGAGATCATGTGCTTGAGGAGGGAGCTTGGGTTGGGTGTCCACCTTGTAAGAGAAATGCTTGCATTTCTTCTTGTTTTACTTTGAGGGAGCCATAAGAGTTGATAAGGGGTACTTGAGGGAGGCATAAGAGTTGTTAGGGGTATTGTGTTTGCATTGGAGGCTTTTAGGTGGCACCCATTCCCATTGGGAGGCATAAGTGGCTTCCCCATATGTCTTACTCTTGTGGCTTTCTTGGTAAGCCTTGTGACTTGTTGTTGTGATTGTTTTCCCTCTTGTTGTGATTGTTGATCTTCTTGTTTTGAAGGATTATGAAATGCATGTGAAATATTATGTTTAGTTATGTGGAAGCTTGTAGTTGCCATGAGTTGGATTCTCTCCCATTGTGATGTGGTTGGGGCTCGGGGGCCAATGGAGAGGATGGCTTCTCTTCTCCATTGGGTATCTTGGTTGGGAGGAGAGCGTTGCCTCTCCCCTTATTTTGTTGTGAATCAAGCACTATGGAGGAGCCACCTTGTTGATATTTGGAGCATTGGAACCTTGTTGTTGACAATGTAAAACCACCATGTATTTACCCACCTTGAGTGGAGGAAAAATGTAATATTGCTTTGTATTTTAGCTTCCATTATTGTAAATTTCTTCCCGCAGGAAGTAGAAAGTGTTGTAACAAGATTTTGAAGGAAAGTTGCATTGAAATGATAGTATTTCTTACTCTAAAATTTATTGAAATGTTGTTGAATTCTTTTGTGGAATGTTGGAAAGAAATTACAAAAGAAAATATATTAAAATTTTGTTTGGATACTTGAAAGTGATGTGTTGGAAAGATTGGAAAAATAGTGCATTATCCCTTCTTTTATACTTGATGGAAAGACTTAAGTTTTCAAATGGCTTTTAGTATGACAATGAAACATTTTAAGCTCTAGCTCTCTTATGTCTTTCTTCATTTATGGATCCATTGTAAAATTATTGGCAAAGTATAGAAGGAAATGAAATCAACTTACTTAAAACCCCATGCAATGTCTATTAAAGTTGGATAGAAACAAATGTTAATACAAATACTTAAAAACTTATCAAGTCCATTCACACATGTCCTCAACGTTTAAAGAGGAAACAAATGTTTAAATATTACTCCTATTAAATCAATGCTAAAATTTTAAATCATTATCAAGTCATATTACTATCAATATATTATCAATTTTTCTTTTATATTGATAAGAGCATATTAAGATAAACTATTGCCAAGTAGATGAAACTAAACATAATTTCAAATGAGTCCTTTCGACATGGCCGTATCAGGCCTGCACTTAATCCTACGCTGAAACTGTTCCTTTGTCTATCTTTTTTGCAAAACAAATCGGGCTTCATGAATATTCTGCCATGAAACAGACTCACCTCTACGTAGGAGGCGCCCATAGAATTGCAGAGAGGAATAAGCTAAAATACTTTAAAAAATCACACGTTCATGTTATATATAAAACAATTAATATAATGATAGGTCTCTGTATAATCGTCGTATATTAAGACAGTAATAAATTACACGCAGAAATGCTCTTATAATAGCAAAACAAATTGTGCTTCTTGTATATTCTGATATGAAACAGATCCTCCTCTAAGAGACTCCTTCCACGAGCCGTTCTGTATCTGCGACAGAACCCGATTTGTAGCTGTATTTGATACTGAACCACTAACTACATGGTTGGACAGCCTGTCGGTTGGAAGCGCCACTAAACTCCTCCTACACGCACGGCGAGACGGTAGAAAAACGTTTGGAGGAGTGTACCGGTGTTACTCTTACACCGACACTGTGTCTTCATCTATTATCCTCCACACGCTTACCCGCGGCAGCATGACTGTCTTGCAGCAGACATCAACTGGGAAACAATAGTTAAAACGCCAAAGGGACCTAGCTCTGCAATCTGTCCCTTAATCGACTTGATACATATTTATTTACCTTGAAGGCAGACTCCGAGTTTGAGGATGCATTTGACATTGAAATGATAACAACTTGAATGGACAACTTTGCTTCGTTTAGGCGCTCAAAAGGGAGGGGCGTTGTGTTATCTTTGTTGCTGGTCGTTCTAAAGTGCGAGCCAAGGCCGTAGATCCTTTACCCTCTGCGCCAAAGCTTTTTTTTAGAATAAAAAAATCATGGCGTTATAATCCAGCTTCCCAGTACCCGTCTTGCTTGAGAAATTATTAAATAAAGAAAAAGCAAAGAAATAATAAAAAAGAAGAAAGGAGACGTCTCCTTTCTTTCTGTTTGCCCGGCCGCCTTGGCGGTCTACTCCGTGCGAGCCGCGGCTAACGGACCCCATCTCGACCATTCCTCGCTACATACGATGATAGTAGAGGTTTCTTGCCTCCCACTCACCCCTCCCGTAACTCCTCTCAGAACCCGTTCATTTTGTGTGCAGTCGGGTCGACAAAGCACCCAACAGATAGCCGACTTTGTAGAATAATAGATTTACAAATCTAGTGGAATTAATGAAGGTGAGTAGCGTAGCAGAATGAGTTTGGCACGCAAGAGAAGGGGATTAATTTCGACAGTGGTTTGAGCCACCCACCCCCAACCGTGACTTCCCAACCTCTTTCTTTTTGAATGTCCTCCATGTAGTGGCTTGGGCCACGTCTTGGCATTTTGTTATTGCCTCCATTTGAACGGCTCGCTATGATCTCACCACATCCCGTGCATTGTGGAATGTTGTGTGGTGATTGGAGGTTAATGTGGCTTTGTTTGTATGGCCGACTGTTGATAGGGTCGAGTTGGCAGCTCGTTGTGCATTGGTTGAATAGGCCATTCAATGTGGCAAGTTGGTTACCTCTCTAACCGCCCTGCATTGAGCTTGATGTGCAATGTTGAACCCGTGCTAAGTAATGTGGTCGTGCCACGTTGATGGTATGTGGACCGAGTTGGTGATATGGTGGGTGGTGGAGTATAACCCAAACCAATAAAAATTTTCATTCGTTCCCCCATATGTGAACCCGTCAATGCTAATGAGCTCGTCGAGGAAGTAATTAGCTCGCCCACATATCGTGCAGACTCACCCAATGCAAATAATAACTCACCGATTGGTGTGGAGTAGCTTGGTCTCCAATAAAGCTCACCGAGTTTATTTGAACAGCCTTCAGAGTGGATTGACCTTTATATAACTTGTTTTGGCGGTACACACATAAACTAAACTCCTCAAGTCGTGTGAAAGCAACTCGAAGTATAGTTTCGTTTATTTGCGAAGTGGAATATGATTAAGTTAAAATATTGTCTTTTGGTTTTAAACACTTGAATCACGTAAGCGAAGTTAAATAATTAAAAAAATAAAAAAATAAAAATAAAAATAAAAAAAATTAACCGCATTTTCGGTTTTGATTGTTTTAGTAGCGTCGTCGTAAATGTCGTCTTCACCGTCGTGAGCATCATCTTTTTGCGGTGTTACAAATATGGTGGTATGCCATCAAATATAAATTGAACAAGCGTAACCACCATTAAAGGAAATACAATAAAAATCCCTTTCCAACACAACCACTGTGTGTAACGAGTCCAACTAAGATTTTGCCAATTGCATCGGTGAAAATTAGGGTCAAATCTTATAAGGTAAACCCAGAGAAAAACCCCGCTATCGAGATGGCTTCCCCATTAGGTGATTTCAAAGAACTTGTTAACAAACATAGAATTCCAATAACTCGACATTTCTATGGTCATTAAATATGAGCTTCTTCTTTTTATACCTCGTGATGCAAATTTGCATAGTGTTAAGGTTAGACCTAAGAGCATAGCTACGACTATTACAAGTATAATACCCATTAAAAATGCCTATTCATGATCTACCCTTGAACCATAACCAGAGTGTTCTCTAATGCTAAGAAGCAAGCAAACACATATCAATAACACTAGGGCTCCAATTTGTTGAAGTGTACTATACCTTCCCCAAAATCAAGTACATGAACAACGTAGTGAAAAATAACTTTTTCTAGTTAAGCATTGTAAAAGTTAGAGAATCGATATTTTGATAAGAAACTTGCAATAAACTGTTCTGCAAGGCATATATTGCTCTTGGGAGTCCCGGAGCTATCAATGAACCTATAAAGTCCATTCTTTACAAATTCGCCCCATGCGTGTTCATGCCTAATAAGTATCAAAACCACATAGATCCTTTTCCCACTCGCACACTAGCAAAACAAGTGACAATTACTTCTCTCTCGATGAAGCATTTGGAAAGAAATGGATATGTGTTGTATTGAATCATGAGAATAACAAGATAAATTCATATCCTACCCTTATGGCCCCGTGACTCTTCAACGTGATATTTCTTTCTCTCTCACAAACACAAATTAACCAAAAATTTATGTTTAGTCTATTTCTTTCTGCAAACGTTGCGACTCTCCAAATTATTATTTTTAACTGCCGCAACGTGATTTTGGGTTCTAGCATGTGTAAATTCTCTAAATTTTAATAAATTTTTTTATCTTATTTTCCTTGAGAATGACAAATCTCACCGGCATTGATGAAGCCCATGTGCCTTCACGTGGGGGAGGGTGTCACCTAATTCATCACTTCCAACATGCATCCCACTTTTACTTTTATTTATTTTTATTGATTTTTATTTAAATGAGTTTTTTAATTTTCATTGGGAACTACATTTCCCTCCACTTATAAGAGCATCGTCCTCAATGCGATTCAACATAGAAGCTCTAAGGGTAGTAAAATTTATAATAAATTAAATAAATCTAATGATGACAAGTTCCATCTAGGGATAAGATCTCTATCGTTAGAACACGACCACAGGGAAGTCAAGAAATTTTAACAATTTGATTAACTCTTTATTTTTTTTTAAGATTGGTAGTTCTAGTTTACCTCATTACTTAGTTAATGTTTTTCTTTACATTACCTCAAAATCTCAATTTATTAATATTCTCTATTTAAAATTTTCAATTGTCTTATGTTCATGGGTTCCCAAAGAGAAATTAGCCTTGAGGTGTCACACAAAATTCAACATAGAAAAAATGACCCACAAGACATATTAGTACATACTCTCATGACTATATCACATCACAAGACCTTTAATTCCACCTTGGAAAGACAATAAGTAGTCCACATAACAAATAATTTTCAACAATTATGTCATATGCATAAATCCAACACACACATGTGACTAACAAATAATGAATCATGATGCTGATACAAATACAACTGGTATAACATGACCCAAATACAATGAATGTTCCCACTTAGTGCCAAGACAATATTCAATAGTCCATACCAACCAAGGGGAGTGTCGATCCTGAATCACAAAACATGACTAGACTCATATGAGTAAACATAAATAAAATTACCAACACCATACACCTCCCATAATATCACAAAATAACTCCATATACGTCCCATGCATCACAAAAAAAATACATATACCTCCCAACTATAACTGGACAACTCCATATACCTCTCAAAGAATCAATCACATCAACTCAAATATTTTATGCCTCCCTCAAGTCTCTTATGCCTCCCTCAAGTCTCTTATGTCTCCCTCAAGTCTCTTATGTCTCCTTGAACAAATTAAATAAAGATAAATTTTTCTTTTTGATCCCCAAAAGAGGTCGGTCACTCTATGGCCATAAACGCAGACAGTCCAGATACCTCTAACCCAAGTGACATAATAACTCTTGGTTCAACAACCCGCTAGTTATTTGTAACTCCTTGGGGTGTACCCCTATACAATGAAGCGGTTCCATAGGTTCCACCACTCTGTGGTGAATCCCATGACCCTATTCCAACACATTATTACATTAGAACCATCATAACAATCCATTTAAAATGCCAAGTGGTAAAAATTTCAAGCCTTGGGCTAGGCTATAAATTTTTTAAAATTGCAACGTAAATTTAAGACTAAGAAAAGAAAATTGCCAATTAACCATAATTAGTGCAAAATATGAATGTTAGTTCAACAACCAAAAAAATGCCCAAGATATAAGAACATGTCAATCACTAATATAACTTGTTCTTGCAAAAAAGAGAAAAAAAGTTCAATTTACGAATAAAATACATATATGGAGATAAGACATTAAAATAACTATATGGCCTTATATGGCCACCAAAGGGGTACTCAATGAGTTTTGGAACTCGGACATCAAGCCTCAACTAAAAAAATAACATATCAAATAATATAACTCTCATCATCTCTATCAAAATCATCCCACAACCACTTCAACAAGGCTCAACATAGTCAAAATCATATAGGTCAAATCCATACGATAACCATATCGGGAGAGATAAAAGATTATAGTCGCCATCTATTGAGCCTAAGGTGTTCCCATGAAACACAATATGCATGACATCCATTGAGCAAGTGCCATAGATTACAAATGAACAAAAATGGGTTTTTAGCCTATGTAAGGCTTCACTTTGTATCTCGTACTCAGCTCGAGTGATTGGTCAATAGTACACATTTCCTCACTCGAAACATACACATTTTACCAATTTCCCGTATGGTCAGGTTAGTGTAGGGTCCACAACATAAAACATAACTAAACCAATACCACAATGGTTATTCACACACATTAACCATAGCATCTTACGCAAGGTATATATAAAGGGTATAACAAAATCATTACTTTCACGGGTTATTATAGATCACATTACCACATAATGCACCTAAAGTACAACTCATTATACAATAGGGATCATGTGCTTATCATATGCCCCTAAATCACAACATAAACCATCACATATTATATGTATTGTCCATATGAGGAACATAATGTCTAACCTTACAACATATAGTCAATCGTAATACAACATGGAGATGCGCCTAATTCATCACTTTGTATAGTGATGACATTACAATATAATCTAACTCGCTTTACACCAATTTTTTCATGCGATACATCAATACATCTTCATATCACATAATTCCAAAATGCTCCAACACTCCACAATAAAGAATAAGATTTTTTTTTCACACATAATAAGGTGGTACATCAGACGTGAAATCTTCAGAGAATTTTTGAAAAGGAGAGAGAATAATCTCATTGCAAAGCACATTAACAAGATAACAAATACACACTAAGTGACATACACAATATGTGCGTTCACAATATCGCAATTACGAAATAGTTCACATCACGCTTATATCACATTAATCTTCCAATTTCTACCACCACCATGTAAAAACATCAAAACTCCAATATGTCCCAGAGGTTCGAGAGCAAGAATCTCGCTCTGATACCATATGTAATGCCCACATGTTACACACACAACCAATAGTAATATTACCATGATAATTTTTTTACTTACATTGCTCACTTCACAACACCACAAGGGTTCCAAGAAGAGAAACTCAACAACACATCAGATGCTTACATAATTCATCGACTCACATAGACACACGAAAACACCATATACATGTTGATGCCACACTTTCCCAAAAGAACGAATACTAGTAATGACCCAACCACAAGAAAGGGACCCAAGGATTGACAACCCACACCACATCATTTCCATGATTACATCTTAGTTATGATTAACATTCCAGAACATTTTTATACAAGGATGATTTTATCCATTTTCCACATATATATTATTCAATTCATTTCACATTCAACTTACAATTCGACCATTTAAGTTGGCCCTTTATCCCTTACAACAATCTCCATAATTTACATAAGTATTTTCCATATTTCAAAATGCATACAAAGATCCTAATTCTCTCATTCTTATGTTAATATTATGCTTCCCAAATGCTTATTCAATGTTTAAAATTTACCCTTGCTACACAAGTGAATCTAATGTGATGTCAAGAAGAAATCTTAGGATTAAGGGAGATTTAGATTCAAGATAGATTTTTCCCAAAACATTCTTCGATCACGATATAGTTATTTCCCTACCATAGTTATTATAGTTCAATAACTTGTTGAATTCCATATATATATATATTTCTCAAAGTTTGATCACACCAAGGCAATTCATATTATTTGTAACACATGAAAATGTTTAATTAAGTTATAAGGACTCCAAGAGTGACCTTAATCCTAACCTCAAATCTCATTTTCATCTTATATGATATACTCTTACATCACACTATGGTCTCATTATTAGCATTGTTTTGTAACAGAAGGAGTTACGGAAGTATTTTCTAACATCTTGAAGAGGTACATGATTGGAAGAATTATAAACTATACATGAACCACAAGTGATTTGTGTTCAAGGTAAGATCCCATGTTTCTACTTTTCATGATTTTGCATGTGAAATTTATTTTATTCTTAATGTCAAAAGGGCATAACAAGGGATTACGGGACCAAGATTCCGGTTTCTTGGGTTCTCTAAATTCAACATATTTCAAATCAATTTCATTTGCAAGGATTTACTTACCATTTTCTCGCCACAAGTTAACCACCTAATCAACTCGAGGTTTGATTTAATTCCAATTTGCACAATGGAAATGCACTACAAGATATTAAATTCAAATTCATTTCACACACACACACACACACACACACACACACACACACACACACACACACACACACACACACACACACACACACACACACACACACACACATATACACACAAAATTTTTACCAATGTAAATCTAAATTGAAATGGTACCTATGATTAAATGTAGATTTTCCAAGACATCCCTAAAACTAACATCTCATCCAGATTACCAAATTTCAAATAAATAACTTTACTATAGCATAACAATACATAAAAAAATTCCTTCTATTAACATTCATAAATTCTAACAACATGTAATGAATCACACCCACATCATTCGCCATCTTACTTGTATCCTGCAAAACATGTGAGCATGAAATCAACGATAAATCACTGGCATGACATCCACCCAAATCTAACATAATTAATGTTATCTAGTCTCCCATTTACTTTATAATAACAATAATTTACATTTGAAAGGAAAATGGTTAGAGACATGTATTCATTTCATTTCATTTCACATCATTTCATAACCAAGGAGAGAGAAAGAGAAAGGAAGGAGAGAGAAACACTATTTTCCCAAAAGTGAAATTTCACACAACAAACCACAAGATAGAGTTCCAAACAGTTTTTACAAGTGTCAACAAGTTTCCATGGTGGTTAGGTAACCCGATGGGGTCCTACAACTTCCTTTTTACATTTTCTTGTTGGTTGTTAAAACGATTCAATTAGGCTCGAAGGCTAAGAAACCATTTTCAAACATTTCTTTTGATGAGCAAACACACCACAGTTAAATTTCTACATATCCACCTATATACCAATATTTCATAGGAACTGACGGAATTTGGAACTGGGGAATGGTTTATGATTGGTGACTAGTTTTCCGGGGCCATCGGTCATAAATGCTCTAGTTGCGAATAATTCAGAGTTTGCTCGAGGGCTCAGAAAAACCATGTCTAAAACTGATGTTCGATGGATGAATGGGCAATGAGAAACTTCCTACATGTTCCCCTATATACGGAGGATTCACTAGATTTGATGGGACAAAGAATTAGAAAGCAGTTTTCGAATGGTGACATTTTTCTTGAGACACTAGTCAATATTTGTCTAGTTTGACCTAGTCAAACCGTGACCAGAGGCCTACAAAATGACTTTGTCAAACTATCAATAAAAGTATTTTTCCTCAAATTGAAGGTTCCAGGAAATTGTCTAGTAAAAATACTAGAGGTTTGTGAAGGCGGATAAGCATTTTGTTGCTCAGGGTTCAAATGATGAGCCAATACAAAACCCAACTTTTCAAATTTTAGAGGCTTCCTACAAAAAGAGCAAAATGGTGTAACAGGGCTCCTAGAAGGGCATCAAAAAGATCATAGATGATCATTCAAGGTCGATTCAAGGATTAAAGTGACTCCTCACATGACAAGGTACACGTAGGAAACTTAACATCTCCTTTCTAGAGTTATGAAGTTTATTTTGCAAGCCTCCAAAAATCATGATTTATCTATTTTAACAAGGGAGCGGTCAACATATTTATAGGGGCTCAACTTCAACTTGTCAATAAAAAATGGTATTGAAGCAATCTAGTTTCATCAGGAAGCTTTTTAGATCATCTCAAAATGAGGGTTTGAGTTTATGCTTGTCTACCAAGGAATATTTTAATTGTGCAAGCTACGGTATGACATCTTTTTGTTTTGAAAATAATTTTATTTAAAACTATCAATTCTATGATAATGCTACATTTTAAAATTTTATTTCGCTGCAAATGAACCAATAAAGAACAAAAATTATAGAAGACAGGGAGAGATGAACCATGCTTGGAATTGATTGATGATAGAAAATGGGTGGTTTCACCCACACTCCAGAGGCTTCAAATCTCTTGTAGCATTTTTTCAAATAGTTCGTGAGCATCCACAACTCCACTATTTTACATTTTCTTAAAAGGTTCCAAGGCTTTTTTAAAAAAACCTATTGATTGCACTTGCTTGTAGCGATATGAGGTATATCCAAAGCTCCAACCCGAGTGTGCCTTGTAACTATTGTAGCCCACGAAGCACATCTCTTGGAGGCATCCAAATGGACAGTTCAATTTATTTGTTTACACTTCCCGAGTAACTACTGGAGCCACCAAAATATTTTGGTTATCTTGTCAAACAAATCATGTCCCAGTTGAAAGCTTCTACATTTTTGGTATACTATTCTTCCAATCACAATAAACAATAACATCTAACAAATTTCCTCTCCAATGGTTCTCCCAATAATTTTCAAATGTTGTTGTAGTTTGACTTTGAATATTAAATATGTTAATGCTATGTCTGCAACTAAGAGTTTGTTATGAGATTATCTATTTTACAGTCAAATTCAACAATTCCTCCCATGATAGGAAAATGTATTGCATAACCTTGTATGCCCAGATGAATAGAATTTATCATTTTAGGTTTTTCATGGTAGTTATACAGCTATCCATGCTCAATTTAACCACAGAAGAAAACAAGACCCAAATATATCTATCCTTTAGAAGACACTTGAGACAATTACCTCAAGTTGTCTTTGCTTTAGCCTGATACAGATATCTCTAGTATATCACTATGCTACTGACCACCAAAGGTAAAGAAAACAGAGCATATGAAGATGGTGGTATGCCATCAAATATAAATTGAAGAAGCGTAATCACCATTAAAGCAAATACAATAAAAAACCCTTTCAGACACCACCAGCCTGTGTGGTAATGAGTCCAACTAAGATTCCGCCAACTGCATTGGTGAAAATTGGGATCAAAGTTTATAAGGTCCACCCAGAGAAAAAACCCCGCTGTCTCATGGCTTCCCCATCAGGTGATTTCAAAGACCTTGTCAGCAAACATAGACTTCCAATAGCTGACATTTCTATGGTCATTAAATATGAGCTTGTTCATTTTTACCTGTGATGCAAATTTGCATAGTGACGAGGCTAGACCTGAGAGCACAAATGCGACTATTATAGGTATAATACCCATTAAAAATGCATATTCACGATCTACCCTTGAGCCATGACCAGAGTGTTCTCCAATGCTAAGAAGCAAGGAAACAAATATCAATAACACTAGGGCTCCAATTTGTTGAAGGGTCTGCTTCTGCCCCAAAATCAAGTACATGAACAACGCAGTGAAAAATAACTTTTTCTGGTTAAGCATTGTAAAAGTGAGAGAATCGAGATTTTGATAAGAAACTTGCAATAAACTATTCTGCAAGGCATATATTGCTATTGGGAGGCCTGAAGCTGTCAATGAACCTATAAAATTCCATTCTTTGCAAAGTCTGCCCCAACCGCCTTCACACGTAATAAGTATCAAAGCACATAGAACCTTTGCCCACTCACACACCAGTACAGAAGAAGTCACAATTACTTCTCTCCCGGTGAAACGTTTGGAGAGCAATGGTTGTGCGTTGTATTACAGAGTGAGAAGAACAAGATAAAGCCATATCTAACGCTTATGGCCCTGTGGATCTTCAACGCGAGATTTCTTCCTCTCTCTCTCAAAGACAAATTAACCCAAAACGTTCTGTTTATTCTATTGCTCTGCAGTCACTGCAACTCTTCAATTTTATTTTTTTAACCTGCAACGTGAATTTGGGTTCCAGCGTGGGTAAATTCTCTGAATTTCAATAAAATTGTTTGTCTTATTTTCCCTGGAAAATGACAGATCTGACTGGGCATTGATGAAGCCCGTGTACCTTCACGTCGGGGGCGGGGGGTGGGAGTGGGTGTGTGTCACCTACTCCATCACTTCCAGTATGCATCCCACTTTTTTTTTTATGTTTTTAGTGATTTAGATTTAAATGAGTTTTTAATTTTCGTTGGGCACTACAGTTTAAGAATAAAAAAACTTCACAAATATATACGACTGATTAAGAATTCAAATTCCCTATCTCTGAACTAAATTAAAATGTTTATTAAGTACATGTTTATGCATAGCACCTTAATGTTCTTGAAATAATTCAAACTTATCAAAAATTGGTACAACAATTCTACGTAGTGGAACGTCGCGTATCATCAGAACGAAGACGTAGTTCGCAGGTTTGGCGCCAAAGTTATTGGTTTCATTCCTTGTTTTGAATATTTCCAAAAATTTAAAGAATGCCTTAAATTTTGCCAAATTTTCACGTACTTTCCTCATCCCATCAAAATGCTCGTATCCTCCCTTTACATCATCCTCGTGAAACAAGTTGCATGACTATTTCCAAGAATTGCTGACTAGGATGATAGAGTGGACGCCAAGGAGTTAGATGCAGGTCCCAAAGACAGCTGTGCATGCATGCTATCGGTATGGCATCTTATGGTCATTAATGTGGGGGCCAAGCGATTTTGTTGCCATGATAGCCGGCTTTCAACAATAGCATTAACACTAGCTCAACTTGAAGCTCCTTCATCTCCACCCATACCTCCATGTTCTCATCCGTCAACTCACCCTGTTAAGCTAACCACCTTGTCCACAAACCCACCCGCTCCGTCCAACCCTCCCACCTCCACCACCTCTACTGGTGAATAAATGCATGGCGCCAAACATGCCTCAACGACCAATAGATGTTTCAAAGCAAAGGGGCCATCAAGTAGGTTTTGGGAAGGTGCACCTAAAACCAGTGACAAACCATATTTCCGCTCTACAGACGCAAGGCACATCCCAGCATTATTTTCCACAATCAGAGTCAAGGGGCAATGCATTACAGGAACAAAACGGCTGACCCCAAGCTATTTTGATGTCATTGCACCATGAAGGTCACAAACCGACCAAGGAAGGGGTGCCAGATTAGGACAGCCCCGCCTTTCCTTTTCAAAGTTTGAGCCATACCCCTGTAACTCATAACACTTTTCCCAACTACCCTGCATTTAGCACAAAAAATAGGGATGATTCATACTCTAGAAGTTGTGCCCATTGCCAACATTTTGAGGAAAGGAGTATAGAGGGAGTAAGAGATTTTCCTTCCAGAGCATTGACACAAATTCTTGCAAAGATAACTCTGGTACGAGCGAGAGTGGTAGAATCAAGAGGAATAAAAATACCTAGGGCTTTGGAAATGCCTAAGAAACATCCAATTACCAGAATTGCAGAGGTAGAGCCAACAATCTTACCCAGACAGAGGAAATAGGAGAAGGCTAAACAGGGGAACCAGGAAACCATCTGCTAAGTGATAAGATAGTTTTGCAAAAAACCAAGGCCCCGTATAACACATTCAAGAGGTCCTCCTCTAGCAAAAATCTAAACAAAAAGAGCTATGAGAGAGGGCCACAATGTCCAACTGCTCAGAAAGCCTCCATTTTCTACTCGACCAAGCTTTAACAATATCTATATTGGGTCTTAGGCCAAAGAAATTACCAAACAGATCAGACTTGTATCTCTTTTGAGCACGGACCACAATCTTATTTGGGACTTGAAGAACAAGGATAGCATGCTTCCAAGATGGGGTCAGTGTAATAATGTCCTCCTTTTGAGAGTAGAGGCATTCAACCAATGTCAAGGCTATTCCATCCACTCGCACATCCTCCTCAACCAAGCAACTACCATTTTTTTTACGAGAATCCATTCTGAAAACCCCCTTCCCACCCATGGTCCTTCTCACCCATTTTAATATTTTATATTGTTATTGTTTCCTAACTTCAGTCAGCTTTCCACTTCTTTACATTATATTATTATTGTTATGTGTATATCATACAAGAAGGTTCATATCACACTATTTCCTAGCGAAGTCTCGCACAATTATTAATATAAAAAATTATCACCCAAATATTAAAACAATTTTTGGGATTTAAGTGTCCCATGAACAATAATCAAAGTTAACTTTAACCTAGTGTCGTGTCGTATTGCAATATAAGAAATGTTGTTACTCTTTTATTTATTTTTGCATCAGAATAGTTATTAAAAGTGGTTACTTTTCTCAAAATATTCCATACATAATATCAAGTTTTTTGAAAAAAAAAAATTACAAATGAAATTCTGGGATGGTCTTGCATTGGAATATGTATATGTTCTCTGAATACGAAGACACTAATTGAAACCAAAGAAACAGAACTAAGCCGTGTGAAATAGTTGTGGTTTCAGTCGGCATAATTCAAGACTTTCTCCGACCTCAGCAAGATGATAAAAATATATTTATACTCCTATGTGCAGAAACCTTGGTGCAGTTGAGATGAAAAACTAATTATCTGTTAAAAGAAATTCATACAACATGTTTTAAGAACAGTTGAAAGAATTTTCTAGTAAAGGAACATCCATATCTGAGATAACCAGGAACATCGACAAATAATAAAGAAGCGCCATATTTAATGTATATTGGCAGGTTGTTAACCGCCGATTATGGGAGCTGATTTCCGCGCTTCGGACGTTCTCTACTTGGTGCCGGATCCACTGGCTCATAATCCATCATCTGCACATTCTGTGTAGACAGAGATGGTCTGATTGGCATGATATTGCAGTCTTTGAAGATTGCAGATGGACGGATTTCAATGATTTTACCCATACTACTGAAGCGATATTTGAATACCATCTCTTCATAGGGACGAATGATGTCAGATTTTCCGTTCTTTACAAACATGTTTACTCTTTTAAACACACCCGCTTCAGCCAAGTAGCGAATATTGAGAATAACATTCCGTGCGCGGCATGGATTGCATGTGTTTTTCACACGGATTTCATATGCTTGAAAATCCGGTGGATTACTTCCATTCTCCCAACTGAGTTGGATGGATCGCCGCGCTTCACATCTGACTGTGGTGCCTTCTCCATGAGATCAATCACAATAAATTAGTATCATGGAAATAAGATGATCGACGTTATAAACATTCAACTTCAAAGAAGAATTTAAAAAAGAAAACAGAAATCTCACTAACTGGCAGCAATATCGGCAATCGTTGTGAGCAGGAAAATGTCGAAGAAAAAGAAGAACATCGCGTAATTCTTCATCGTGTTGGATATGTGATCTTTCCGCCGAATACTGTGGAGAGATGAGACCCAATGCTGCTCTTATAGGTTGAGGAGCTGCATTGTTTGGGAGTTGTGTAATCGATAGGAAATTAGGGTTTGAAATATACGAAATCATGTAAATTATAGAGAAGTATTAGTGAGAATTGCCAAAAACTAGGCCTAATCAACAAAGTGTTTCAAATTTTTAAACCGAATCATACAGGTGATATTGAACTATTTCAGACAAATGTCATGTTAATAAAAATGGTCCTTTGTGGAAATTGATTTCCTAAGTTTGCTCACTTTAATGTTATCTTCAAAATCATTTCCAACTTATCTTTGATTTATCGCAAGTCACGAAAGATTTGATTACCATCTGTAAAACTCTAATTCCGACCTCTAATTTCATAGATCATGTTTGGAAACAAATGCCTTTGGGGCATATGTTAAAGAACAAAAATGACTCAAATTCCTTAATATTTTCAGGTCTCGTAACTATAAAACAAATTAGTAATCTACTTATAAGTAAATTCTTTTAAAAATGTATTTTTTTTCGGTTGAGTGGTTCCAACTCTTATATTTTGAAATACATGAAAAGTACTAGTATTTTGTATAGGCTAGTGTAAATGACTTAAATAAGCTTATTTATAAGGGTGATTTAGAGATAGATAAATTATTTTCGTATGATGGCAATATAAACCACTATTGATAACTCGATATCTTCTTGTATTATTATTGCACATTTGTATGTATACAATTGTTACTAGTGAAATTTAATTGAAAAAAGATAGAAACATATTAGGAAAATTTTAACAATCCTTGATCATCATGTAGTCACTAGATCATGCACATAATATGTACATCTAGCCTCTAAATAATTCATTTATATAAATGATTCATAAGCACGAGAATTAATCATTATCAACCTTTTACTTTTCTTTGACATTGTTTTTATCCTTTTCATCTTTATTGTTTGTTGTTTTGCACACAAACCGACATCCCAACATGTTCTAATTTTACTACTTATCCTTTTGGGAACATGATTAAAAATTGCTCATTAGGGACAAGAGTTACGGGGGCATTGTTGTCCCTTGTAAGCACTATTGTCATTTTCTCTCTATTTCCAAATTTTGAGATGTTACTTCTTCCTTGTCTTATGTTATCACCCTTGTAAGATTTTTCTTGTTAATGATGAACTTTGAGTGAAGGACACACACACACACACACACACACACATACACACACACACACACACACACACACACACACACAACACACACAAAAATTATTTAACATCATTAAAGGGGTCGAGCATTTCAAGAGATGCCCACTAGTACAAGGGACTAGATATATTTAATCGACTAGATCATCAAAGAAATACATTATTCGCTTCATAGGGGATCTATTTCAAATTCCCTACCACCTATTTTGCATTGGGACAAACTAATTTTAGCCTAGTAATAGTTATGCCACTAGAACTAGACTAACTTAGATCAAGGGATATATATTCAATCAAAAACCATAAGGACAACAAGCAATCGAAATATAGTGTAATGCTCAAACGACAAAAAATAGATCAAGGTGATTGTCGGGTTAGTCGACTCTTTCATATACATATTTTTATTCATATAATGTGCACTTTGTAAGTAATATGTATGTAGTAATGGTTTCTTTTGTAGGTACATGTGTGACTAAGTAGAAATAATGTGAACATGATGCGGAACTCGAATGAACAAGGAGTAACAAACGAAGAACTAGATTTTAGTTTGTTTCACATACACCAATGCCCATAAAGGACACTAGCGCTTTGACGGCCTTGTTTCATTCAAGTAGGTTTTGTCTCAATGGTTGTCACTTTCTAGTATAAGAAACAAAGCTTGAACCTTATAGAATACACCCTTACCGGTTCAATTTCCAATCCATAACTAGTGCACACCAACGAATGTAAGATGAGTCATTGTACAAACCCTAGCTATCACTTTGTTTCTTATATTTCTTTAGATTTATCTTGTGTGTTTACATTTATTGTAACAACCACATTTTACACACACAAATAAAAAAAAGTAAAAATACTGGAATAAATTTTTTTTGACTCACATTGTAGTTCACACGACACTACAGGGGATCACTTATGCCAATGCACAACACATGATCTTCTTGCACGAACACTAACCCACATAAGCAATATGAAAACATGTGATGCACATCAAGGAAACATTTTTTTAATGACAAGACACAACATAACGATTCAACTACATTATGAATCCCATATGGGCACCATCCATGACAACACTTTCCCGGTTTACATATTTATTACATTCATGTTTCATTATTGACCTTATTTTCTTTGAAATCACTTATCAATTATTTTATAACTAGACTCCATTATCTTTACTTTATTTAACATTTCACTTGTAGTAATCCCATCTAATTTTTCTTATTTCCCTCATCACACCAGAATGTTGTAACCTAGTTGTTGGTATGAACATATGTACATACATGATCCTTTTTTGTTTGTTCCAAGGATACATTTTCTAAATTGCATGTTTAGATCTTCCATTTATCTTAGTTGCAACAAGGAAGGTTCTCATGAAGCAAAGGAGTTTATTGATTTAAGAGTAGGTAGATTACATGTTCTTTTCATATAAGCATTTAAGTTCTAAGGTCAATCTATTTTGTTTTACATTATGAAAACTAACCATGTATCTCCTCTACTTCACTTAATTGCTTAGTCATCAAGGTAATAACGAGTATGATTTCACACTCCACCAGGTTTGGATTCCTAGAAAATTAAGTATTAGATGTGTGTTACGAGGATACATTCAATTATAAATTTTACACACCTTACTATGGTCACAACTAGAGCGATTGAACACCCTTATCTCTAACAATCATCATGTAACTCTAGGTACATTTGATACTTCTTGTCAAGATGGAACTCTTGTTTGAGTGGGGTTTAAGGGGACTCACACTCAATATTATCTTATGTGGTTAACTAAAACATTGGATCCACTCAAATCATTTTAATTCATCTTAAAATGGTTTCATTCAATTTTATTTAATTACTTTTTAAAATGTGTTGTGTTAACTATTTATTAATAGGGACATTGGTATGCTCATGAGACTACTATTCCTTTCCCTAGGGGTTCATGTCAAGAACATGATTACATGATTTCACACCATACATTCAATGCAAAATAGGACAAGGGGGATAATAAGAGGGAGTAGTTCTTCATTTAAAAGGTTAAGATTCACATTAAATTCTACACGAAGAGGTTTCCATTCTCACCACAAGATGGTATAAATGCATTATAAGAATGATATACATTTCACCCTTATCCAAGCGCATCATCTTATAGTTACATGTTCACAAACTAATCATAAATTAAAATGTGGTTAAGTTTCACAAATAACTCTTAGTATTACATCATAGAATCCAAATGATAATAGAAATTGGGTATCAAGTTCATTATGATCCCAACTCATACAGTGACTTCCAAGGTTAGTTAGTGATCTTCGCCACCTACACTCTTCACTTTACATATGTGCTTGACCAAGAGGATCTTAAATTATGTTTGGGGTTTATTACCCATACAATACTATCTTAATAAAATCACATTCTCCTTACCACACACACAATTTCCAAACCTAGGAGGGAACCACATACTCTAGATAATGTTTGACCACATCATTCCTATTCATCGGGTTCACGATGATGCCACTAAGCATATAGGTTATGATGACAAAAATCAAACTAGGGATCTCATTTACTTAAGCTAGGAGGTGTCATCGAGTGTGAATAGTTAAGTTCATCCTAAGGTTTTAGTTTTCTATGTTACAAGAATCACATAGGAAGAATAGTTATGCATGAATTTTATACTAGAGTTGATTGGTTCATTAGATTTCTTTATTACATTTTCAAAGTAAGAAACACAACACCAATTATTTAATCATCAATTGCACACTATAATTTCACTATAAGCTATTAAGTTCAATTTTGTTTAACACAATATCAAAATTTTACAATACTAAACTTGGAATCAAATAACACCCATATTTAGATGAACTTTTCCCTTAAACACTAGCATCTTAAAAAAATGTTACAAAACTTCACTAATACACCCTTCAATACTCCACAAAATGTGAACAATCCTCTACCATTTCACTTAACATATATATCCAACCCCCTTTTTACCATATGTAAATTTGGATCAAAAGAACACCTATAGTTAAATGCACAATTCCCATAAGAATCCCTAAAACTAACATCTCATACATATTACCAAATTTCAGTAACAAGTTTGAATTATAACATAGCAATGCTAATGTGTGTGTGTGTGTGTGTGTGTATATATTTATATTAACACACATAAATTACAATAATACACAAACTACACAATGAGTTACAACCATGTCATTTCACCATCCTACTTGCATCCTGCAAAACCATGTGAGCATGAAATCAATGATAAATCACTGGCATGGCATCCACCTAGATCTAGCATAATTAACGTTTTTAGTTTCCCATTTACATAATAATAATAATTTTCATTTGAAAGGAGAGGATAGAGACACATATTTATTCCATTTCATTTGGATTTATTTCCTAACAAAGGAGAGAGAAAGAGAGATATGGGAGAGAGAAAATTGCTTTTCTATAAGTAAAATTTCACACAAAAATCCACAAGATAAAGTTTCATACAATCATCAATAAGTGTCAAGTGGTTTTCATACCTATTTTCTAACTTGCTTAGGGTGTTACGGTAATCCTAAAAAAATCCTCATAGTTGTGAAAGGTCCAACTTTTAATCATAGGATAAGAAAGTGCGATCAAACATAGTCTTTTGATTAGAAAATTCATGATGGGAAAATTCATATGTATCCATCTATATACCAAAATTCATGGGAACTGATGGAATCATGTAGTGCCCACTTCCCTTCACACCTTTTTTTCTTTGATTTTGATACTGTCGACTATAGTTATGGACATGGTTGTAGCTTTTGATTTAGCATGATACTAGATGTTAGAGATAATCTTTGGACTATTGTTGACTTCATTCATATATGATGCATGTCGATTGTTAGAGACATTTTATATGATGTTGATATGTTGTGGACATGGTTATTTATATATATTTCTAATATATGATATACTTTTGTCACCACGAGTAGGCTTTGATAATTGAATTAATGTTGTGATCATTTTGACATGGATGAAATGTTGGATAGAAATGTTGCTCAAAATATATAAATGATTAGTAATTGCGATGATATTAATTCATATATAGATGATTTTAGATTTAAATATTGCATATTTTGGCATGGATGTTTTAATGCGGTCACGACGTCGAAGGAGGTATTATGTGTTTTGCAAGTATATATATATATATATATATATATATATATATATATATATATATATATATATATATATATATATACAACATCGGGGATTAGAGACCAACCACATTAGAATTCTAGATGAATTAAACAAAGGTCACCATGGCAACATGTAATTGTGTGTGTGTTAAAATTATTTGGTTAGGGGAAAATTGTGACCAAGTGGTCATCTGTTGTCTTTTGTTTTAGTTTCCCTTTTACCAATGTTAGTATGTGTTTCTTTTGAGTGATGAAATTTACTTGTTTTAATTATTTAGATTTTGATGTATGTTTTTCCCCTTTATCTTAGCGCCTCTAAGTGTCTTATTAAAGTGAATAAATCTTGTCCTAAACTAATTAAGATGTGACCAAAAGAAGTTCATTTATTAGACTTTATTTTCTCTTGGATTTTGTGTTGTGTGTTCAATGCTTGAGATCTTAAGTGTTGTACACTCTACCTTTCATGGAAAACTAAATTTGGCCTTAAGGGCCAATTTTGAAGGCTTATGGGACAAGTTAAACTTGTGCCAAACATCTTAAATGGTAATACGAACCCTACCTATGGGTTGGGGGTCAACATTAGACCCCATTAGGTGTTTTAGGAAGATAAAAAGGTGAAATGTTTATTGCACTTTCTTTCAACTAATTAATTTTTCCTTAGGGGTGTGGGCTTAGTTTGTGTGTGTAAGTAACATGTCATTCCTCTCACCCACCAATTTATGGTGCATTGGGGTTAAGGTTTGAATTATTAGGTGGAGTTGAGGATGAGTGATGTGGCATCCTACATGGATCCACCTCATCCTCCTCTCTCCATTTTCTATTTATTGAAGCTTATTTTACTTGTTTGGGGTTACTTAATTATTTTGTGCTCTTGTATTTTAGAGAATTAGAGGATTTTTGGGAGTGCTTGTGGATTTTTGGAGCTTTTGGATGATTGCTTGGTTTTAAAGAGCTTGGAGACTTACTCTTGGAACAAGCTCTACTATGGAAAGGTAGGAGATTTACCTTGCTTATGTTATGCTTTATTTTGTATGTATTTGCTTGTGTTGAGTATTGTTTTCTTTGAATGTTTGTTGGGTGTGGGTAGATTGCCTATGTTTGGAGCCGGAGGAGACTATTAAGAGATTTCATGTAGGGAGGCATAAGAGTTTACCTTTTTTTTTGAGGAGTTTGGGTTGGGTGCCCCACCTTGTACAAGGAATTCTTGCATTTCCTTCTTGTTTATTTTATGAGGGAGGCATAAGAGATTGAGGGAGGTATAAGAGTATGTGAGAGGTATAAGGGGTACTTGAGGGAGGCATAAGAGTATGTAGGGGATTTGAGATATGCATTAGAGGCTTTAAGGTGGGCACCCATTCCCATTGGGAGGCATAAGTGGCCTCCCCATAGGTCTTGCTCCTTTGGCTTTCACTTTAAGCCTTGTTTTTGTTGTTTTGTTGTTCTTATTTCTTTTGTTGTTGTTGAGTTGAATGTGGTTAAAATGGTTGTGAAATATTTGTTTGTGTTGTGGAATATTGTTGTTTCCATGTGTTGGAATTATCTCCCATTGTAATGTGGTTGGGGCTCGGGGCCAATGGAGAGGATGGATTCTCCTCTTCATTGGATATCTTGGTTGGGTGGAGAGCATTGCCTCTCCCCCATTTGTTGTGAATCAAAAAAATCTTGGAGGAGCTATCTTGTGGAGTTGTGAAGCTTGGAGTTTTTTTGGAGACCTTGTGAAACTTTCTTTGTGTTGTTCCCACTTAGAGTGGAGAAACTTGTAATATTGTATTCTATTATTTTCTTACATTCTTGTATTATTTCCCACCTTGAGTGGAAGACTTTGTAATAATTTCATGGAGAAAGGTTGCATTCCAATATTGTATATTGTGTAGGAGAAAGAATCAAAATGGATATATTGTGTAAAAGTTAGTTGGAAGTTGCATTGTGAAAAAAAAAGGAAAGTTACTTTCATTGTGAAGTTGTAATGTTGTAAATGAGAAAGAAGGAAATATAGAAGTTGTAAGAAGTTGAACTTGTATGCATAGTAAACTTGAAAGGAAAATAAAGTTGTTATAGTTGTTTTGAATATATATATGTTGTAGAGAAAATAAGAACATGAGAACAAATTTGAAGTTTATTGTTATTGGAAATGTTGATTTTGTAGTAAGAGAATAACAATGTAAAGCAATAGATTTAGATCCCTTTTACTCTTGAAATAGAAGGTAAATTTAGTTGAACAAAATGGAATAGATCTAGTAGTTATTATTGTTACTATTGATTTCAAATGTTTTAAATGAGTAATTTTAACTAAGAAATGATCAAATGGAATGAAATTTCAAACTGGAAACTTTAGGTGCATAAAACTAAGTTCAAAATGTGTTTTGGAACATTGTAGTAACTTTTAATTTTTGTAAAAATCTAGGATTAAGGGTTATGTTTTTAGAAACAAGACTACCAACCTTGTGTAGAGTGGCAGTCCTGTAACTACCGCTCTCAGGCTAAGGCGGCGGTCTCAAAACCACCGCTTAGTAGGGTGAAGATTAGTGGTTTATCACCTAGTAGGGCGATGGTCCCAGGACCTCCAGTCTTCTCTAGGTGGCGGTTCTATCACTTATGACAAATTCCTCGGATCCACTCCTGTGCAAGTTTTTCACTGGTTTATACTAAATTTTAAACTATAAATTTAACAAGGAAACTACTAGCAATCAAATAATGCTCAAATCTTGTTGTATAAAGAAATAAAACATACAAATGGTGGATTAAAAACATTCCTTTCATTTATAACAATGGGGGTAGGGTTTTCCCCAAAATTAAAAACCCAATATACAAATAGCTTGAAATAAAAACTAGATTGGTAGAGGAAACCCCTCCCAATCCTTAAATGAAATATATTTCATTGATAAAACTACAAATAAACTAATTTAAACTATATCTCCTTGTAGAATCCTCCATAGTTCTTCCTCCTTTGCTCCAATGGCTTCCTCTTCTCCAACCTACAATTTTTTTAACAAAACAAATAGACCAAACAAAGGAAAGACTTTAATAAAAACTCATAAGGATTTCTAGGGCTAGTTTGGAACCCTAGGATCTAGTGGCCAAGATTGTTTTGATCTAAGGGTGGAGGTTTCACCCTACTTTTGTTTGGTAGAAATGTAATTTAAATGTTTAAATTAAATCTTTAAGGGTATGTGTAATTGGGGAATGGGCCATTTAATTTCCTTAGAGTGTTAAACCTTTATTAGTTCTTAGCAAGCCTTAGGAAGTCAATGAAAAGGACTCTAAGTTAATAGGATAATAAATTTAATAAATTAATATAAGGTTAACCTTTCTAGGATTGAATATTAACTAAAGAGAAGAAAACATTTAACTATGTAAATTAATCTATGGTACCTTCCTAATGAATAATTGATTAATGGACCTTAGAGATAAACTTGATATTATGTTAACCTTTGTCCTAGATCTGGTTCTTTAATCAAAAGTGGAGTTTAGTTGTGATAGTTAGTTGTTGTACCCTAGGGGATTAACATCCTTGTAACATGTTTTATCCTCTTACCTTTATCTTGAAAAAAAAAATGTCACAATTTTTGGGATAAGTGTTAGGTGTTAGCATGTTCCTAGAACTTAGTTTTGTGGGTTACAAATCTGAATCGATTTAACATTGTACAATTGGTGGATGGTTTTCCACAGCTACCGGTATTAATCAATCAAGTTGCAATAGAAACCAATTTTAGCTCAGAGATAATAAACCCTCAACCAAAACTACACTTTGATAGCTGAATGTGCAACAAAAATTTCCTACATGCTCTCCTATTAAGGTGAATTCACCAAATTTGATGGAACTTAGCACTAAAAATAGGTTACAAACTATCTAGAAGAGTGTTTTCCCCAAACTGAAGGTTACATGCAATTATCTAGTAAAAATACTAGAGGTTTGTGAAGGTGGATAGGCATTTATTTGTTAAGGGTTCAAACCGTGGTTGAAAATGAAAGCCAACTTTTCGGTGTTTGCGGCTTCCTAAAAGTATGAATTAGAGTAACAGGGGATCCTAAAGGAGTGGTGAAGAGAGTGCAAATGGTCAAACGAGGTAAAGCTAGTGCTTGAATGTGAATCTCTATGTAACACCCACATTTTCTTACCAAAATACCCAAGAAAAAATCATTACTTATTTAGGGAAATTAAGGAATAATTTTTTTGTGTGTTTAAAAGGTTTGCATCTAGACAACTAACAACTACATTTAAATATTAGTCAATTAATAAGTTCCACATAACTACAAGGTTATTATCACTAAATTAATAATTAAATATTATTAATTTCCTCCAATTCATTTCGGGATTAAATTCCCTTCTAGGGTTTCCATTAATTCCTATTTAAAATAGGTTACCAATTTAATCTCGTTAATGTTTCCTCATTTAATATTTCACTTAAAATCCTAAGGGTCTAATATTACCTAATTTTATTTAACTAAATTCCTTCATATATGTTACTCTTAACATATATTTAAGTTCCCATTACTTTATCTATAAATCATTACTTAAGTTGCCCCTTTCCACAAAATTATTTAATTTATCCTTCTAACTTTAATTTTATAATATAAATCTTTTATCTAAAGAATAAAGGTCACATTTTAATCCAAACCCTCTAATACCCTTTAGTGGCCCTATTTACAAATTACACATACTTTTAATTTAAAACATATTCCGATAAATTATCCTCACCTAACAATTGTATGATTGATTCCCTACCCTTAGATTGATTCAATTAGAGCCATTAGATCTTAGGTATTCATTTTAACCCTAAACATCCTTATGAGGTATTCTTATTCATTTCTTTTACCCTATTTTCTCAATTTCTTTGTAGGTTTGAGAGAAAGAAGAGGATGGAGGCCATGCTCGCCATGTGAGGATGTTTAAGTTTATTGATGGATATAAACATTTTTATGTTTCTTATTTTCATTTCCAACCCTCTCCTAGGGTTAATTCATATTATTATTAGTTATCTATGTATTTTTCTTGAGTTTACCCTATTCGAGAATGGGCATTATTTTCCTATTCTTATTTCTGGTTTTAGAAATGTATACAAACACAAGTTTAAGGTTATATATATACATACATATCTGTATGTATCTGTGTGTGTGTGTGTACCCAATGATATATACCTTTTATTTAAAATTTATTTTAAAATAACCAATTTAAAATGTTAGATTTATATTTATATACAACGTCTGAATCCCTTATATATATATATATATATATATATATATATATATATATATATATATATATTTATATATATTCATATATATATATATTAATATGGAGTTTGTTTTATTTTTAATAGCACCAAATGATTTTGGTTTTATTTTTGTTGGGGAGAGGTCACGACCCCATTCCCATATAAATATGTGTTTGGGGTGGGTCCATGGCTTCTCCCCCAAACCTATAATTATGGAGTCACACACATGTTATATAAGTGATATATATGTATATATAATATACATATATATATATATATATATATACATTATATGAGGTATACATTATTTATTTTTATATACATATATATGTATATATGTCATATACTCCATTCCCACCCATATATACATATATGGGTTTATGTATATATACATATATATATATATATGTATGTATGCATATATATATATATATGTGTATGTATGCCCCATATATATATATATATATATATATACAATATACATATATATATGTGTATGGCATATACACACATGTATAACATATATATATATATATGTACCATGTACCTAATACATATATACATATATAGATTTTATATAATATTACATAATATATATATACATTATATATATATATATTATATATATATATATAATATACATATATATTTATATAATATATATATTATATATATTATATAATATATACATATATGTATATATATATATATTATATTCTTTTAGTTAATTTTAAATGGTCAAATCGAGTTTACTTACATAGTGAAACATAATACTCCATGAGTAAAACTAAGATCTATTAGATTTTATTTTCTTAAACATAGTAGGAGACTTTGACTATAAATTCAACCTTTAAATATGCTTACTTTTACAATAATAAGAAAATAATTCCTTTCTTTTCACAATACAATGAAATCCATTTCCAAGAGAACAATTAAAGCACCAACATATTTTCTCCATTCAATAACACCATTTCTATAAAAACAAATCTATAATACAACCCCTAAGTATAAGCTTTGATTAAGGGTGCTTTAGTTTTATTACAAAACCATTTCAAGGTCCTTACTTCATCTAAATAATACAAGACTTGATAATTTCATTTTACAAGAACTAACCCATTAAAATACAAGATTACATCCAATACACTCTTGATAAAATATACAAGTTGAGGAGGTATAATAACAACAAGATTCAACTTCACATGCCTCCTTTCCAACATGAGTACTTTTTGAATATCCAATACAAATTAGTTTTACAAAATACATTTACAAGAAGAGGAAGCTTTAAAATGCAAGCTAAAAAACACCTCCACCTAAGTGGAGACAACATGGAAAATATTTTTCAAAAATAGGATCTCTCCTTGTCTTCTTCAAAATGCAACTATGTCAAACATCACTTGAGCTCTAAAATTTTCTTCAATATCTTACAGAACAAAAAACAAGGGAATAGGCAACACTCTCCACCCAACCAATAATCCAATGAGGAGGATAAGCCTTCTTCCTCATTGGCCCTCGAGCCCCAACAATGAAGCAATAAGAGGTATAAGGCAACCAAGGAAAATTTTACATGGCTTCTATAATAACTATTGAAACAAACTTACAACACAATAAGCACAATACAAAATCACAACAAACATACAAGTTTCCCAAGCACAAAGGCTCAATATTCAAGCCAAGAGAGAGAAAAGAAACATGGGGATTCACTTATTCCTCCCAAAGGGGTTGATTTCCCACCTTAAATCCTCCAAGAACTCAAATCACATACAAACAAAACTCTTATTCCTCCTCAATCATATTCCTCCCTCAAATAAGACATACAAGATAAGCTCAAATTTCACTTATCTATAAAGGTGGGACACCCAACCCAACTCCCTCCCAAGATATACAACAATACTCTTATTCCTCCCTCTAAAATATCCCCATTTCATTTTTCTCCTACACAACCTAAAGGTCATTCTATTCTCAAAACCAAAAAACATACAACAATCATCCATTTACAATCATTTGCACAACAAATAGTAATAAAATACATGGGTGAAGCCCTTGCCTTGCCATTGTAAGAGTATCTAATCACAAGCAAAAGCTCCAAAATTTTCCATTTCCCAATCAAGCACAAACCAACTCCCAATCATCCATTAGGAACTCCAAAAGAAAGATCCTCAAAAATGTAAGAATGGAAAATATAACATGTAACCCCAAAACCATCAAATAAACTTGTATATATAGAAAAATGGAAGATGAGGGAAATGTGTCTCCATGTAGGATGCTAGATCACTTCTCCTCAACTCCACATCACATGGTCAAACCCCAAACCCAAAGCTCGATAAATTGTTGGTTGAGGAAATAAAAGCCTCTTTACACAGAAAAACTCTTACCCACACCTCTAAAGGAAACAATTAAAAAATCATGTAAGAAAGTGCAATAAATATCACCTTTTACCTTAAAAATCACATAATGGGGTCTATTTTTGACCCCTTAACCCATAGGTATAGTTGGTAGGTGAAATTAAGAGGTGTGGGACAAGCTTAAATTATTCCCAAGCCTCCGAAATGGACCTTGAGCCTAAATCCAGTTTAACATGCAAGGTTGAGTACACAACACTTAAAACCAATAAAATCCTTTCAAATCCAACATAAAATCAAGGACAATCTACCAAAATTAAATACCCCCTTTGGTCACATCCCACATTACAATAATTAATCAAGATTAATCAACTTAAATGGAGCACATTAACTAACAATAATAAAGGTGAATCACATTACTAAAATAAATCACATACTATCGACATAATTAAAATAAAAACGGAAAATAACACATTTACCCATGGTCACATTTGAGGCCACCCCTAATGGGTACATCATAACAAAATAACATTAACACAACAACATAAAAACACACACAAGTTACAAGGTCATCTATTGTCAATATCCCAAATTTATTCATTATTGGTCTCTTATCCCCTTTTGTTTGTTGTGTTACAATTTCCTACAAAAATCAAAACAATACCTCTCTAGCCTCGTGGCCATATCAATGATGTCAAAATAATAAAACATACATATACGTAACAATTCACATCATCAATAACATAACTAAATCATCACTAAAATCAAGCAATTTCACAAATTGTTCACTATTTAAAAATATTTATATTCTATCATTACATCAATTAATAATAAGATCACAAGAATAATTAGGTCATCTAAAAAAATTGTATACCAAAATCCAATATGTCAATACATATATAAAGTAGTAACTCTAGATCATCAAATACTAATATGTCAATCCATGCATGTAATCCATCATATAAGTCACATCATGTCAAAATTCTAAAACATCTATACTGTTAATCAAATAGGCTAATAAAATATAGTAATGTCCATCTATCAATGTATATTGATCAAATATGATAACAAAGTCTATGGATCCAATCTAATATAAGAAAAATAATATTAAGATCAATGTCGAAGAGGAGTGGGCACTACATCCCCCTCCCCTTAGACTCGAATTCCTCTTGGAAGTCACTAAAACAAGTGTGGGAACTATTCTCTCAAAGGTTTAGATCCTCCCATGTAGATTTTATATCATATTACCAATCCCACTAGATGTGAACTTGATCAATCTATCGGCCTCAAAGGCCCAAGGTCTTTATGTTGTAAAATATGCATAGGCTCCACCATAACTTGTCCCTACTCCTACACCTACACCTTCAAATGGTCTAATCCAATACATGAGAAGGATCTGGAATATACCTCCTAAGAATAGAAACATGAAACACATTGTGGACGTGAGACAATCTCGGTGAGCAATCTTTAGCTAGACATAAGCTAAGGGACCGATCAACTCTAAGATCTCAAAGGTACCCACAAATCTAGGAGCTATCTTAGAGCCTTTTTGTAATGGATAGGTCTCTTATGAGGTCCGACAAAGAAACACATTTTTCCCACCTCAAAACTATGGTCTATCCTCCTCGATATACATACTTCTTTTGCCTATCTTGAGCCTCCTGTAATCTCTGTATAATCATGACAACTTGTTGCTTCATATCCTATAATAAATTTGGCCCAAGAGAAACTCTATCCTCCAACTTGTCCTAACTATGTGGTTTCCTACACTCCCTTCCATATAATTCCTAAAATGGTACGATACCAATAGAACTCTAAATTTTTTTTTGTAGGAAAAATCAACCAAGTACAAATACTCCTCCCATCTCGATTGATGATCCATGTCGTACATTCGAAGCATGTCCTCGCAAATCTGGTTCTCACACTTTGTCTTTTCATATGTCTCGGGGAGATAGGATATATTGAAGTTTATATTTATCCCAAGAACATGTTTCATGGTAGTTTGAAAGTGAGAGGTGTATAAGGGATCGCGGTCACAAATAATCTTCCATGGAATCCATGTAGTCTCACAATCTCATCCAGATATACTCATGCAAATACACTAGTTTATAGGTGGTCTTCACCGAGAGAAAACTGAGCTAATTTCGTCAATCTATCCATTGTGCCATGATAGCATCATGGTGGTATCTTGACCTAGGTATCCCTACTATAAAATCCATGGAAATGGTGTCCCATTTCCACTCTGTATGGCATGAGGATATAGACGGCCAACTAGATGATGATGCCCGTCCTTCTCCTTCCTTCTACACTCTAAACAATGAGACACAAAATAAACTGTCTTTTTACTGCAACCCTCTCTAATGATACAATTGTCTCAAAGTGGCATGCATCTTCTTCACCCCAGGATGGGATGAATAGGTTACATGATGTGCCTCAACAAAGATATCTTACCTCAATCCTCCATCTTAGGTTTAATAAATTCTTACCTCTTGTCTTTGAAGAATACAATGTGAATCTAATGAAAATCCCTTAAAATTACCCTTAAGGGGCCTCTCGAGACTCATTCTCTACTCTAGTTGTAAGGTATAAGTTGTCATGTGGAAGGCATTGCAAGATCCTAGTCCTCAAGTTTGGACCACTATTTTCACCACAACTAGATTCCTTCATGAATCAAGGCATCCATAACCACATTTTTATCCCCTTCACATGCTCTATCTCCATATCATACTCACAGAGAATCTCCATTCAACACCATTGTTAGGCATTGAGATTATGCTATCTCAAGAAGGTGCCGAAGGCTCAAATGATCTATCCTAAGAGTGAACCTCTTTCCTAAAAAAATTCTTAATGCACCAAAGCTTGCACAACTAGTGCAAGCTCAAGGTCATGAGTCAAGTGATTGAGCTCATAATCCTTGAGTTTGTGAAACTCAAAATGCTATTACATGACCATCTTACATCGATACACCTCTTATCCATGCTAAAAAAATATATGTGCATACAAAGAAATCCATCTACGGATCCAAAACTACTAGAATATATGTTTTCATAAGATATTCCTTTAGTTCTTGAAGGCCTTCTCACATCTATCTGACTAAACAAAATTCTTCCCTTTCCATTAAGGAAAGTGATGGAATGCACAATATGAGAGAAATATTGAAAAAACCTCCTGTAATAACATGCTAATCCCATGAAATTATGCACCTCGGTCACACTGGTAGGTGTTGTCCAATCCATGATAGATCTAATCTTGGAAGTATCGACTACGATACCTTCCCTTGAAATAATGTGGCCTAAATATTGAACCTCTCGATTGAAAAATGTACACTTCACTAGGTTCTCGTATAGCTTTTTCTCTCAAAGAAACTATAACCTAGCGAAGGTACTTCTCATGCTCCTCACGTGTGCATGAGTAGATCAAAATATCATCTAGAAACATGCACCCATAATGGTCTATGAATGTCCTAAATACCCCGTTCATCAAACTCATGAACACTACAGGGGAATTCATTAGACCAAATGACACAACTGTGAACTCATAGTGGCCATATCTCATATGGAAAGTTTTCTTGTGGATATACACATCTACAATCCTCAGAATGATGATAAAAACTTAAGTTTTATCTTGGAAAACATTGTATCCCCCTTCATCTGATCAAAAAATCATCGATGCAAGGAAGGGGGTAACAATTCTTGATCATTACTTTGTTCAGTTGTTTGTAGTCCACACAAAATGCAAGGATCCATCATTCTTCTTCACATAAATCATTGGTGCACCCTAAGGAGATACACTAGGATGGATTAGGCCTTTCTCAAGAAGGCCCTCTAACTGAAAATTGTGCTCACATAGCTTAGGGATGGTCATCAAATGTGGTGCGCGTGAGATAATCTCTTCTCCAGGAACCAAAGCAATATGAAATTCTATCTCATGTGGGGAAGGTAACCACAGTAACTTTCTATAAAAAACATCTACAAACTCCTCAAAATATTATGATCATCAAGTGAAGATCCACTTGTCTCATCCTCTTACCTCTTAGTAACTTTAATAGCATACATCTAACATTCTGACGTGCACTATGCTTCCATTACATAGAATATATAGTGTGACTAGAGATGGCTCTCTTAACTCCAAGTATCACTTACTCAACTCCAAAATCATCTACCTAAAATATAACCTTGCTATAAAAATCAACTCTATCTCTATGTGCAGATAACTAATCCATGCCCAAGATAACTCAAATGAACCCAACGGAAGGAGACGAAGATCCAAAGTAGTGGTGAAGGGTCCTATTTCCACTACGCACTTCTTAATTAAGGAGTCAACTAAGAGCTTTCTCTAGAAACCATCTCAACATATTAATGAAGGCCCTACCTAATTTCCACTAGCCTACATTTTTCTACTAATGATGGTGCAATAAAAGAATAAGAAAATACATAATCAAACATTATAGAGGTAGGGATACCACCAATGTTACCTATAGTATGTATCATTGTACCTTGATGCTCTATGTGATGGTTCTCAACCACTACATAAATCTGATGGCTACATTCGATATCACTGACTATAGGCTCTAAAATAGGTTCCTTAACCTTGTTATCATGGTTTTGTGGGTACTCTCTCCAATGGTGTCCAAGTACACCTCGTCCATAACAACTACCTCATCCAATCCAATGAAATGTGGTTCGATCAGTACTTTAGTGATTTGTGTCATGGATACGATGATCCTTGCATGGACTGTTGTGGTCTCTATTGATGAGCTCGTATTGACTAAGCTCTAGGAGATCCCTATGTCTTGATGGGTCCTCGGGAGGAGGTCTCATTCTCCTTCCTCTCTCGAGTATCGAAATATTTGTGGGGGTCTAAATGGTGGATGAGTCTATTGTTTTTGCTATTGAGGTGTCTATTATGGTGGCTTGAAAGAAGAATTTTTTAACCATGTCATCCATGAGGAGGAGGACATGACCCCCTCGACCAACTAACCTACATCTGTAAATATGGTTCCTCATTCTATCTCTAGCCATTATTTCTTCCCTCTAGTTTCCTCTCGCAATGTACACCTTCTCAATGGCCTTAGCTAAGATCTATGGATAATGAATGCATATTACACCTCCCAAATCTAAGTTCAGGCCCCTAATGAAACTGTGAATCCTAACCTATTAATCATGCATGTAGTCCACATAGTGAAGAAATCCGAAACCACTCTTATACTCCACTACTTTTATGGATGTCTATTGCAGAGGCCATGAAACTCATCTATCCTATGCTAAATAAACCTCATGGATATGTATCTACTCTTGAACCACTCCTCGAAGAGCTCCCAAGTAACCTATATATGATTTTACATGGAGATTCTACTACTCATTCCTCCACCAAACACCTACTCCATCCCTTAGAATATGAATCGCAACACGATCCTTCATGTTACTAGTACATGTCCAAATCTTAAAGCATCCGCTCAATCTCACCAACCAAGCCTCTTCCTAAAATCCTCTTATATCACCAGATGTAATGAGACAGGTGTAGCTTCTAGATCTCCTTGATATGATCTACAACTGATGTCTGTGGACCCCTAGCTCTCTCTACATGCTCATCCCTCATCTTAGGGCTCCTAGATCTATCTTTGTGTCTTATAACCCTATCTCCTTATCCTCTCTAGGTAAATCTATTCTAGCCGACTCACACGTGGGAGTTATCTTCTCTATGCTTTTTTGTGTCGAGAAGGGTGTTGATCATCATGTGATGGATCCCTATGATTTTTTCTAGGTATTGTCCCTACTACTCCACCTCGTATAGTTGCATTGACCGCCTACAAGGTCTGTAAAATCTGCGGTAGTATAGTGGAAATTTTCTTCTTCGGGGGGTAATTGTAACTCGACATGTAAAAATTGGTATCTAATCCATGCCTCCTAAATAGATACATAGATGAGAGTTAGTCCATCATCATCTATGTTTTGTTTCAGTTTTCTAGGTTTTCTACATTTTAAAATATCATGAAATGTTGTGTGATTTACTTGTAGAAATTACTAGGTTAACTATTTGTGTTTCCAAGTATTCCAAAGAGCCCAAGTGTTAAAGCCCAGGCTATTATACCAAGTGTAACGCCCAAAATTTTGTAGCAAGACAAAACCAAAGAAAAAATCATTAATTAATTAGGAAATTATAAAATAATTTATTTTTTTTGTGTTTAAAAGGTTTGCATCCAAACAACTAACAACTACATTTAAATATTTCTCATTAATACGTTCCCAATAATTGTAAAGTTATTATTACTAAATTAATAATTACATATTATTAATTTCCTCTTAGTCATTTCAGGATTAAATCCCCTTCTATGTTTTTCATTAATTCCTATTTAAAATAGCTTCACCACTTTAATCCCATTAATGTTTCCTCATTTAAAATTTCACTTAAAATCATAAGGGTTTAATATTCCCTAATTTGATTTAACCAAATTCCTTCATATTTTCCTAACATATACTTAAGTTCCATTACTTTATCTCTTATAAATCATTACTTAAGTTTCCCCTTTCCATAAAATTATTTAATTTATCCTTCTAAATCTAATGTTACTTAATAAATCATTTATCTAAAGAATAAAGGTCACATTTTAATCCTAACACTCTAATACCCTTTAGTGGCCCCATTTACAAATTACACATACATTTAATTTAAAACATATTCCCACAAAATATCCTCACCTAACAATTGTAGGATTGATTTCCTACCCTTAGATATTATTTAGTATTCATTCTAACCTAAACATCCTTATGAGGTGTTCTTATTCATTTCTTTTACCCTATTTTCTCATTTTACTTTGCAGGTTTTGGAGAAAGAGGTTAATGGAGGCCATGGAGGTCATGGGAGGCTGCTCAAGTTCATGTGTAGATATACACATTTTTAAGTTTCTTATTTTCATTTACTGACCCTCTCTAGGGTTTTGTCATATTATTAGTGCTTATTTGTGTGTTTTATTTGAGTTTAACCTATTTGGATATGGGCATTATTTTCCTATTTTTTTTTTGTTTAAGGAGATATATACACACCCGTGTCTAGGGTTATATATATACACATATATATATATATATTTATATATATATATATGATATATCTCTATTATTTAAAATTTATTTTGAAATAACTATTTCAAATGTCGATTATATTTATATACGGTGTGTCCTTATATATATGTGTGACACACACACACACACACACATACACACACACACACACGTATGTGTGTATCTATATATATACTCTATAGTAAATCATACATGTGATGGTTTTTATATGTGGTTGAATCACTATGTAAAAACAATATAAAAAGCAACACAAAGATTATATATATATATACCAACATAGAGATATATATTAACTATATAGAGTCGCGACCTATTTTAATGTGATAGGGTTTAATATGTGAGCGGTCATATTGTTTATGGTTTGGGTTTATATTGGTGTGGGGGGCGGTGCTGACCCCATCCCCACACCATATAAGATATGGGTTAGGGGTGGGGGCACACCCTTCCTCCAAACCTATTACAAATACAAAACTATCATGGCCGCGTATGGCACAAAGACAATTTGTTTAATAATATATTTTTATAATACATAACCAACCCTAATGCATAAAAGCCATTTGGATTTTGAGGATAATTTCCAATTTAAATTTTATTTATTAATATAATACTATATATATATATATATATATATATATATATATGTATGTATAGTATATATGTATGTATATATGTATTACATATGTATAATATATGTATATATATATAAATATGTATAAATATATTTATGTATTAAACATAATGTATAATTATAATTATGTACACATGTATATATATATAGTTTTATCTTATTTTAAATGGTCAAATCGAGTTTACTTTCATAGTGAAACATAATACAAGATGTTTTTAACTTCTACCCATTCATCCATGGGTATAATTAAAAACTATTAGATATTCTTTTCATAAACATAGTAGGAGACTTGGCTATAATTTAACCTTTCTATATGCTTACTTTTACTTTTACAATAGAAACCAAATAATTCCTTTCTTTTCACAATACAATGAAATCCATTTCAAGAGAACAAGTAAAGCTCCAACATTATTCTCCATTTAATAACAATGTTTCTTTCAACTTAAATATAAAATACAACCCCTAATTATAAGCTTAGATCGAGGGAGCTTTGGTTTCATTACAAAAAAATAAATTAAAGGTCATTATTCATCTAAATATTACAAGACATGATAATTTCATTTTACAAGAACTAACCCAATTAAAATGCAAGATTACATCTAATAAACTCTTGATAAACTATACAAGTTGGAGGAAGTATAATAACAACAAGATTCAACTTCACATGTCTCCTTTCTAACATGAACACTTTTTAATATCCAATAAAAATTATTTTAACAAAATAGATTTACAAGAAGAGGAAGCTTTTAAAATGCAAGTTACAAATCCCTCCACCTAAGTGGAGACAACATGGAAAATATTTTACAAAAGTGGGATCTCTCATTTTCTTCTTCAAAATGTAACTATGTCCCAAACTTCACTTGAGCTCCACCATTTTCTTCAATATCTAACACAACAACAAAATAGGGGAGTAGGCAACACTCTCCACCCAACCAATAATCCAATGAAGAGAAGAAGTGTTCCTCCTCATTGACCCCTAAGCCCCAACAATGAGGAAATATGATGTGTAAGGTAACCAAGGAAAAATTTACATGGCTTCCATAACAACCATTCAAAAAACATTACAACACAATAAGCACAATATAAAATCATAACAATATACAAGTTTCCCAAGCACAAAGGCCCAATATTCAAGCCAAGAGAGAGAAGACAAACATTGGGATTCACTTATGCCTCTAGTTGAGTGCCCACCTTAAAGCCTCGAAGAACAAAAATCCCATACCAACAATACTCTTATTCCTCCTTCAAATCTCTTATGTCTCCCACAACTCTTATCCCTCCCTCAAATAATACATACAAGATAATCACAAATTTCACTTATCTACAAAGGTGGGACACCCAACCCAACTCCCTCCCAATATATACAACAATACTCTTATGCCTCCCTCAAAAATATCCCCATTTCATTTTTCTCCTACACAACCTAAATGCCATTCTATTCCCAAAAAAAAAAATACATCAATCATCTATTTATAATCATTTACGAGAGAAAATAGCAATAAAATGCATGGGTGAAGTCCCCACCTTGCCATTCTGATACTATACAATAAAAATAAAAATCTCCAAGATTTTCCAAGTCCCAATCAAGCACAAACCAACTCCCAGGCTTCCAATAAGAACTCCAAAAGAAATCTCCTCCAAAATGCAAGAATGAAAAATGAAACATGTAACCCCAAAACCATCAAATAAACTTGTATAAATAGAAAAAGGGAAGATGGGGATGAGGTGGCTCCATGTAGGATGCCACATCACTTCTCCTCAACTCCACATCACATGGTCAAACCCCAAACCCAAAGCTCAATAAATTGGTGGTTGAGGAAATGAAAAGCCTCTTACACACACAAACTCTTACCCACACCTCTAAAGGACAAAATTAAAAACTCATGTAAGAAAGTGCAATAAATATCACCTTTTTCTTTACAAATCACATAATGGGGTCTATTTTTGACCCCTTAACCCATAGGTATATTTTTAGATGAAATTAAGAGGTGTGGGACAAGCTTAAATTGTCCCACAAGCCTCCAAAAATGGCCCTTAAGCCAAAATCTGAATTTGACATGCAAGGTTGAGTACACAACACTTAAAACTAATAAAATCCTTTCAAATCCAACATAAAATCAAGGAAAATATACCAAAATTAAATACCTCATTTGGTCACATCCCACATTACAATAATTAATCAAGATTAATCAACTTAAATGGAGCACATTAACTAATAATAATAAAGGTGAATCACATTACTAAAATAATTCACATACTCACAAAATAATTAAAACGAAAAATGAAAATAACACATTTACCAAAGATCACATTTGAGGATACCCACCAATGGGGACCTCCTAACAAATTATCATTAACACGACATACAAATACACAAGTTGCAAAGGTGACTTGTTTCCAATACCCCAAATTCCTTCACTTTTAGTCTCCTATGCACTTTTGTTTGTTGTCTTACAAATTGCTACAAAATATAAACAATACCTCTTTTGCCTCGTGGCAATATCAATTACATCAAAACAATAAAACATACATATACACACAAATTCACATCATCAATAATATAACTAAATCATCACTAAAATAAAGAAATTTCACAAATTATTCATAATTTCCAAAAATATTTTCATTCTATCATTTCATCAATTAACAATAAGATCACAAGACTAACTAGATCATCTAATGAAATTTGTATACCAAAATCCAATATGTCAAGACATACATAAATTAGTAACTATAGATCATCAAATATTGATATGTCAATCCATGCATGTAATCCATCATATAAGTCGCATCATGTCAAAAGTCTAAAACATCCATATTGTCTATCAAATAGGCTAATCAAATATAGTAATGTCCATCTATCAATGTCTATCGATCAATAATGATAAAAAGTCTATGGCTCTAATTCAAAGTTGGAAAAAATCATAGTAAGATAAATTTTGAAGAGGAGAGGGCACTACACTCTACATAACGAGGAACATATGACATTTTTCACCTCCTTTATGGGGCTCAGAGTGTAGTTTTACAAGTCTCTAGAAAATATACTTTTCTAACTTTGTAAGGTAGATCAAATGGCTATTTTAATTTAACCATTTATCTATCGCCAATACCAATGGACACGAGCACCAAAAGTTAGATAACCTCAATTTTTCAATGCATACGGTCGTGGGAGAAATCCTGCTTAGTGGTCGAGGTGTAACTTAGTTAAACAAATCACAAGGTGGAGTTTCGTCTCTTTAAAATGAAATCATTTGGTTAAATATCCACATGTATACTTATCCACCGGTTTACTACTTCTATTATATTATAAATGAAAGAATCAAATTTTGAAAATTATAAAATAGTTTAGTAAGGAGACCATGCCTTGCAATACTAGTGTTTGTAGTGCAGAGTGGTGCTCCAGGTCGGTTTAATTGCATTCTACAAGGCTCCAACTCTCTTTTAGCAATCTTCCAAAAATATTGTATGCATTTAAAACTCCTCTATTGCATTCCATTCAAGAAAAATCCTTGATTAGGATATTATGATCCTTCTAACCATCTCGACAAAATTTGTAAAAATCTATGTTACCACATTTATTACATAGATGTCATTGTAGAGCTCTTATTTTTACATTTTATTTTTGCACATCAACATGTTCCTTTCACATACCCTTTTGCTTTCTCCCCATGGTTTTGTCACACCCAATATTCACAACATGAAAACATGTTTGCATTGTGTTTACACCTTCCCAAGGCACATTCACACCCTACACAAAAAACACAAAACTTTTGCAACATTCGGCCATTGCACTACAAATTATGACAAGAAAAGTACCATCAATTTCCTAGCTTGTGTAATGCATATCACAAGGAATCTTGCATTTTGTAAATCTTGAGTCATTCAATATCTCCTTTTTCATTTGCATTTACATACTCATTGCTTATTTTTCTCTTAATAAGCCTTCCTTCTAATTCTTCACTTAAACAAGATCAAACCTAGCAAAACCAATTTTTCATTCAAAGTTTAAACCCTTTAATTAATACATTCAATAAATCCATTTTGTACATATCCTATAGTCCACATTGTTTATAAAACCTAGGCCCCATTTTTTATACAATCTCTCAAACATTTTTCTGCCTTGTGTCGGGTTCCACATTTTTCATATGCATCTGCTAAAGCATTTGTAAATACAACATTAGAAAAAATTCCTCTATCTTCTATGCTTTTTTGGGTGTCATACCATGTTCTAGAACTCACATGTTTTTATGGAGGGAGTGGATTTATTGTTTGGGCACCACATTTAACAACCCATTTAGAGCCATAGGAAATAATTGTAGGTCACATTTAAACTTGTATTCTCCCCCACATCCCACATGGTCACATGCCTTTGAAAGTTTCAAAGCATTTCAATAAACCCATTCAATGTACACCCTAAAACTATTGTAACTATCTAATTACTGTAAAATTTACAATGTGATCTTGTGTTTTAGCTCTATTAATGGCTTTGGATCTCAAATAATTTTTTTCTTACTTTATTATGCAAGTAGGTGATAGTTTCATGTCATTTAGAATCCCACACTCCATGCCACCTCCCACCTACTCACCATTACCCATTCATATTATCCCCAACCACCCTCGGTATACAAATGAATTTGTGTTATTTTTTTTTTTGTTTGATGTGGGCACTACATCTCCCTCCCCTTATAAGAACATCATCCTCGATGTGACACTACACCAAATATCGAACAATACATAGGTAAAAGTCCCATAATGGCACATTTCATCAACAAAACAACTCATTAGTCCAAAGTGACCACAAGGATGCAACTAATTTTGGTAATACCTCAAATTTTCATGTTATGTGAAGATTAGTAGTTCTCTTTTACTTTATTACTTAGTATTTTCATTTAAAGTATTTCTTAATCTCACAAACCTTAGTATTTTGTTGAACCAATTTCAATTGATTTATTTTAATGGGCGCCAACAACAATGGACATCACATTGACCTCACATAAACCAAACACATCACTAATGGTTCACAAGTCATCATGATATGTACCTACGCAATGGTATTATAACTTTACAAACCATGTAAAGAACATACATAGCCATCACAAGATATAGTACTTATCATACATGCCCCTAATAAAATAGTACTCATAATGAAAATAGACTATAACTCATGGAGTTCTCAACAAAGACACATACAAAGGTTTAACACAAATCGGGACAATAATTTTAGTTACATAGTGTCAAATAGGAAATCAAATCGTACCCTCAATGATGGGCATCACTTGTCAACATCACAAAACATAACTAGAATCACATGATTACACAAAAACAATAAAACCAACTCCAAAACATCACAAGACAACTCCATATACTTCCCAAAGCATCACACAACAAATCCATATATCTCCCAAACATCACAAAGTGTAACCTCCACTAATTCATGACAAAAAGACCAACATAGAAAAGTACTTGATAATTTTTTTGACTTGTTTGATGTACAAATGATGCAACGGGTGGTCACAAATGTTATAGATAACTCTTCAAACAACTTGACTCAATGATGACCTTATGGCCAGACATAAATAACTAACACCCATCAAGAACAATTCACTTTACTCTTTGATAAGGCACTACAAAACAACTCAACCACAATATACGACACGATTGGATACACTCCATAGTTTACAATCCCTTAAGGTTATGCATTTTCGAAAAATATTTTTTTCAAGACTTGCCTTAACAATCTACAAGATTCATGTTTGGTTTGAGCATTCTTCTCACAAAGGATAACTTATTACTTTGTAATCTAGACTAACTAGCCAAAGCAAAATATTTCATAAAGAGGTTCAAATAAATACCGACAAAGCTAATAAAATTCGTTTTGACCAAAAGGGAAACCTTTCATCTCTCACCAAGTTGCATAAACATGCCCGAGATGAAAATATTGATTCGAACCTCCATTGCACAAGTGATGAGCGTAAGATCTAACTGAAGTGGAGTTCCATTACAATAGTTATCCTTCAAAACACCAAGAGAGAGAAAGTCATCCTTAGCATAGATAGATTATCTTCTTGGCAGGTCGAAATTTTTCCAGTGGGAAAGAAATTTTATTTCAAGCACAAAGAGAGGCACGAGAGAAATTATTTTTCTCCCGGGCATGCAAGATGGGCATATAAGAGACTACCTTTTCTCCCGGCACAAGACATAAGATGGGTGTGGAAGAGGCTTTTCCTCTTCTGCAAACTTCAAGGCCATAACTTTTGATAGGGAACTCTGTTTTTGGAAAACGAGGACTTTTCAGAAATATCTCAACGTCCTCTTTGCACAAAAACCTTAATAATTTAATTTGGATAAATTTTTAAGGGTCAATTTTGATAAAATGCTCTGCAGGATTATAAAATGAAAACTGGTAACATTCGAACTTATAAAATTTTGTTCAATTCGACCTCCCTCCTTTCTCAACAAACTAGACATGAGATAGAGGGTTTCTCTTAGAGGAATTTAGGATGGATTTCAAGGTATATTTTTTTGATTGAAGATCAATTCAAAATTTCTCAATTTTGATAGAGAAAACATCTGTAGTTTTTCCTTTGTTCGATTTGAAAGGATCCTTAACCATTTCTTAAGTGGTTTAGTTTTTTTGGGGTTCCTTAATCATATTAAGTTTAATTCAATGTTTCATTTTATTGTTCATTATTGTAGGGGTCGTTCTGTGCATTTTGAATAAAATATTTGCCAGTTTGAAAAATTCTCTAACAGAGTTCTACAACTTCAATTTCGATTTGATCCATTTACATTTACCAACATAAGTTTATGAATTCATTCTAATCCAATCACTACAATATTTTTTTTCCTTCAAATCATGCATTCCAAAGGAAAAGAGTAATATATTCTCTTCATACGTATTCCCTTTTCAATTTTCCAAACAAAGATTTCAAATACATTACAAACCCAGATTTCCAATGAAGACAATATCATCTTAATAGAACTAAATAACTTCTATTGACTTGTATGATTCTTTTACAACTTTCTTTTCCATTGATCAAATACAACTTACAAGATATAAATCTTTCTTTTCTTTCATCCAAAAATAGAAAACAGAGTACGTCTCTTTCACATTTTGAATTACAACTTTCATATCCAATAAAAAACATCTTTCCAGCACAAAAAAATCTTCAAGGTCATCCACTTTGAAGTGGGAAAGGGTTACAATAAATAATGATCCCAACAAGGACTCATGTCAAACAATCTTTTTCCTCTTCTCTAGAATAGGAACATGAAGATTCTCCATATTTTTCAATTTTGATCACAAAAATAATAGGGGAAAGGCAATGCTCTCCACCCAACCAAGACATCTAATGAAAGGAGAAGTCATCCTTCTTCATTGGCCCCGAGCCCCAACCACAATGCAATAAGAAATGTGTTTCAAGACATGGCAACAACAGGCTTCCACAACACAAAGGTAATCTTTCAACATGCACATTTCATATTAAAACACACTCCAAAACAAAAAAATAGTGTTACAACCACAAGAAAAGATGGTAAACAAAACTCAGGCTTCTTCATGCAAGCCAAAGGAGCAAGAAACTATGGGGGATGCTACTTATGCCTCCTAAAGGGGAAATGGGTATCACCACCTGAGAACAAACCACCAAAATATAACATTTCAAATCCCTAACATGCCCTTATGCCTCCCCCAAGTACCCCTTATTCCTCACATTTCCTTATGCCTCCCCAACCTCTTATGGCACCCCATAACGAGTAAAGAAATGCAAGCTATTTCTTTGTAAGGTGGAACCCAAATCCCAACTCCCTCCACACTTATATCTCCCCTATGCCTCCCAAAAATAAACCCCATAGCCTTCTCCTACACCATTCCTAGGCCATCTACCCAACATCCCACAAATAATAACAAACATATAAGCATTTACATATTCATAAAAGGGGAAAGAAGAGCATTTCCAAGAGCCAAGCTCTTACCTCTCCATGATGGAGTTTGTTCCAAGTTCAAAACAACAAGCTCTCCAATGCAAAATAGTCCAATAGATCAATAATCTACAAGCATGCAACAATCTCCAATATTCTCCAAAAGCAACCAAAAAGAAGTCCCAAAAAGCCAAAACCAAGCTAAAGAATTCCAATTTATAGAAGAGGAAGGGAAGAGGGTGAGGTGGACCCAAGTGGGATGCCACATCACACATCCTCAACTCAAGCACAAAAGTCAACTTCATTCTCCAATGCATAATTAATAGGTGGGTGAATAATATGACAGTTTTACTTACACACTCAAACAAGCCCACACCCCATAAGGACTGAAATTAAAACATGTAAGAAAAGTGCAATAAAAACATTCAACTTGACTTACAAAAATGCATAAAAATGGCTAAATTTAACTCTCCAACCATAGGTAAGGTTGGTATATAAATTTAAGAGGAATGAGACAAGTTTAACTTGTCCCACAAGTCTCCAAAATCAGCCTCCAAGGACAATTTCGAATTTCAAAGAAGATGGAGTGTTTCATACTCCAAAATCAACTTACACATCTCTTACACATCACTTACACATTTCTTACAACACTTTAATTTTAGGCCAACAACTCTAATAATTACTTTCTTATGACCCAATTTGATTAATTAATTTTTAACAATACATTACTCACATTAATTAACACACCATTTAATAAATAAGGAAAAGGGTCAAAGCACAACAAAATAAACACATGAAACATTGAACCAAGAAAAATAAATAAAAGAAACATAAAACCCCTTGGTCACATTTGAAGGTGATTCCCCCATGGGAATCCATAACAACAATCAAACACACACAAACAAATAAAGTTTCCATGGTGACCTTGTTGAATTCATTTAGAATTCCAAAGTGGTTGGTCTCCAATCCCCGATGTGTGTTGTGATATTTTAACCTACAAAACACAAATACCTCCTTTGGCCTCGTGGCCGCATTAGAACATCCAAATGAATATAATATACTTCCAAAGTCATCAATATATATGTGAATCACAACAATCATCAAGCCAATCAACAGTGTCACTTAAAATTTCATCAACAACTATATCATCATCAATTTTAATTCAATTTTCATTTTCTAGGTCTACTCAAAATATCCAAATATCACATGTCCGAACAACATCTATAATGTAACCATGTCAGACAGTATATCAACATCAATATATAAAATATCTCTAATAATCATCATGCATCATATATGAATCAAAGTCAACAATAATCCATGCTCTAACATCTAATCATCATACTAAATCAAAACTATAACAATGTCCATGGTATAGTCAATAGTGTCATGATCAATATCAAAAGGTGTCAAAGGGAAGTGGGCACTACACAAAGCATTTCCATATGCCTCTCAAAAAACACAAACAACTACATATACCTCCCAAAGTATCACAAAACATCTCCTATACCTCCCAAAGAATCACTAAACAACCCTATGTACCTCCTAGAGCATCACAAAACAAATCCATATACGTCCCAAGCAATAAAATGAAGATATTTTCCTTTTTGATTCCCAAAAGAGACCAGGTCACCCTATGGCCCTAGGCGCATAAATTCTAGATAGCCCTAAAATAAGTGACATAATAACTCATGGTTCAAAACCCACTATTTATATGTAACTCCTTAGGGTGTGCCCTAAATACAACGAAGTGAGTCCATAGGTTCAATAACTCCATGGTGCATCCCATGATGTTATTCCACACATTATGACATTATAACCAACATAAAAATTGTTTCAAATGCCAAGTGGAAAAAATCCAAAGCCTTTTCCTCGCTATAAAACCTTTAAACATGAAAAGCAAGTTTAAATCTAAGTAAAGAAAATGGCCAAATAACCATAATTAGTGCAAAATCCACATTTTAGTGCAACAAACAAATAAAATGCCTAAAATATAAGAACACATCATTAAAGAAAACTTTTAGGTCTAGCAAGAAAAAGAAAAATGTTCAATTTATGAATAAAATATGTATATATATAATAGCATATCACAATAACTATGTAACCTTATATGGCCACCAAAGAGGTACTCAATAAGTTGCTTTAGCACTCACACATCAAACCTCATCTCATAAAATAACAAATCAAATAATACAACTATCATCATCTCTATTTGAATCATCCCTCCATACTCTTACAAGGTTCAACATAGTAAAATCATATAAGATTGTTCGATGGACAAACCAATATGAGAGATCGGGGACGGTAGTTTGCATAAGTTGATCCTAAAGTGGTGTGCATCTAGAATATCTTTGAAGAAAGTGAGAAGTATATGTTATCACCGAATCACACCCTCTGTTTATACAAGTGCATATAAACTCACGGTGTGATTGGATAACATGGGTACTAAAGTTGTGGGACTTATTTTTGAGATAGACCTCAGAAAAAATGGTTCTTACTCCAAACTACCTACCACAATCTACTCTAATGCATAGAAATAACTATTCTAATCTAAATTTCCAAGGGACCGAGGAGAGATAATGCATAAAATGAAAGCCTACACTAAAGCGGTGATACACCGAAAAGGAGGGTGTGAGAGTAATCTTGAAATGCATGAAATATAGAAGCATAGTGCACACTAGAAGAGGTGATGATAGTTCTCCATAATCTATCAAAATGCATTCACAATAATATTTCAAACATACACAATGATAATGGATCCTGTATGAACATAATAATAGACACAATATTCTTGTAATCAAGGTTGAAGGGTTTCGAGAAGAATGCAAGAAAACACAGCAAAGATACATCCACAAACTTGTATTTTATTGCTTCTGGTATGCATAGTTCAATCTATTACAAGATAAGGTCCTAGATCACCATGCAAGGAGTCCACAACAAGGGCCTACAACACATTGGCTTCACAAATCAATTTTAGCATAATTTGCTACAAAAACTACCTCCTTTACATTGATCCCAACACTCCCATTTATAGAAAAATGAGAAGAAAGAGAGAAGGGAAAAGTGGAAATCCTAAATCTGTCCTTCAACCAATTGTAAGAGGCATTAAATGGAGTAAAATGATTATATATTACTTGCAAATATCTCCCCATAATGTCCTGGGTGCTGCGGAACAAAAGAATGATGACCATGCTCTTAATTCCACTCCCAACCACCAAATAAAACACCTGAGGCCACGTTTTCTAAAATATCAATCAATCTCTCATAAAATCAAGAATTTATTGATTTCTATGTGTCGGGCTTAGATCCATGATTCCAACGGTACCAATTTTGTGCGATTTCGTTGAGAAATGCAAGCTTATGGCCTTCTCGAGCGACTATTTTGGGTCCAGTAGGCGTTTTCAATTTGACGGGAATGAGCATTAACTAATGGAACCGAATATGTTTATTTTATTTAAATATATCTACCCTTGTTAAAAATAAGAAATCCAATTTTTTTGGATGGTAGAGGACGTCGTGCTCGTTCTAGAAAGTCCAATTTTGTGAAAATCGGAGCTCGAGTCAAAGTTATGGCCGTTTGAAGTTTCACGGGTCAAACGTTGACTTTTCTTCTTTGCCTTCGGCTGATTCAGCTTTTCGGCCCCTTTCATCCCAACCTTTGTCACGTGGTTATCCCTGGATGAAAATCTCCTCATTTCTTCATTCGGGCTTCCTTTTTCCTATTTGTGGCTTTTTCTATTCCCGTACGTGTCCTCGCGTACTTTTGTCCCATCTTAAAAATAACAAATATTCAAACCACTTGAAATGGATTATTTGTCGAAAATCGGCCAATTCGCGTCCTATGCATACTTTTTTTGTGCTATCCCAAAACCCATCTAAAACAAAAACTAGATTTTCCTTGCTTTGATGTTTGACTTTTCGCGTCCCTCGTGTCCCGACGTCCCAAGCTGTTCAATGTGACACCTAGAACAAAATGTCTAAATTTGATTTTCTTTGTATTTCAGCCCCAAGCATGAACCTTACGACCCGCGATTTATATTTTTCGACCGAAAAATTGACAAATTCCTTAAAAATACTTCTATGAAATTGTTATTTTTGCATTTTTTTCATTTTTTCCAACTATATTTCTTCTTGATGGGAGAGTTAGAGAGAAGACGAGGGGCCCCAAAAAATGATTTCGAGCCTTGAATCAATCACTTTCAGTAGACTAAATAATTTGATGCATGTTATCAAAATTACCTTGAGGTGAATTTTAGATAACAATACTAAATAGATAGAAGTGGGGTTTACTATATAAGACTATACTTCCTTAGTCGTACTCACTCAAGATTATTAAAACCTAGTCCACTCATCCTCTCTCCACACATACTCTTAATGATTGCTCCCTTTATGGTCATGAAGTGTAAGCTTCACAACATAACACATAACTACATCACTAACACAATGGAAATTCACACACATTAACCATAGTGTCTTACGCATGGTATATATATAGGGTACAACATAATCATTACTTTCATGGGTTACAATACATCATGTTTCCACATAATGCACCCAAGGTGCAAGTATTGCATAATAGGGGTCATAAAATCCCCATATGCCCCTAATTCATGACATGAATCATCTCATATTACACAAATTATACGCATGATGAACACAATGAATAACATTACAACATAGAATCAATTGCAGGACAACATGGTGACACATAATTCATCATACATAGTGACAACATTACTATACAATCCAATCCACTATACACAAAACTTAGTCATATAAAACATATTTTAACACCTACATATCAAAAATTATAAGATTCTCCAACACACCTCCATCCATAAAAACATTCTTCTCTCACACATACCAAAGCAAACACATCACATATGGACTCCTCATTTAATCTGAAAATGGAGATCGAATACTCTCAACACAAGGACATCAACATGATAATAAAAATACACAAAGTGAAGAAGCACCACATGTGCGCTTGTGATATCACAATTACAATATTGGTCACATAACAACATATATCATATTACTCTTCCAATATCCACCATCACCGTGAAGAATAATCACAATTCCAATCCATCCCAGAGTTTCGAGAGCATGCATATTCACTCGATACCAAATGTAATGCCCACATTTTACAAACATGTATAAAACAATAAAAATACAGGAATAAATTGTTTTGACTCACATTGTAGTTTACACAACACTACAGGTGATCACTTATGTCAATTCACAAGACATGATCTTCTTACACGAACACTAACCCACATAGTCAATATGAAAACATGTGACGCACATCAAGGCCACTTTTATTTTTATGAAAAGACACAACATAATGATTCAACTACATTATGAATCCCTTATGGGAACCATCAATGACAACACTTTCCTAATTTACATATTTATTACATTTATATTTTTTTATTCACCTTATTTTCTTGGCAATAACTTATCAATTATTGTATAACTAGACTCCATTATATTTACTTTATTTAACATTTAAGTTGTAGTAATCCCATCTAGTTTTTCTTATTTCCTCATTACACTAGAATGTTGTAAATTGGTTGTCTTTATGAGCATATGTACATACATGATCCTTTTTGTGTTTGTTCCAAGGATACATTTTTTAAGATTCATGTTCGATTATATATTTCATTTATCTTAGTTGCATAAGGAAGGTTAAATGAAGCAAAAGGAGATTATTGATTTAAGAGTAGGTATATTATGTGTTCTTTTCATATAAGCATTTAAGTTATAAGGTCGATCTTTTATTTTTACATTATGACCACTAACCATGTATCTCTTGTTACTTCACTTAATTTCTTAGTCATCAAGGTACTAACGAGTATGATTTCACACTCCACCAAGTTTGGATTCCTAGACAATTAAGTATTAGATGTGTGTTACGAGGATACATTCAATTATAAATTTTATACACCTTACTATGGTCACAACTAGAGCGATTGAACACCCTTATCTCCAACAATCATCATGTAACTCTAGGTACATTCAATACTTCTTTTCAATCTAGAACTCTTTTTTGAGTGGGGTTTAAGGGGACTCACACTCAATATTCTCTTGTGTGGTTAACTAAAACATTGGATCCACTTGAATCATTTTCATTCATCTTAAAATGGTTTCATTCAATTTGATTTAATTACCTTTTAAAAAATTGTTGTGTAACCCATTTATTAATAGGGACATTGGTATGCTCATGAGACTACTAGTCCTTACCTAAGGGGTTTGTGTCAAGAACATGATTACATGATTTCACACATATATTAAATGCAAAATAGGACAAGGGGGTAATAATAGGGAGTAGTTATTCATTTAAAAGGTTAATAATCACATTAAACTATACATAAAGAGGTTTTTGTTATCACCACAAAATGGTATAAACATGTCATAAGAATGATATAAATTTCACCCTTATCCAAGTGCATCATATTATAGTTACATGCTCATAAACTAATCATAAATTAAAATGTGGTTAATTTTCACAAATAACTCTTATTTTTGCATCATAGAAGCTAAATGATAATAGAAATTGGGTATCGAGTTCATTATGATCGTAACTCATACAGGTGAATTCCATGGTTAGTTAGTGATCTTCGACACCTACACTCTTCACTTTACATATGTTATAGACCAAGAGGATCTTACATTATGTTTGGGGTTTGGTTACCCGTAGAGTACTACCTTAAGAAAATCACATTCTCCTTACTACACACATGATTTCCAAACCTAGGAGGGGAACCACATACTCTAGATAATGTTTGGCTATGAATTCCAAGGTTAGTTAGTGATCTTTGACACCTCCACTCTTCACTTTACATATGTTCCAAACCAAGAGGATCTTACATTATTTTTCTAGTTTGTTTACCCATAAAGTACTAACTTAAGATAATCACATTCTCCTTACTACACACATGATTTCCAAACGTAGGAGGGAACCACATACTCTATATAATGTTTGACTATGAACCCTCAACTAAAAATTCCCTTCGATAAATGAACATTCAAAGGAAAATTCCTATATGCACTCCTATATATGGTGAACTCACTAGAGTAGACGGAACTAAGCACTATCAAATGGGTTTCAAATGGAGACAATTTTTTTTTAGCCATCAGTCATAGTTGAGCCTGTTTGACCTAGTCAATGGTGACCCAAGCCTACAAAATTCTTCAAAACACTATCTAGAAAACTTTTCCCCCTAAACTAAAGGTTACATGCAATTATCTAGTAAAAATAGCATAGGTTGCAAAGGTTGATATGAATTTTGTGTCTTAGGGTTCAAATGGTGGTTCAAAAATGAAAGCCAATTTTAAGTTTTGCGCTTCCTAAAAGTGAAAAACAGAGTAATAGAGCTCTAAAGGAGTACAAAGAGAGCGAAAATGGTAAAATGAGGTCGAGCTAATGCTTGATGTGACTCTCTACATAATAAGGAACATATATGATGTTTGACATCTCCTTTACGAGGCTTAGAGTATTGTTTTGCAAGTCTCTGGAAAATACATTTTCTAACTTTACAAGGTAGACAGAAATGGTTGTTTTATATAACTCATCTAGCTCTCACCAATACCAATGGGCACGAGCACCAAAATTTAGAGACCTTGGGTTTATCAATGCATACAGTTATGGGAGAAATATCGGTTGGTGGTCGAGGTGTAACTTTGTTACATAAATCACAAGGTGAAGATTTTTCTTTAGACTAACTAATTTGGTTAAATATCCAAATGTATAATTATCCACCGGTTTACTAATTACATTATATTGCAAAGAAAGAACCAAATTACAAAAATTGTAAAATATTTCAGATATAGAGAACATGCCTAGAAATACCAAATTAAGTAGTGAGTAAAGCGGTGCTCTGGTGGGTTTATCTCGCATTCATAACGCTCCAACTCTCTTTTGGAAACCTACAAAATAATTTACGTGCATCAAAAATAATCTATTGTGTCCATTCAAGACACATCCTTTTTTAGAATATTTGGATACTTCTAACCACCCCGACCAACACTTGTAAAAATCTATGTTGCCACATTTAGTACCATGTCTTCTTGTAGAGCTCTTTTTTTGCTTTTTTTTTCACCTCAACACCCTTCTTTCACATACCCTTTTTTTTTCTCCCCATGTGATTTTATCACACCCAAACTTCACAAAGATGAAAAATGTTTGCATTGTGTTCACACCTTCCCAAGATAGATTAACACCCTACATAGAAAAACACAAACTTTTGCAGACGTTGGGCCATTACACTACAAATTTGACAAGAAACTGCCATCAATTTTATAACTTGTGTAATGCATATTACAAGGAATCTTGAAATATGGAAAGCTTGAGTCATTGAGTAGTTCCTTTTCATTTGCATTTACATACTCACTACTTTACAATATTATTTTTATCTTAATAAGCTTTCTTGTAATTCTTCACTCAAAGAAGATTAAACCTAGCACAAACCACTTGTTCATTCAAATTTTAAACCCTTTCATTAACGCATTCAAAAAATCCATTTTGTACATATCCTACGGTCCACACCGTCTACAAAAATCATGCCCTTTTATTTATACATTCTCTCAAACAGTTTTCCTGCCTTACCAAGTTCCACATTTTTCATATGCATATGCGAGAGCATTTGAACTGAACATTTGAAAAAATTCCACTATCTTCTATGCTTTGCTGGGAAACCATAACCTACTTCAGAGCTTGAAGTTTTAGATGGAGGGAGTGGATTTATTATTTTTCACCACATTTAATAGCCCATTTAGAGCCAAAGGAAATCATTCCAAGCCATGTATCCGAACCTATCTCCTCCTCCCACAGCCCACGAGGTCACATTTCTTGAAAGTTACAAATCCTTTTCAATAAACCCATTCTGTGTCCACCCTAAAAACACCTTTGAGACTATCTAATTATTGCAAAATTTAGCATGTGAACTTTCATTTCATCTCTGTTAATGGCTCTTGATCTCAAATAAAAAAATTTGCTTACTTTATTATGTTAGGAAGTGACGGTTATAGGTTGTATTTTTCCCACACTCCGTGCCACCTCCATACCACTCACCATTACCCACTCATATCATCCCCAACCACCTGGTCTATGCTTTATGTTATTTATTTATTTTTTTGTTTGATGTGGGCACTAGCGTTCAAAATTGCACCTCTCACAACCCTTCTAAGGGCTTCCAACTCGTCGAGAGAAGGGCAGGTCAAAATTTTCCTATAAAAAAAAATTCAAAACCTGTAAATCATTTGACAAATTGTAAGTGTAATATTTTATTCAAATTGTAAAAAGAAGGGATGTGTGGAAAAATGGACATTAACCACTTTATCATTTTAATTTGTAAATCCAGATAAAATATATAGTTACAAACACAAAATTTGGATATCGAGCACTAGAATATGGGATTAAATATACTACAAACATAAGTATATCATTTTTTCCAAATTTCCATCCCATATATAAAATCATGTGACAAGTGATGATGCAGATATTTAAAGCACGAGTAAAGTCCATTAGAGTTTGTCATTGTAAACAACTATTTGCATAGCTTAGCGGCTTCTAGCTTCTAACCATAGTGATATTTAGCCATATTTCTCTTAGATTAATGAAAAGGATTAATAATTCAATTTCACTAAACAAAAATTTCTAAATATGTGATTTTTTTGGGTGAAAAAATGGAGATAGTTATAGCTTAGTAGTCACTAGCTAAATTGGTAATACATCAACAGGACCATGGTAAATTTTAGAGCTTAGCGGTCGCTAGGTAACTTTGGCTAGACCATGGTGAATTTTAAGATACAAGAAAATTTCATTAGATTTTGTCATTGTAAACAACTCTTTGCATAGCTTAGCGGCCGCTACCCTACAACCATAGTGATATTTAGTAATGTTATATATATGTAGGTGAATTTTACAAATTTTAATTTCTCGCTAATGGTGATTTGAATTAAAAAATTGGTTATTGGCATAAACATTGGGCGAACTGACCCATAAAAGTAACTTGAACCTTTAAAATTTAGGCGAATTAGTCATACCCATATACCTAAAATTTCACAAAATTTTAAAAACTAGAATATTCGTGAATTAATGATGATTCACCACTAAAATTTTTCCTAAGTGAAACCCACAACCTATGAGATGGAAATAGTGGACAATATCAATTAACCGTGAAGGCTCGAAGTATAAATTATATAAGCCAATGATCATATCAATGTCGAGTCAGAGGATCACTACATTGGAACCTATTGGCTTGAGCCTAATATGAATCAAAGGGATGTTCTTCTCATTTAACATGCACATTAAGCAAAGTGAGTTCGAAAAGATAGTGGAAGGTGTGGAATAATGGCATTCATAGAGGTGGCATATAGAAAATCAAATCTAAGTTTGAGTTAATAGTTATGGATAGTTTACTTTTATTTTTGTTGTTTAAATGATCGAGCGTCTAGAGGTGCATTAACACACCCTAACACATTTAGACCAGTATAATTGATCTTACTCATTACTTGTGTGCTTAATGTTGTAAGAAACAAACTATTAAGTAAATTTTCAAAGTAAATGGGTTAATAAATATATGACTTGTTTTAGGTTGAGTTTTAAAATAGTGTTATAATAAAATAGACCCTATGTAGGGGGTATAGATATTGTTCTTAGATGTGATTGATGTAAAATATTATATTCAACACCTAATTAATGTTCTTAGTTTTTATAAAACATTCATTATTTAAAAAATGAATATCTCGATTAAAAAATGTTCTTAGTTTTAATAAACATTCATTTTTTTTTAAATCTCTCAATTAAAAATATTCTTTATTTTTGTGATGTGGTTACTTAATCTACTCTTGTCATGCAAAGTACGAAATATTTATACTACTTTTCATCATCAAAGGATTGGTCCAATATTTATCCTTCACATTGAAATTCAAACCAGCCCTTCAAATTTGATCACCGTGGGCACTACAATTATACTTATATGATCAATAGTTTTGTTACATTACATTTAATTTTGTTAAATTAAATGAATGAAAAATTGAGTAAAACAAACAATATAAATTATCTATCATATAAAAACTATAATGACTCATTTCGTACCATACAAAAATGCAAACCTAACAATAATATAAAAAAGGTGGGGTTGGAGAAGCTAAGGATAAATGAATAGAATCGAGAAGAAAGGACTTTGTATATGTACCATATAACATACTACATACCACAGAGAAGAAAAACACTCACGTAATATGGAAGAGTAAATAAACACCTAGACCCATATTTATAATAGATTCAAGTGAAGTAGTAAGCTCAATAATAGATAGAAGTAGAGGAGAACCTAGACCTAAAATCATATAAAAGGGCTTCAATATCCTTTTGTATTGATATTTTTCAATAAATTTAGAGTAAGTAATATAACATATAGAAAATGTAACTTGGAGAAATACATAATCAATAGTACACACATGAGAGGGATGACTAAAAGATTGTAAAAATAAAATTAAATAAAATTGTACACAAATTGAATACCCTAATATTGGTACTAGGTAAGCGGGGTTCTGTGGAAAATGAAGCCCTAAGAAATATACAAGACTCAAGTCAACAAATATAGAGTTATTGAACATGGTTCAAGGTAAGCATTATGATCTAGTATCCTTATCTAGGGATCTATTGTTGAGTTAAATGTTGAAAAATATTAAATTAGACCTAGTTACAAAAAAGGATATAATATCCTAAATCATACTAAACTATGGAAAGTACAAAGAATTCGTATGGTATTTAAATGGTTAGAATGCTATATACCATTAGGGTTAGTATTTTAATACATTAGATCAAAAATAACATGGATGACCTTGTAGTGCCCACTCCTCTTCGACACTATTTCATTTTGATGTTGTTAGTGTTGGACTAAGACTTCAAATTTTAGAATTGTATTTTGATTAGTAGATGAGGGACTATGAACATATTTGACACTATTTATATTTTTATTATGATGCACTAGATGGTGATGATAGACAGCTTATATATATATATATATATGTTGATTTGTGATATTCTGATTTTTATCCTACATATTCATAATTTGGATGCATAGCATATGTTGGATGTTTTGAATAGAATTATGATTTTTATGGATGCCAAAATCGAATTAATTGTGTAATGCTAAAGGATAGAATTTTTAATGTCGAATGATGATTATTTATTTTATATGCATATTGTCTCGATGTTGTTAATACGATTGAAAGGCCAGAGAGGTATTTTGTTGTGTTGTAGGACACTTTATCACATACATCGAAAGGGGATAGGGACCAACCATAGAGATGGAAGTTAGGTGTTGAGCAACGTGGTCAAAATTTGACAACTTATGTAATGTTATGTTGTGTTGTTGTTGCATGCCTAGTTTGGAGGTTTCCCATGGGGGTGAACTCACATGTGTTGTGGCCATCGGGTGATATTTTTTCCCTTTAATTTTAATTTGTGTTTGTTCTTTATTTTTGTTTTTATGTATTTAAATTTTGGAATTGTTGTCACTTTATTAGCAAGTAATAATTTGTCTTAATTAATCTAATCCTTCTTATTTGGTTAACTAGAATAGAGATGTGACAAATAGATAATTATGAGGATAGGTGGTCTTTGTTGTAAGTAAGATTTATGTTAGGTTGTGTGTGTTTTACTTCACCCTAGCTTCAAAATTCTGATTTTGACTTGGGGGGCTTTTTGGAGGCTTTTGGGACAAGCTAAGCTTGTCCCATGCCTCTTAAATTTACCCAACAACCCTACCTATGGGTTGGAGAGTTTTTATTTTACTTATTTATCCCTTTTGGAGTGTAAAATGGTGAAAATAATTACACCTTCTTCTTGTCACAAAATTTTTTTCCTTTGAAGGCATGGTGTGCAAGTTTGTGTGTCATGTGTGTTTGTCATAGTTATTACATGTTAATTATGGTATTGGGCATGGTGTGTTGACTTAGTGTGGGAATGGAGGAATGATGAAGTGGCATCATACATGGAGCCACCTCATCATCCTCACATTCCATTTCTATTTATTGATGGAATTTTTATGGAATGGGGGTTACTTGTTCATTTTTCTTCTTGTGCACTTTTGGAATTTGGGAAAAATCTTGTTGGAGTTGCTTGGAATTTTCTTGGCTTGAAGGTGTCAAATCTTGTGGAGTGAATATTTTTGGAACTTGATGGAGAGGTAGGCTCTCCACCTTTTTATTTTGGTTATTATGTTTGTGGATGTGGAAATGTTGTGCTTGTTAAATTTGTTTAAGTTTTGTGATTGTGCTTGTGTGTGGTTGGGTAGTATGCCTTAAGTTGGGTGTGGGAGAAGGACTTATGGGGCCATTGGGGAGGGAAAGGGGGGAACTTTTTTAGCATGCATTTTTGGGAGTGTGATTGGGAGTTTCACCTATGAGAGGGAAAATGAAATCATGGTCATTTTGTTGCATACTTGCAAGGGAGAGATAAGGATATTGTGTTGTTTGTTTTGTGCACTTGGAGGCTTAGGGTGAAACTCCCACTTCACTTGGGAGGAAAAAGGAGGTGGTTTCCCATAGTCCTTAATCCATTGGTTTGATTTCAAACCTTTGTGTTGTTTGAGAAATTTTAAACTTTTTGAATATGTCATTTTGGTTTTGTTGAATGTCTTGAATGTATGTTGTTTGTGGAAGCCATATTTTTGAGAGTTGTTAAAAGTTTCTCAAAATCCCAAAAATTTCTTTTGTTGGAGCTCAGGGGAAATTAAGGGGATGGATTCTCCTCTTAATAGATCAAAGGTTGGGTGGAGAGTGTTTCCTATTCCCCCATCCTTTGTTATGTGATCCTATTTTTGGAAGTTTGAAGAAAGAAAGATTTTGAGCTACCCTTGGAGGAGACATGCAAATAGAAGACTTTTATTTTGGCATTATGTTGTAAATTGTTTATTTTCTTATTCCACTTTGAGTGGATGATTGTAAATTTGGAAGCTAGAAAGAAAGTTGTATTTGTGCTTGGAAATCTCTATAAATTGTAGACTCTTCTAAGAATGCTTGAATGAGAAAATTACATTTTGAATTGTGTTAGTTTTGTGAAAGGAAAATTATCAAAATTTCCATTACTTTGGTGAAGTAGAAAGTTTGCAATAGATTGAAATGGAAATGCATTTTATTTTATTTAAGTTGTTTCACTACTTCCCAAATGTGATATGTTTCATTACAAAAGTATGGAGAACCTTGATTGAAATACAATTGCTATGTGAAATGGTTTGCATTTTAATTTTCATTGGAGGAAGGAAAGTAGTTTACTAAAAATTTTTAGGATAAGTGAAGACACCCATTTTGGATATTATCATTTTTAGAATGAGTTGTGTAAGAAATCTTTTATTTATTTATAATCATAGTCTAAGAATAAAATGAAACAAAAATACTACATGTCTTGGTACAAGTGAATAAATGTATATAGATACATTCCTACTTAGATGTAAATATGAATAGGTTTGATTATGGGATTGTTTTGTGAATCATTATTTATACAATGAACTTATTATGATTGGATTTCATAAAAAAATATATGGCCATATATCGAATTTTAAATTATTTGTAATTGTATTCATCATTTTAGTGTATATACTAAACTAATAATTGTTTCCTTTATCAAATATTTATATATATATATATATATATATATATATATATATATATATATAAATGTTTTCATTGTATGCAAAAATGATTGCTTTGTTTTATATTAGAAATAGGGGGAGGTCACGGCCCCACCCCCACCCCACTCTAATGTGGGATGGGGGTTGGGGTCAGCGACCCTCCCCTAAACTTTGTAACAAATAATATGTGTGGTGGGTGGGGGCCGAGCCCCCACCAAAACCATTCAACCCTTTGTTATAAATAATACGAGTCATCTTTGTAATTGAAATTGGATGTTAGTAAAATCAGAGTCTGGTATTTAGAAATATATATATATATATATATATATATATGAACATATATACATGTTATATACTCTTCAATAAGGTTATTGTCTACAAAAAAAGTGTTCATACTATTTGTTTTTAAAACCAGATTTAATAAAAAGGGTAAAATACCCAAATTTCCAAGAAGGGAAAATACCTTAAAATAAGTGTCCAACAAATAAAAATTCTAGATCTATTGGAAAAATGCCATATACCCAAATGGGTATTTACATTAAAAAAATGTTCAATAAATATTGGAGTTCGATCCAAACCCTAGAATAGGGTAGAATAGAATAAAAAGAACAAAAAAATATAAAAAAAGTTGGAGTTGTGTGTATCCATCCCCAAGATCTATCTTCCTCTTCCATGGCTTCCTTCTCTTCCTCCTTCCCTTAACCTACAAAACAAAAATGAGGAAAATAAGTGAAGGAATGGATAAATCCTTCCATAGAGATGTTTAGGGTTATTTGGAATCCTTAGATCCAATGGCTTAGATTAATCTCATCCAATGGCTAGGATTTTCCCTACAAATGTTAGGTGGGGGTTAGGTGAGATCATCATTTGAATGCATGGGTCAAGTTTGAATGGGGCCACTTAAGTGGTGTATAAGTTAAATGTATTCTTCAACCTATTTGTTTAGTGGATGACCATTTTTATAAATTCCATGACCCTTGTAATAAACTAAATCAATTGATCCTTAGTAATTAAGCAATGTTATTATAGGAATGTAATTTAATTGTGTTTAATCAATGGGTGGGTGAAATGGACTTAGCCTTAAAATATGAAAATTATTAAATGGCATTTGAGTAATGTTATTAAATTAAATAGGGAAACTAAGGGGATTGTAAATATGAACTGAAGATCAAATAATATTATTTAATTATGTTTTAAAAATAATATTTGTTAACCGAGAGTTTTGCTTATCGTTGTAACGCAGTTTTACTTTTAAAAAATAAAAAAATATTCCATTATTTTTCTTAAATAAGCTTTGTTTATCTTGGGTTTTGGGTAAAATTTGTGGGTGTTACACTTGGTATAAAATCCATGGGTTCAACGCTTGGACCACAGACACACTTAAAATCATGAAACATAACCAAATAAACCTAGTGCAAACTCTAAACCTAGAAAACACAACATTGTATGATATTTTGTTAAACGTAGAAACTTAAAAACTTAGATGATGATAAAATAACTCTCTCTTGGTTTGTACTTGAGGCGTGGACTAGAAGAGGGGTTCCTACATGTGGACCTAGACCTAACATCCCTAGATTAGGTTGTAAATGCCTATTTTACCTCACATATTACATACACTACTAGTTTTTAAGGCTACCATACACAAAGGATCTTTAGAGGGACCTAATGAGACATGATAAAGAGCCATCTATGGAGGCTTGTGCACCTTCAAGTCACAATGTGGAGGGATAGGGAAAATAAATCTGACATGGAGTTAGTTAGATATAGGTCACCTCTGGGGAGCACGAGAGATAGAGGTACGAGGCACGAGAGATAGGTCTAGGACCTCTAGGTCAAGAGATGATCATGCGAGAGAGACCTATGGGCCTATAGTCGACGACAGTGGATCACATTAGAGAGATACTAATGTTTTACCCACCTCATTTTAGAGATATAGGGGAATTTTAGGAAGAGGTATAGTTGGTTAGCTTGAGTGGATGCTTCAAGCTATGTCCTTTTATAGCAACATGAAAGCTCATGTTTCCATCCACCTTCTGAGAGATGGAGCTGGAGTTTGGTGGAGGAATAAGGAGTAAAAGCTCCATGTGGATTCAAAGATAGTTACTTGGGATCTCTTCAAGGAGAATTTCAGGAGTAGATACATATCCAGGAGATTCATCCAAGTAGTGGATCGATGAGTTTCATGATCTGCGACAGGATTCCATGATAGTGGCAAAGTATGAGGGTAGTTTTGGATATTCTTTAGTATTTGGATTACATGTAGGATGAGTAGGTTAGATTTCATAGGTTCATCAGGGGCTTGAACTTAGACTCAGGTGGTGCGATTTCATTTCCCTCGAGACACATTGAAAGCTATGGAGAAGGCCTATATTACGAGATGAAACTAGGGGAAGAATGAACAAGATCTTGACAGAGCGAGGAGTCACATATAGTAGTTATAAGATAGTAGATTGAGGGGATCATCTCCTCCTCCTCATGGTGGACACACTTCAACATAATGTTCCTGTATGTCCTCCTCTACCTCCTCAAAAAACAACAACGGAGACTCAACCACCCTTTCGACCTCCACAACACCATGATGCTTAAAGATGGTGTAGTATTGGACCTCTAGCTAGGAGGCCTAATAGGACACAAACTCCACCTCGAAGCACGATCATAGGAGTATGTCCACCCCAGACACCCATGGAGATCTATGGTTGGGTGGTAAGTTTTTCAAAGGCACATACTCTTTGGGCCACCTGAGTACTATCGGCTCATGGAGAGGACTAGGTACTTACTATGGATGTGGTGTGCATGGACATCATTGTAAAGAGTGCCCTCAAAACCTTACTAATTAGGGGCTAATCACGGGTAAGGCACCTGTTTATGAGCCTACTCTTGGTGACATGGGTAGAAGCCATAGGGTATATGAAACAGTCATGAACCGTCAGGCAAAGCACTAGGTCATGGTGATAGAGACCACATATAACATTGGTAGTATTTCTATCCCTATTTTATTTGACTTAGGCTCATCATATTCTTTCATCTCTCCATCATTATTAGAGCATTATAGGTTGGTTTCATTTAGGAAGGCCCTTAGTTGGGATGTCGAGATGGTTTTTAGATTCAAGATCATAGTAGACTCCTTAGTCAAGGAGTGCATAGTGGACCTAGGACCCTTTACCACTGATTTGAATCTTCATATCCTTCCCTTGGGTTCGTATGGAGTTATCTTGGGCATGGACTAGTTGTCTACACACAAAGCTCAAGTTGATTACCATAGGAAGGTGATATCTTGTGTAAAGGATTTAGGAATGGATTCAATGATTGTTGGAGTCGGGGACCCATCTCTATTCGCATTATTTCACTATGTAACTAAAGCGCATGTGCGTGATGGGGTTGTCAGTTGTATTCTATTATAGTTAGTGATAGGTCGAGGATGGGGCTAGTGGAACTTCACTTGATGATCACCCCATTTTGTAGAAGTTTTTTGATGTTTTTACTAGTGAGCTGCCCAGGATGCCTCCCCCATGTGAGATATATTTTCACATTTATTTGGTTCTAGGAGCGGAACCTATCTCACGTGCTCCTCATAGGACATGACCACACCCGAGCCATGTAAGCTCAAGTTGCGCTAGAGGGCCTTCTCAACAAAGGTATAATCCATTCTAGTGTATCCCCTTGGGGTGTACCGATGCCTTTTGTAAAGAAGAAGGATGTATCCTTGTAGTTATGTGTGGAATATCATCAGCTGAAAAAAGTAATGATCAAGAATTGTTACCCCCTTCCTTGCATCGACAATTTATTTGATCAGATGAAGGGGGCATTGTCTTTTCTAAGATTAATCTTAAGTTAGGCTACCATTAGCTAAGGATTGTAGAGGAAGATATTCATAGGACAATGTTCTGTAAGAGATATGGCCACTATGAGTTCATGGTTATGCCATTCGGTTAGATGAATGCCCTGTAGTGTTCATGAGTTTGATGAACGAGGTGTTCAGGAGCTTTACGACCACTTTTTCCTCATGTTACTTGATGACATTTTGATCTTATCTCATATGTATGAGGAGCATGAGGATCACCTTCATCGGGTTCTATAATGTCATCATGAGTAGTAACTATACTTTGGAACCTGGAGAAGTGTGCATTCTTTAGAATCGAGAGGTGCAATATTTGGGTCACATCATTTCTGGGAAGGTATCATAGTTGATCCTTCTAAGACTCGATCTGATATGGATTGGCCCGTAACTACTAGTGTGAGTGAGGTGCACAGTTTCATGTGGTTGGTAGGGTACTACAGGAGATTTGTTCAATACCTTTCTCAAGTTACGCACCCCATCACCCCCCTTCAATGGAAAGGGAATAAGTTCATCTAGTCGATAGAGGTGAGTCGAACTTCAAGACACTGAAGGAATACCTTACGAAAACACCTATTATTGTAGTGCCAAACCCTTAAGGTGAGTTCTTCATGTGCGCATATGCTTCTTTAGCGTAGGGTTAGGAGGTGTGTTGAAGTAGGAGGGACATTTTTTTCCTTCGAGTCTCACAAAATCAAGGATTATGAGCTCAATTATCTAACTCATGACCTTGAGTTTACAATTTATTCATGCCTTAGTTTGATGGAGACATTTTCTTCTATGTAGGAGATTCATTCTCAGGACTAATCATTTGAGCCTTCATCACTTCTTCATGTAGCCCAATCTCAATAATCATCAATGGCATTCAATATATTTTCTTTATGAGTATGACATGGAGATAGAGCATGTGAAGGAGAAGGATAATTTTGTTCCAGATGCTCTGAGTAGATGAAGACATTTGATCATGGCTACTTCAGTGGGTACATATTTACGGAGAAATATTTTGTAGTAGCTTCCACATGATAGCTTCCACCTTGTAGAAAAATCAAAGGTTGAGTCTCGAAACCACTTGAGGGGAAGTTTGATGATTTTATTTTGAGAAAATGGTCTTCTCGAAATAGAGGTCAGATCCATGTACTTAGAGATGGAGGTTTGAGATAGGATATCTTAGTAGAGGCTCATTGTGCACCTTATTCAACCCATCAAGGGGTGAAGAAGATGCATGCGCCACCTGAGACAACTTTACCATTGGAGATATCTATAAATAGATGTAGCTCATTTTGTGTCACGCTATTTAAAGTGTCATAAAAGTGAAGGCCGAGCATCAACATACAACCGGCCTTCTCTTCCCACATGCGATACCAAAGTGGAGTGGAAATGGAACTCCATTTATATGGATTTCATAGTAGAGCTATCGATGTTGAGATACCACCAAGATGCCATCATGGTCACGGTGAATAGATTGATGAAAGTGGCTCATTTTTCTTCTCGATTAAGACCACCTATACACCTATTGAAGTGGCACGATTATCCCTTGATGAGATTTTCATACTGCATGGGATACCCTGGATGATTATTTGTGATCGTGATCTCTTATACACATCTCATTTCTGGACTATCATGTAGCATGACCTTGGGACACATATCAAATTTAGTACAACTTATCACCCAGAGATAAATGGATAGACAGAGCGGGTGAATCAAATCTTGGAGGATATGTTATGGATGTATGTCATGGACCATCATTCTAGGTGGGAGGAGTACTTATATTTAGTGGAGTTTTCCTACAACAACATTTTTTAGAGTTCAATTGGTATGGCTCCATTTCATGCATTATATGGTAGGGAGTGTAGGACACCACTGAGTTGAGACATATTTGAGAACCGGGTTTCACTTGGACTAAAATTTTTACAGGATATGGAGTAGTAGGTTTTCATGATTCGAATGAAATTGTAGGAGGCTCGGGATAGACAAAGAAATATAAAGATCAGCAGAGGATAGATCTTAGTTTTGAGGTGGGCATGAAGGTGTTTCTTCATGTCAGGCCTCATAATATTCCTATCCATTATGGAAAAGGATCTAAGTTATCTCCTAGATTTGTGGGTCCCTTCAAGATCTTGGAGCGTATCGGTCCTTTGGCCTATCGTCTAGCATTGCCACCCAACTTGTCTCATGTGCATGATGTATTTCATGTTTATATACTTAGGAGATACATTTAAATCCCTCTCATGTTTTGGATTGGACTGCATTGCAGGTGCAGGAGTAGGGGTAGGTGTCAGTGGTGCTCGTGTGCATCATAGAGCACAAGACCCTTGGCCTTCGAGACCACGAGATTGATTAGGTGTTGGTCCAGTGGGATAGGTATGATGAGACTAAAGCCACATGGGAGGATGCCAATTTATTTCGAGCCCATTTTCCTCAGCCATTCCAATGACTTCTAGGAGGAATTTGAATCTTAGGGGAGGGGGATGTAGTTCCCACTCTTCTTTGAACTATATTTTTTTTGATGTTATATCTTGTTGGTGAGACGTAGACATTTGAGAACTATATTTTGTTCGGTATATGAGGGCTATGCGAGATATTTGGACTATTAACATTATGTGATTTACATTTTTATTATGATGCACTAGATGGGGATGATAGATAGTTATATATATGTTGATTTATGATATTTTGATTTTTATAATAACATGACATAATTTGGATGCATATCATATGTTGGATGTTTTGAATATAATTATGAATTTTATGGATGCCAAAATCAAATTAATTGTATAATGTTAAAGGATAGAATTCCTAATGTCAAATGATTATTATTGATTCTATACTCATATTGTCTCGATTTTATTTCTATGGATGAAAGGCTAGAGAGATAGTTTGTTGTGTTTCAGGACACTTTTTCACATACATCAAATGGGATAGGGGACCAACCACAGAAGGAAGTCGGATGTTGAGCAACATGGCTAAAATTTGACAACTTATGTAATGTTATGTTGTGTTGTTGTTGCATGCCTAGTTTGGAGGTTTCCCATGGGGGTGACCTCACATGTGTGGCCATGGGGTGATATGTTTTCCCTTTTCTTTTAATTTTTGTATGTGCTTTATTTTTGTTTTATGCATTTAAATTTTGGAAATTTTGTCACTTTATTAGCAAGTAATAATGTGTCTTAATTAAGATAATCCTTCTTATTTGGTTAACTAGAATAGAGATGTGACAAATAGATAATTATGAGGTTAGGTGGTCCTTTTTGTAAGTGAGATTTATGTTAGTTTGTGTGTGTTTTACTCCACCCCAACTTCAAAATTCGGATTTTGACTTTGGGGACCTTTTTGAAGGCTTGTGGGACAAGCTAAGCTTGTCCCATGCCTCTTAAATTTACCCAAAACCCTACATATGGGTTGGAGAGTTTTTATTTAACTTATTTATCCCTTTTGGAGTGTAAAATGGTGAAAATAATTACACCTTCTTGTCATAATAATTTTTTTCCCTTTGAAGGCATGGTGTGCAAGTTTGTGTGTCATGTGGGTTTGTGATACTTATTACATGCTAATTATGGTTTTGGGCATGTTGTGTGTTGACTTGAGTGTGGGAATGGAGGAATTATAAAGTGGCATCCTACATGGAGCGACACCTCATCATTCTCACATTCCATTTATATTTATTGATGGATTTTTATGGAATGGGGGTTACTTGTCCATTTTATTTCTTGTGCAGTTTTGGAATTTAGGAAAATCCTTGTTGGAGTTTCTTGGAATTTTCTTAGCTTGAAGGTTTCAAAGATTGTGGAGGAATATTTTTGGAACTTTAAGGAAAGGTAGGCTCTCGACCTTTGTTATTTTAGTTATTATTTTTGTGGATGTGGAAATGTATCTATGTATATATAATACTAAGTTGTATATATATATATATATATATATATATATATATATACACACACACACACAAAAGTGTATATATGTATATATCTCTATATATATTTTGAACCTATATACATGTTATATACTCTTGAATAAGGGTATTCTCTACAAAAACAAAGTTTCATGTCATTTGTTTTAAAACCAAATTTAATAAAAAGTGTAAAATACCTAAAGTCCCAAGAAAGTAAAATACCTTAAAATAAGTTTCCAACAAATAGAAAAGTTCTAGATCTATTGGGAAAATGCAATATACCCAAATGGGTATTTATATTGAAACAAATTTATAATAAATATTGGAATTTGATCCAAACCTTATAATATGGTATAATAGATTAACAATCACAAAACAAAAAGTTGAAGTTTTGTGTATCCATCCCCAAGCTCTATATTCCTCTTCATGGCTTCCTTCTCTCCCTCCTTCCCTTAACGTGTAAAAACAAAAATGAGGAAAATAAGCCAATGAATGGATTGTTAGCATTAGTTTAGTTTAATACATTGTTGTTATGTATTTGTTGATGGACAGTTATAACTGTCCTCCTTCCTCCCACAACCTTTATATTTGGCTTTGCTCTTTTGTTTGGAATACATTGAATTGAATAAACATTGAATAAATCTATTCTTTGTCTTCTGCTATCATTGGTATCGAGCAGATCGATCTAGAGGAGGATCTGGCAGAAGTGACCTATCTTATGCTATGGAGAAGAAAAAGACAACAACATTTTTACAGGACGTGTTTGGATTTGGCGTTTTGCTCTCGTTTTTCTATGCAGACCTAGCAACCAGTGAAAATCTTCCTGCGTGGAGTTTGGTGGAAGAACATTTCCCAACACTAAAAACATTTTCTCTCTTTCCTTATGGTTTTCCTTGTTTTATTTACTACTCCATTGGTGCTTAGATACCTACGTAGTCATTCATGCTGCCAGAAGAAACAACCATCATTGTTAAAGCATTTGAGAGTTGTCCATAAGAAAATAAAATTTTCTGTACCAAATTTCTCTTCTGCATCATCATTGGCACAACAAAAGTAAGAAATTTACAGATCTACGTTTTAATGTCCATGACCTATGTTCTTTGACAAATTACTCATGCCAGTAGAATTTGAGAGATGAGCCCGTAAAGGTCCTATGTGTGCGTGGAGTTTTGGGTGATAGGCATAAGCCGTGAAGGAGCCGAATGAGACCATGTGGGAAGGAAGTACTAAGGAGCCATAGTCTAAACCATGACCATCTCAAACCACCCGTGTGTCTATGTTGTTGAGGAGGCTGGAGACCGTGTGAGACCTACAGCATGAAGAGCTTGGTGAGAGAGGCTAATCTAGATTACCTCGCCACGTACATGTCACACATTTTCGATGCTGAGAGTGTTACGAGCAACCCTTCCACTGGGTCACCTCTGAGAACCCAAGAGGACACCACCGACATCTATTTTTCCTTGCTCAATGAATTGTTGAATACCGAAACATGTATTATTTGATGAATTGGTGCATCAAGGATTGTTCGACTATTTCTGGTTCGACGTGTGTTGTCAAGCACACCGAATCCATGAAGAATTGGAGCGCGGCTATGATGCAGATGATGAACGTGAAGTAGAATGCCCACAGGAGCATCCACGTCTCACTGCATGAGCTTATAGAGCCCATCTTCATGATAGGTTCCTTCAGTAAGCATTTGTAACCATTTTTGAACAATCAATAAATAAAATACAATTTTGAGTTTTTGGAAATGTCTACACCTCGCATTTTGTTGTCGGATGCCCAGTTGCTAAAAGGGCCAAATTTCACTACATGGAAAACCAAGATGTGATGATTCTTCAGTTTGAAGATCTTTGGGGGATCATTTCTGCATGGACGCCCCCACAAATGATGTTGATCTATTGGCTAAGTATGAAAAGGCCATGATGCAAAATCATTAATGCTTATCACTCTGAGCCTTTCTGATGAGGTTCAACCTCACATTCGGGAAGCAACCACTTCCTCTATGGCATACATGGGTCATGTGTGTACCATCTATGAAGCCAAGAATCTGACGACGATGCTGCATCTTCAGAAAAAGCTTCACATGATGAGTATGCATGATGGTGAATCAGTCGAAGCCTTCTTGTGGCGTGTGGCCGAGTTACGCGTAGAAAACTTTTCTCTCTCGGTGAAATGGTGGATGACAAGTTGCTAGTCCCACTCACCTTGTGAGCTCTTCCTTCCTTGGTTTCAGACATTGATCACCACATTGACCATCACTCAATAGGAGGTGAGTTTTGTCAAACTGGTGAATTATCTCCAGCAGGAAGAAGCCATTCAGAATGTTCAAGAAGCCTTCAAGACAAGGCTCTCATCACGAGGAAAAAGCATAGCAACAAGCCTCGAAAGGGCAACAATTAACCCCCTAGAATCGAAGTAGCATCCACAATAAAGAACCTTCTCAAAGGGCCACCACACAAATGCCACCCAAGAAGCAACAAAAACAAACAAGGCGGATCGATGGTGCCACATTTTCTCCATGAATATGCACACGACTGTGAACTGTTATTACAATGGTCGTAAGCATGGAAACTCTGCGAAGAGAGCACTTCTGGCCAAGGATATTCCAAGAAATCCCAATGGCATGCTCGTAATCAGAGGTAGAAGGGTCATATTGCTACTCAGCAGGATGCCTCCTCCGATGAAGAGGTTCCAGACACAACTCATCCGGACATTGTCCTAGTCTCACAGACTTCACAGCCATCAAAAAGTGTCTGGTTGATTGATTTGGGTGCCAGCAAACACATGACTGGAAATAAGAAGTTGTTCCATACCTGAGTGACCAGCCCACTAGAGATCGGATCACCATCACAAATAATCAGGAGTATATTGGTGGGGGATTGGTGATGTCATCATTCCTCTTGGGACATGAAGATGTACACTCACGAAGGTGCTATATGTTCCAGGTTTGACCTCAAATCTCTTGTCTATGAGTCAGCTTCTTAATCATCGAATGCGGTCAAATTCTTTGTTCAGAAAGGGGTCAAGTCCTGCATCATTTCCCAGGGAGACTTAGTTATTGCTCGAGCATTTATGAAGGGCCATCTATTTGCACTTGGATGCGGTCACTTCATCTAACATTGCTCTCTCTACTTCAACGGTGGAGTCCACTGCACTATGGCACTTTCGATATGGTCATCTTTCTACTGGGCTCTACATCAACTCAATGCCAAGGAAATGGTAAGAGGGCTTCCTCCACTCTCCCATTCCTTACCTATTTTCTTGGGATGTCTTGTGGGAAAACAACATAGAGGTCCATTCAAATAGAGCTCTTATCATTCTACGGAGCATCTTCAGTTGTACACACCGATCTGTGCGGACCCCTACCCAGCTAGCTTCTAAGGTTTTGAATACTTCCAGCTCATCATTGATGATTACTCATGGAAAATGTGGGTATATTTCCTCCGGAAGAAGAGTGAGGCATTTGACAAATTTCCAAACCTTTTACCAGCAAGCCACCAAGTAGTCTGGAAGCCTCTCCTTCTCCTCCACTCAGATCGAGGGGGGGAATTTGTATCGAAGAAGTTCTTAGCATACCTAAAGCAACATGGCATTCAACAACATCTGACTGCACCCTACATGCCCCAATAGAATGGGATTTCCGAGTGACACAACAAGATTGTCATGGAGATGGCTCATTGTATGCTCTCCACCGCCAAGTTGGAGGATCAGTTTTGGGCAGAAGTCAGTCTGAAAATAGTGTGTATCTACTCAATCGGGCACCCACAAGATCTTGTAGAACAGAGACACCGGAAGAGGTATGGACTGGTCATAAACCTTCTATCTATCATTTGAGAGTTTTTGGTTGTACTGCATATATGCATGTTCCAGATGAGAAAAGGAAGAAGATCGATCCAAAGACACTGCCATGTCTTTTCTTGGGGTATAGTACTACCTCAAAGGCATATCATCTCATGGATCTTGAGATGAAGAAAATCTACGAGAGTCGAGATGTGGTGTGTGATGAGTCATCCTTTGACTCCCTACCACACAATGGAGATCCAGTACCAACCTCATCACATAGATTGCTCACACATCCAGATGATGGGCAAGATGATTCTTCTCAGAGAGAAGAAGAGCTGAGTGGAGACTTATTTGTTGATCTAGGCACACTGGAAAACACATCTTCACATCAACAACAACAACACCAACATCTGAAATGGGTCCAGAATACTATTGGGGATGCACACCTGAACTCACTTCTAGGTACTTCTACGGGAGTCAGAACACGAAGTCAAGCCAGACATGAGGTAAATTTTGCACTCATGAGTTTAGTTGTTGATAGCACCAAACTTGACACTGTCGTGAGGCATTAGACCAACCACAGTGGAAACAGGCTATGAATGTTGAATATGATTCCCTACTTCAGAATCAGACATGGGAACTTGTCGATCTACCTCCAGGTAAGAAATCCATTGGCTGCAAATGGATTTTCAAAACAAAATATAAGGTAGATGGTTCAATCGACAAACACAAAGCATGACTTGTTGCAAAGGGTTATGCTCAACAAGAAGGAATTGACTATGATGAGACCTTTGCACCCACTACGAAGATCAAAACCATCAGAGTTGTTTATGCACTGGCAGCACAAAATGGATGGAAACTTTAGCAGATGGATGTCAAGAGTGCTTTTCTAAATGGTGATCTCAAAGAAGAAGTATACATGGCCCAACCTGAAGGGTTTGTAGATGAGCATCAACCACACAAGGTATGTCATCTGATAAAGTCACTTTATGGACTCAAACAAGCACCTAGGGCATGGTATATAAAAATTGATGATCACCTATTGCAGCATGGATTCACTCGTAGCCCCTCAGATACAAATTTGTATATCAAGAAGGTAGGAATAGAGATTGTTATTCTAGTTTTGTACGTAGATGATCTTGTGATCACAGAAGTTCTGACAATCTTGTGGATGATGTAAAGAATGATCTGAAGAAATCCTTCGACATGACCGATTTGGGGCTACTTCACTACTATCTTGGCTTAGAGATATGGTAGAAGAAGAATCATATCTTCGTCTCCCAGATGAAATATGCCAAGACTCTCCTGAGAAGTATGGAATGTCAAATTGTAAACCAATGTCCACACCTATGGAAAAAGGTTTGCAATTATCTAGATTCCAGGATTCACCATAGGTAGATGGCACTCACTACAGGAAGCTTGTGGGGAGTCTCATTTACTTGACTTATACCAGGCCAGATCTTTGCTTTGCAGTGAGCTATCTCACCAGATTTATGTAGGAGCCAAAGAAATGTCATTGGATAGCAACAAAGCATGTGTTGAGATATGTCTGAGGTACAGTTGACTTTGTTCAGAGTATCAGAAGAACACTCAGTTCTTCTTACAGGGATATACAGACTTGGACTATGCTAGGATCCGTTGATGACAGGAAATCCACTTCAGGGTATGTTTTTCATCTCGGATCTGACCTATCTCATGGATTAGCAAGAAGCAAACTGTTGTTTCTCTCATCACTTGAGGTCCACTAATTCTGACATACGACGAGGAGCTATGTGTGAAGTGATTTGGTTACGTCACATTCTTGCAGATATAGGGATTCCTGAAGAGAAACCTCCCATCATTCACTGTGACAATCAAGGTGTGTTGAAGCTTGTGAAGAATCCTATTTTTCATGAACGAACAAAGCATATTGAGGTCGAATGTCACTACATTCATGTGAACAGTCTTGAACCACCAAATTCAGCTCCAGTACTGCCCTACTGATTTTTAGGTTGCAGATATTCTCACCAAGCCTCTCGGCAAGGTGAAGTTTGATTTGTTTAGGGGGTACATATGTAGAAACAATGTATTAAGGGGGGAATGTTAGCATTAGTTTAGTTTAATACATTGTTGTTATGTATTTGTTGATGGACAATTAATAAATATATTTTTATCTTCTACTATCATGGATAAAAGCCCTCCGTAGAAATGTTTAGGATTATTTGGAATCCTTAGATCCAATAGCTTATATTAATCACATCTAATGGCTAGGATTGTTCCCTACAAATGTTAGGTGAGGGTTGGGTGAGATCATCATTTGAATGCGTAGGTCAAATTTCAATGGGGCCACTTAAGTGGTGTATAAGTTAGATGTATTATTCAACCTAATTTTTAGTGGATGACCTTTTTTAGAAATCCCATGACCCTTGTAATAAACTAAATCAATTTCTCCTTGGTAATTAAGCAATGTTATTATAGGAATATAATTTAATTGTTTTTAATCAATGGGTGGGTGAAATGGTCATCGCCTTAAAATAATAAAATTATTAAATGGAATTTGAGTAATGTTATTAAATTAAATAGGGGAAAAGAAGGGGATTGTAAATCCAAAATGAAGATCAAATATTATTATTTAATTATGCTTAAAACTAATATTTATTAACTGAGAGTTTTTCTATCATCAGAACCGACTTTACTTAAAAATAAATAAAAACATTATTCCATAATTTTTCTCATATAACCTTTTTTTTTCTTGGGTTTCATGGGTAACATTTGTGGGAATTACGAACTCATCATTGTGATGTAAGGAATATATAGGAAACTAGATAAATTGACAACTAGGAGATAAGACCTATTAAAAACCATTTCAATAGAAATGAAATTGTTATGATTTATTTACTAGAATCATAAAACCGTAGAAAATTCCCTTCAAAATTAATATGTGAAATTTATTATATGACTATGATGACTTATTCCTTGTCATATAAAATCTCAACCAAGTTTTCTAGTTCTACTATGAATCATTATGAATATTCCACTTTTATAAAACCATAAATTTACCTTATATCCATATAAAAAATATAATAGTATGGATATTGAGGAGAGAATATGCTATCCATTATTATTATCACACCTTTTTTTCTTGAGAAAATGCACTAAGAAATACAAGAATAGTTAAAAGTGGTTACGTGTATGCATGTGTCCCAAATATTATGTTTTAATGTGTACAACAATAACTAGTACTCAATTTCTAGTTATCTATAAGGAGATCAATTTTGATCACTCTAAATATAGGCCTATGCACACGTGATAATTTCACCCTTAAATTTATCCTCAAAGTTTTTCTATTTACCTTATAGTGTACAAATTTAATACTCCTCCAACTATATATCATACATTGAGTCCACTATTAGACATGTATTTTCCATCTTAGAACTTTAGAAACATTTGATTCTTTACATATTGCAATTGTAAAATATCACATGTCTTAGATTTGATCTTGGATTCATCCAAAAATGTTCATGAGTCAAAGATAATATTTGTCACAAACTAGTCCCCTGAGAAAAGTTATCCCTAGTACTTTCAACCGATCATATTTCTAAAGAAAAAAATTAGTTTAGTCGGTACATAAGTAGTACTTATGACTTGATTGAGAAATAAATCATTTGAATGGTAACCTATATAAAGACACACACAATAGGTCTTAAGTGGAATATGTTGGTATCCAAATTGATTCTCCTTTGCAAGTGAAAGCATCACAAATTTAACAAGAAGCCTAGAGATAGATAAATCATCATGTATGTCATTTTGTAGGGGGAGGTGATTTAACTGGCTCTTTATCACTCATATGTTAGAGAAATGGATAGCACCTTCAAAAGGATTTTATCTATCCTCACTACTTTAGGTTGTTCCTTTCAACTAGGGAGAGAGGACCCATTTTGTAACCTCTATTGGTGAAGGAGAATAAAGATATCCTTCTTTGCACAAATTTGAAAGGAAACCTTGAGAAAATATGATCAATGCACAACAATTTAACTCTCACGAGTTGTCACTTCTAAAGAATGGTAATATTTTCTAAACAAGGTTAAGGTTACTAAAGACATTATGGAATCCTGATTGCTTCTACATATTTTGGCAGTATAATTTATTCATTTGTGGACATACAAGGAAAATAGGGGTAGTTAAGGTAGGATTCATTGTTTTGAATAATTTTTGGTGGGAGATTAAGTAGGATAAACTTAATTTTTCTAGATCTTTGAGAACCTTCACAACAATTGGAAAACTAAATGACAGAATGCTTCAGAATAGCTAAAATATTCCTTCAACCAGAAGGTGTGCATCAATGGAGGCCCAAATTTACACGATTTCACACAATCTCCAAGAATTTAACATGAAGGCTTGAGCTAAAGACTCAATTAAACATTAAAGACCCCTGGTTCCTCACACCTAAGATACACTCAAAGGCTTATAGACAATATTTATAAACAAAATGACAACAATGTGATTTTCAAATTGTTTATCTCATTATAGGATGAAGGCTCTTCTCATAATGAAATTGCAAATGCCACTAAACTATCACAAGGACAAGATCCTATGTGATTCGGAGGGATTTTAACACAAGATTGCAATAGGAACAAGAAATACTATTTGTAGACATTCTAAAATAAAGCAGACACAAATTTTCCCAAGATTAACACAGATTAATTCGAAGTTGATTAGATTCATCAAAAGGGAAGGTTTCTTGAACAATCTCAGAGCTTGTCAATGGTTATACACTTGCAACCAACTTGACATGATCAAATCTAAAACATAAGAGATTAACAGGTTTCTCAGATGGTCTCTCAAGAAGATGGGATTTCTCAAATTTTCTCGTAATAATTCAACCCCCGACCATTTTCATGACTAACTCATGCCCTTTATAACACTCATTTACATTAAAGCTTCCCCCCAAACAAAGAATATTCAAGGAACCTTTGTTTGTTACATATTTGATCATGATTTCAAGAAAGTGATGTTTAACATATTTACAACAAAAATTTGCTAGGTGTTCAAAAGGTGAATCATTTCAAATATTTCTATCATTGTTTTAATTGGGGCATCCAGTCATCTCCTTTAGCAACACGACGTTCATATTTTGCACCTATAACTTCCTTCTCCTCATTCTTTCCTCTACAATTTTCTCTTTGGATCTTGAAATTCATTTCTCGTGCATGTTCTGAGTAACTCTGTTTCAAAATATCAACTCTTACACTTCCTCAATTATCAAATTTGAGCTTTACAACACTTCAATTGCACTTTTCTCGATAGAAACGACAAGAAATCATTCAAATTCACCATGAAAAATGATGCGTATTTACATCCCCGATGTCGTGGAATGTTAATGAAAGCAAAACCAGATGCATGCACTATAATTGTTTATTATGCCCTTTTACAACTATAAATTTAAGTCATCCACATGGAAGATTAGAGCCGAAACGAGCTTGGGGTGCCTTTTGAATTTTATGACTTTTGGAGAAAATGCGTAATTTTCACATTTTCTCCCACCCCTCCACCTTTGAAATATGGCCTCGACACGTGACTTAATCTGGGCCTTTGATGGATTCACGACTCATTTCTACAATTTTAACCTTTATTAAAAAAAGGCAAAAAAATTCCAATTTTCCTTCGTGACCCGCTTCCCGCTTTATCTTTGGATGTGGGCCCCAACGGAGTGACGCTTCATTTTTATACTTTTCTCCTTTTTACAAAAAGGTAAAAAATTTCAAAACCTCCGTGACGACTACCTCTCCACTTTAATTTTTCAATGCTGAGCCAAAAAACTTCAAAGTGCTCCGCCAACCCACTTCCCCTCTTGTAACATGAAAAACTACATGTCCTTCATTGGGGTCAAAGTAAGACTTTTTCCCTGCCACTTCATATTTGCTGAATAGCCAATCAGAGACTATTGGGGCTGCGGGGCCAATTTGGTATTTTTTACAAATGTGACCAAAGTGGCAAATTTCACCAAAAAGACCCATCGGGCCGCAACCAATTAAAAATGAACACATATACACCTTTGGGGAAAAAAAGAGAAATTCTCTCCACCTTTATAAATTTGACCAGCCAATCAAAACTCAACGGGGCTATGGGGCCAAATTGATCTTTTTGCAAACATAGCAAAAAGTTACAAGTTATAAAATAGACCCGATGTGCCTCATCCAATCAAAAGAGACCACATAGCTAAAGATGTTGAGATATAATTTGATGGGGAAAACATGCCTATCAAATTGTAAAATGTAGGGGAACTTCACCAATTACACCTAGAATTTAATTTTTCTTCAAGGAAAAATAATTTCAAATAATTCATGGCTCAAAAATAATCCACGACCATATATAGAGAAGGATTTACAATAACACCCTGAGTAAAGATAAAACTTGTATGCATCCATTCGGGGAGATAGAAAATACAATGAACTAGGAAGATTGGGAAATTTTTAGAACAAATAGGGTGAGATCAAATCGAACACCAACATCGGTTCGACTTGGGGATGGGCACTCCCTGCGAGTACCACAAGAACAATAGAGTAGACCATGTGCCAAAAATCCATTGGGCAATAGAGTCAAGAACAAGCTTGCAGAGCAAAAGACAATAACCAAATCCCCTAAGACGAGCTGAGAAACCAACAAAAATTGGTCACTAGGGACCAAGAAACACCGAAACAGAAAAACATGAAAGCAAAATGAAAACAAAAGACTATACACTATACAATGGTGTGCATGCCCTGATTCTGAGAAAACAATCAAGGAATATTTTCAAGTGCCTTCGATTCTGGATATGACCATGCTAAGTAGTTCTGATACATCTTTAACAACTGGTCATATGATTGTTTCTCTTCTCCATCCAAGTTGCTATCTAACCACATTTTTTTAGGATTATCCTTTGTGCCTATGTCAAGTTTTTCAACATATCTCAAGGCTATATCAAATATCAAAGTCCCAAGAAAATCAACCTACTCAAGATATCTACATTGATCAATTTCATACTCCTTGAAAACAACATAGCTCACAGAGTTATCAACATCAGTGTCTATATGCAATACTTCATAAGAAGCATTGTTGGGGTCCTCAAAGAGATATAACATTTTATTTTCACCAGATTCCCTCAATTGGTATGGTGGCATAATACATATCTATTTACACACTTCCACCCATATTCACTACCCACTTTCTGGATAATAACATTTCCCACTTAGTAAGACAATCCACAATTACTACATTCAAAGTTAAGTACTTTCCTGGATATGCTGCCAATTGCACTACTAAACCTTTGACACATCCAACTACTTGCACCTCTCTTGAATCCATGGCAGTATATTTCCCATAAGCTATTGTTACTTTGAGATTTAACTCATTCATGACCTCAAGAGGAATTACATTACATGAGGCTCTTGAATCAAACATGCAGTTATGTAACAACCTATCTTTAATAATCAGAGTAGTAAAAATGGATCTGGATTCAATTGAGACTCAACCAGAGAGGTTCCCAAATAAACCTCAGGTGGTTCACCCAATTCCTCCAATGCTTGTGGTTTTTCTAATTCTGCAATGGCAGGAGGAACCTCTACTTTGTTTACATTTTTACCCTGGGTGACCTTTTCTTCCTCAAGCCCCAAATATTCGAATGCTCTGTTCCTATGCTCAGGGATTCTAAGAAATTCAACAATAGGAATAGAAATCTTGATCGACTCAAGATTTGGGATATGTCACAAGGAACATATTTGGGTAAGGAAGTATTATGAGGAGGGTTCACAGCTTCATCTGATAATATGGGAGTCTTCACAGTCTGAGCATGGGGAGGAACACAAGTTTTATTTGGGGTGACAAAGCCTTTTCCAGATGCATATTTTTAGGGGTTTCCTTAGGGATACTGGTAAGCACTTTGGAATTTTTGGTTTGGCTTGAGGCCCTACCCCTTTGACAACCTTACTCCTAGTATTGTATTCCTTTTCTTGGGAAACTATTGCATTCATTAACAACTATCTGTCCTCTTCTGAAGGAATTCCTCCATCATAATTTTTAATCATTAATGCCCTTAAGTACTCAAAATCATTATTAGGCAACTCAAAAGATTGTACCATATCAATTTCAGAAGTATGAGTGGGAGGAAGAGGTAATACCCAGTGAATGCAATCCCAGAAATCAGCAATAGTTCTGGCACTTATTAGTTCAATTGAGGTTGCTCCCTACTATGAACTTGTAGAGCAATCCATCATGCATGCATCATCATTTGTCTCATCATCATCAGCTTCCTCAACTTATTTTTCTTCATCACATGGGGAATGGGGCAAGAAACATCTATCACACCACTCCATATCATGGACCTCTTCCACAAGAAGAACTCTAGAACTCTTTACTAATCCCATGGCCCTTTAAAGGATCGGGAGTTTTAAAAATATTTCACTAATCTATTTTCCTGGGTTGGGGTTTCCTTACTGCTCTATTTACTAATCCCTCTGGATGGACCCTTTACCCATGTCATCTGATCTATGATCACCTCTAATAGGGATGATTTGTAAATCTTTCTTGACCTCAGTGGCTTGTGGATCTTACGTTGGAACCTTGTCCAATCTTCTTCTCTTTTCTCAAATTAGTTTATAGGATATTTCCTTAAATTCAATCTCAAAGTCTTTCATCATCCTATCTCGACAAAATATACCGAGCTTCCTCAAGAGTATGAATAAATAGTTTGATCGCATCCTCAATTTCAAATCTCAAAGTCTTCCATCATATTGTAATAGCATTATTTCCTTGAAATTTAGGTAGTCTATTTCTAACATCCTATGGCACTACATTTGGATATCCAACCATACTTCTAAAATCTATAGGACCAAAAGTATTGAAAAAAATGGAGGTTTGCATGGGGTTAGGCCATGTTTTTAAGGGAGGTTCTTATAGGAGAAACAAAATGATGAGGGACAAGGCGTCTTTGGAATACAAGAGTATAATTTTCAAAATGAATGTCATCTAAAGAATCTGTTTCATGGAAAACCCTATCAACTTTGGAAAATACATGGATAGAATGAGATGTAAAATTTTCAAATACAAATGAAGGCCCCTCTCTAGATGGAGAATTTCAATATACAAAAAGACTACCTGATTCAGAAGCACTTGAGGAAGTATGGTAATCTTCAATGATAGGCTGATCAATTTCCACAATTGATAACTCTTTTCTTGATTTCTGATCTCCAACAACTTTCAAGATTCTTCTTCCTTCATAATTTGTTTTTCCCAATTCTAAACAACCTTCTAGCAGGGTATTTAATGAAGAAAGATCTTCTTCCTTCCAGATTTGCAAATATTAGTGATAAATTTCAATTGAAAGAGGTTAAAACAATAGCATTTATCAAAAATTAATTCAACACAAAGTCGCCACTAAGGATTTTCACCTTAGTTGTGAAAATGCACTAAAATTGATCTCTCAAATGTCTATCAACACTAAATTCACACAAATCTTCACAGATGTGACCTTCTTTTACTTGTATTTAACATTGATGATGTAAACTTAGTGCAAAAACCAATAGAAACTAGAAATATTACACACAGAACTTGTAACTTTGCTTGATTCTTACAAATCTGGACACAAGATGACATTTCAACAATGTATTTGCTCTTAGATCATGTAAGAAACATTACTAGGGTCAGTATGTGTACACCTTTGTTCAAATAGTCCTAAAAATGGTCCCAATCTATTTTTTTCACACAAATAGGTCCTAGTGTTCAAATAATCCCCGACAATGCTAATAAGTCCCTGGAAACAATGCCAATATGGTGTTGTTGTCACACAAATAGGTCACAGTGTTCAAAAATCCCAAAATGTTCTAATTAGTCCCCAAAAAATGCACAAATCTGGTGTTGTTGCCACACAAATAGGTCCCAGTGTTAATATAATCCCCGAAACGACACCAATTTGGGTGTTGTTGCCACACAAATAGTCCTAGTGTTCAAATAATCCCTAGTAGCGGTGCCAATCTGGTGTTTTTACCACACAAATAAGTCCCTGGAGTTCAAATAATCTCCAATGCTAATAAGTCCCCAAAAATGGTGCCAACCTAGTGTTGTTACCTCACAAATAGTTCCCGGTGTGAAAATAATCCCCGACAATGCTAATAACTCCCGACAATGGCAAAAATATAATGTTGGTATCCAAATTGATTCTCCTTTTCAAGCTAAGCATCATCATAGATTTAACAAGAAGCCTAGAGACATATAAATCATCATGTATGTCGATTTTTAGTAGAAGGTGATTCATTGGCTCTTTCTCACTCAAATGTTGGAGAAATGGATAGCACCTTTAAAAGGATTTGATCTATCCTCACTACTTTAGGTGGTGCCTTTTAACCAGGGGTTAGAGGACCAATTTTTAACCTCTATTGGTGAAGGAGAATTAAGATGTCCTTCTTTTCACGAATTTGAAAGAAAACCTTGAGAAAATATGATCAATGCACCACAATTTAACTCTCATGAGTTGTCACTTCTAAAGAATGGTGATATTTTCTAAACAAGGTTAAGGTTACTAAAGACATTATGGAATCCTGATTTCTTCTACATATTTTGGTAGTAGAATTTATTCATTTGTGGACATATAGGGAAAATAGGGGTAGTTCAGGTAGGATTCATTGTTTTTGAATAATTTTTGTGGGAGATTAAGCATGATAAACTTGATTTTTCCATATCTTTGAGAACCTTCACAACAATTAGAAAACTAAATGACAGAATGCTTCAAAATAGCTAAAATATTCCTTCAACCAGAAGGTGTGCATCAATGGAGGCCCATATTTGCATGGTTTCACACAATCTCCAATAATTTAACATGAAGGCTCGAGCTAAATACTCAATTAAACATTAAATACCCCTGGTTCCTCACACCTAAGATACATTCAAAGACTTACAAATAATCTTTATCAACAAAATGACAGTAAAGTGATTTTAAATTGTTTATCTCATTACAAGATGAAGGCTCTTCTCATAATGAAATTGCAAATGCCACTAAACTATCATAGGGACGAGATCCTATGTGATTCGGAGGGATTTTAACACAAGATTGCAATAGGAACAAGAAATACTATTTGCAGACATTATGAAATAAAGAAGACACAAATTTGCCCAAGATTAACACAGATTAATTTGAAGTTGATTAGATTCATCAGCAGGGAAGTTTTCTTGAACAATCTCAGATCTTGTCAATGGTCAGCACTTGCAACCAACTTGACATGATCAAATCTAAAACATAAGAGATTAACAGGTTTCTCATATGGTCTCTTAGAATTAAACCCCCGACCATTTGCACTACTAACTCATTCCCTTTATAACACTCATTTACATTAAAGCTTCCCCCAAAACAAAGAATTTTTAGGAACCTTTGTTTGTTACGTATTTGATCATGATTTCCAAAAAGTGATGTTTAACATATTTACAACAAAAATTTGCCAGTGTTCAAAAGGTGAATCATTTTAGATATTTCCATCATTTTTTTAACTGGGCATCCAATCATTTCCTCTGAAACATGTTTTTTATCCTTTACGCCTATAGCTTCCTTCTCCTCATTATTTCGTCTACAATTTACTCTCTGTTGGATTTGGCAATTCATTTTTGTAGGTACCTAAGAAACTTTGTTTTAAAATATCAACTCTTACACTTTCTCGATTCAAAATTCAAGCTCCACAACACTTCATTGCACTTTGTTGATAGAAATGACAAGAAATCACTCGAGATTCACCATGAAAATGATGCTTATTTGCATCCCCTAAAGTCATGGAACATTAATGGCAGCAAAACTAGATGCATTGCACCAAACCATTGATTCATACCTTTCACAACTTTAAATTATAGTCATCCACATGGAATATTAGAGCCGAAATGGGCTTGGGGTGCCTTTTGCATTTTATGACTTTTGGAGAAAATGCGCAATTTTAACATTTTTCCCCGCCCCTCCACATTTGAAATACGGGCTCAACACATGGCTTAATTTGGGCCTTAGATTGATTCATGGCTCATTTCTACAATTTCACCCTTTTTTACAAAAAGGGAAAATTTCAAATTTTCTCCATCGACCCACTTCCCACTTTTATCTTTTGATGTAGACTAGTAGCGCTTCATTTTTATACTTTTTCCTTTTCAAAAAAGGCTAAAAACTTCATAAACCTTTGGCACCTACCTCTCTTTTGACTTTTCAATGTTGAGCCAAAAACATTCAAAGTGCTCCATAGATCCGCTTCCCTGCTTGTAACATGAAAAACTGCCACGTGTCCTTCATCGAGTCAAAGTAAGACTTTTTCCCTACCGCTTCATATTTGTTGAATAGCCAATCAGAGACTCAGGCCACGGGGCCAATTTGGTATTTTTTACAAATGTGACCAAAGTGGAAAATTTCACCAAAAAGACCCACTGGCCGCAACCAATTAAAAATGAACACGTATACACCTTTGGGGAAAAAAAAGAAATTCACTCCGCCTTTATAAATTTGACCAGCCAATCAGAACTCAACGGGGCCGCGGGGCCAAATTGATCTTTTTGCAAACATAGCAAAAAGTTACAAGTTATAAAATAGACCGATGAGCCTCATCTAATCAAAATAGAACACGTAATCAAGATGCTTTGAGATATAATTTAATGGGGAAAATAGGCCCGTAAAATAGTAAGATGAAGGGGAGCTTCACCATTTGTGCCTGCAATGAATCTTTCTATAAGGACAAAGAATTTGTAAATAATTCATGGCTTGAAAACCCTAAATAAGTATTTACAATAACACCCTAGTAAAGATAAAACTTGTAAGCATCCATTCGGGAGATAGAAATATGACGAACCAGCAGATTGGGAAATTTTTAGAAAAACGGGATGAGATAAAATTGAGCACCAAAAATAAAAGGATATCATATCAAAGGCACACTCTAATAAATATGTTGAGGACTAATGAAAATAAGCTTCCTCGAGAATTAAAATTCTTTAATTTGTTTTAAAACATGTTTACCACTACCTTATAAAATAATCCACAAGCTTCAATAGAATCACATGTATTTATTTACAAATGTGAAGGATATATCACATGATCATAATTAATTATAATTTTATCATTGTTCATCTCATCATGTAGTTAGGATAATAACATTTTACTTAATCATTATATCATGTATTGGTAGGTAGTTTAACACTCATAAAAAAATGTGGCTTGTGTAAGGTAAGTCCATCTTAGACTTGTTATTAATGATATTTTATGGTTACAAAAGAAAGAAGAGAAATATATATCTAAAATTTTTCATAAATCGTAATATATATTCCATATCTCGGAACATATGTGAAGAAGATCCTATAATAAAAAGCATTATATAAAGCTATAGGAAATGTTAGTATCCCTTAGACAAATAGACAAATAGACTAGAAAATTATCCATCTTCCAAAACACATATAATGCACACATTTTTCTCTCCTATATTTTATAGGTATCTTGATAACACTTTAATTTTTTTGTAATTATTTTCAAGAGGTTGTCATACATTTTGAGTTTGGTAACATGATATATTTCTCTAACTCTAAAATCATAGGTATACTTTAATTATATCATTGACATGATATAATTTACATAATTTAAGTTTGACATAATTATCATTCCATTATTTTCAATTATATTTACACAACCAATATCTAACTAGGCCCTATGATGGGTGTTGTTATTCTCTTCATTTAATCAACTCTCTGTTGATGTCATATTCAAACCAGGGTGTGTCTAAAGCTATATGCAAAAAGAAGAATCTTAGCAATCTAGTAATTGATTGTAGGTATTTTGTATTTTATGGGGGATATTTTCAATGTCTTAAGGACTTCTTGGTTAAAAACCTTATTGGAATCAAACTATGAAAACATGTTGGAAGTAAACACACTTTACAGAAATGAATTGTTGGAAATAAACACACTTTTCCTTGAAGTAAACACACTTTGCAGAAATGAATTGCTGGAAATAAACACACAATTGAGAATTCTTGGAAAATGATTGCAAAGAAATAAGAACTTAATCTAGAACACCTGCAGGGACAAGTCTACAACAAATTTTAACTTAAGGAATTGAAAGTGATACAAAATTAATAGATCTAAACTATTTCTTTAAAAATATAAATACCAACAAAAATGAGGATCCTGGTTCTTGGAGGAGTGGGCCCTTGCTCCACCTTGAAATAGGATTGGACAACTTAATTTTCTCTCAAAACAGAAATGGATATTTTATTGATAAAACATTTTGCATTACAAAAACATGTTGGATATGTATGTATCAATCTATATCTCCTTTTTCTATATCTATATTCCTCTATATAATCTATCTGCAGGTCTATATGTATATACTTCTTCTAGGGGTGCATTTATGGCCATAATTGTTCCACTGATACGATGGAACTAAATCATGCCTAGAATAGATGTTGAATTGGAACATGGTGGATGTACAGTTATGTGATAATTATCCTAGATCTATAAGTATGGAGAGTCGAAGTCTTCTAATCTACTCTTGATTGATAGGATCATTGATTTGACAAATCACCGACCATTTGGAATAGATTCTTATCGGTTCTGGAACTTTATAAGAGTTCGGAACTAAAGGAGTCATCCAGTCTTACCGAGAGAGAATCTAGAGCTATCCTTAGGAGTTATAGAACTAATTCTGATAATTCCAAAACTAAATAATAGAGTTCCAGAACTAAATACTAGAGTTCTAAAACTATGTCCGAAAGTTCCAGAACTAGGTGATAAATCCTATGACTGTGTAATGGAGTTCCAGAACTAGCTTGGAAGTTCTAGAACTAAGTTGTATTGAAATAGATGCTCTCAAAAACATGTTGACTATTTCATACTTCATTCTTCTTCCTGATTGCGACTTGCTTTATTACAAAACTGAGTTTCAAAACACTTTGTTAGGAATTACAGAGCTTTTAAACATTATAATCATAATCAACAAAAAGATGGAAAATTACATCCTAACTCATATCAGATCAAACAAAAGTCACAAAATGCAGTCAAACTTAATCAAAAGGAGAGTAAGATGAGATCATTTATTGTACATTTAACGGGCATATTCTGGCCTCATCATTTCCCCCATACTTACTTGTTTGTAAGTCCCTTTACAAAATTTACTCTTCAAATTTGGGGTTATATATTCTACATTCCATTTGATTGCTTAGATCAAATGGCTAGAACCGAATATCCTAATGCTTTAATTTAGAGGTACTATACCCTACTCCTCCTTTCTACTTTCCTTTGTCATTTATCAAATTTAGTGGGACCTTGTGGTTCTATTCTGCCATGGTGACATGGAGTTGAGAAGGAGTGGAGGTCTTGTTCTCATTCCTATCCATATGCCCCTATGCTTTTCATTATACTGAGGAATTAGTGTACATAAGACTTTTTCTCTATGCGAAACTCGAGATTAATTTTGTGGGAGATATTACTTCCCTTATTCTAAATGCCACTATGAGAAATTCCATATTTTTCACACATACCTCATAAATATCTTCAAAATTTTCCTCTTCATAAGAGGTGAAGGCATTAATACTTCTCTACAAATTGGAAAGATAAGGTTCCTTGAACCTTTTATCAAATGCATGGGATCTGAAATGTGTAGAAAAGGCGGATGGTTTACCATAATGAATTCTCATATAAAGACCAAATGAACTAACCATTAATACATGCTATGACTCCATTTCCTTCCATAAAATCTAATTTTGAAGAATGAAACAAATGAATTAAGTTGGCTCTCCCCTACATACAAATTGATCATAAAACATGAGTTCTTTTCTAGCATGAAATTACAGAGATAAAATTCACATAGAGAATATTTTTCTACTCTGCATTGGTTAAGGAATAGGTGTGAAATTAGATTCATCTTTTATTTCATGTAGAAGGCCACATGTTATCCTTGAAAACTTCCAGCGAATGAATTGTTCCTCCAAAAACACATTATATGTTGGAGAAGGTCTCCTGCATGCAAGCAATTTCTCACTCATCATGCAAACCATTTATATTTTCACAAGATATTTAAATTTTTCATTTTCTTCTTTGTAAAGATTTTCTTCCCATCCTTTTCTTTCTTTCTTCTCTTCTTTTATCTTGCTTCTCAAGTCCTCGTTGGATGTCTTGGCTTTACTAACTTCTTTGCAAGTATCATCCCATACTTGTTTAAGTGGCCAATAAGTTAATTCGGTTTTACAGAGATCTGTTGTGATCGCAATTTTTTTTCTCACGGAATTTTGACATTATTCCTCTTTCTCCATTATATTTTGTTTAACTCTTGTCAATTCCTCAACCTTGTCATTGAGCTGAGTTGTTAATTCCCAATGACCATTTCTCTCTTTTGTGTTCTAATTTAAGTTTTGAGAAAATTCAACTCCTCATCCTTTTCTCTAATAATGATTTCTACTCTAGATAGAAATAGAGCCTATTTAACTTGTTGTTTCTCTTATTTCTCTGAAAGTTCCTTAGGGTTAAGCATTATTCTTCTACCATACGGGTTTTCCCTTTCCATTTCCAAGATGCCAATTCATCTTCTTCATGTGATGGTGTTGCTAATTCACTCATCTCTTGGAAAACTTGTTCCTCAAATCTCTCATCTTCTTTTTCTATCTCTATTTGGCTTGGTCTAGGAGGATTCATGGCCATGCTGCCCAAAATATCAATAGATTCCTTTTCTATCCCTTCTTAATCTTCCATCTCCTCTGGAATTTCTCTAGACCTTTTATGAATCCTCCTTTAAGGATCCTCAAAATTCATAGAAATGGGTCTCCTCCTAGAGCTTCTTCTAATTTTTACCTCTTGCTCTTGCCTAGGTGAAATGTCACTACTCAAAGATAAATATTAGCTCTCTTGTGGCTACTCGTAGAGGAAGGAATTTATTTAGAAGGCATAGTTGGTTATGTAGTTCTAGTCCTTCTTCAAAATCTTCTTCTTTTTGGTATTTCCTCTCCACCTAGTTCTTTATTTTCCTTATTAGTTGCATCAATTTCCAAATTAATTATAGGAAAGCGTATGAGTTGCTATTACTCTCCCGAGAATATCAGGGGATCACGCTTTAAAATTTCTAAGAAATTTCTCCCACATTTCTTCTCCATTTTTCATCAAAAGAAAAGGGTGATGGCACACTAAATACACTAACCCATGATGTCTGATTGTTCCCACACCCCAGGAATACCTCTAGGCCATTGTATGGATGGAATCAAAAATAAACCTTGGAAGGTTTACTATATATTCTGCTTTTGTAGCTCCATATCTAAGGTATATGAGGATCTTCAAAACTTCCTTCCTACTAACCCGAATTGACCATCATAGGTTAAATACTTGACTATCCAAAATTCCACTCTGTCAAAGGGTTTGGGCAAGTTGGCCCTTCTGACCCCTTTTATGATTTTCTTCTTGTTGTAAATATATTGGGGTTCAGCTTCCCCCTTTTTCAGCAGGGTTTCAACCATGTCTTTTAATGTCCCTCTGATAGAGTTTCTTTGGGACATGAACAATTGGCACTCTAGATACATTACTTATTGTATTCACAAAAAAAGGAATAATTTTTTTCTAACCTTTGTCCTAGATTGCTCTAAATTTATAACATATTCTCTTACCAATTCTTCGTTATACTTGGGGAACTTCCTCAGAAATTCCAGCCATCCTTCCTGATGAAAGATAGTTGTCACTTCTTCATCTGCAATGAGTTAGGTATCATCCTCTGGTTCTAACTTCTTTTTAATCCCCATGATATAGAGGTGACTCAAATTCATTCTTCTTTAATCTTGTGTGTAGGTTGGTGAAGAACTCTTCACTTAGCTTTAGAACTCGATGAATTTAGCTACAAAATTATCTACTTAGCTATGGAACTTCCGTGTTGTAGTTGTGGAATGCAAACCTAATTCATTGCTTCTTCCTTGAAGTTTCTTTGCAACTAGTTTTCACTTTGTTGATTTCACACTAATGATAACTCATTATAGTTATGCCGCCAATTTATTCAATCAATATCTTTCTCATGATTACTCACCTTTAATCATGATGTACAATAGATGACTCATCATATCAATTTTTAAATCAAATCTAATCACACATGTGAAATTTTAATCTAACCTTTAATAAGTTAAAGACATAATTACTATCTTTGATTATGTAATCCCTCTATCATGATGACTCATCATTCCTAAAAAATGAAACAAAAGGAAAACGGTTAGAAAAATATTGGACTTCCAAAGAATTTTTATTTTGAATTGGACATTTATTTGAGAATATCAACTTCCATTGTTGGTTTTAAATTGATCTTTGAGAGAAACTCTCTTTTTTTTAGGAAGAGAATGCCATTTACTAGTTTTCACTCTCTTCCTTGTTTTTCTTTTTTCTTTTTTAGGGGAAGAGAATGTAATTTACTATTTTTCATTCTTTTCCCTTTATTTTGGATCTATCCATCTAATTATTTGATCATTTTGGAAGAACTGGGTTCTTCCATATGATCAAATTCCTTATCTACTTCAATCTTCTTCAAGAATTCATCCTTAGTAGGAGGCTTCCTATAAATATTTAGCCTATGTCCATTGACCAAGAGTGTTCTTCTACTGTCATCAATGGGAAGTAGCTGAATAGAACCATTGTCAAATATTTTCTCAATTTGATAGGGTCCCAACCATCTGGTTCTCAATTTTCCTTTGAATTTTTGTACTTAGAATCAAACAACAATGCCCAATCCCCTACCTTGAATTACCTTTTCTTGATATGTGTATCATGTCATTTCTTCCTTTGATCTTGGATTATCTCTGTCTGCTGAAGTGCTTCCATCCTCAATTCATCCAAATCATTGAGTTGAAGGATTCTCTCCTTTTGAGTTTAATCCAACTCAATACCCACCTTGACTACTTTCCTCAATGTCTATAGTTCAAACTAAATAAGAAAAGGAATTTTCCCATAGACTAACTCATATGGTGAAAACCCTGTTGTAGTTTTCCAAGTTGTATTATAATCCTAGATAGCTTCAGGTAGTCTCTTTACCCAATCTCTTCTTCCTACTTCAACTGTTTTGGTAAGGATGTTTTCCAATTCTCTGTTTGTTACTTTAGCTTGTCCATTTGATTGTGGGTGATAGGGAGATGGCATTCTTTGATTGATCTGATAATAAATTGTGAAATTCTTTGGATCATATTAGATATAAATTGTGGTCCCAGATGGTCAAAAACTATGCTCCTTGGTGATCTAAAATTTACCAAAATTTTGTGCCAAAGGAAATCAACAAGTGCTTCTTTAGTGGCATTTGTTAAAGCCCACTTCTTCCCACTTTGTCACATAATCGGAAATTACACACACCAGAGAATATGTTCCTTCCCTTGTGAAGGACTAAAGGGACCAACATAATCCAACCCCCATCTCTTAAATGGTTCAATCAAGTTTGAGGTTGCAGTAGAGGCATTTCATTAATAAAGGTTGGTTGTCCCATCCTTTGACAAGGATCACACCACCGATATCTTTATTTAATCTTTGTATAGAGATGACCAATAATAACTAGTGCTAAGTATCTTGTGCATTTTTATTTTCACCGAATAGTGTCCTCAACTTGGTTCATCATGACATGTCCGGAGGATGTCAAATATTTCATCTTCTCTTACACACCTACGTAAAACAAAATCAGGACCACATTTAAATAGAATTCCATTTAACCATTTGAATTGTGCACTAGTTTTGATTAACTTCTTTATTTGTTTCTTGGTGAATGAAGGAGGAAACTTCCTATTTCAAGGCTACAAAAATTGTCAGGCCTCCTGTGATGTGCCTTTCTTGGCACGCTAAGGCGACGTCCTCATGTTAACAACATGAACATACGCCGTGTTTGGTGCGCCAAGATAATTTTCTATATCAGCAAACCAAGGTGTATCATCCAAAATAACAAATAATTGTTCATCCGAAAATTTGTCCTTGACTAGATCTTTCTCCCCAGAAAGTGGTTAGTCTTGACAAAAATCAACTACCACCTTAGATTTACCTTTATTATCCATAATGGTAATATTAAATTCTTGTAAAAGAAATAACCATCTAATTATTCTACATCCAACCACATTTTTTTCATTAAATATTTAATTGATGAGTTATTTGTATGTACAAATATTTTGTAACCTATAATGTAATGTCTAAACTTATTAATTGCATACATCACAGAAAAAATTATTTTTCGGTGGTGGTGTAATTTCTTTCAAAGGGAGTAATATTTTTGCTAAGGTAATAGATAGTATACATTTTCCCTTCTTCATCTTTCTATCCAAAACTGCACTAATGGAATTATTTGAGGCATCTCGTTTGGATATGAAAAGGTTTCTCCCAATTAGGTCCTCTCTCAATACATCGTGATTTTGTAAGGTTCACTAATGGAGGTAGTCAATGAATATTTCCTCCACTGGAGAGATGAGCAACTTGGGGCAATTATTAATTTCTCTTTAATTTCTTCAAAAGTATGTTGACACTTTTCATCCCAAATAAATTCACAGTCCTTGGTAAGAAAATTAAACATGGGGCAAGAATTTTACTAAAATCCTTGATAAAGCATCTATAGTACCTAGCATGTCCTAAAAATGACTTGATATCAGTGGGGGTTTGAGGAACAGGTAAGTCTGAAATAATTCTAATTTTGTTTTGATCAACCTGAATTCCTCTTTTTGAAATATGGTGTCCTAATACAATCCCTTCATCAACCATCATCAAACATTTTTCATGGCTAAGAGACAAGTGGTGTTGCTCACATCTTGTCAATACTTTGTCCAAATTTTTCAAGGCATCATCAAATGTATCTCCATGCACAGTAAAGTCATCCATATATACCTCTACACAGTCATTTGTTAGGTCTACAAAAATTGCTAACATAGCTCTTTGGAAGGTTGCTAGAGCATTGCATAATCCAAATGGTAATTACTCTAGACTTAAGATTAACTACCCAAGTTGGTCATGTTAACTTTTATCATTAAAGTTTAGTTTTGAAAAGGGGGATAAAATTAAATATTTATAAAAGTACAAAAGGTACCCCATGGACATGTAAATGTAGTTTTATCCTAATCTTCAGCAGCAACTCTACTTTGATTATATCCACTAAAGCCATCCAAGAAGGAAAATTATTGTTTACCTGAAAGGTTATCTAAGACTTGATCTATGAATGGTAAGGGAAAATAATCTCTTAGTGTGGCTTTATTCAGTTCCCTATAGTCAACAAAAATTATCCATTTTCTATTGTTTTTAGGGACAATTACAAGAGGAGACACCCATTGGCTATTTGAGATAGGGTAGATAAAACCTACTTGTAATAGTTTTCAATTTCCTATTTCACTATATCCCTTATGGATGGATTTATCCTTCTCTCGAGGTTGCCTAATTGGTTTAATTTTTTTAGTATAGATGTGATGAGTGTAGATACTTGGTTAGATTCTTTTCATATCTTTGTAATCCCAAGAAAAATCTTTAGTATGATATTTCAGAACATCAAACAGTTTAGCTTCTTCATCATTCTTCAACTAGCTATTAATATTCAAAATTTTACTAGGTTGAATCTCAACATGTTTGGTTCTCTACTATATGATGAGCTAATTTGTTGAAAGGGTTCCATTCAATTATTTAGTGGACATGCATGTGGAAAAAAAGCATATGATATGTAAAGAATATCTCTAAAAGTTCCTTGAGACAGAATTATGGATAAAAGATGTAGTATGAAGAATAATGATACTTATCTTGTTGTAGGTCAAACTCCTCATCACTATTGTTTTCCGAAATTCTTCATCTTCTCCTAATATATGTGAAACTGAAGTTATAGATTCTTCCTCTCCCAAGAGAAATCTCATTCCTCCTTGGAGCAAAATTATCTTGATTTGTAGTTAATTGTTGTTGGTGTGGTTCTCGAAGTAATTGTGAGGGTTCCGTAACTAATCTGTGATGGTTTCAAAACTAGAGTTGTGATGGTTCCAAAAAAATTTTGTAGGTTATAGAACAAATTTCATAGTTCCAAAATGACTACTCCAAGGAAAATTGGTGTACATTTAATGGTGGGTTCATCATATCTTCTATTTCACGCACATGATCCTCTGCAATGTTATCATGGAAAAAAATGACAAATTTTGCTCATTAATATCAGGATTATCAACCCATAATTGCTCTTGATTATCACTAAAAGGTCGTGTAGAGGGATATAATGAAATTTTCTTAGAATTCTTACCATTTGAAATAGTCATATCACCTAACCTGCAATCAATTAAGGCAGCAACTATAGCTAACCATGGTCTACCCAAAATAATGGGATAACCCAATGTTTTACCTTTTGGCTGCAATATAAGGAAGTCAACTGGATATTCCCATGACTCCACCATAACCGCCACATCTTCAATAACTCCTTCTGGTTTTGCTACAGACTGATCTTCCATCTATAATATGGTGTTAGTAGGTTATATACCTGTTAATGGCAATGTTTTCAGAGTGTCCACTATCATTACATTTATAGATACTCTAAAATCAACAAAATGTTATGTATATCTTTATTCCATATAGAAAGAAATAACAGGGCTTCCAGGATCTCCATATTTGGGAAGTAGGAGCTTTCCTGCTAATAAATCAGCAAGTTTCCCATCTACCTTAATAGTCTTGGGGTACTGCTTCTTTCTTCCAAGCCTTTTCAAACATAAAATTTTGATTAATTTGTTCAATTATGGAATGTCCTTAATAGCTTGTAAAGTGGTATTTCAATATTCAGTATTCTTAGTTCCTACACCAATTCAAATTCCTTGATTTTTATAGCTTCTTTAAACCTTTTGGAAACAGAGTTTCCTTCTGGTTCCTTATCTCTTTCTTTTATATTTTTCTTGGGGGCAACTAGACTAGGGGTTTTAGTTTCTTCTATCATTTTAGTGATGATAATAGGTGGATTACCAACTATTTTTTCATATCTAGTGTGAATATCCTTACAATCCATGACGTTAAGATCAACTGATTTTTTTGGTTCTGTTTCGTAGATAGGAGTTGTTTGTTTGTTTCTTGGGTTTGCTACTGGTTGTGCTGGTATTTACATTTGGACTACATTCTCAATTTGTGAATTTTGTGCTGGGGCACCCATTATGGCTTGTTGATTCTAATTAGGATATGTTTTCCCTTGAGCATAGTTATTAGGGCTCCATCTAGGTTGTGACCAAGCATACTAGTTATTTTGACCAGTCCATGGTTGTTGGTGTCCTTGAGCATACCAAGATTGTCTTGCCCAATCTTAGGGATTCCAAGTTGGTTGAGGGGCCCAAGGTGGTTGTCCCCAACTTTGTGGTACTATTTGAGCAGCCCATGGCATCATCCAAGGGTTAGGAGATGACCTTGGCATGAACTTGTCCTTGGATAGGTTGTCTCTGGAAAAAGTTTACTTCTTCTAATGTGCTGGTTTGTTTGAGCTGATTCTTTAGGAATGGAAGAAGAGAACAAGTGTGAATATCATGTTCTTTAGATTCATAGATAAGACATACTTTTGTTTTATCCAAAGGACATTCCCTTATACATGCTTCTTCCTACATCTAGGACAATACATGGCTAATGGTTTAGTTTTGGCATTTTCTTTAGCTTATAATCCATCCATAGTAGAGGTTAATTGAACTAAAATTTCTATTTTAAAGTTTGCTAATTCATCCATTAGTTTATTCATATTTGGATTCAAACTTTTCACTGATTTTCCTTCCTAGGTCCACCCCTTGTTCTGGAATAACATCTACCAATGTCTTTAATTTCATTCATCCTTAATTGATCAATGTTTCCACCTCCTATCAAGTTAAGAGCTTCCCTAGATTCATCTTCCAAACCTTTAAGAAAAATAGTTTTAATTAATTCTTATTGAAGTAAAATCCACACCTTTTACTTGCAAAGAGGAATCTATCCAAATAATCTTATATATTCTCATCCTCCTCTTGCTTGATTTAAAAAAAAAATCTTCCTATTTATCCCTCTACAATAATCTTGATATTTTTATACGAAGGCGGTTTCCATTTGTGCCCAAGTGTGTTAATAGAGTTAGATGTTAATCCCATGAACCACCTCATTGTTGCATCCTTTAAAGTGGATGGAAACAACTTGAGTTTCGATTATTTGTTTTATAGTCATAGGTCTGACATAATACCTTAAACTCAAAAAGAAATTGGTCAGGGTCTTCAGATGACATCCCTCTAAATGTGGGTAAATGTGTAGGTGAAATATTTTTCATTGGTGTATCATCATCATCTAATTGAATTGGATAAGTAAAGGTCCTATCAGGTTCCCTTTCAGCTTCTCATGCCATTTCTGAAGTATTTTCTAAACTTTTCTTCCAATAAATGTGGTATGTGATATGCTTTGGGAAGGTGAAAAATTAGGAGTAGGAGGTTGACTACTCAATTGAGAATCAAAACTTACCCTAAATGGATCTTGAGAAATAATCCTTCTCCTAAAATTTCCACTTCCTTCTGGTGACTGATCCAAGAATTCCAAAGGTGGCAATTCTACTTCTTGTCTTACATGGGATAATGGTGCCCATTTTTGGTCAACTTTGTTATTTAAAATAGAGGATGATGTTAATTCTTCTTCGATATTTTTTTGAGATATCTACCCTTGGAGTCTCTTGGTCTACTCATAAATTTTGTGATATCTTAGGGAAGATTTATTCAATTACTAAATGTATGATTGTTGCTCTTGTTGACACCTAATTAGAAAATTCTAACTAGTGGGTCCCTAGAAATGGCACCAAAAATGATGGGTGTCATTATTCCCTTCATTTAATCAACTCTTTGTTGATGTCATATTCAAACTAGGGGTGTGTCTAAAGCTATATGCAACAAGAAGAATCTTAACAATCTAGTAATTGATTATAGGTATTTTGTATTTTATGGGGGATCTTTTCAATGTCTTAAGGACTTCTTGGTTAAAAACCTTATTAGAATCAAACTATGAAAAAATGTTGGAAGTAAACACACTTTACAGAAATGAATTGCTGGAAATAAACACACTTTTCCTTGGGGAATAAACACACTTTATAGAAAAATAAATTACTCGAAATAAACATTACATAAATAAACGCAGAATTGAGAATGCTTGGAAAATGATTTCAAAGAAATAAGAACTTAATCTAGAACACCTGTAGGGACAAGTCTACAACAGATTTTAACTTAAGGAATTGAAAGTGATACAGAATTAACAGATGATATAAATTATTGCTTTGAAAATATAAATAATACAAAAATGAGGATCTTGGTTCCTGGAGGAGTGGGCCCTTGCTCCACCTTGAAACAGGATTAGACAACTTAATTTTCTCTCAAAACAAAATGGCTATTTTATTGATAAAACATTCTACATTACAAAAATGTGTTGGATCTATATGTATCAATCTATATCTCCATTTGTTTTATATCTATATTCCTCTATAAAATCTATCTTCGTGTCATGTATGTATATAATTCTTCCAAGGGTACATTTATGACTATAAATGTTCCATTAATAAGATGGAACTAAATTGTGCCCATAATAGATGTGTTATGTTAATTTTTCCCCGGAAAATTAATCAAACACGACCCTCTGCAAAAAAGAAATCCAAGAGATGGTTCCATCGTACAGTCTCGTTTAAATCCAACAAACAAGTTATAGGTGGGCTCTAAAATGGAGGAGCATGGTCGGGGAAGGACCAAATAGTGTCACAGAAAACTAGAGGCTCAAAGGAGAGAAATAAAGAATGGTTCAAAGTCAGTGGGTTTTACAAATGATTCAGAGTGAGCCCAAATTGGCTAAGTAGAGAGGAATCAACGGAAGCCTCCACGTGCCCCATCGGTGTATCTCCAAATATTAAACTCAAAAAATAGACTCAAATGAGCACGAAGCTTCCACATGTCCCATACCCAAAAAGGGACATAGATGGCCATTGAAAAATCCAAACAAGTGGAAAAGAACCACATGTCGATCGCACAATTTCAAGAATGAGAGCCCAAGGTGGAGGATAAAACTAGCACCAACCCTCCACATGGTCAAGGTTCAATGAAATTAAAATGGAAAGCGGACACAAATCGGTTAAGTGTAAGAATGCATGTAGAAGGCACCACCTATCTTAACGGAACACATTGAAACGTGCAGCCCAAGGTGGAGACTTAAATGAGTGCGAGGCTTCCACGAGTCTAGAATTCAATAAAGGCATTGGCATGAATTTTATAAGTAAAAAAAAGGACGGAAAGAGGCACATGTCAGCTCAATTCATCTTCATAGATAAAACTAAAAGTGGGTCTCCTAAACAAGCGTTGGCCTTCCACATGTCCCAGTGTCTAAAAGAGGTACATAATCGAGTGGTTAAAATGTCAAGATGAGGTAGAGTCGGTGGAGGGTGCCACGTTCCTCAACCACACAAATCCAAGAGGGTGGCCCAAGGGCCGAATTAGACAAACACCAACCTACCATGTGTCCCGAGTCCAAAGAGGTAAGAATGGGCATTGAAATGTATAAAGGCCCACGAGAAGTCTTCACATTTCATATCCACAAAAATCCAAAGGTAAATCTTGGGGTAGTTTCCAAATATGCATGAAGCCACCACATGTCTTGGGTTAGACACAAGGTGCATCCCCCAATGCCAAAGGACTTAGGAAAAATAAAAGGAAATATGGGATCCCACAGATGACGTCGTATCTCATGGGTGTAATTTTAAGAGTGAAGGCAAGGGAAAAATCTAAATGAGCGTGGAGCTACCACATGGACCCGGATGGGAAGACTCTTTTAAATATTATGCACCTATGATACTGATCTTTAGATAGCCATATCTTTCGATTGGGAACTCATACTTGGGTAGGAGAAGACTATTTCAAAAGATCTCGACATCCTCTACACCATGGAGGTTTGAAAATTCAATTTCTACAAGCCTAAGTGCGTAAAAAGTGGAAAACATCTTCATGCCATTAATATATGATCCGATTGATCCAACAACTAGATCAGATTTGGTCTTATCCGTCATTCTTCCTTCTTCAACACATTGAATAGATATAGAGTGACAGAACTCACACATTATGGGAGGATTTTCGTAGGAGCATTGATGGCCATTCTTGAACTTCAAATCAGTTTTCCTACCTCTCCCCTTCTTCTCTCTGTGATGCATCTATAAAATAAGTAGTCGAGCTCATTTTGGACAATTTTGTTTTGCACCCTCCCTTCTTCCTTTTGTCTGAAGAGAATTTGTGGAGATTTTGAACCTCCCATTCAAGTTGTAATACAATTTTTTACCTCTTGGATAATGTAGTGTACTCTATCAAGTTTGGAGCAATAATATATGTCTTTGGATGATTCTCAACCCTTTAATGTGTTCATTGTTGTCTTTTGATCTCTCATTATAGTTTGGTTATCTATGTATGGTAGTATTATTGCATTTCTATGGCTTGTATTCAATTACAAAACATGTGTTTAACATTCTTTAATGCATCACCTTATTAGCTTAGGTTTATTTTCCTCAGATCTTCTCAACCCTATCTCCTTGGTAAGATAGAGTAGGTTTTATAATAGATCGTTTCTAATTTATTTGTATATATCTGAATAGAGGAATAGGAACTAGCCTTTATCCGAAGAGATCTCTTAATTTCAAGGTCTCACACTTTGAGAGATGCTCCATGTTGTGCAATCACACCGAGATTCTCAACTCATATAGTTGCAGGCACTCATAGGTGTTGTGATTCTACACTAACAATTTTGGCACACCCGGTGGGACTAAGAGGTCTCCATTTTATTATAGAAGGATTGATGTGCACTTTTTGAAGTCTTCAACTTTTAAGAAGCTTTGATGTTACACATCTGGCTACTCCAAAAAAGACATAATCCACTGGTTTCAATAGTCCAAGCTTGTCAAGTTCATGAGAAGAATACAAAGAAGATTAATAACTAGAGAGGAGGACTATTTTCTATTTCTACTTGTCCCTAGACAAAGGGAGAAGGGGTAGAAGATCCTAGAGGTCTCCATCTCCACTAAATAGAACCTTGTCAACACCTCCTCCAAGGTTATCCATTCATTCAATCAACACGGGTTCTCACACTAATCATAATGGCATAACCACCCAACCCCCATGTCGACTTCACTAAGCAGCCCACTCGCTCTCAATGCACAAAATCAATTCCCATTTGTAGCATTAAATAGCATCCCATATTTCATTGGAGAGAACTAGATTTCTCCTAGTTATGACATTCAAGACATTGCAAATGTGTCATGCAATTCATGATATCACTAAGATGGAAATTGCAATCAATTTATTAGCCTCTTCACTCAATGGTAAAGCTTCACAATGGTTCAGGAGTCTAACAATAGGCTCTATTCAAAATTGGGACTATCTGTGTAGACCTCTTCACAACCAATTTGGAGAAAATGGAGATAATATATCCTTGTTGGAGCATTTTACAACCATCAAGAGGGATCCTAATAAGCAGTTGATAGATTTCAACTTTAGATTTCAAAGAAACTAGGATAGGATTCCATTGGCCATGAGGCCCAAAGATGAAGGTGTTTTCTTATACTTTCTTAGAGCTTTAAATTTTGATATTTCCTTAATGATTCAATAAATGGGAGGCACAACCTTACCTCGACCTATAACATTTCCATTAGAACTAAAATTATTTAATTTAGGATGGTAAACTTGTCCCTAGGTGACCTATGTCTCTATATCTAGAACTAGGAGCTCCAAGCACTAGTCAGACACCCACATTAGCTCACATGCCCACCCTAAGGAATCAAAGTTCAGTTGAAGCCTCTACCTCATCCTCTATCACTTCAAAGAGCTACAAGAGGTTATGAAATATCTGCAGAACCTAGGAATTAAACTAGTGACTATCAAAAGGAAGAAAGCTCGAGTTCTAGGCCATATCGACCTCAAACCCAGACTGGATCTAGACCCCCATATCGAAAAAATAAACCACTAGTTTAAGTTGCAGATCAAAACCAAAACCAAGGACAACCCCAAGTTGCTAGGCCTTTTCGTTGATATGACCCAAACATAGCTTCAACATTAAGGGCCTTGGTTCTAACACAAAACAATATGGCACAAGAATATGACCGGTGCTTCCCATGAAATCAGCCCTACAACAAGTCAATGTGTTTCAAAGGTGCCCTAAAGTAGGCCTTAATAGTATAGACCATTGGTGTGTCTCAAGATCCCAGTCAAGAAGAAAACCATCACCAAGAAACTCAATAAGAGGCACCTCCAAGTGAGACCATGCTTTTTAATTGGCAGGCTGAAGACTTATGTGGATTTAACCAAGCCCCTTCTCAAAGTGTTCCTCCCAATAAATGATCCAAGAAAAGAAATATTAGAGAGGGAAAATTGTCAAACTCAAGTAATCCTCAACCTTCTATTATTCCACAAGGTATTAACACTCAAAGTGCAACTCCAAATATGTAGAGTCATCCCAAACCACCTTCCGGAACCACTCGTGCACCAGGTTGTAATGACCCATGTGTAAGAGAAAAATGTACCAGGAAAGGGGTAGAAAAAGATAGCTCAACCCCATTTAACATCATTGAACAAATGAAGAAAACAAATGTGAAAATTTCAATGTGGGAGTCATTAGCTATCCCAAGGAAGAGAGACCTCTTGGATTCTTTTATAGCCAATTGGTCAACCTCATACCAGCCCCCTAACCAACAAGAGAAAGTGCTTACCAATGTAGATCGGCTCGAGCGAAACCATGGAGGACAACAAGGTAAGAATCTAAAGCCCCCTCCCTTCTATGTTTCATTGATATTGGAGACAAATTGGTACATAATTTCATGATTGATTTGGGGGCAAGTACCTATGTAATGCTAAAACAAATAGCCGATTAGTTAGGTATTCAATATGAAGTCAACTCCAGGGGTGTAGTGTGATTAGATGGGACAATGGTAAAAATGGTTGGAGCCATCAAAGATTTGACCCTCACGTTGCATGCATGCCCCAATGTGATCAGTATTACAAAACGTATCAATCATAGCCTTACCACCACATTTTTCATTGTGTTTTTCAAGAGACTTCACCGCTAAAATTGGAGGCTATTTGTTTATTGATTGGCACACATGATTTTTAGAACAAGGTATGGAGCTAACGATACGATCAGATTTAAACCCATTACGATTACCATATTGAGTCTTATGTACCCATCCCAATCAATGCCAATTGTTTAGCCTTTGATTAGGAGGACCTCCCAAATGTTTGTGAGGTAGATACCAAGGTTGGGTGTATCCCAGACTTGACCCTCGATGAGTGGGAAAACAAGAAGCATGATTTTGACCCCTATAAGGAGATGGAGAAATCTGAGCTAGGAGTCTACTATTTACATGAGGAGAATCATCTACTTCCTGACATCATTAAGCTAGACCACAAAGATGATAATGAGGTATGGCAGTTATTCTTTGATGGCTTGAGAAGTAGACAAGGAGCCAGAGGAGGAGCTATGCTTGTTTCACCTCAAGGTATAAAATATTACTTGGCTTTCCATTTCCAATTCACTTGCTCAAACAACATAGTGTAGTATAAAGCCTTGGTCATGGACTCCATCGGGTAAGGAAAAAGAGGATTAAAAACTTGCAAGTGTTTGGAGATAGTGAGCTAGTTGCGAATCAAGTCTGAGGACAAAATATTGCTAAGAACGATCTATTAAAGAACTACAAGAATCGGGTATGGAACCTTATCGAGGATTTCTAAGCATTCAACATTAGTTCCATCCTAAAAAGAAGAATGAAGCATTATATATTGGTAGTTAGTGGGGTAGAATTTGATGTTGTAGAGAGTATCAAGAGTGATAAGTCTCAACCCCATATTAAAGTGGTTGTGAGACCAGTTGTCCTATAAAAACACAAGTTGACAGGTATTTGAAAATGACTAGAAAATTGTCAACTTTCTATAAGAAGAGGCTGAGTTTTCCCCTAGAAACCAAGACAAACTAGAGCAATATTATGGCAATCAAGTGGTGTAGCTGAGAACAACAAACTACCAAAGGGTCTTGTCACTTTGGAAACAACCTTTAACCCAAATGACCAATTCGAAAGGAGAAAGTGAATATTTAGGTAAAGGGTGAAGATTCGAGCCCATTTTCATATAAGAAGGAAAACTTTGTAGATTGGCAAGGTAAGCAATCAACAAGAAAAATATGATTTTATTCAACTTTTTCAAGAATTCCCAGATGTCTTTTCTGGACTTATAAAGCTTTTAGAGGTTTCAACCCAAAGCTAGCACAACACACTATCGAGTTGGATCCAGGATCTAAGCCTTTCAGACATAAGCAAAGGCCAATAAATCCTCACATTAAACCTCTCATGAGAAAATAATTAAACAAGCTAATTAAGGTCAACATCATCTTCCCTATCAAGCATTCAAGATGGGTTACAAACTTGGTGCCTGTGGGGAAAATAAATGGAGAAATTAGGCTATGTGTGGAATTTCATGATCTAAACAGAGCATCACTCAAGGATCATTATCCACTTCCATGAATGGAATAGATCTTACAAGTTGTAGCTGGCTCTGAGATGTTTTCACTGTTAGATGGATACTCGTGGATATAATCATATAATGGTGAAAGAGGAAGATCAATTCAAGACAACCTTCACCACCAAATTGGGTACATATGCTTATAAGAAGATGCCATTTGGACCATCAAATTCTGGAGAAACATTTTAGCGAGCTATGGACATGGCATTCAAAATCTTAATCAACAATATTGTCATGTGTATCTAGATGATATCACCATCTCCTCAAAGAATGTTGCAGACCATCTCTTCCACCTCGAGACAGTATTATAGAGATATAGAAGATTCGAGTGTCATTAATCCCCAAAAAGTCTATATTCTTGGCACATGAGGGGAAGTTGTTGGGCCACATTGTCTCAAGAGAAGGGTTAAAAATTGATCTTGAAAGGGTTGAATCCATTCGAACACTACCATTTCCACAACACAAGAAATATCTCTAAATATTCTTGGGGAGAATAAACTTTGTTTGCAGGTTTGTCTTGATTTTGCCACTACTTGTGAAGCCTTTAACAACGATGTTGAATAATATTCTTGCATTTAAATGGAAACCAAGGAAAAGAGAGTTTTGAGGCCATAAAGCTCATAATATCACAGACCCAATTCTTATTAACCCATATTTCTCAAAGGAATTCATGCTATATTCCTTTGGAGGGTCAAACACAATCTTAACTATCTTGGTTCAGCCCAACAAGAAAGGTTCAATATCCCATAGCCTTCTTCGATTTGGAGCATGGAATATTACGAGGTAAATTACTCTTTCATTGAGAATCATGTCCTTGTTGTTCATCAGGAGTTTGAAGAAGTTTAGACACTTAGTCTCGAACAATAAGATTGAACTCCCAGTATCTCATGCTGGTGTCAAATATTTTCTCCTGAACAAGGACTTGAATGAGAAGAGAGCCGGTTGGATAACTTGGGTAATGGAGTATGACATTAAAATCAAGATGACCAAACTAGTTCATGGCAAGGGTCTCATGTGAAGATCTCTTCCAAGTAACAAGTTCAGTCGCTGGATGAAGAAGGGGTTGTCCTATTATCACTACGAATGATCAAGAACAACTAGCTAATGATGCACCTCTTCCATGTTGGAATCAAGCCTTAGTGAATTATCTCCAATAGGTTTGTGCCCTCCAAAATTGAACAAAGCAAAAAGGAGATACTTTAAACTACAAGCCATCCTATGTGTGCTTTTGTTTGTGGAGTCTTGTTCAAAATGGATATCAATTAGGATAGGAAAATTGAGAGAGTGTTGCATGAGTTCTATGATGGAGAAGCAGAGGCCACTTTTCACCTCGAGTAACAGCTCTCAAATGAAAGGAACGATAACTAAATCTTACCAAGCCAAGAACACGATGCTAATCAAACACCATGATCTATAAGATGAAAGAAATTCACCAAATAACTTTACATAGAATCTTTGCAAATAAATGAGAATCAATATCATATATTATTATGGAACTCAATTCAATACATTGAGAATGGGCCTTGCTTAAATATGCAAGGAATAACAATCTAAGAACAAGTCAAGGTCGTAGATCAAGATATAAATAAAGGAAATAACTAGTCATCAAAGAACTAGTCAAGACCATAGATTTAGGAGAGAACTAGACATCAAGGATCTAGTCAATAGCATAGATCAAGGAAAGAACTGGTCAATACCATAGATCAAGGAAAGAACTATACCTAACAACTAGATAATATCTCCTAATATCTAAATAAGATAAAAGAAATATCCACACACATAAGTGGGTGAGGATAAATACAATAAAGGTAAATAAAGTACATAGGTGAACATGAGATAAGGTAAATACCTACTCTAACACCCCCCCCAAGTGAAGTTAGGGGCCAAAATAGATGTGGCATATCCATAGTATGAGTCACGGAAACTAGGCCTAATGAGGTACTCATGTACAATAATTGGGAAAAAGGGACACCGTAAGGTACCCAAAACTAGTAACAACAAAGTAAAGAGAGTAAAGACCCACTCCAAGGCATCCCAAGAAGCTCGGCTCAAAAAATCATATAATGTTGAAGAAGTTTGTTGTGCACTGTGGTCTAAATCCATTGCTCGATCACAAAACTTAGAAATAACTGACACTGGGTTTCACCGAATAGCTCCATACAAGGAGACTATCAACAGAGTGATGTCGAAAGTGTAAAAAAAACACCAAACATAATTCATCAACTACTACAAATAGGTGTGCCACGATCCAAGAAGAAAAACCAAAGCAACAAGGTAAGGAAAAAAACTCTAGAGTGTCACGATCCAAAAAAAAAGTCAAGGTAACAAGGCAAGGACATGAAACCCAAAGAAGCATGATCAACACCACACCCTCCCATACTATTGAATGGGTGGAGTGACGCTACAAATCTATATGAGTTGTCAAAACAACTACTCAAACACTAACAAACTAACATTGGAATGCACTAGAATAGATCCCCCATAAGAGATACTGTCAACATGCCAAAAGTGTAAAAATACAAAATCTCTCAACAAATAAGAGAGATACACTACACCTACTAAAAATGCTCAAAACAAGAAGAATCACAATGCATAAGGTATAGAAAGTGGAGCAAGAGGCCTAATGGTGGAGGAGCCACGCCTGTAGAGTCCTCTCAATGAATGCCTATGTCACCTCCACGAGTGATCAAATATCCACCCCAAATTAACACAGATGGATGAAGAAGATGTATGCATATTACTTGGTGTAAAATGCACAATGGGTGCATGAAAAAGAACATCAGAATGTGTGTCAGTGTTGATCATGTCTGACAACCCAAATATCAGGTTTCTCAAGCCTAAGTGAAGATGTAGAACTCATTTGTTGCTCATGATCCTAATCAAGAGTCGAGCGAACAAACAAAGGATCTCTATCAATGTGTGATCCCAATGAAGTATCTACTCGATAACCAATGTCATGACGAGAATACCACTTAACATGTGGAATAGAGGAAACAATACCCTATGAATGTCTTCCAATGACTCATTAGTGAGACCCATAGAACGAAGCATGCGAGAGAATCGAATGCAGTGGTATGCTTCCCAAAAAATCCATGTGATTGAGCGAAGTAGGATACACAACATGTGGTACTGTAATAGGCACATATGTGGAAGAGCATGCAATAACAAGCTTCATAGGTGTATGAGCATAAAGAGTAGGAATGACACTCAAAGGGTTCGAAAGATCAATGTCGATGGTGGGTTCGGTTCTGCACAGAGTGTAATAGCATGAATGAGTGATTGTAGAAGACTAGCTTCTTGAGCATGGATATCTTCCACAAATTTTACCACAATATGATGGTGATGTTGTAGAAAAGCATATCATTCTCGGAGTCCATTGTAGGTACAAGCGTAACTCCCAAAATTTAGGAAATCGGGCTCACCCAAATTGCGTTGACAATTGATTACAAAACTCCTCCATATTTGGCACTTTAGTGTAAATATTTCCATTATTATATCCTTATATCATGAATGAGTGATAAAATTAAAGGGGGCTGAAGTTAAGAAACTACTAGTAGAATCACAAGCTTTAAGTTTATCTTCCATATGAGCGATCTAATTTCTTCCACAAATTTACTATGTCCTGTCATGTGTTTCGAAAAACCCACATCCACTTCTTAGAAAAGCATATCATTCTCGTGACCTCCATGATAGGTACAAAATAAAAAACCACAAAAATCCCAAAAATTTAGGACGTCTTAGGGCTTCTCGCCTTCGGAAAAATCACATAATAAAACTTACAAACGGATGTCAATAGCAATCTTACCCTAGCAATCTCTTCCGATACAATGAAAGGAACGATAACCATGTCGTACTGCCCAAGAACATAAATGCTAATCAAACACCACGATCTATAAGATGAAAGCATTCACCATAATAACTTTACATAAAACCTTTGTAAATAAATGAGAAGTAATATCATATAATATTATGGAACTCAATTCAATACTTTGAGAATGGGCCTTTCTTAAATAGGAAATGAATAACAATCTAAGAACAAGTCAAGGTCATAGATCAAGCCATAAATCATGGAAATAACTAGTCATCAAAGAACTAGTCAAGACCATAGATTTAGAGAGAACTAGACATCAAGATCTAGTCAATAGCATAGATCAAGGAAATCACTATACCTAACAACTAGATAATATCTCCTAATATCTAAATAAGATAAAAGAAATATCCACACACATAAGTGGGTGAGGATAAATACAATAAAGGTAAATAAAGTACCTAGGTGAACATGAGCTAAGGTAAATACCTACTCTAACATCAAAATCATGAAATTTGGTTATTACTAGCCTACAGTGTTTAGGTACTACTACTCATGGATCAAAAAGTGAAAGATGTATGCATTCTTCATAGGGGAAGGAAAATCTATCAGCCCCGCCCCTTCATCCCATTTCAAAGGATCATCCATTCATGCAATGGGGACTATAATTCAATGGGGTGATTAACCCAAATTCAAGTCGGAAACAAGTGGATACTTACAGCAATAGACTATTTCACCAAGTGGAATGAGGTTATGGCACTAAAATAAGCAAATGAATCCAACATCCGGGATTTCTATAAAGGAATAGCCACTAGGTTTGGATTCCCTACCACTATCATATTAGATAATGCATTAGCATTCCTTGGTATAAGGATCACTAAATGGGTAGTCAAGAATGGTGTATACCTCAAAGCACTTCATCAAACTATTACCCTCAATTAATGTAAAGTCAGCAGTCCACAAACAAGAGCCTATTAAGGATTATCATAAGGACTCTTGATGAAAATCGAGAGAAATTGGCATACAAAGTTCAAATCAGCTCTATGGGCTTATAGGATCAGATCCAAGAGGTCCATAGATAACTCCCCATATAATCTTATATATGGAAAGAGGTAGTATTTCCCATATCCTTAGATTTTCCCACTCTGTAGAGCTCATGAAACAGTTAGATTTGGTCGAGTTTGAACCCATGGAAATCAGGTATGTAGAGCTAATGGAAGTAGGAGAAGTAAGAGAGCATGTAATGCAGAGCATGGAAAAGGATCAAGCATTAATCAAGAGGGCTTTGATAAGAAAGAAAGAACAAGGACCTTTCAAGAAGAGGACTTAGTTACGAGTGGTATGTGGATTGGGAAAAGTGAGAAAGCATTCCAAGTTTGATGCCATTTGGAGTGGCCCCTACATGGTCACAAGATGTACATGTAGTAATGCCTTCTAGCTGGCTAAATTGGATGGTGAAGAATTACAGATCCCAGTAAATGGGATCTATCTCAAACATTGCTACTGAAAAGGAGAATTCCACCCTTGTAAATATTAGCATAGGATTTTACTTTCCCGAAGTGTGTTTGCACATTTTTTGTTGTAGCATAGGTTTTTTTCCCTAAGTGTTGTGGCACAAGTTTTTTCTTGCTCCAGGTTTACGTCATTATACAGTTCAACATGCCTCCAATGAATGTAGTAGGACCTTCAACATTTGCAATAGGGAGACCTATAGTTGTCGTAATAGTTGCTCGTTTTCTAATAGAACAAATACATAACAACTAAAATCGAGTCCCAAAAGGTCCATTTTTCAGAAGAATAGGATCAACGTCGGGTCAACACCCATGCCTCCGTGCCCAATGGATACAACAAGGAAACTGGTCTATTCATCTACCAGTCAGATATCCCTGCGAGTCTCCAAATTGTTATCTTAATTTTGCCCTAGGAAAAATTGATCAAAGACGAACCTATCCATGAAGAAATCCATAGACGATTTCATCATATGAATCACATTTCAAATCCAAAAACATGTTATAGGTTGGGCTCTAAAATGGAGAAGTAGGGTCGGGAAGGATCAAACGTGTCACGTAAAACTAGAGGCTCAAAGGAGAGAAACATCTAAAGTTTCAAAGTTTGCGTGGGTTTTACAAATGATTCAGAAAGAGCCCAAATTGGCTAAGTATAGAGGAATCAGTGGAAGCCTCAATGTACCTCATCGGTACATCTCTAAATATTAAACTCAAAAAGTAGACTCAAATGAGCACGGAACTTCGACATGTCTCGGGCCCGAAAAGGGACAGATACGGTTGTTGAAAGTCTAAATGAGTAGAAAAGAACCACATGTCACTTAGTGAAATTTCAAGAATGAGAGCCCAAGGTGGAGACTCAAACTAGCGCCATCCCTCCACATGGTCAAGGTTCAATGGAAGTCTAATGGAAAGTGGGCCCAAATTGGTTAAGTATAAGAATGCAAGCGGAAGGCATCATGTTTTTAAGTGCACACATTTAAAGGCACGATCAAAGCCGGATACTCAAATGAGTGTGAGGCTTCCACATGTATAGGATTTAAGAAAGGAATCGATCTCAAATTGGCTAAGTACAAAAAGCTATGGAAAGAGCCATGTGTCATCCTGCATCTTCATAGATAAAACTAATAGTGGGTCTCCTAAACAAGCGTTAGCCTTCCATGTATCCGAGGTCTGAAAGAGGGAAAAATTCGGCGGTTGAAAATTCAAGATGGGGAAGAATCAGCGGAGGGTGTCATGTGCCTCAACCACTCAAATCCAAGAGAGGAGGCCCAAGGGCCATAATTAGACAAGTGGCGACCCGATACATGTCCCGCAGTCCGAAGAAAACTAAACTTTCGAGAGAGCATTGATGGCAATAGCTAAACTTCAAATCAATTTTCCCACCTCTCTCCTTCTTCTCTCCATGCTACATCTATAAAAAAGGATTTGGGCTCATTGTAAAGGGTTGGGCAGTTTTTTTTTGCATCGTCCCTTCTTCCCTTTTCTGCAAGAGAATTTGTGGAGCTTTTGAACCTCCCATTCGAGTTGTAATACAAAGTTTTGCCTCTTGCTCCGTTATCTAGTGTACTTGTATCAACTCTCGAATCAATAATATATGTTTATTGATGATTCTCAACCCTTTCATGTGTTCATTGTTGTCTTTTGATCTCTCATTATAGTTCAGTTATTTGTGCATGGTAGTAGTATTGCATTTATATGGTCTGTGTTCAATTGCAAAATAGTTGTTTAACATTCCTTTGGTGCATCATGTTGTTAGCTTAGGTTTATTTTCCTCATATCTTCTCAACCTTGTCTCCTTGGTAAGATAGAGTAGGTTTTATAATAGATTCTTTGCAATTTATTTGTATGCACCTGAAAAAGAAATAGGAGCCGGCATTCATCTGGAGAGATCTCTCGATTTCAAGGTCCAACACTTTAAGAGATGCTCCATGTTGTGCTATCACACCGAGAGTCTCAACTCATCTAGTTGTAGGCACTCGGAATACTATGATTCTTCACTAACAAGATGTTGAATTGGAACATGGTTGGACATATAGCTCTTGATAATTATCCTAGATCCGTAAGTATGGAGAGTCAGAATTATTCTAATATCCTCTTGATTGATAGGATCGTTGATTTGATTTAATCACCAGCCATTTGGAATAGATTCTTATCGGTTCTAGAACTTTAGAAGAGTTCCAAAACTAAAGGAAATCATTCTATGTCTAACCAAGAAAGTTTTAGAGCTATCTGCAGAAGTTCCGGAACTAATTCCGATAATTCCATAACTAAATACTAGAGTTCTAGAACTAAGTCCGAAAGTTCTTGGAACTAGGTGATAAATCTTGTGACTATGTAATGGAGTTCCGAAACTAGCTTGGAAGTTCGGAACTAAGTCTGTATTGAAATAAATGCTTTCAAAAACATGTTCACCACTTCATACTTCATTCTTTCGCCTAATTGCACCTACTTTATTACAAAAATGAGTTTCCAAAACACATTGTTAGGAATTACAGAGCTTTTAAACGTTAGAATCATAATCAAAAAAAGATGTACAATTACATCCTAACTCATATAAGATCAAACAAAAGTCACAAAATGCAATCGAGACTTAATCAAAAGGAGAGTAGGATGAGATCATTTATTGTACATTTAACATGTATATTCTCGCCTCATCACCCTAAACATATTTTTCATATTACATTTATCTATCAAACCATTCCAACCTAGGATTTCACTCCTCAATTTCAAAGTTTCATATAAAGAGTTTAATATTTTCAATATTCTATCTAGTCTTATGTATTTTTCAAAAAAAAATTATTTTATCCACTTCATATCATTTAATGGTCTTTAATTTTTCTTCCTACAAAAATTTAACAATCAGTAGCTAAGAAATTGAAACATGCATCTCAAGTTCATTGAATATACCCTTCCCAAAGCAGTGAGATCAAATGTATGAATTATCTTGATGACATGGTTAGTTAAATTCAAATAGATAAACCAAAAATATTTAGTTATTCAATTGTTACCTTAGATAATGAACACCTTCACTTCTCCTTCTTTGTAAGTTATAGAAAAATCACACTCATAATTATCCACTTTGTTTTATAGTAATGCATATAATGCTAGTTTAATGATGTCCAACATAAGATTCTAGTCCACATTTATAATATTTGGCAAAATTCTTTGACAAATATATAACTAATGTAACTATTTTACTTTAGTAATTTATGAAAGTCTTGTTTTGTCTCGACCCATCACTAGTTCTTTCTTGTTAATGCTTATTTTACCTCATTCCATCAACTAGGGAAAAATATTATGCACCCACTTTCATGCCAAAACTAATTACAACATTTAGTCTATGATTCTTCTTGTACACAAAAAAATAAACATATTTCAAGATTATTCTATATAGTTTGAAGAGGACTTAAAACACCAAATGTGTAAACTAACTATTATCAAAAATAAATATTATTTTAGTAAACATTTTTTTCTCCACACTTTATACCAAATGATTATCTTCCAACATCAATTTTATGGAACCGATTGTGCTAAAATTATGAATTATTAGGAAGTTATTTTTAGACTAGTGTTCCTTGAATATTGAAGTAAATATCACATACACAACCTTAAATATTGATAATATCCTAATATATTATAGAATAAAATTCGACATTAGATGCCTTGTCATCCATAAATATATTTTCTCCCACTTTGAAGGTCTCATTGTTCCTCATAGTGTAAACATTTATACACATGATAATGTTATTCTTGAATCCTACGCACTACTATAGCATTGTCTCTATGTTCATGATGATATGGTCTTAGTTACTTCTATTTTAAACATCCAATAATATTTGTAATTTATTTGAATCAAATAGTCATAAGAGTGTATTATATGACATATATTGTGAAATATAATTACAAGGTTTATAGAATCATTATACACCATGATGGAAATGGAACAATACCATGTCAACTTTAAAATTCAAACAAGATGATAATTCATATAATGTTTTCATTGATACATGACCTCTAGATAACCACAAATTTTAAAATATTTTCATATAGAAAACATTTTTTATAACTTAGAATCAATTGTATATAGCTTATACAACACATACATTGTTCTTATAAATTTATAACATTGGTATTCACATGTTTCCCAAACTCATTCTTCTTGCACTAGTCTTAAGAATATACCTAAGGCACTACCCAATGATATATCACATTTAAATGGTTTGATTTTATTGTTGAGGTAATCATAGTTGTATATGAACCCATCCTATTTATTCTATTATATGAAACGTATTATGCAGGGATGCCTTTGTCAACACAAGTACATGTTAGTAGATTTCATGATGTCACTTTTAACCAAAAATGAAATAAAATAATATAATTCATCATATTAAAAAAAAAAAATAGGAACTACATTAGACATGATTAATTACCACATATAATTGAAATTTTAACTATCATGATTTAACACTTTACATATCTACTCATTCCTACACTTATAAGTCTAATTATTGTTTATGTTGGAATCAATCAAATTCCTTGGATTGAGATGGTATTTTTCAATGATCCCCCATGTATTTAAATTTTTTAGTGTTTCATATTGTTCCTTGTTGCTTAAATATTAGTTTGAGTCAAAGTGAGGAATTATTTTGTAATAGATTCCATGCCTTAGCCAAATACATGAGAAGATTTAGAAAAAAATTCGAGGACTAGTTTAATTGTCTAGTTATGCAAATAAAAATCTTTAAATGAATGGGTGACAAGTACTATGTCTACATATTTCATAAGAACCTTAAAATCAACACCAAAATGATCTAGAAAGCTCCCAAAAATTGAATCTTTGAAAGGTCCAAAAACATGCAACCCGATCACAAAGGACATTGGTGTTGGAATGGTTGAAAAACTTAGTTAAAATGGACTTATCCATTTTAACAAAGACTAGAACGTTAAAGACTCTGTCAATTTTCAATGCCGAAATCACTAGCCATTGAAATTTTAAATCTTACGGGAGGCTCACTAGTGATTTATTTATAAAAGCCTTTTTGATATTCATTTGGCCATAAAATTCAATGCCAAGTACCTGATAGGGGCTATGTGGTGATAGATCAATGGTTTAGGAATTGATACATCTAACCATTCTGGAACTTCTCATCATGATGGGCCTTGGTGAAAGTCTAACCACAGGTGAATTTTAAAGATTTTCGATTCGGTGGCGAGGTCGACTAAGTTAAGGTTGGTCAATAAGGACATGTTGTGCAAATAGAGATCCAACACATGACAAGGATGTAACGGCTATCAAAGGACATGCATCACCATTTAGGTGCAGGATGAGAAGATGGACCCTAACAGACCTTAAGTTCATGGAAATAACTATGGTGAATGATATTTTAGGTCCATAAGTGGGAAAGGGTGGTCAAAAGGTTAAGAAAGTATCAAGTATGTAAAGCCTAACCTCATACCCAAAAAAATAACGATATGTAGTAAGGGAAAAGTTAAGCACATTTAGTTAGAGTCGAGTCTTTAAGGATAATCGCGGTTACCATGTGTCAAGCTCCTATTTATCTTGACATGAAAAAAATTATAGGGCCATATCTTTTGATCTAGAGCTCCAAATATTACAAAATTCATATCGTTAGAAAGGTATCTTCAAACTATTTACTTTGGCATCATCAGATTCAATAATTGATAATAGTTGGTGGGAGAAAAGGTAAAAACATATTTTCCTTTAAATTTACAATCCCATTAAAAGTGAACCACCCAAATTGATGAAGTATTGTGTCTGTTTCTTCTCTAAATATGCAAGACATAAGGAATGAATGATTTGGTAGGAAACCCATGCTCCTTTACAAGATTTTAATGCTTCTTTTTGGTGGTTGTAAAAGGAGATCATATTTTCTTCTCTCTCTCTCTCTCTCTCTCTTCTCTCATCTTCTATATATTATAAAGTCTTTCATTTTCCCCTGTGAGGTAGATTACAGTATTTTTAAAAATTTTGACTAACTTTAATTTTTCTATTTCAGTTTCTAGTTTCTTACAAAACTGTATGTATCTAGTTCTATGAGGAGGAGCGAAGGTGGTTACGTTGTACATCCATTAGTATGTTTTAAGGGTATTTCTTTGTGTTCCCTTGTCAAAATTTTCATGAATATATCATGACTTGTTTGATCAAGTTTGTACTTTTTGTTTCTTATGTTTTAAATGAATGAATGAGGCAATATAGTTTAGCTACTATCTTGCATTAGATTTACATTGTCAAGTACATAAGGGTCTTTCTTGGTTGTTGCATTCTTTTTGTCATCGTGGGCATTGCAGAATAGTGTGTATTTTGAAGTGGTTCAACTTAATTGTAAAATCCTAAAGGAAACATCACTTTTGAATAGCTTTTGTTATCTCTTAAGGGTCTTTTTGGTATATAAGAAAAATACAACAAGTTCTTTATCTCATCTCGAATTCCATGATTTGTAGTTAGGATTGTGAATTTTGTGCACATTGAGTATAAATGAATGTAAGTGTTATTTCATAAAGCATGTTAAATTTATTTTTCTTTTCAAAGCATCCTAGTTAAGCATGGATTCATTTCCATGGGAACCTAATTAAACCAAATTCATAAAAGTAGCCTTCATCCCCCTTAAAAAGTAGTGTTAATTTGCATCTAGAATGAAGGTGGAGGTTGGTTATTTAACAAAGCTTCATTAATTGACTGAGGTGATGAGGAGCATTAGCTAATTAGCAAAAAGACCCTAATTATAACTAGATGATAGAAAAAAAGACAAGAAGTGCAATTCTAGTGTTAAAACTACGTAGCTAGATCTATGTGTCTAATTTTTCCCTCTTTGATGTCATGTAGCATGAGCGACACCACTTCAAAGATATAAGATGATTACAACCAATTAAATTTTGAAAAAGTATGAGAAAAATTAGTAGGATGGAGGATGCCCCCTTGAGTGTCGATGGGATGGTATAAGAGGTCGATAGACAATCAAAAATAAGAACAAAAAATACAATAGCATCAAAAATAAAATCACGGTGGAGAGATAGATGGCAATACACCAAGTACATGAATAAAATAGTATAAATTATTTTGTTGGTAAGTTCACAAGGTTATTGCGATTGATGGCAAGTATTCTTTTCTTAATAGATCCTATAGAAGGAAAAAGGGGTTGAAAGAGACGAAAGGGATTCAAACGGGGCGTAGCTTTTCATTATTCAAATTGATTGATTTTAGTGGAATTCTAATTCTCCTCATCTAGAAGAAACAAGGGAGGGTGGGAGGGAAGAAAATGAGAGGTAGAAAGTGAATCGAATGGACGATAACATAGATCGTAAAAAATGGGAAGAACGCAATGTAGCCGACATACCACATGGCTCGGAAGTAGATATTTATTTTATGTAAACACAAAATAAAAGGGTAGAATGACTTGAAAATCCATAATACTGATTTTTATTGCATGTTATAGAGATGACTAAAAGCAATATACATAAGTAATGCAATACTAAAAGTAAATAAACAAGAAGATACATATAAACTTAAACAAATAATATTTAAGAAAGTTGTACCATGTTTTTTTCTATCCATCTTTAGTTCCCAAGTGTTCAACTTATACAAAGCCTAGGCAGGATAGTAAATAAACAAGAAGATACATATAAACTTAAACAAACAATATTTAAGAAAGTTGTACCAATGTTTTTTTCTATCCATCTTTAGTTCCCAAGTGTTCAACTTATACAACAATGGTTAAAATGATGCCCCAGGAAAGGATATATGCAAATGAGTAGACAGAGGATATATAAGTATTATGAAAAATGAACATGCACTATGAAACATCCCCGAGAAATGATAAATACAAGGGAAGAAACACATAAGAAGCAAACCAAATTTGTTAATGAAGAAAGATCAAGATGATCCACATGTGGTGTACTAGAACAAGCGAGCATTGAAGTAAGATGTTTTGTATTATAGTTTCCAATGTTTAGTATTTGAGTTTTCACGAGCTTTGGATTTTGTGATTTTTGAATGTTTAGGATTTTCATGGTTTTTGGGATTTTTTTGCATTTTGTAAGGTGTCTATAAATTATGTACAAGAAAAAAAGTGCCAAGATGACCCCAACGAGACATAAGAATATACAAGGGTGAATCTTGCACATATATCATAGAAGAGGATCAACCTAATCGAGGCCAAGAGGAATAGGTTCAATAGGATGATGAACTTAAGCCAATGAAGAGCTAACAAGGAGAAATCACGCCCCAATAAAATCGGCTAAGAAACATATGATCAAAAGGAAGAAAATATTGTTTATGGAAATGGGGACTGAGTTTTCCCTCAAACATGGTGAAAAGGCAATCTTATAAACATAGATTTTTTGAATGAAGTTGAAGAACAACAAATGTGATGAAAGGATATGAAAAATGTAGCTAGGAGACTCACGATGAAAATGTGATAAGCCAAAGGAACAAATTGTGAGACAAAATATGGACTACAGTAAGATTCTCGAACAAGGTCTAAACAATATTTAATAACATACTAATCTTATTTCTCAGAGAGGTCTAGTGTCGGCAAGACGTGGAAATTAATTACTTCTTGAAGGGAAGATTTGATAGACAACAAGTGAATACAAACTAGCCAATGTGTATGAATGATTTATTTTTAAGGTGATTTGTGAGTGGAGGGTGGAAGGATAATTGTACATTGCTTCATTGCTAGCTAGGTGTCAATAGCGCCCACGACCGAGATGTATTTGATTCTCATCGCAACATTGCTTTTACCGCGATAGGATTACATAGCTCCAATAGAGATACTGGAAATAACCAAAGAGAGAGTTATATATTTATTTGATTTTTATTTTTGATAGATTTGTTTTAGTTTCTGAAAAATGATTTCTGTTAACGTATATGACTAGATATGTCGTCATTCGACATCTTGTCCACCTAGTTTGTTAGTCATCTCACTTAGTGAGAATAGGTCATAGGTTGAATATGTCAATAGGGTTGTGTACACATGTCATGCATAGGAGTTACATAACACTTCTAATGTACCCCTTATTTTTTATTTATGAGCATCCCAGACACTCTACTTTCTTTTTTGTACTTGATTTTCCTTGTGATTGGACATCATTTTAACACTTGTCATTTAGGTGTATTGGTCATTTTCTTCCCTATCTACGCGTTTTATAGATATGCTTCCATGGTTGTGCATTTTTAGTTTTTCGCCCGTGTTCCTCCACTAGATGTGTGTGTCAGCTGCGTTTGTTTTTCTTTGGCTCTGGCTCCCTCTGTGATCTGTTCGCTACATGAGCATTCCTTTCCTCTTGACTGGGTCATTTCCTATTGGGAGATTTTACCCCCACCTGGGCTCCCTCATCCACTCGTCCATCCTCTCACCTTTGCCTGCGTAAACCAGTTTGAAGACGGCTTTTTAAGAAGACATTTTAATTAAAGGTCGGTGCTTATTAAAAAGACGTGTTAGTTTTGATATGGTGATCGGCTTTGATATGGTGAAAATTCAAAGAGGGTAAGTTTTTTTAATTTAGGTGGGTGGTTTTGCTTGAAAGGTGGGCATAGTTGTTTATTCATATATGGTGGATTTTTATTAAAAGGTGTTAGTTTATAAGAAAGTCTTTTAAAATCAATCACGGGCTTTTAAATATGAAGGTACTAGGCCCTTTTTTTAAATTAATTAAAAGTATTTGATTATTAAAGAGGTGTTTTTATAGGTAAGTTATAATATTAGTTAGGTTTAATTTAATTTAGATCTAATTAATAATCCTCTAAGGTGCTCTTTAATTATATTTTAATTAAAATTTTGAAATTTAATTTTCCGTTAGTAGCTTTTTTTAAATTACGTAATTAACTAAAACTATAAGCTCTTTTTTCATTTAAAATTTGTAATTAATTCGTCTTTTTAAAGTGAAATTGTCTTTTTATAAATTCCTTAAAAGCTCTAAAATAGCTAAATAAGACGTTTCAAAAGGGTGATTTTTAGTATTATTGCGATTTTTTTACTAATCATGTACTAGAGTGTGCAACGATATTCCTAGCCTTCTGGGAGCCTCTGTTGCATCCTGAATCTTCTTGGCCTCTTTTGTGAGCCCTCTTTTCACATTGTAATTGTAATTCTTCACTTGTTGGTTAGTGCGAGTGTCCACCACAACCTTACAAAGAAGAGAGCTTCCTTTCATTCTTGCTTCTTTTTGTGCTTGTTCACTTGTTTCGTTGCGCAAGATTGAGCATATTTTGGTCTCCACGATTGTGTGATATTTTGCTAATTACAAGTTGAGTGACCAATCGCCTCACGTTGCACGAACACTTGGGTATAATTAATGTACTACTTATAAAGTGTCGCATTCTGGGGGTCATTACATTGCTTATTTGGGCTTGTACTTTTCACACTAAGTTATAAAGTGTCATCTGGGATCTTTTTGGGGGTTTATCTACATATGGAGTTTCATCATTCTGTTGTTATGCTCGATTCTGAGAACTATTCGACATGGAAGGAAGGCATCATTAGACACTACACTACGCATGGTTTTCTTCCCTACCTCTATGGTCTCATTCTCAAGCCTCTCGAGCCTCTGCAAAAGGATGAGTGGTTTGACAACACTTATGAGGTCTATGGCCTTCTCGTTCTTACTATTTCTAGGGATATCCAACATTTTTTTAGCACACTGAGTGCCCGTTCACTGCCTTGTCCATTATCTAACAATTGTATGGCAATATTGCTTCACCATCTGAGAGCTACGCTTCCCTAGACCACTCTTGTGCCACCATGGATTCTCACCCTTATCACATCCCTTCTAAGTACTTGAGTGTTCATATGCTCTTGTTGCTTCTTAGGAGTCCCATGTTGACCATCTACATCGGGACCTTGCTTTTGAGACCACTCACACTACTATTGTCACTATAAAGCTCATTGTTGACCATTTTCATGCTTCCATTTACTCTTCCCACTCATGTTTAATTGGAAATCCTTTCTTTGAGACAAATGTAACCTTTGCCATTGTGCTCCCTTGCATATTTATTTCTCAGTTGATGACACTCTTCCTACACTTGTCAGTTCCATTTGAGCCATCACACATCTTGGAGGACCTATCTATCTCTCACGTTGGGAGTGCTTCCCTAGGGAAACTTATCACTTCCACCATTTTAGAGATTCTTCACGATCCACCTCTTCTTGTGGATCCCTTTCTGAGGGTTATTGGGCCCCCACCTTATTCTCTCTCTCGACATGCACACTATCGTGGCATTACCTTTGTCTCATGTGCACTCTTTTGTTAGAACTATGTCACCTTCCAATGGTAGATCAGAGTCATATTTCAAATTATTACAAGCTTCTTCTTCATTTGTGGAGTGGGCTGACTTCCAGTGCTCCTTTTCTATCCTTCCCAAGGGTAGGAACATTGTTCAATGTAGGAAAATTCTCTTCAATCTTGGCATGGAGGACCACATCATCGACACACTTCTTGGAGGACCTTCTTGTTCTCTCTTCTTTCTCTCTCTATTTTGGAGTTTGATTGTGTTTGGGTACTTTTTCATGCCTTGTTATCTTGAGACCCATTTTTCTCTTTCTTTCTAGTCTTTTTAGTGATTTTTCCTTTTATCTCTTTTAAGTGGATGGTTTTCTTAGAAAATTTTCCTCCATTACTTAAGATTCTTATTGTACATGGGTACCTCATTAGGCCTTGTTTCTGAGACCCATTATTCTCCTCTTTCTCATTTCCATAAAGTTATTATTTTTACATGGGTACCTTATCATGCTAAGTGGTTGGGCCCCATTGTCACATCTTTCTTAGTTTTCTACGGGAGTTCTCTTTCGGTTCCGACTTTCCATGACCTCTACCTCAACTTTGATAAAGGGGGTGTTGGTGTATATGATTATACTTGTCATCACTCAATGCCTTGTCCACCTATTTGGTTAGTCATTTCACTTAGTGAGAATAGGTAATGGGTTGAAAAGGTCATGGATTAAATAGGTCAATAGGGTTGTGTATACGTGTCATGCAAAGGAGTTACACAACCCTTATCTACCCCCTTCTTTTCAATTTATGAGCATAACAAACACTCTGTGTCAACTTTAATTATGCCCTAAAATACCTTGATCTTAACAAAACATTTTGATCAACTTTATTAGATGAATATAGTGAAAGGGTCTCTCAATTATGAGGTCAAATGTTACTTAATTTACCAAGGTGGTGAAAGACCAAGGTCAAATGGATACCATAGAGATAAATGTTTCACAATGAGCTAGAATAGACTAACCAAAAAGTCATTGAAGGAAAAATATGGTGGGAGCTTTGCAGATGAAGATGAAAAGAAAGGAAAGAACATCCATGTTTATGCAATACCTAATTGCGATGTTGGGATCAACAACATCACTTCACTTGATATGATCTAACAACAATGTTTGTGATTTCTTTGATGAGGGAAACTAGGAGTTTCTGCTTATTAAAAGTGATCTTATCTCCAATCTCAATGATCATTTTGATCTCATACTCGATAAGTGAAAGTGAATTATCTTAGAACATGGATTTTTATGTGGAATCTTGAGTTCCCAATTGATATATTTTTCACTTTGATCCATACTTGATGGCTACATTGGTGTGCATTCTTGAATCATGTTTGAATTTAATATTTTTGAGTGTTTTATTTATTTGTATCTTTGGATCTCTTCATATTTTTGATGTTATCTTCATGAAGAATTGTGATGGTTTTATATAAGATAATACATGATTTTTTGATCCATGGAAGTGGGAGAAGAAGAAGGATGTTGAGGATTAGTGTTATTGATGAAGGTAGTCTTTCCACATTTATTAATGATGGAAAAAGAGGATAAAGTTTGAGAATTGAAGCAAGTGGGATGGGAGGATGCCCATGAATGGAAGATAATAGGCCACCAAGAGGTGGAATTAGGGTAGATGGTAATGGGATAAATGAAATCCCAAGTAGGGAAGTGATGGGCTACCTAGGGGTGTCCCATTGATAAAGGATGATGGGATAGAAGGAATCCAATGATTAAAAATGATGGAATACCTAGAGGTTTCCCATATATAGAAGAGAATGGGTTACCCGAACATGTCCTAAATAGAAAAATATGGGCTACTGAGGACATTACCCAATAATAGAAGGTAAAGGGCTACGAAGAGGTGACCCATATATAAAAGATGAAGGACTACTCAGAGGTGTCCCATGAATAGAAGATAATGGGATACATAGTGGTGACCCATGAATAGAATATAATGGGATAGAAAGGAGCCCAAGGATTGAAGATAATGGGCTACTAGGAGGAGATAGCCCATGGATTGAAGATGATTTCAGAATTATGATATGTAATAAATGATGGAGTGATGATGATGTCTAACATGGATCAAGAATATACCCTCCCATTTTTCACGTAATGGGAATTGGGATGAAGATAGAACAAAAAGAGGAGGATGAAGTTTGATAATCTTAGGATCTTTCTTCATCTAAAAACATGGGACTCAACATCTCCCGGCGAAGATGTGCATACACATCGAGGTCAAAATTTAATCCTTGATTGTGATATTCTATAGGAAATTCATTGTGTAAGTCCATTAAATCACTTATTTCTTCTTCATTTTGAAGTAGATCAATTGGAAAGTGTGGTGAATTTATAATAGAAGATTAGCTAATGAAAGATGTCTAACAAGTGCTTGAATATTTGGAGATGTTTGATGATAGAGATGAGGAGATTGGAAGTTGATAGAAGAATATGACTCGAGAGATGAAATGAATTTGGATTTTGAAGTCTATAGAGTTGAGTTGTATTTAGCTTTGGGATAGTTTGGCATTGATTTTCCTCGAAGATTGCTTAGAGTAGTGGAAAAAGAGGATTGTGTAGCAATTTAGTAAATTGTGACGTAGGGGTCAACATGGTTGATTGATTAGAGGAATATGATTTGACCGGATATTTAATGGAGGAAGACATCATTCATGTGACTGACCATGTAGAGAATCAAGTTGATTGGATGAGACTTTAGAATCGAGAAGAATCGGAGAATAGAATAGAAGATTAGGAGATGAAGGTGGATAAGTTGAAGATAACTTGGGTTCCCTTTTTCCGTAAGCATGAGAAAACATATGATATCTAGTTATGGTTATGATCATTGTATTTGAATTCCTAGACCTATATTGTTTTATTGAACTCTTCAAATAGAAAGAAGCTCAATGTAAATTTGAAAATGACCGTAAAACTGGGCATTGTTCAAGTATGAGGGCTCGATATAGGTCTCAAAAGGAAACCTAGGAGAAACAAACACCATAACAACATGTGTTTAATAATCAAGTAAGCTTAAGAAAACAAGTGCCATAAGGAATCCTTGGAAAAAGGGTAGAGATATACGATGATAAGGAGATAAATATATACGTATATATGGATTTAAAACAAGGAATATATAAAGAGACCTAGACCAACATGAGAAATGTAAAAACTACCAAGTAAGAGATCTCTCGACATCTAAGATATAAAAAAGGAATATGTAGAGAAATCTACATAAATGTAGGGATCGTAGTAACAAAGAATTTTCACCACTTAATCAAGTTATAATAGAGAATATATAGAGAAATGTACGCAAATGTAGGCGGTGTAACAACATATTGTCACCATTTAACCAAGTTTAACCAAAAATAAGATTTACGTATAAAAGGGGGTCATTATAAGGTAAACAATGTAACAATTTAAAATGTCAATACCTAGATCAACTTTTAAGGAAATAATATGTAACAATTGAAAATGGATTGAGTCAATGGGAGCAACGTAACAACACACTTGTAAGAATCGAATCATTTGTTTAGGAAAACAATGTCTACATACCAGATGGGTCAATATAATGCAAGAAACGTAATAATACAATATCAATACTTAGACCAAATGTAAGAAAAAAAGATGCGAGTATAAAAAATGGATTGAGTACAATGTGAGAAACATAATGACCATGAAATGAAACTATCCTAGGGGTGAAATTTCCAAATGTTTGTTTAAGACTACGACAAAAATATGATTACGTACCAACACACTTTCAAAATTTAAATGCTATTTTTAAATTAGAAAAAAAATTAAATGGGTGTAAAATTGGTGAAAATAATTTGGGAAGCACTTGAGGTGTTCCATTTTAACAAGATAATGCCCAAAAACAAAAAATTATGTATGGTTTGTGTTAAAAGTATTGGGCATAACGTCGATAGATTTTAGCCTTGTTTGAACATCAAAGTTTTAACTTCAAGGAAGTTTGGCTAAGTATGATCCGTGATGAAATATATACGAGGTGCAACTTCAATAGACTCTTGCCTTATTTTTATTTAGCACCCTTCATAGGAATTTCTAGTCAAGTAGGTGATGGGACACTTCCTGTTTCATCAACCATTTCCGTTAAGGTGTTGACTACTTTGAGGTTCCTGTGGTAATCCTCATAATGAGTTTTATGGCTTATGCCAAGATACTTCCCAAAGTTAAAGTGATTGGGCCTTAGCCTTATTATTTGCACCTACACATACAGATTGCACAAATAAATGGTGTTTTTTAATTATCTTAATCTTAATGTGGTTTTGCATGTTATTGGAAAAAACCAAACGATGTAGTTAGTAATTGTTTCAATTCCTTTCTTTGACAAACAATTGGTCCTATGCACAAATGTTTGGTATTTTTCCATATAAAAATATGATCTCGAGTTACTTGTGATTCTCAAGGTCACTCGAACGTGAAAGAGAAGAGCATACACAATTTCAAATCCAAATACGTAGAAATGGGAAAAATAACCTAACTTAAAACAAGTAAATGCTTTCAAAAAAAAAAAAATTAAATGACAAGTCAAATGATTAGTTTTATCCATGTAAACCAAAATGTTAGAATGAGGATCAAGGTCGTTTCTAATTCTCAATGTCACTCAAAAGTGCATGATAAGAGTATATGCAACATTTGATCCTACTTTAAGAAACAAAAAACAAAACTAAATTAAATTAAGTGTGAAAATTGAATGTTTAATTAAAACTTGCAAGTTAGAAGTTAGAAAACCTATAAAAATAGTAGGGAAATAAAAAAATAGATTCGGAAGTTTTTAAATTTGAGTCAAAATAATAGAGAACACTACCACATACAAACTTGGAATATTAGTGCAAGGATCCATATGATAGCACATGCATAATAATGGTAGTGCAAATAGGCGTAATGCACAGGAGGACATAATACATAGATACATGCAAACAATATGATATCACATGAACAACGACGCTAGCACATGAATATATATGCTAACATGTGCGGGCGAGACGCAAATGCATACAAGGTGAATGGTAGCTCATGAAGGTCCTGTGTGTAGATAGAAAATAGAACACAACTCAAAACATAGAGGATGCTAGCACAAATCTAGAGAACGCTAGTGTTGATGTATAAAATAGTACCATGTGAAGTCCAATCTGGGCATGGAAAAATTGAACACTAGTGCATGAAGTTAAATAAGTAACACATATAGTTTAACACAGATGTAGGAAATGTTAATTTTATCATAGAAAGGCTCAACACTAGCGTAGATAGTCTATGTTTCTAAAAAAACATGGAATTTTCCCCCAAAAAATCTTATATTTTTAATGTTGAGCTCTAATTTTTTCAGCACTTTACCTCGTCCTCACTTGCAAGAGACACATAACACATGCAAAATCAACACAATACATTAAGAAACATTAGTTATTTAAATATGCAATAGGAGAGGTTAGTATGTAAAAATGAAATTCAACAAAACTAGCTATGCGTGAGAAAAAGGGATGTCCCACCAGGCATGTCATATGTATGCATGATAAACAATATAAGCTAATTACTAGAACCTAACAATAATTGCATTCAATAAATAAGCTAATTCAACATAAACATCAAGATAAATCCATTAAAAGGACAAGCTTAACTAATGCATCTAATATTAAAAACATGAAATGCAATCCAATGCTTTCATGCTTTCTCAATGGGCTTTGGATTGTACATACTTCCTTGAGTGAGTTGTAAGTAACCACGTGCGATCAAAGGATTCTCCAAGGAAGAGGAAGAGATCTCACCAATATGTCTTAGTTTCCATTTTTGGTTCTTCTCTTACTATTATTACCAAGTATAAAAGGGGTGAGTATAGCTTCATCAAAAGCTCTCCAAAATTTTAAAATGCTCTTATCTTATGCAAATGTCTTACAAGGACATGGTGTAAACTTGGAAGGGAGGGGTAAGGTTATTTATATAGTTTTCTAGATTGGAGAAACTTTCATTCTCATAAATGTGGGTTAAAACAAATTTTCTAAATAAAAGAGGATAATCATGCTTAGAAATGGTTAAGTATGATTAGGGAATGTTAATTATAATTTCTAACTGAAGTGAGTTTGGTGTGATTTAAATTGATTGATAGACTAAGTTAGGCTTGTAAAATCCAATTGGAGAGAATTTGATGGATTCTGAAGGATCAAAGAAGGGGAATGACCCAATAAGAGGGTAAATTCTCATTTAGAGGATTAATTAATCAATATTGCATCTATTAATTAATTAATTAGAATAGGATTATAACTAACAAAGTAGTGTTAATTTACATCTAGAATGAAGGGGGAGACTAGTTAATTAACAAAGTGTTATTAATTGATCGAGGTGAAGAGGAGCGTTAGGTAATAAGTTAAAGAAACACTAATTATAACCAAATGATAGAAATGAGGATACAAAGTGTAATTCTAGTGTTAAAACTACATAGCTAGAATTTGATTTCTACAACCCCGGTTGGATTCCCCTCCCTTGATTAATTTTTATTTGTAAAACTTATAGTATACCTATCTATATTTTAGATAGAGGTCTTAGAAACCTATAATGACCCTATGGTTAGGCTCACTATCCTCTAGATGTATCACATTAGCACTCCTTGAGACCCTTTATATATGCATTATGTGTATGGACTTAGATTGTATTCCTACTGTTAAGAAACAATATGGAACCTATATTTTACCTATCATAATCTCTAGTGAACCTAACATATATCTTTATACATCCTAAATTAGGTATTTTTTTATGCTTATAATTTTTTACTACTTTTTCTAGGCCATTTGCCACCATGTAAAACCCTACTACATGCACAATTTTGTCTTTACTTTGATCATATTACCCTAAAATCATTGGCCCTTATGTGTAACCCTACTATATGGATGATCATGTTCATCACATTTTCACCAAAATGTACACTATTAGACCCTTTGTGTCTTTTCAATGGCCAATCCTATGTAGGTTTTGGGAAAATTATTTTGTCTTCTAAAATATATTTTGTTTATTTTTTATCATGTCACTTGTTAGGATATTCCTAGCTAGCTTGAACCTATTAGGTATCCCTTGGGTTCTTCTTTTCATTCTTCCCCTAAAAACATCACTTTTTTAGATCTCACTCTTCTCCATCACATATTAACATTATTGGCCACTATATTGTACAAGGGTCCATCTACCCGAGTCTCCTTCTCCATTAGTTGATTCCATCATCCTATGTACCATAGTCAAATAGATCTTATATAAAGGGAGTTTGATAGTTTAATGGGATGTAGTAGAAATGAAGGGAATTTACCCTATACACGTTATCAAAAATCTATACTATAATGAATTTGTCACACCCATCAACGAAGTGGGCTTAATTAATGTCTCTCAATGTATATGCTTTATGGAAGAAATGATCCTAAGCCCATTCATAATCCATTAACCATAAAAACCCTCATATAATTTGGGTACCTTTGATCAATCACCAAAAACACCTTTACAAAACTTCAATGTTAAGGCTTCTTCATCTAGTAGCCCTAATTCACCAATTCAATCTAATATCTTTATTATCAAAATATTAGATCAAATGGAAATTATACAATCCTCCAATATTTCTATCATGTCCCAAATGTAAAAGTATATTTTACAAATGGCCTCTCAACCATCCCAAGTATTTATAGGGCCTAATCTCACTTCACCACATCTTGTTCCTTTTGATGATGATAAAATTAACATCCCTCCTCCTCCAATCCACAATAAGGTTCTTCAAACATTGCATGATGAACCCTAGCTCCTTACATAACTTCTATGGATATATATGGATATAATATACCATTGTTTATGATGGATCAACTTGTCCAACTAGTTATCTGAAATAAGTATGAAACATCTACAAATAATGGATTCAAACTAATATCTATGCTATAACCAAACTCCTTACAAAGACCTATGTAGGGGATGGTTTGAAACACAGAATCAACTCCCTTCACATTCTATCTACAATCTAGAACTTTAGTCGAAGGTTTAGTAGAGAATTCTAGTAGAATGACCTCGGGCTAAAAACACTTTCAAAACATCATTAACTTGAAACAATCTCCTAACAAATAAGCTCATGAATTCATCAAGTGAATGGATGACTTTCTGTAATCAACCCAACCATCATCTTGATAGTAAAAATCATTGTCAAATATTCCTTAAGGATTTTATTTTTCTTCACAATACAAGGTTTGATCCATCTCTCCCAACATATTACAATAGGCTCATGAGCATGCGAAGCGACATGATTACCTTATGCGGAATTCAAATAAACACACAAACCCTCATACACCCTTAAATCAATGTCTACTTCGTGAACCCTCAAGCCCTTTCTAAAGGCAAATCTATTTCCTTGTCAAATAATGACACTCAAAATATTTTTTAACATAACTAACTTCACTCACCTTTGACCCATGGTGAGTTATTACAACTCCTCCATATCCCTCACATTTTTCTTTGACTAAGCAACCATCGGATTCCTTTAACCTTGATCTCTTGTTGGTGGCCCACCACTCTCGGCCATTTCCACCAACAATGTTAGAGTTATCGTTTAAAAAGAAAGTAAAAACGACAGTAATTTTTCCAAATTATTATCTTTTTCCAAACTGATTTTTTACCAAAATTATTAGCTTTATCGCCAACTGAGGTATCCTCGTCGCCATCACTATGTCGTCCTGATCGGCTAACTTCACCATACCACGATTCGAAAATATGTGAGTATAAAAACCATACAAGGATTTTCTTTTTCACTACTAAACTCCATTACAAATTCGTTTTCGGTGCATTTGAAGCTCTCACAAATCTGCAACATGAAATACTTGACTGCGATTCTTTTTTTCAGGTTTATCATCTTCAACACGATTATGATTGGGTCTCATTTACACGGAACCTCCCAGCTGCTGCCCCTTCAGGTGACATTACTACTATTGTGGTTATTTATAATTAATTTAATTCACAGTTCATTGTTGATGTTTGTTTTTCTGCAGTGTTAATGTATTGTATTGTTGTTATATATGGAAATAGGCCCCTTCATCGGACGTAAAGTGGGAAGAGCAATTAACTTCATAACACCAACCCAAACTCCAACTCCATCTCAAGAGAAGATATTTTACAATCCTGAGGACTATGGATCAGTGGATCCGCTACCAAAACCGGCACCGGCAGCCGGAGCTCCCATTGAACATCATTAATAAAATGGCATGCCCATATCTTCATGATTTCTTATTTGTTCTTCTCTGGTTCTATTTTATACTGATCTATACATAATTCGTCTTCGAATTTCTTTCATCTTAATAATAGTTAACAGTAAATCTTTATTATTTTCTACACCGATGCCAGCCTTTTTATGGGTAAAATGTTTGATTCATTGGGCAGGTCTTTGTTCTTCTTATAATATGTAAATTTCAAATTTTTGGAGTTCAAAATGCACTCAAATATATATTCAAGCAGTAGAGTTTAAAACACATAAATATAATTAGAGATTTCAAACTTCTGAGTTTGCTATTCCATAATTGTTGTAAAATAAAAAGAATGATTACAAAGTGCATATTTCTTAATTATATAATATTCTAATATATGGGATTCTATGTGAATGGATATCTTAATAAAATGATTGTGTATCTTTTTTAAATTTCTTTCACACCATTACTATATATAAACATATACACGTAAAAAAATGTCTGAATTAAAAGAATACTCATTAATGAGTACAAATTTTTAATTAAGTTTTTGTTTTTATTATAAATAATATTATATTGTTTGAAAATTCAATTATATTCCTAAGTATTATATTAATATCAATATAAGTCTTAATTAACAATTTGGTGGAAAACAAACTGTTGTAACAAATCCAACCCTTATATTCTTCTTTGTAAACTGAAAATGCACTTGTCTCATATCATGCATCGCCGCACCAATACTTCGAAACTTTTTATTTACTAGTTAATATTATTTCCAAAATGATAAAATAATGAATACATATAGGTCAGCCAAGACCGAAAGCCACATCATAACTTTTTGTATGGTCCTTGACATGAGGGATATAAAGTGAAATATTAAACTTTCTAGCCTAAATTACAGAGGTTGATTACTTCACTAATTTTATTATATTTCTTGAATCAATGATGGACTAAAATGTAAAGATACTGAAGTTACGAATGAACAAAGAAATATATTGGTTGAATTCTGAATGTGTGAATGTTTCTTAACAAAAGAGCATAGTCAAACTTGAAACCGTGAAACTAAAAATTACTAAATTTTAGTTCCAAAATAAGCAACATGATAGACATGAAAAATACCTAGAAGGTGACAATGGATGGAGATGAATATAGTTTAAACACGATAAAAGAGACGAATGATGAACTAGAAAAACACCTAATAGATGTTGTCGTTTAGGAAAATAATTGTTAAATGATGTAAGGCATAGTACTTCATATTTTGTGCTAATAGTGAGCCCGACGTATGAGAATATTATAGTTACATTAGTGAATAGAGAAGATACACTTTCATGTGAAATTAGAAATATGATGTGGGAGTTTGAGGAAATATTATAAATTAAATTATCTAAATGATTTTTTTAATGAGAAACATAAATCATTATGTGGATTTTATCCCAAGATTTAGTTTTTTAATAAGCGAGCATACAATATGAAACCACAACAATAATTGGAGATGCAAAATAAATTACATGATTTATTAGATAGAAGACTTATAAAAGACATCCTAGGCTTGTGTATAGTCTTGTGACAATTCTTGCAATGAAGAATGGTGAATAATACCATGTCATGTATATACTCTAGAATAGTCAATAAAATAACCATTCCGTATCTTCTTCAATTGTTTTACATAGATAACATCGTGAATTGTTTGAGTGGAGTAAGATACTTGAGTAATATTGATTTAAAGAGCACATATGATTGGAATATTGCATTCAATATGTGAGAAGGATTGTATGATTGTCTTACAATTCCATTTGAATAAATAAAAGAAGAAATTATTTTCACGAGGTTTATGAATGAATTCCTAAAACCATTTAAAAATATATAAATTTCGTACTTAGATGATTTATTGATATTTTGTGAGATAAACAAAATGTTATTTGATGCATTTAAGATAATTGTAGCAATGGTCGTAAGAAGAGAATTCGTTGATCCATTTGATAAACTATAGTTTTGTATGAGAAAATATTTTGTATTTGGAATTATTGATATCTTGCATGGATATAAAATTGTATCTACGAAGGTATGTGTAATAATATTATGGACATTACCATAAGTTGTTTTTAAGCACATAGTTTTCATGGGTTGGAAATATTTTTAAAAAAATCAGCAAGAAATTTAGAGGAATGTGCATTTATATCATAGATGAAATGTGATGGGATGGGACGAGTTTTTTCTAGAGCGGGGCAACATAAATAAGTTCTCAAACTTTGACCAATAAACTAAACAAACAACCAATAATTGCATTACTTGGGTTTGTGAAAGTATTGTTGGTAAAATTTTGATGTTAGTGGTATATGTAGTGCCCACTCCTCTTTGACACTATTTTATTTTGATGTTGTTATTGTTTGATTTATACTTAGACATTTGTTTATTATATTTTGATCAATAGATGATGGACTATGCAGATATTTGGACTATTGACCATATGTGATTTACATTTTTATCATGATGCACTAGATGTCGATGATACAAAATTATATATGTTGATCTGTAGCATTCTAATTTTATATTAGGATGTCATCTTCTGGATGCATAGCCTATGTTGGATGTTTTTAGTAGAATTATGATTTTATGGATGCCAAAATCAAATTAATTGTATGATGATAGATGATAGAATTGCTAATTTTAGATGATGATTATTGATTTCTATATGTATATTTTTCTCCATGTTAGTAATATAGTTGTAAGGCCGAAAGGTATTTTCTTGTGTTGGAGGGCATTTATCACATACATCGAGAGGGGATAGGGGACCAACCATGAAAGGATGTCGGGTGTTGTGCAACGTGGAAAAAAATTGACAACTTGTGTAATATTATGTTGTGTTGTTGTTGCATGCCTAGTTAGGAGGTTTCCCATGGGGAGGGTGACCTCACATGTGTGGTCATGGGGGTAATGTATCTTCTTTTAATTTTGTGTGTGTTTTTATTTGTGTTATGTTTTAATTATTGGAAATTTTAGTCACTTTATTAGCAATTAATAATGTGTCTTAATTAAGCTAATCCAACTTAAATTGTTACCTAAAATAAGGATGTGACAATTGGATAGTTATGAGGGTAGATGGTTCTTGAAATCTTGTGGATGTAGGTTAGATTGTGTTGGTTTTTGTGAGGTGTACTCTTCCTCAACTTCAAAATTTGTATTTTGACTTGGAAGGCCTTTTTAGAGGTTTGTGGGACAAGCTGAGCTTGTCCCATGCCTCTTAAATTTTCCCAACAACCCTGCCTACGGTATGGGGAGTTATTTTTTGACTTATTTATCTTTTTGGAGTGTAAGAGGCTGAAAATAATTGCACCTTCTAACTTGCCACATTAAATTTGTCCTTGGAAGACTTTGTGTGCAAGTTTGAGTGTCATGTGGGCTTGTCATAAGTCTTACATGCTCATTTATTGTCTTGGGCATGGTGTTTGACTTGTGTGTTTGAATGGAGGAATGATGAAGTGGCATCCTACATGGAGCCACCTCATCATCCTCACATCCCATTTCTATTTATTGATGGAATTCAATTGATTTGGGGTTACTTGTTTAGTTTCTTCCTCTTACACTTTTGGATTTGGGAGGTTATTGGAGTTTATTTTGGAGTGTGGTTGGCTTGAAGGCGTCAAAATTTGTGGAGTGAAGACTCTTGAAAACTTGTTGAAGAGGTAGGCTCTCCACCTTTGTTGTTCTCTTTTTGCATGCTTTTAGATGTGAAAATTTTGTGCTTCGTAAGTATTTTATGAGTGTTGTGAATGCGTTGTTTTTGTGTGGTTGGGTAGTGTTAGGTTGTGGAGCCTGTTTTCATGTGAGAAAGTGTTGAAGAATGTACACTAAGAGCACTGTACACTTTCCACAGTTGTCTCGCCAGGGTTCGAGGGCGCAGCCCCGGAAAAAAAATTTAGCCTTTGAATGTGCTCGATATACCGGGAAACATGTTTTTCTCATATGGGTAGGATTTTGACCCATAGGTTAATGGGATGGTTTTAGCTCATGGTTTTGATACCCACGGTTTTGTAGAACTGCTTAAGTAGTTTGTCTACTTATATGGTTTTATGCATATGGTAGGTATTATATAACATTACAAATGTGTTTTGAATTCGGGTGTGAATTTTGTAGAGTTTGTTGAGCATAGCTCCAAACAGATCTAGGTATTTTATTGAGAGAGAGGTGGCTTGTAATAAAATTTGAGCAAGTGATTCTTGGTGGACGTAGCCCAAATTGGGTGAACCATGTTAAATATTGTCTCTTTGTGTTGTGTTATTTTATTCTTGCACTTTTATTTAAGATCTGTAATATTTTTGCATATTAGTTTCTCTTTGTTACTATTTTGTGAGGGATTCTTCTACATATTTTATCCCTTATTTCCTAACAATTGTATGAGATCCTGGTTTGGTTTGCTCAAGTGTTAAATCGCATGGAAAGTTTTATCTTTAGTGGGAGCTATAAAATATGATGAAATTCAACAGAAGAATTTTAGTGTTTGGAAGATGCGAGATGGAAGATTACCTTTATCGAAGGATATTTATATTTTGTTGTCTAAGAAGGTGAACAAACCCTCGAGCATGAAAGATGCGGAATGGGATTTGTTGGATAGGAAGGCACTTGGGATAATCCAGTTGTGTCTTGCATCTTTGGTATTATTTAATGTTTCAAAGGAAAAGACTACAAAATAACTGATGGATGCATTAGGAAGTTGTACAAAAAAACCCTCAACCTATAATAAGATTTTTAATGAAAAGGTTGTTTAATATGAAGATGTCTGAGAATGGTTCAGTAGAAGATCATTTCAATGATTTTAATATGGTTGTAAATATGCTAGCTTTAGTTACAATATAATTTGATGAAGAAGTTAGGGATTTATTAGTTTTATGCTCTTTACGAGAGTTGGAATACCCTAGTAATGGCAAAGTAAGTAACTCGGTTCTAGCTAATTCAAAGTTGAAGTTTGAGGGTTTTGTAGGGGTGATTCTAAGGAGGAAATGCAAAGAAAAGCTCTGGTGAATCTTCTACTTCAAGGAATGCTTTGATAGTGGAAACTAGAGGGAGACAGAAGAATAGAGGAAGTCGTGGAAAATCAAAGGATCGGGAAAGGTCAAAATCCAAAAGCAAGATAGTATGTTGGCACTGTGGAAAGTATGGGCATGTAAAGAAGGACTGTTGGGAACTTCGGGACAAGAAGAAAACAAAGTGGAAAATGTGGAAATGGGTAATGTATGTCAGGATGCTTTTATTCTTTCTTTGCACAATATTATTGAATCTTGGGTTTTAGATTCGGGGGCTTCTTTCCATGCTACTCCACATAGGCATTATTTTGTTGATTATGTTCAAGGAGATTTTAGGCATGTTTTTCTTGGTGATGATGAGCCTTACAACATAGTTGGAAAAGGTTATGTTCAAGTTAAGATGTAGAATGGGAATACTTGGCTATTGAAGGATGTTAGACATTTTCCTACATTAAGATGAAATATGATATCGCACGGAAGTTGGGAAGTGTTTGTTGTACTGTGATATTTACAACTGACTCTTGGAAGGTTACCAAGGGTGCTCTTGTGGTGGAAAGAGGTAAGAAGGTTAGAACCTTGTATTTAACCACTTATAGCACTAATGTTTGTAATCTTGTGGCTTCATAAGTAGATACAACATTGTGGCACTATAGGCTTGGTCATATGAGCCATAAGGGCATGGAGATCATAAAGAAGGATTTTCTCAGATATATAGAAATGGGTTTGGATTTACGTGAGGACTTCATATATGGGAAAGAAGCTGCGAGTAAGGTTTCTCAAGGTTGGACCTATAAAGAAGAGAGTAAGTTAGAGCTGGTGCATTTTAATGTGTGGGGGGAAAGTCAGGTATCATCTCTTAGGGGTTCAAGTTATTCTGTTACTTTTATTGATGATGCAACAAGGAAAGTTTGGCTTTATTGTATTAGAAACAAATATGATGTATTTGACATTTTTATTGAATGGAATTCCTTGGTAGAGAATGAAACAAGTCTTCACTAAAATGTCTTACGTTTTTTTGGCCTAAAAACGTGCACGATATACCGGTAAATGTGTTTTTCTCAAATGGGCGGGGTTTTGACCCATAGGTTTATGGGACGGTTTCTGCCCATAGTTTTGATACCCACTATTTTGTAAAATGGTTTAAACAGTTGTCTACTTATATGGTTTTATGCATATTGTAGGTATTATGTAACATTACAGATGTGTTTTGAATTCGGGTGTGAATCATGTATAGTTTGTTGAGCATAGCTCCAAACAAATCTAGGTATTGTATTGAGAGAGTGGTGGCTGATTCTTGGTGGAAATAGCCCAAATTGGGTGAACCACGTTAAATATTATCTCTTTGTGTTGTGTTATTTTATTCGCACTTTTATTTAATATCTGTAATATTTTCGCATAATAATTTCTATGTTGTGATTCGTGAGGGAATATTATTCCACATATTTTATCCCTTATTTCCTAACAGTAGTTACCTTAAGTTGGGTTTGGGAGATGGATTTATGGGACCATTGGGGAGGGAAAAGGGAGATGTGAGGCATGGATTTTAGAGGGAGTTTGATTGGTATTTTCACCTATGGGGAATTAAAAGGAAAACATGGTAATATTTTTGCATACTTGCAAGGGAGAGATAAGGATGTTTTGTTATTGTATTGTGCACATGGAGGCTTTGGGTGATACTACCAGTTCAATTGGGAGACAAAATGAGGTGGTGCCCATATTCTATTGCTCCTTGTTTGCTTGTTGTAGTCAAGCCGTTTTGTTTTTTGGGAAGTTGTTGTTTGTTGAATGAATTGTTGGTATGGTTGTGTTTTTTTTTTTTGTGGATTGTATTTTCTTGTGAGCCTCTCTTGTAAGAAGTTTTCAAATGTTGCACAAGATCCCTCATTATTATTTAGTTGGGTCTTGGGGGCCAATAAGGGGATGGATTCTCCCCTTATTGGATTATAGGTTAGGCGGAGAGCGTCACCTATACCCCTTTTTCCTTGTATTGTGATCAAAGTTCTTGAAATATTGAAGAGTGTAAGTTTGAAGCTACATTTGGCGGAAGACATCCAAAAGGAGACTTGTATTTTGGCCTTGTTGAAAGTCCTTATGTTGTAATTTGTTCATTTCATTATTCCCACTTTGAGTGGAAGATTGTAAATTTGTATGCTTGAAAGAAAGTTATATTATTACTTGGAAATCCCTATAATTTGTAAACTCTTCTAAGAGTGTTTGAATGAGAAATTTTCATTTTAAAATGTGTTAGTTTTTTGAAAGGAAACTACCAAATTTTACGTGGTTAGGTGAAGTAGGAAAACTTGATATGGTTTGAAATGGAAATGCATCTCCTTTAATTGAAGTTGTTTCATTATTTCCAAAATGTGATATGTCTCATTTTAGGAGAAATGAGAATCTTGTTAAAATGCATTGCTATGTGAAATGGTTGCTATTTAATTGTTGAAAGAAGAAAAATGATTACTTACTCTTGTTTTGTTGAATGAAAAGTATATTGAAGTATTTAAATTGTAGATGTATTTATAGACTTGTTGAAGGAAAGTAAGTAGTGTGTTAACTATTTTGTTTAGATGAGTAAACAAATATTCATTTTGAAAATGTATAAGTTGGTATATGAAATCATATTATTCTACCAACTTTAGTCTTAGATTTATAAATTATATATATATATATATATATATATATATATATATATATAATAATAATAACCTAAATGAACAAATTTAGTTCTTATAATTATCCCTAGTTGTGACTATGATTAAGATTAATTATATAAAAAAATTCCTTACAAACCCTTGTATATATTAAACTTATCCTTATGTTATACACACACACACACACCCACACACACACACACAAAGGAACTTAAATTAGTTCAAATATTTTAATATCGTTAATAGATTAATATTATTGCAATTTAATAATAACATTGATATTAAAATATTAATAATATATATATATATATATATATATATATATATATATATATATATATTATGTATATTAAAATATTTATTAATAAATTAAAATAATTAATAAAACTTATTAATAATAAGAAAATATATATAAAAAATAAGATTTTTGAAGGGGGCCATGTGTGGTTAAGCCCACATGGCCACTTTTTTTTTTTAAATAAGTGGGAGGGTCGCCGACCCCACCCCCACCCCATTACAATATGGGATATGGGGTTAGGCCCTCCCCACCAAACACTATAATCACTGTTAATAATCAGATTTATTAAAAGGGGCAAATGACCATTTGCCAAAATAGGGTAAACACAAGAAAAATTGATCTACAACAATGAATAGATTTTCAGCAATTAGAAATTCCAATCAAAACCTAGTAGGGTAAAATGGAAATAGCATAAAAAATAAAATAAAATGGGAGCATCCATCCTAAGCTCCATCTTCTTCCATGGCTTCCTTCTCTTTCTCCTTCCTTAAACCTGCAAAACAAAAATGAGGAAATAAGTCAAATGAGTGAATAAAAGCTTTCCATAGAGATGATTAGGGTTAGTTTGGATCCCTAAGATCCAAAGGCCCAGATTCAATCCATCTAATGGCCAAAATTCATCCCTACAAAAGTTAGGTGAGGGTTAGGTGAGATTTGTTTTAAATGAAATGCATGGGTCAATTTTGAATGGGGCCACTTAAGTGGTGTAGAAGTTAACTTTATTTTGCTATCCATAATGACCTTGTGTTGATTAAAGTAAGTTCACTCCTTATTAATTAAACAACATTTATAATTAGGGATTAAATTTAATAGCATTAAAAGAAACAAAATTTATGAAAACTAAGGGAGAAGTTTTTAAAAATGCGTCAAAAATGATTCCCATCCCTTTTCTGTTCTCTTCCCTAACCATAGCTTAGCTTCCTTGGTGATGGCTCTGGTTCCATTAGTGTTGCGACAGGTGCTCATGGGACTTGTGCATACCCAAAGTCCACAAGTGGAACAATTAGTTCACTTGTCCATCTAGGTGGGGTTATGTAGGCGAGGTGGTGATGGCAATGGTGGGTTTCAAGTAGTTTTGGAGTAGGGGGTATCATCTCCTCCCTAGACAAGTTTAATCTCATTGTTTCGGTGAATCCTAGTCTTAGTGGAGCGCTTTCGGGAAGAATGGTGGGTCGGGTTCCCATGTTCCTAATCTCTGCCCTTATTAGGCTTTGGATTCTTCGACGCTATGTCCCTCAATCCGTGTTTCGGTGGAGGCATGCATGTTGCTTTGGTTGTTTCAACGGTGCTCCCGGTGAGGATAGGATTATGGTTGGAGGAGGCACTAGGGCTGCTAATGGACCAAATAGGGGTGGCCCGGTTTGGGCTAAATCCTTCCTGACTGCGGCCAAAAGTGGGTGTAGACCTCTCTACTAAACCCATGGCCTACCCTAAATAGAATCCTAAGGTTTTCATCAAAGAAGATGTGTCTCGAGACAATTGAATATTTCAAAAGAGGGGCTTAATTTGCAAGTTCGGTAATGGCTTCCCTGGGCTCCCTGCTCTACAATGTTAGATTTCTAAACAATGGCACCCTCTCATTGAAGGTAAAGTTAATATTTATTCTTCTTCCCTTGGGATTTTATTACTGATTTATGATATCTCCTCTCATAAGAGACCATTTTTAGGAATTTTGGGACTTCCAATCGCATCTCCTTCTCACGAAACCATGGTTTCTTCAGTTTAATCCTTTAATTGAAACATTTAATACCAGACCAATATGGATTAGGTTACCTTATCTGCCCCTGCACTTCTGGAGCAAGGAGTGTTTCAGAGCTATGGGTGACACGTTGGGTAAATTCCTTGTTATTGATCCCAAAACGAATTCCTTTGATCACACCACTTTTTCTTGAATTCTAGTGGATATGGACATAACTGCTGACTTTCTAGCCACTATGGAACTCTCTGTCAAGGACTCAATATGGACTCAAAATTTAGATTATGAAGGGTTCCCATTTAGATGTAGATCTTGCTTTTCTCTGGGACATCTGGTTGCTGATTGTCAAATGGTTAAAAAAAAAATTAAAGGAAGGGTTTCATGGTGGAAGGATTTTAATCCAAAAATATTGTGGTCTATGGACTTGAGGACAATGATTCGAGAAAAATGTTTCAGTTAGTCTTAAGGTTGAATGGAGGAGAAGTTGTGTGAGGATGCTCCTTCCCCACTAGTTTGGCTATGTTTTCAAATCATATGGGGGTAAGAGGAATGCCTCCTCACCCAATCTCCAAGTCTCAAGTAGAATCAAAATAATTTTAACAAGGAGGTTCTTGAAATTCAGCTACCTATCCACCCAGATGAGAATGTGGATCCTAATGTAGGCGATGGTGGAAGGTGGTGAACAACAAAAAGAAAGGAAAATTCTATAAGTTCTCCTACAAAGATGAGCCTTAGGTCTCAAAGAGGGAATCACCAAGGTAGTTAGGTTTTCTCCTTGTGGGTGGCCAAGCCTCTTTGTCTTCCTATTTAGGGGTCCTCTCTTCTTTTGGTGCTTCATCTTTTGGGGTTTTGGTTTATCTTTTTGTTTCTTCTTTAGTCATGGCGGGGCCTTTTTCCTTGTTGGTTTAAAATTTGTGTCTTGATGCCTATCTTTTGGTTTGTATAGGGTTCCCAATCCCTTCAAAATCCTATTTTTACCTTATCTAATACAAAATATTTAATAAAATAAAAAATAATAAAAATACAAAATATTTAATAGTATTTGTTTGAATGGAAGGATAAATTAGACTTGGTCCTAGTATAATAATGTATTAAATGAATTTTGAACAACATTAATAAAATAATTAATAATTTGTAGGAATGGAGATTTAAACCTTAATAGGGGATTAAAATGATATAAATTATTTATTAATTAATAATGATATAATATTAACGAGGAATGAAAAGGTCAGAATCGGTTTTATAAAAATAATTATTCAATGATTCTTTTAGTTTTAGTTTTGAGTTTTCTTGGGTTTTGTGTGGGAATTTTGTGGGCGTCACACTTAGTATCGAGCCATGGGTTCAACACTTGGACCCTAGGAACACTTAGAACCATGAAACATAAGAAAATAAACCTAGCGTAACTCTCAACCTAGAACACACAACATTGCATGATTTTTTAGAGAACGTAGAAAACTTAGAAAATTGAAGCAAAAGCTAGATAATAATAAACTAACTCTCACCTTATTCTTTTCAGGATGCGCAGAATAGACGAGGGGTTCCTACACATGGACCTATACCTACGACCCCCAAATTAGGCTATAGTAATTAGTTTTCGTCGATATCTGTAGACACTACATGATGTTAATTCCGCTATATGTGGAAGATCTTTAGGAGAGTGACCTAGCAGATAGGACACAAATCCATCATTGGAGGCTCACACACCTTCATGTCACAATGCTAAGGATAGGGTAGAGAACTCCCACGTGGAGTATTTTATACATGGATAACCTCCTAGGGATCTCATAGATAATTCTACAAGGCATAGAGATAGATCTAGGAGCCCTAGGTCGAGAGATGATCAAGTAGATAGACCTAGAGGCCAACAGTCATCTGCAGTGGATCACATTAGAGAGATATTAAAGTTAGACCCACCTCATTTTTCTAGAGGCATAGGGGATTTCATGTAGAGGCATGGTTGGTTAGATTGAGTGGATGATTCAAGCTATGCCCTTGTTCTAGTAGCGTGAAATCTCGTGTTGGATAACCTCCTAGGAGCTCATAGATGAATCTAAAAGGCATAGAGATAGGTCTAGGAGCCCTAGGTTGAGAGATGATCAAGTATATAGACCTAGAGGCCATCATTTTTCTGTAGCAGAGACCAAATTAAAGAGATATTGAAGTTAGACCCACCTCATTTTTTGGAGACACATGGGTTTTTCAGGTCGAGGCATGGTTGGTTAGCTTGAGTGGATGCTTCAAGTTATTCCCTTGTTCTAGCAACATGAAAGATCATGTTTCCATCCACCTTCTGAGAGACAGAGATGGAGTTTGGTGGAGGACTGAGGAGTAGAAGCTCCATGTAGATTCAGAGATAGTTACTTGGGAGCTCTTCAAGGAGTAGATATATATCCGGAGATTAATTCAATAGTAGATGGATGAGTTTCATGATCTGTGACATGCCTCCATGATGGTAGCAGAGTATGAGGGTCAATTTTAAATATGCTTCAATATGTAGACTACATGTAGGATGAGCAGGTTAGGGTTCACAGGTTCATCCAGGGCCTGAACTTAGACTTGGGAGGGACAGTGTGTTTTCATTTCTCGGATACACTATCGAGGCCATGGAGAAGGCCTACATAGTAGAGGAAACTAGGGGAAAGACTCAGTAGGCTCATGTTAGAGTGACGAGCCGTATATAGTAGATGAAGGATAATAGGTCGAGTGGATCAGTTCCTCCTCCTCATGGTGGACACACTTCAATACATTCTTCCTTTTGGTCTCCTTCTCATCCTCCTCACTAACAAAAATAGTAGAATTGATTGCCCATTCAACCTCCTTAGTGTCATGATACTCAGAGAGGGCGTAGTATGGGACCTCCAGCTAGGGGGCCAATAGGACATAGGCTCCACCTCAAGCACATTCGGTAGGAGTATGTCCACTACAACATCAACAAAGGTCTGGCGACAGGGTCATTAGGTTCTACAACATAGACTCACCGAGCCACAAAGAGGATTATATGATCAATGGAGAGGACCAGTCATGCGTCATGGATGCGGTGTGTATGGACATCATTGGAGAGAGTGCCTTCAAAACCTTGCAAATTAGGGTAAGGAACCTATTTCTAAGCATATGGTTTGTGACATGGCTAGAAGCCACAAGATTTCTACATCATCGATAACCCTCAGCAGAGCACTAGGAACGGTTATTGAGAGAACACGTAAAATTGGTGGTATTTTTACCCTATCTTATTTTATTCCTCCATCAGGAGACTCCTTAGTCATGGAGTGTGTAGTGGACCTAGGACCATTTACCACTACCTTAGACCTTTGTGTCCTTCCTTTGGGCTCTTATAGAGTGATCTTGCGCATGGATTGGTTATCTACATACAGAGCCATGGTTGATTATTATAGTAAGTTTATATCTTGTGCAGATGATTTGGGTGTGGAGTTAGTGATTATTTGATTTAGTATACCCATATCTATTCACATTATTTCCACTATGCATCTTAAGTGGTGTGGGTGACATTGTTTTTAGTTGTATGCTATTACAGTTAGTTATAGGTCAAAGGATGGGGCTAGTGGACCTTCACTTGATGATCACATCATTTTGTAAGAGTTTTTAGATGGTTTTCCTAGTGAGTTGTCAAGGAAGCCTCCCCCACATGAGATACAATTTCACATTGACTTGGTTCCATGAGAGGAACCTATCTCACGCACTCCATTTAAGATGACCACCCTTGAGCTATGTAAGCTAAATTTGCAGCTAAAGGGACTTCTCGAGAAAGTCCTAATCTATCCTAGTGTATCCCTTTGGGGTGCACTGATGATTTTTGTGAAGAAGGAAAGATCCTTGCGGTTGTGTGTGGACTATAGACAATTGAACAAAGTAACGATCAAGAATAGTTACCCCCTTCCTTGCATCGATGATTTGTTTGATCAGATGAAGGGGGCCACATTTTTTTCCAAGATAGATCTTAAGTCCGGATACCATCAGCTAAGGATTACAGAGGAAGATGTCCACAAGATAGCTTTCTATACAAGATATGGCCACTTTTAGTTCAAAGTTGTGTCATTCGGTCTAACGAATTGCCCTATAGTGTTCATGAGTTTTATGAATGGGGTGTTTAAGAATTTTATAGAAAACTTTGTACTCGTGTTCCTTGATGATATTTGTATCTACTCATGTATGCATGAGGAGCACGAGGATTACCTTTTCCAGTTCCGCAGTGTGTATTTATAAGCGGTAAATTTAAGATAACCAAGATAAGTATGCATTCTTCTAGTTAGAGGTGCAATATTTGGGCCACATTATTTCAAGGTAAGGTATCACAGTCGATCCTTCCAAGATAAGAGACATTATGGATTGGCCATCACCCACTAGTGTGACCGAGATGCGTAGTTTCATAGGACTAGAAGATTACTACGAAGGTTTGTTCAGAATTCTCTCGGGTTCCACCCCATCACCTCCCTTCGGTGGAAAGGAGAGAATTTGATTTGGTCGAATAGATGTGACTAGGACTTCAAGATCTTGAAGGATTTCCTTACGACAACAACCATTCTTGTAGTGCTAGATCCACAAGGATATTTCTTCATTTACACAAATGCTTCTTTAGTAGGATTAGGAGGTGTGTTGATGAAGGAGAGCTGAGTGATAGCCTTTGAGTCTCAAAAATGAAGGATTATGAGCTCAATTATCGACTCATGATCTTGAGCTTGGAGCATTTGTGAATGTTTTTATTCGATGGAGACATTTTCTCTTGGGAAAGAGGTTCATTCTTAGGATTGATCATTTGAGTCTTCATCACCTCTTCATGTAGCCCAATCTAAATGCTCGTCGGTGGAATTTGATGGAGTTCCTTTGTGAGTACAACATGGATATATAGCATGTGAATGGGGAGGAGAATGTGGTTACCGATCCTTTGATTTGTTGAAGACATTTGGTTATGAATACAACACTTGGTACAATCTAGAGGACCTAGATTTTGTAGCAGTGTCCACATGATAACTTCTACTTTTTAGTAAAAGTAGAGATCAAGTCTTAGAGACCCCTTGAGGGTACGTTTGATGGATTTTATTTAGAGATAGATGGTCTTCTTTGGAACATAGGTTGGATCTATTTTCCTATAGATGGATGATTGAGGTAGGATATCCTTGTTAAGGCACACTATGCACCCTATTCAGCCCATCCAGGGGTTGAAGAAGATGCATGCCACTTTTAGATAGTTGTACCATTGGAGAGGAATTTAGAGAGATATTTCTTAGATTATTTCTAATTGTTTAGAGTGTGATAAAGTGAAGGCCAAGAATCAACATCCGTGTGGTGTTATATATCCTCATCCCATACGAGAGAGGAAATGGGACACCATTTCCATATACTTCATAGTAGGGATGCCGATGTCGAGATTCTATTATCATCGAATCAAAGTAACCTATGGTTTGTACAAGTGTGTGTGCTTGATCTCACAATGTGATTGGATAACATGGGTACGATATCCAAGTTGTGGGACTTGCTACTTGAGATATACCTCCGAGAAAGCTGGTTCTTGCTCTGAACTACCCGACAATCTACTCTAATGCAGAAAAATATATCTAATCCTAATCTAACTTTCCAAGGGACTAGAGAGAGAGAGTTCATGAAAACAAAGCCTACACTAAAATGGTGAAAAACAATAAAAGGAGAGTGTGAGAATAGTCTTCTAATGTGTGAAAAGTAGAAGCAAAATGCATACTAAAAGGGGTGATAACAGCCCCCACATTCCAAAGAAATGCATTCACAAAAACATTCCATACATGTATAATGAGAATAAATCCCTACAGTATAAGGTAGACACAATATATTTGTAATAAGTTTGAAAGGGCAAGAAGAATGCAAACAAACACAACAGGGGAAGAAGTATCCACAAACTTGTATCTATTGCTTCATTGATATGCACAATCCAATCTATTACAAAATAAGGGCCTGGATGACCATCCAAGGAGTCCAATATAAGGGAATGTATAACAGTGGATTCAAAAACAATTTTGACATATTTTTTCTACGTAAAGATACTTTTTTTATAATGATCCCAACACTCCAATTTATAAAAATCTAAGAGGAGAGAGAGAGAGAGGGAAAATAAAAATACCAACATATGTCCTTCGACCACTTGTAAGATGTATTAAATGAAATTAAATGATGTTATGTTTCTAACAAAAGGCCCCCATCTTGTACCATAACTTGCAGTTGTGAGAAATGTCAACCCATGCTTAATTGAATGCATCCCAACTACCAAATGAAATCATTTTCCTAAAATGGGCACGTTTCTTCAAAATATCCATCAATTAATCCCTAAATTTTATATTTATTTATATATGTGCATTGGTCTCGTAACCATGATTCCAATGGTACCAAGTTTGTGTTTTTTGTTGAGAAATACAAAAGTTATGACCTTCTGAGTGTGGGCATCTATTTTGGGTGTGCTAGGCATTTGTGTCATTTAATGGGAGTGAGCATTTACTCTATTGGAGATGAATATATTTATTTTAGTTTTATATATCTACGCTCATCAAAAGTACATCATGCTTGTTTTAGAAACACAAATTTCATGAAAATCAGAGCTCGGGGTCAAACGTTATGGCCATTTGAAGTTCAGGAGGGTCAAGCATTGAGTTTACCTTTACATGCGGACATTTCGGCTATTTTGGGTCCTTTTGTCTTGAATGTCGTGGAAAAAATATCTGATCCACCCAAGCGTCATTCCGTGGATTTTTTGATAAAATCAAGATTTTGGTGAACTCGTGTCCCACGCGCATAGACCGTCCGAGCCTCCTTTCTCTACTTTTGTCGATTCCCTCTTGGTGCGGTGATTTTGACTTTTGATGTCCTGGTTGTCCTTGGGCGACCGTGCCATGAGAACTGTTGACCTCCACATTACCCACACTACTTTGAGATCAACTTTTTTGACTTTTTGGGTCACGACTGTCCCAGTGTCTCGTGTGTGGATTGGGCCAAAGAAATCGACTTGATTGATTCCTTTACAAATCAACCCCGAATTTGGTATTATGAACCTTAGTAAAATTCACCTTGGTTCCATCCATAGTTCTTAGAGCCGATTTGTATTAAAATAGGCTTCCGACCTCATTTTTTTAGATTTTTGAAATTTTTACTCACTCCTTGGATTTTCTTGGACATGGGAGTTAGAGAATAGAGAAGAGGTACCCCGAAAAATCCAAATTTTGGCCCTCAAACCATTTTAACCTACTTGAGCCTGAAGAATCATGTAAGTTATCCAATTCACCTTGAGGGGTGAACTTGGTATAACATATACCACCACGACGCCATTACGGTCATGGTGGATAGATTAATGAAAGTGGATCATTTTTCTGTGGTGAAGATAACCTATATAGCTAGTGCGGTGATGGCACAAGTATATCTAGATGAGACAGTTAGACTACATGGGATTCCATGGAAGATAATTTGTGACCACGATCCCTTGTACACCTCTCGCTTTTGAACCACCATGAAGGAGGCTCTCGGGATGAGTATCAACGAAGTATAGCTTACCACCCAGAGTAAGATGGGTAGACATGTGGATGAACTAGATTTTAGAGGATATGTTACAGATCTATTTCATGGACCATTAATGGAAGTGGGAGGAGTACTTATATTTAGTGGAGTTTTCCTACAACAATAGCTTTCAGAGTTTGATTTAGATGAGTCATTTTTAGGCACTATATGGTTGGGAGTTGTTGGTTGGATATTTTGTCAAACCAAAATATGAGGTTCAACCACAGTACATGGGATTAAATCCCTCCTCAAAGACAGGTGAGGCTTCCTGTTTATTGCTAATCTAAAACACGGTAAACAATATATACAGTATTCACACTAATCTAACCATTGGGGGTTGGAATGAAATCCCGAAATCCACATTCACAGATTCAAGGGTATTTCTTTCTTAAATGAACTGGATTAGAAACTGTTACAATGAAAGAAGCACAATAGAAAGGAAATGGGAGAAACGTATTTTCTTTCGAGTAAACGCAGAGCACGAAATAATCATACGAGTTTTAGATCACAAATATAATGTCCGAAATAATCAGAAACACTAAGATGCTATGCAAAGAATAGCTTAAGATCATGAACATAAGAACACTGTCTTAAGTAAGATATATTCCACAACACAAAGTCTGTAAAATGATATCAATTCCTATTCTTCAAAATGATTGAATGAAAACACAAAGTTTTTCTTCTTTCCAATAGCCCCTAAATATTCCAAAAAATCTCAACCCTTTTGGAATGCAATCATCCCTTATTTATAACAAAAGAAGTAGAGATAAAATAGGGCAGATCCTTTAGCGCTCTTTTTTGCATGATTCTCACGCAGAGATCAAGTCAAAACATGATTCAAAAATGTGAAAACTCAAAAAGACATGTCGATTTCAAGATTGAAATGACATGAAACGCTTTAATTAATCATCATCTTTTGCTCCTTCCTCATTCTTCCTCCCGCCGAGACTGCTTGCTCTGAAACTCTTGGAACTTTCGATCATGCCTTGCATTTCATTCTCATCAGTGCAGTGGAATGATCATTCCAAATTTCATGATTTCATGAACATGTTTGCGAGTCGCGGGAAGCTTTTTCAATCCTTTGCTTTGAGTATGCCGGAAGAACAAAAGAGTCCGACATGCCGAGTAGGATGTCGAATATCCCGAAAGTCCGATGTGTTGAAAATGTCGAAATTCTGAAAAACCCGACACACTTGGTAATGCCGAACTTTGGGAAAGCCCGGCACGTCTGCTCTTTGTCGGAACTTTGGGAAAGCCCGCACGTCTGCTCGCTTGTTGAAACTTTGGGAAAGCCCAAGCACGTCTCGCTCTTTGTCGGAACTCGGGAAAACACGACGCTTGTGTTGGTGACGAACTCACGGAAACCCGGCACTCAAACTTTTGATACACTTGGTCTTCGACTCTGCAAAACAATCTTCAAAACCCGAGAAGAAAAACAGGTTTTTCATTGGATTTCAAAACATGCAATCTCCTTTTTTTGTCATTCATGTTCCATGCATATAATAAAACTTGGAAGAAATGGCACCAAGTGGTAGTCTCGAAGAGATAAACCCTAAAACCTAAAACCCGATTCAAAATAACTCCGAGAAGAAGAAGGAAGGAAAACCCCAAAACTCGGCGAAATTGAGAAGACACCACGCGCAATCGATCCATAAAAACCAAGAACAAAGAAGGAAAAGAGAAATACCTTCAATTAGAGAAATGGAAAATCGAAAACAGGCGATTCAATCGGGCAAGGCGAGCTTTCGGGTTTCGAAATCGGAAGAGCAGTGCGAAAAATCCACGAATTAAAAATAAGTCCGGTAACAATGACGTGGAAATCCGCGTATTTATAAGAAAATTGGCAATTAATACACTTGGGCTCGGCACGTGCCAACTCACCGACAACTCGGCATGAATGCCATGTCAGCATGTTTGAGAGGTCCGAAAACCCGACACGAGGGGACTTAGTGCAATTCGGGTTTCGGGTATCGGAAAGCATGAGGCACAAAACATGAGGTGTTTAGATGTTACATGGCTCCGAAAACCTGATACAAAGGACTAAGCGGAACTCGGGTATCGGAAAGCATGAGGCGTAAAACATGTTTTAGGTAAGGCATGTTCCGATGCACCGGAGGTCCGAAAACCTGATTTTCACAATAGGAAGCGGGTTTCGGGTTTCGGAAGACACAAGACATAAAGCATGTTAAAACTTATGTCGAACTATTGGTAAAACCCGAAAACCCGATTTTCTCAATACGAGGTCAAAATGCCAAAGCAACCTCAAAAATTTCGTAGGGGTTATCTAATCGTTTTATCGTGAACTCAAAACGGAGATAACAGCTGGCTCCAGCTGGGGACTTCCTTTGTAAAACCAAAGGAAGAGAACTCAGAATCTCTGGTCTCGCAGACCAGGGCCTTATCCATTGGGCTACGGAGTCAAGAAGAAAACCAAAACAAAACAAAACGGAGAAAGAAAGAAAACCAAAAGCAAACACACAACAAAAGTAAAATATGTACAATGCAAGAGAGCATCTTGCATTAATGGTGGAACAGCTTTAGATGTTGTCCACTGAAAGGCAATGGGAGTAGTCCTCCATCCAGATATGATAGTAGGAAACTATTTTCACCATTCAGCTGATGAATTTTGAAAGGTCCTTTCCACAAAGAATCAAACTTCCCATGCATTCCTTTTTGTTCTCTCCTTTTATCCCAAAGTAACACCAAATCTCCAATCTGAAAGTTACGCTGCTTTGATTTTTTGTCAAAAATTTTCTTCACTCTGCTCTGATGATCTGCAATGTGATCAATCACCTTAATTCGTTCCTCCTCTAGCCTGGAAAGATACATAACCCTCTTCTCGATAGCATTCGAAAAGCCGCATCTTTAACCACTTTTTCCAACTCGCAAGGCCGACAATTCTACTGAGATAGGAATTTCAGCATCAATTCCGTACAGCAATTGAATGGGAGACATCCCTATGGCTCGCTTTGGTGTGATCCGATCAGCCCACAACGCATCATATAATGCTTTGTGCCATGTCCTTTGATTTTCATCCACTAGTTTCCTGATTATGGTAACCAGGTTCTTGTTGCTGGATTCAGCTTGCCCATTACCCTAGGGATAATAATCAGATGAGTGAGCCAGAGTGATGCCAAATCCATAGCAAAACTCAGTTAACTCATGTGATGAGAAATTAGAAGCATTATCCGCTACAATCTTATGAGGTACACCGAATCTGACAATTATATTTTCCTTAAGGAACTTGCAAACAGCTTCAGAAGTTGCTTGCTTAATTGGTGCGGCTTCTACCCACTTGGTAAAGTAGTCTGTAGCAGTCAACACATAATTATGTCCCGCACTGGAAGCAGGATTCAATGTTCGATGAAATCAATCCCCCATTGGCGAAAAGGTTCTTCAATCACCACAGGCTTCAGAGGAAGAGCTGCTAGCTTGGGGCGACCAACGAAATGTTGACAAGCCTCACACTTGGACACCCATTCTACTGAATCCCGGAAGAGAGTAGGCCAATAGTACCTAGCCCGTAGGATCTTATAAGCTGTCACAGAGGATGAAAAATGTCCTCCAAGCTAGACTATGAAAGGACTCCAATAACTTTTCCTGTTGTGATTTATCAACACAACGCAGGAAAACACCATCTATACCTCTCTTGTATATTGCATTATTCCACAAAAGGTATTTCGCAGATCTCAGCTTGACGGTCCTCTTCTCCTTTTGATTTAAATGCGGAGGGCATTCACCATAAGTTAGGAAGAAAGCAATGTCCGTGTACCATTCATCGGTCGTACTTACAAAAAGCACCATGGGCAGCTCTGAAGAGGTGTCTTGAGTCTCTTCATACTCTGCTTCGGCATGATTTTCTGCAATTAATTGGCACAGGCCCCTTCCTCGTACCAACTTGGTAGGCCTGATGTCTAAATCGTACTCCTGAACTTTAGCTATCCAGGTACCTCGTTGACTTCCCAGCTCTTGTTGAGTCAGAATGGATTTAACAGCAGTATCAGGAACGAGAACGCGAGTATGGGAATTCAGCACATAGTACCTGAAATGCTTCACCGCTCGCACCACCGCATAAGCATGTTTTTCAATCTGTGACATCTTCAATTCATGCTCCTTCAACGGACAGCTCATGAATGCGATGGGAGCTTCAATGCCTTCCCCATTTTCCTGCATCAGGATGGCTGACACTGTGTGAGCAGAAGCATAGCTATACATGATGAAATCTTTCTTGAAGTCTGGACATACTAAGATAGGAGCGGAAGCAACTGCCCTTTTGATTTCTTCAAATGAAAGCTTCCCTTCTGCACTCCATCTGAATGGGACTTTTCCTTTCATCATTCCAAGGATATCCTTGGTTTTGTCAGCGAAATCAGGTACAAATCTTCTCAAGAAATTAACTTTTCCGAAGAAAGAATGAACTCCGGTTTTACTTGTGGGTAAGGTAAGACTCTGAATGGCCTTTACCCTCTCTGGGTCAATTTTAGTTCCTTCTTTAGTCACAATATGACCCAGCAGCTTTCCTTCGGTCACCCCGAACATGGACTTCTTGGGATTCAGTGAAATCCCATGACGCCTGCATCTCAAAAGTACTTGTTCTAAATGACCATAATGATCACCCCGTTTTTTAGAGAAAACGGTCAAGTCATCTAAATACACAACTATGACCTTGCCCATCAGATCTCTGAATGCCAAGTCCATAGCTCTCTGAAAAGTGGCTCCGGCGTTGATCAAGCCGAAAGGCATCCTTCTGTAAGCAAAGGTACCCCATGGGGTCGTGAAGGCCGTCTTGTGTTGATCCTCTGTGGTTACCTCGACTTGATTATACCCTGAGAATCCGTCGAGCATGGATAACATTTCTGACCCAGTAACAGTTTGTAATACCTGGTCCATGATAGGCAAGGGATAGTTATCCTTCAACGAGGACTCGATTCAAGTTCGGAAGTCAATACAAATCCGGATCTCACCATTCTTCTTCTCCGACAGAACAATGTTTGCAATCCGGTGGAGTGATGGATTGGGAAAATAATTCTGGCATCTAACATCTTCTGAATTTCTGCCAGGATAGTTCCTGAGATCTTGGGATTGTAATGCCTTTGTTTTTGTTTGTACGGCTTCACATCAGGTTTCAAAGGGATACTGTGCTGTACATCCTTGGGCTTGAAGGATTTCAAATCTGCATAAGACCAAGCCATCACATCGATGTATTTCTTCAAAAGCGAAGTGAATCTCACCTTCTCTTCGGGAGAACAACATTTCCCAACATTCACCATCCGAGGCTGATCAAACGAACCTAGATTGATTTGATCTACTTCAGAGGAAGAAGCTCCTTCGACTTGCCTTTTGTTTTGGATAAAACGATCATGCTTATCAAACAAGCCCTCCAAAGAAACCAAACCTTTGGGTATCTTGTTGCCTTTCAGCTGGATATATTCACCATCAACCTCCTGATATGGATCTGAAATAGTTTCACGGAAGGCTGATTCTGAACCTTCAAAATATAACTCACTGAAATTGTCAGCCTTTTCTAGAAAAGCCAACACCTGTCGATCATCATTAAACACTTGCCAATGAGTTGCATTATTTGGGATACTGGGACGATATACAATCTCAATAGAGTATGTATCTTGCTTGAACTGAGGATGAGGAAGAAGAAGAGATGTAGATACGGCCAAAGAATCAGCCTTGTCATTATAATCTCTTAAAAGCGCTTTTAATAGAAAATGCATCAAAGCATTCTATACTATCCCAAACTTTATTTCGGTAATGTTTCAACCGATCATTTTTCACCTGATATATACCCCTGACCTGATTGACAATCAGTTCTGCATCTCCCTGAACCTTGAGATTTTGGATTCCCTTCTGTCTGGCCAATTCTAATCCTAATAACAAGGCTTCATATTCGGCCGTGTTATTAGTATTATCAAATTGCAACTTGTAAGCTGATGGGAAAATCTCAGAGCTAGGAGATATAAGGACAACACCAGCCCCTGATCCAGAGGCTGAGAAGCTACCATCAAATTCAGTGTCCAAATAGCATTGGGATCTTCTTCTTCAACATCTACAATGGGTATCTCTGAAGTCATGAAGTAATTTCCAAAGCTAGCATCTTCGAAAAGAATCTGAGCTTTTGGATCATCTGATTTGGTCACCAAATACTTTGCCTGTGGTTCAGGATGAAGAACCTGATGAACCCCATTGACCGGGATCTTAGCTTTGGTCCAATCCATGTCAATCTCTCCTCCGACGTCTTTACAAAATCCTCTACCCAAGAGGATACCGTAAGCTGCAGGAATGTCGGCAACCAGAATAGTCATTTTCACTCTCTTCTCAGGAAAGGCAACAAATGCAAACTGTGCATCTTTGATTTGACCTATCAAAGGGACTTGTTTAGTTTCCATAGAATAGCACCATCCATATGACTTAGTCAAAGTAAGTCCAAGGGCATGGGCCACTTTTGCGGGCATAACATTATCAGAGGCCCCTGAGTCGATGATGCAATTGCTGAGTTTAAACCCATTTATAAGTAGAGACAAATAAAATGGTTCAATCTTTCCTGAGGAAGAAGCAGAGGTCAGATTGTTCTGTGGTGGAAGTTGAACAGGATTTGGAAGGAGACCTTTTGAAGGTGATGGAACGGCCGCTTTACTCCTGATGAACTTGGCCAGCTTTTCAAACTGTTCAGGATTCGACTGAAGGTATTCTGCCTCTGACATTTGAATTTTGGTTCTCTTTGCATGATCAATAATGTCAAAAGTAGTATAAGAAGGAATGATGGTAGGCTCAGATCTAATTACATGAGCTTGTGCCGAGGCACTGATCTTAGGAGAAGGAGAATAAGGAGCAGCTGCCTTTTTGGTAACCTCTCTTTCAGTTTGCGCCGAAATAGGGGTACCCCTCTTAACTATAGATATGGGAGGATCCTTATTCTTCTCCTTAGTGTTTTCAAGAGGTTTTCTGGGATTCTGAGATTGGGACCGAGTGAAGACAGCAAATGATTGACCATCTGGCGCACATTCATCTTCATCGTATTCCAAATACCCAATGCTGGAGTCGCCAGCTGACTCATCATAAGACTCATCAGCATATCCTGAAGCTTCGAAAGCCTCGTGGGATTCTTGTTCTTCTGGTTCATCTTCTTCATCAAGTATTTCCACCTTTGCGTATTGACGGGAGGAGCTTCAATTGCTAGTCTCGGTTGAGCAGGAGTTAACCGTGGCCTATCTCTGACAGGTGCACCATTGTTATTATTGAAATTCCGCCTAGGTATATCCCGATATGGAACATTGTTCACCTGCTGGGACATTTGCTTCTTTAAAGCAATCAAATCATTAGCCATTTTTTGAAACATAGGATCTGTGTTACCTTGAGAAGAACCTTGATTTTTGAATTTGGGTATGTCTTTCTTGATCCTTCCGGCCAAGATGAGATCATCCTCTATTTCAGTAGCTGTTGACTGAGCAGTAGCCAAATCTGGGATAACCGACCTTCTTAATAAAAAGCTTATATCAAGAGGTTGGGCATCGATGAAGAAGCATTTTTGGTTTTCCAGAGTGGGTACAGCTATTTCTGGAATCTTCCGGATCAGCTTGTTGAACTTTACCACGAATTCCCGCATAGGTTCATGCGATTCCTTCTTCATATGCGTGAGCTGAGCTAACAATGCATGGGAATCTTCGGCTGGTTTGAAATGTGCTTCGAACTTAGTCCGCATGGTAGCCCAGTTTGGGATGCATGCATTCGGGAGGTGATAAAACCATTCGGCTGCTACACCCTGCAACGTTTCAACGAAGAGTCGACAGAGACATCTTCATGGGCTACTCCGAGAACACCGCATGCAACAAAGAAAGATGCTATGTGCTTGTCAGGATGCTCCTTCCCATCCTGTTGAACTTAGGAATGTTTTTACGCGATCCACGTGGTAACTCATTTAATGGAGGAGTCAAAGAAAGAGGACCAATAACTGCACCCCAAGGCACAGGTTGAACCGCCATCCTTCTGAAAAGAGTGCGTACAGGGATCCGAGTATTAGACAAGAGTAGCGCACGACAAGTTGCAGATGCTTCCCCTTCCACAGGGATCCGGTTTCTCCGAACAGGTGAAGAACTTCTGGTTCGATTAGAGACAATGCTGTTGGGAGAAAGACTGAAATTGTGCTGTTGCAGTAACTCAAAGAGTGGATCAATTTCACCTTGAGCTCGGCGGGACCGAGTGAAGATCTTCCTGGCCAGCTTGAACTGAAAGGAGATCTTGTTGAAAAATAAGGCAAATACGGAGTCGCCAAACACCGAGAGGATAAGCTTTATACTATAGATCCGTATTCCCCAGCGGAGTCGCCAAAAACTGTTGGTTGGATATTTTGTCAAACCAAAATATGAGGTTCAACCACAGTACATGGGATTAAATCCCTCCTCAAAGACAGGTGAGGCTGCCTGTTTATTGCTAATCTAAAACACGGTAAACAATATATACAGTATTCACACTAATCTAACCATTGGGGGTTGGAATGAAATCCCGAAATCCACATTCACAGATTCAAGGGTATTTCTTTCTTAAATGAACTGGATTAGAAAGCTCATTCTGATGAAAGAAGCACAATAGAAAGGAAATGGGAGAAATGTATTTTCTTTCGAGTAAACGCAGAGCACGAAATAATCATACGAGTTTTAGATCACAAATATAATGTCCAAATAATCGAAACACTAAGATCTTTATGCAAAAGAATAGCTTAAGATCATGAACATAAGAACACTGTCTTAAGTAAGATATATTCCACAACACAAAGTCTGTAAAACGATATCAATTCCTATTCTTCAAAATGATTGAATGAAAACACAAAGTTTTTCTTCTTTCCAATAGCCCCTAAATATTCCAAAAAATCTCGACCCTTTTGGAATGCACAACATCCCTTATTTATAACAAAAGAAGTAGAGATAAAATAGGGCAGATCCTAAAAATTAGCGCTTCAACAAGAGTTCTGTTTTGCATGATTCTCACGCAGGAGATCAAGTCAAAACATGATTCAAAAATGTGACGAAACAGAAATGAAAAAGACATGTCGATTTCAAGATTGAAATGACATGAAACGCTGGGACTTAATCTGAATCATCATCTTTTGCTCCTTCCTCTTTTTCTTCCTCCTGCTGAGACTGTTTGCTCTGAAACTCCTGGAACTTTCGAATTATGCCTTGCATTTCATTCTCATCAGGTGCAGTGGAATGATCATTCCAAATTTCGCAGGTTTCATGAACATCGCTGGCAGTGCCGGGAAGCTTTTTCAATCCTTTGCTGAAGTATGCCGGAAGAACAAAAGAGTCCGACACGCTGAGTAGGATGTTGGAATATCCTGAAAGTCCGATGTGTTGAAAATGTCGGAACTTCTGAAAAACCCGACACACTTGGTAATGCCGGAACTTTGGGAAAGCCCGGCACGTCTGCTACTGTCGGAACTTTGGGAAAGCCCGGCACGTCTGCTACTGTCGGAACTTTGGGAAAGCTCGGCACGTCTGCTACTGTCGGAACTCAGGGAAAACCCGACGCTTGTGTTGGTGACGGGAACTCTGGGAAACCCGGCACTCAAACTTTTGATACACTTCAGTCTTCGACTCGCAAAACAATCTTCAAAACCCGAGAAGAAAAAGCAGGGTTTTCATTGGATTTCAAAACATGCAATCTCCTTTTTTTCATTCATGTTCCATGCATATATAATAAAACTTGGAAGAAATGGCACCAAGTGGTAGTCTCAGAAGAGATAAACCCTAGAACCTAAAACCCGATTCAAAATAACTCCAGAAAGAAGAAGGAAGGAAAACCCCAAAACTCGGCAAGAAATTGAGAAGAAACCACGTGCAATCGATCCGTAAAAACCAAGAACAAAGAAGGGAGAAAGAAATACCTTCAATCGGAGAAATGGAAAATCGAAAATAGGCGATTCAATCGGGCAAGGCGAGTTGTCGGGTTTCGAAATCGGAAGAGCAGGCGCGAAAAATCCACGAATTAAAAATAAGTCCGGTAACAATGACGTGGAAATCTGCGTATTTATAAGAAAATTGGCAATTAATACACTTGGGCTCAGCACGTGCCAACTCACCGACAACTCGGCATGAATGCCATGTCAGCATGTTTGAGAGGTTCGAAAACCCGACACGAGGGGACTTAGTGCAATTATGGTTTCGGGTATCGGAAAGCATGAGGCACAAAACATGAGGTGTTTAGATGTTACATAGCTCCGAAAACCCGATACAAAGGACTAAGCGGAACTCGGGTATCGGAAAGCATGAGGCGTAAAACATGTTTTAGGTAAGGCATGTTCCGATGCACCGGAGGTCCGAAAACCTGATTTTCACAATATGAGGCGGGTTTCGGGTTTCGGAAGACATGAGACATAAAGCATGTTCAAAACTTATGTCGAGCTGTTGGTAAAACCCGAAAACCGATTTTCTCAATACGAGGTCAAAATGCCAAAGCAACCTCAAAAATTTCGTAGGGGTTATCTAATCGTTTATCGTGAACTCAAAATGGAGATAACAGAGTGAAAGACACCACCGAGTTGGGACAAATTAGACGAAAAGGTTTTCCTTGGGCTAGCATTATTATAGTATATAGAGCAAAATGTTGTTATTATTCGACAAAGATTATAGGAGTCTCGGGATAGACGAAGAAATATGCATTTAAGAAGAGGATAGATCTTAGTTTTAAGGTGGGAAAGAAGGTGTTTCTTTGTGTCGAGCCTCATAATATCTCTATCTATTATGGAAAAGGCTCTAAGCTTGCTATATGTTTGCGGGTCCCTTCGAGATATTGGAGTGTATCGGTAATTTTTCCTATCGTCTATTATTTCCACCCATATCGTCTCTCATCCAAAATGTATTTCATGTTTCGTACTTAGTGGATACATACTAGATCCCTCTCATATTTTTGATTGGACCACATTGCGGTGCATGAGTAGGGGCGTTGTGCATGGAGCACATATGCATCTTAGAGCGCAAGACCCTAGGCCTTGAATGCCGTGAGATTGACAAGATGTGGGTCCATTGGGATAGGTATGATGAGACTTCATCAAAATGGGAGGATGCTCCTTTATTCTTATCCTAGTTTCCTCTTCTATTCCAAAGTAACTTCTAGGAGAAAGTCGAGTCTAATGGGAGGGGGGATGTAGCGCTACTCTTCTTTGACACTATTTCATTTTTATTTTTTACTATTGGATTGATATTTAGACATTTGATTATTATATTTTTATTAGTAGATGATGGACTATCCAGACATTTGGACTATTTACATTATGTGATTTACATTTTTATTATGATGTAGTCAATGACGATGATAGACAATTATATATGTTGATTTATAGTATTCGATTTTATACTAACATGTCATATTCTAGATGCATAGCCTATCTTGGAAGGTTTTAGTAGAATTATGATTTTATGGATGTAAAAATTGAATTAATTGTATGATGATCGATGGTAAAATTTCTAATTCTGGATGATGATTATATATTTCTATAAGTATATTTATATCGATGTTGTTGATACGACCGTAAGGCCATAAAGGTAATTTGTTGTGTTGCATGACATTTATCACATACATCGAAAGAGGATAGGGACCAAACCACGGTAAGGATGTTGGGTGTTTCGCAATGTGGCCAAAATTTGACAACTTGTGTAATGTTGTGTTGTGTTGTTTTTGCATGCCTAGCTAGGAGGTTTCCCATGGGGTAACCTCACATGTGTGGCCATGGGGGTAATGTTTCTTCTTTTAATTTTGTGTGTGTTTTTATTTTGTGTTATGTTTTAAATTTTGGAAATTGTAGTCACTTTATTAGCAATTAATAATGTGTCTTAATTAAGCTAATCCTACTTAATTTTTTAACTAAAATAAGGATGTGACAATTGGATAGTTATGAGGGTAGATGGTCCTTGAAATCTTGTGGATGTAGGTTATATTGTGTTGGTTTTTGTGTGGTGTACTCTTCCCCAACTTCAAAATTCGGATTTTGACTTGGGAGGCCTTTTTGGAGGCTTGTGGGACAAGCTAAGCTTGTCCCATGCCTCTTAAATTTACCCAAAACCCTACCTATGGTATGGGGAGTTAATTTTTGACTTATTTATCCTTTTGGAGTGTAAAAGGGTGAAAATAATTACACCTTACTTGCCACCATAAATTTTTCCTTAGAAGACTTGGTGTGTAAATTTTTCCATAATGTGGGCTTTTCATAAGCCTTACATGTTCATTTATTGTCTTAGGCATGGTGTTTGACTTATGTGCGAGAATGGAGGAATGATGAAGTAGCATCCTACATGGAGTAACCTCATCATCCTACATAGAGTGTGTAGTGGACTGAGGACCCTTTACCACTACCTTGGAACTTTTTTTCCTTCCTTTGGATTCTTACGGAGTGATCTTGGGCATGGATTGGTTATCTACACACAAAGCCATGGTTGATTGTTATAGTAAGGTTATATCTTGTGTAGATGATTTGGGTGTGGAGTTAGTGATAGCTTGAGTTAGAAGATCCATCTCTATTTGCATTATTTCCACTATGAATCTTAAGTGGTGTGAGTGAAAGTGTTGTCGGTTATATGCTATTACAGCTTATTTATAGGTCGACGATGGGGATATTGGACCTTTACTTGATAATCAACCCATTTTGCAATATTTTTGTGATGCTTTTCCTAGTGAGTTATCAAGGAAGCCTCCCCCACATGAGATAGAATTTCACATTGACTTGGTTCCATGAGAGGAACCTATATCATGCGCTCCATATAAGATGACCACCCCGAGCGATGTGAGCTAAATTTACAACTAAAGGGACTGCTCGAGAAATGCCTAATCTGTCCTAGTGTATCCCCTTGGGGTGCATCGGTGATTTTGTGAAGAAGTACAAATCCTTGAGGTTGTGTGTGGACAATAGACATTTGAACAAAGTAACGATCAAGAATTGTTAACCCTTCCTTGTATTGATGATTTTTTTGATCGATGAAGGGGCCATAATGTTTTCTAGGATATATATTAGCTACAAATACCATCAGATGAGGATTGCAGAGGAAGATGTCCACAAGATAGATTTCCATACAAGATATGGCCATTATGATTTCATAGATGTGCCATTCAATCCTCGATGAATTCCCTTACAATGTTGATGAGTTCGATGAATGGGGTGTTCAAGAATTTTGAGACCACTTTGTACTTGTGTTCCTTGATGAAATTTTTATCTACTCACATACGCATGAGAAACACCTTTTCCAGGTTCTAGAATGTCTTCGGAAGAAAAAAATTTAAGTGAACGTGGAGAAGTGTGCATTCTTCTGGTCATAGGTACATTATTTGGGCAACATTATTTCTAGGGAATGTATCGCAATCGATCCTTCCAAGATTAGAGCCATTATGGATTGGCCAACACCTTCTAGTGTGACCGAGGTGCGTAGTTTCATGGGATTAGAAGGTTACTACATGAGGTTTGTTCAAGACTTCTCTTAGGTTACACACCCCATCACCTCCCTTTCAATGGAATGGGAAGAATTTGACTTGGTTGAATAGATGTGAGCAGGCCTTCAAGACACCGAAGTAATTCCTTATGAAAATAACCATTCTTGCATTGCCATATCCATAGGGATATTTCTTCATTTACACAGATGCTTTATTGGAAAGATTAGGAGGTTTATTGATGAAGGAGGGCTGAGTGGTAGTCTTTGAGTCTCGAAAAATAAAACATTATGAGCTCAACTATCTAACTCATGATCTTGAGCTTGCAGCAATTGTGCATGTTTTTATTCAATGGAGACATTTCCTCTTGGGAAAGAGGTTCATTCTTAGGACTTATCATTTGAGTCTTTTTCACCTCTTCATGTAGCCTAATATAAACACTCATTAGCGGCATTTGATGGAGTTGCTTTGTGAGTATGACATGGAGATAAAGCATGTGAAAGGGAAGGAGAATGTGGTTACAGATGCTTTGAATCGTTGAAGACATTTGGTTATGGCTACAACACTTGGTACAGACTTGAGGACCAAGATTTTGTAGCATCTTCCACATGAAAACTTCTACCTTTCAGTCAGAGTAGAGATCGAGTCTTAGAGACCCCTTGAGGGGAAGTTTGATGGATTTTGTTTTCGCGTCATCACGGAGGTCGATTTATGTTCTTAAAGATTATGGATTACGGCTAGATATCCTTGTTGAGGCACACCATGCACCCTATTTAGCCCATCTAGGGGTGAATAAGATGCATGCCACTTTGAGATAGTTGTACCATTGGAGAGGAATTTGGAAAGATATTTCTTAGTTTATGTCTCATTGTTTAGAGTGTAAGAAAGTGAAGGACGAGAATCGGTGGTTTTCTATATCCTTATCCCATACCATAGTGGAAATGGGACAACATTTCCATATAAATCATAGTAGGGCTGCTGATGTTGAGATACCACCATGATGCCATTCGTCACGGTGGATAAATTAACGAAATTGGCTCATTTTCCTCTAGTGAAGACAACCTATATAGCTAGTGTAGTGGCATAGGTATATCTAGATGAGATGTTAGACTATACAAGATTTTGGGAAGATCACTTTTACCACGCTTGAAGGAGGATCTCGGGATGAGTATCAACTTTAGTATAGCTTACCACCTAGAGAAGGATGGTTAGATAGGTGCGTGAACCATATTTTAGAGGATATGTTGCAAGATGTATGTCATAGACCATCATTCAAGGTGGGAGGAGTACTTATATTTAGTGAGTTTTCCTATAACAACAGCTTTTATAGTTTGATTTGCATGGCTCAATTTTGGGCATTGTATGGCGGGAGTGAAAGACAAAGACTAGGTTGGGATAGATTAGAGGAAAGGTTTACCCTCATGATGGAATTATTATAGGATATGGAGCCATAGGTTGTGACAATTCGATAGAGATTACAAGAGTGTCGGGATAGACGGAAAGAAATATGCAGATCATCAAAGGAAAGATCTTATTTTGAGGTGGGAAAGAAGTTGTTTCTTTGTTTCAAGCCTAATAAGAGCCCTATCCATTACGAAAAATGATCTAAGCTTGTTCTTATGTTTGTGGGTCCCTTCGAGATCTTGGAGCGTATCATTTATTTTCCCTATCATCTTGTATTTTCACCCATCTTGTCTCACATCCACAATCTATTTCATGTTTCCCTACTTAGGATATACGTACTAGATCCCTCTCATATTTTGGATTGGACCACATTGTAGGTTCTTGAGTAGGGGCAGGTATTTGTGGAGCACGTGCGCATCCTAGAGCGCAAGACCCTAGGCCTTTGAGGCTATGAAATTGACAAGATACGGGTCGAGTGGGATACGTATGATGAGACTAAGACAACATAAGAGGATGATCCTTTATTGTGAGCCTAGTTTCATCATCTATTCCACTCACTTCCAAGAACAAGTCAATTCTAAGGGGAGGGGGATGTAGCGCTCACTCCTCTTCGACACTATTTTATTTTGATCAGTAGATGATGGACTATGTGGATATTTGGACTATTGACATTATGTGATTTACATTTTTATTATGATGTAGTAAATGACGATGATATACGATTATATATGTTGATTTGTAGTATTATGATTTTATACTAACATGTCATATTCTAGATGCATAGCCTATGTTGGAAGGTTTTAGTAGAATTATGTTTTTATGAATGAAAAATTGAATTAATTATATGCTAGTAGATGATAAAATTGCTAATTTTGGATGATGATTATATATTTCTATATGTATATTTATATCGATGTTATTGATATGACCGTAAGGAAAGAAAGGTATTTTTTTGTGTTACAAGACATTTATCACATACATCGAGAGAGGATAGGGGACCAACCACGAAAGTATTTCAGGTGTTGTGCAACATACCCAAAATTTAACAATTTGTTTAATGTTGTGTTCTTTTGTGATTGCATTCCTAGCTAGGAGGTTTCCCATGGGTGGTGACCTCAAATGTGTAGCCATGGGGGTAATGTATCTTCTTTTAATTCTATGTTTATTTTTATTTTTGTGTTATGCTTTAATGTTTTGAAACTGTATTTACTTTATTACTAGTTAATAAGGTGTCTTAATTAAGCTAATCCTACTTAAATTGTTAACTAAAATAAGGATGTGACAATTGGATAGTTATGAGGGTAGATGGTCCTTGAAATCTTGTAGATGTATGTTATATTGTGTTGGTTTTTTTGTGGTGTACTCTTCCCCAACTTCAAAATTCGGATTTTGACTTGGGAAGCCTTTTTGGAGACTTGTGGGACAAGCTAAGCTTGTCCCATGCCTCTTAAATTTACCCAAAACCCTACCTATGATATGGGGAGTTAATTTTTGACTTATTTATCCTTTTTGGAGTGTAAAAGGGTGAAAATAATTGCACCTTCTTACTTGCCACAATAAATTTGTCCTTGGAAGACTTGGTGTGCAATTTTGTGAATCATGTGGGCTTGTCATAAGTCTTAATTGTTCATTTATTATCTTAGTCATGATGTTTGACTTATGTGTTAGAATGGAGGAATGGTGAACTGACATCCTACATGGAGCAACCTCATCATCCTTACATCCCATTTCTATTTATTGATGAAATTTGATGGATTTGGGTTACTTGTTAATTTTTTTCCTCTTGCACTTTTGGATTTGGGAGCTTGTTGGAGTTACTTTTGGAGTGTGTTTGGCTTGAAGGTGTCAAAGCTTTAGGAGTGTGCTTGGCTTGAAGGTTTCAAAGCTTTTGGAGTGAAACATCTTAGAATCTTGATGGAGATGTAAGATCTCCACCTTTGTTGTTTTCTTTTATTTTGCTTATAGATGTGAAAATTTTGTGCTTGTTAAGTATTGCATGAGTGTTATGAATGTGTTGTTTTTGTGTTGTTGGGTGTGGGAGATGGATTTATGGTACCATTGGGTAGAGAAAAGGGAGATGTGAGGCACGCATTTTTGAGGAGTAGTTTTGAGAGTTTCACCTATGGGAGTGAAAAGTAAAACATGGTCTTATTTTTGCACACTTGCAAGCGAGAGATAAGGATGTTTTGTAATTGTATTGTGAACATGGAGGATTTGGGTGAAACTCATGTTAGTGTAGAATCACAACACCCCCAAATGGCCTGATTGTGAGAGGAGGCATTTGGTGTGATTGCACAACATGGGACCATATCTCAAGCTATGGGACTTGCAAAACTTTAGATAGACCTCTGGAGAAATCTAGTTCTTGCTTCCTAATCTACCTGCCACAAGCTACTCTAGTGTAGGTAGAATCTAATCTATCCTAATCTGACTTGCTCCAAGGGGACAAAGAGACGAGAGAGAGAGAGAGGAAAGAGCATACATTAAGTGGTGATACACCGAAAAGAAAGTGGCAAGATACTCTTCGGAGGGAGAATGAAAATAGGGAAAAGGGGACCGAGGGAGGTCAAACAGAAGTGACACGGACCCAGATCCAAATCTTCCATTGAAACTCCAAGAAACATGACATCTTACACTGAAAATGTGAAATACATGCACAAGGAGAAAACACAAGATAGAGAGGCGTAGATAAATAACAAAATGATGCCAAGGGTTGAAAGATGCAACAAAACATGATTTTATTGCTCTATAAGGTGCACAAACTATTACATGCGGTGCTCATAAGAACCAAACACACTCTCTAGGTATAGGATAAGGCTTAAAACTCAAATGGAGTTGGGAAATGAATTTGACAGAGTTTCCCCACACCTAGAATGCCTCTCCCTTCTCAAATGAGAAGTTCTACAATATATAGAAGATGAAAACCGAGAAAGAGAGAGGAAAAGCTTGACTATGCTCTTAAAGTCCAACCACCGACCATTAATGCCCATCCGAATCCACCCATAATCTTTCAAGTCTATCACTCTATGTCCTTTGGTGTGTTGAAGAGGGAAAAAAAAATCAAATTAAATCGATCTAGTAGTTGAAGCAATCGATTCTCAGTATTAATGGCCTTGAGAGATGTTTTCTCATTTTCACCCACCTAACCTTGTCAAAATTAAAGTTTCAGGCTCCCATGGCATAGACGAGGTTGAGACCTTTCCAATGGTGCCAAATTTGTTGAATTTTAGGCACTGGATCGAAATATATGTCCATTTGAATGTTTGAGTCGGTCCGTAGGAACATGGTGAAAACTAGTTAGTAGAATGGGTCCGCGGGCCTGAAACTTACTTTGTGCCTTTTTGCACAAAAAATACAAAATGCAAAAGTTTCCCCACCACCCCGCAATTCTTTTTGTCAAAAACCATCTTCGGGCCCATCGGTCCACATTTTTCATTTGGGAAAAAAGTCATCCCCAAGCCCACCTTCCTACTTGTAATTGAGGCTTGACACGTGACTCCTTGGACACCAATGGAGGTGTGGCTCATTTTTTCACTTTACGATTTCTCGGGAAAAAAATTCAAATTTCCTCTAATGACCGACCTTCCTGCCTTGACTTTTGAACATGGCCATGTGGCGAGCTAGCATTAGTTTGGGGACTGCTTCTAGAGTTACCCTTTGAGGTGCACCAAAAGAAATGTGGTGCCTTCCATGCCTTTCTTTTTTCCTTATTATTTTGGCTAAGTATTTTTTCTTGGCGGGTCCATAAGTTTGACCCTGAGACACGTGGAGACTGGCACAAGTTTGAAAACCCACTCCAAATTTTACTTTTGAAGTAGCGTCGAGATGACACATGGATTTTTCCACTGGCCTACCTATGTTTTGACTATTCAACCCTGAGAATCTATCCCTTTTTTGGACCTTGGACACGTGGTAGACCCGCACTCATTTGGAAACCCGCTCGAGATTTTACCTTTGAAGGAGCGCCGAATCGACACTTGGCACCTTCCGCTGAGTCGAAGACTTTTCAATGATCGGTGTAACCTTTGGGGCTCTAGACACGTGGAGGCTTTATGCTTGTTTGAGTCTCCATTCAAAATTTTACTTTTGAAGATGCGTCGATGAGACACTTGGCAACTTCCACTGACTCTCTATACTTAGCCAATTTGGGCTCACTCGAATTATTTGTGAAGCTCAAGACTTTGAGCCTTTCCCCATTTATTTCTTGAGACTCTCTTGTTTCTTTGACACTTTTTTGGTCCTTCGCAGACCATGTTATTCAATTCTAGAGCCCATCTACAACCTTTTTGTTGGATTTGAAGCATGTTCTCACAAGATGGAGCTGATCTTTAGATTTCTTCCTATGTAATGTCGTGTTTGATCAATTTTTCTCGGGGTGAAATTGAGATAAAATTGGTGACTCATAGGGACATCTTCTTGCTAGATGAAGGTACTAGTAACCTTAAAGAATCCATTGGGCATGGATTCAAGAATGATATCCTGATATTGATCCTTTTTAATTTGAAACATCTTATTCTTGAGCCATCATGCGAGCCCGACCGCTTGCTTAGCGACCACAACTGTTCTAGAAATGGAATTTCTTGAATCCAATTTAGTTGCTCTGCATTTGTGTTTTTTTAAATAGAAACTTTTATAGGAAACTATGGGTATCTCTATTGTGAATACTTGAAGGTCCGCCTCTGTACCTCCGGAGAAATACGAACAATTTACATACATACAAAGATAAAAATCATACATACCTCAAATGAGACATGCAGAGTGTGCACAAAAACTTCTTCTACTAAAAATAAAATCTACTCCTACTCCTATACTAACCAGAGAGAAATAAAATCTTAAACAAATCCTACTATAGGAAGGGAGAAATAACCTCCTTCCTCAAAAGGGGCAGCCATGTCAATGGTTTGTCACTTTGAAGATGGCTGCTTGGATGTGTGAAGAATTGACTATAAGCCGTTCCTCCAACCAAATCATCAAGGTATCAACATCAACCAAAAATACCTCCCCAAGCTGATTTGCATTAGACTCTTGGAGGCGTTGATGGTGACCGTCGTACTTTGATACTCATGCTCATGCGCTAAAGTGGGCATGACTGGTTGTGGCTACTCCTTGGCTCCAATGAAGACAAGTATTTGATTAGGCAAGGTTTTATCCTTTGAATCTACCCATGGTTTTGAATCTTAACTCCAATAATGGAGTCTTATTGGTGACCTTCCCGAGTGGATGGTGAGAGAGGGATGATGACATCTTCCTTCCTCTTCTATTCCTTCTCCCAGTGAAGAAATGGAAGACTCATGTCTTCCAACCTTGGTTCCAAAGAGTTGTCATGAAGTGCATACTGTTGTCCTTGAATGTCCTCCTCCATGGTAATAGGCTCCCGTGCTTGGAATATGGATGATGGAGGAGTAAATGATATGATCTCTATGGGCTCCTCTCTATAAAAGAAATCCTCCAAGTCGAAAGATAATATTCCTCATTGTTATCCTACTATATGTGCTCAACCTCCTTCATGGTGTCCTCCCGATCGGAAACTTTCTCATCATGGTTCCCCTCCTCTTCAAACATGAAGTTTGAAAGCTCAAAGTCTTCTTCAACATTGGAGCTTGAAGGGGAAAAAGTAGGAGGAAGAAGCTGAAGGTTCTTCGTGGCCTGATCCACACTTGGAGCCTCTGAAACTGTATGGTCTTCCTCCATCATGGGTTCATCAATCAAATCAGGCCCTTAAAATGAAAGCAAAAAATATCCAATGATGATTTCTTCATTGAGTGGCTTCAACTCTTATTTGATCTCTCCTAACTTCTCCTCTTCAATGGGACTCGGAGCTGATTATTCCTCATCTTTAACTGGTTGTGTAGCTTGGATCGATCAACATTCTCTTTAGAAAGAATGTCGTTAGGGACACTACATTTAGAAAAAACACACCGCCGATCTTCTTGTTGTTGTTTTTGTTCCTTCTTTGCTACAAACTTAGCCTCAACCACCACCGATCTTCAACCTTGACCTCCTATGTTGGCTTATCCATCAAGGGGATATTTTTAAACCCAAACTTGGAAGACAAACGCTTGCATCTTCTATCATTTCTTACTTGTTGGGTTCCTCTTCTTGTTTTCTCCTTGAATGGATTCTTGAGTCTCTTCTCGACATGGATTTGGGAAATCAAGAGGAGTGATAGGTTGGGGTTCAACAAGATTTACAATTGTTTATGGTGGGGAGAGAGGTGGAAATTCTTGTTTATTTGGAGGGAATGACTGCTTGGAAGGGAAAATGGCAGAAGAACTAAGATGGGATGGAAGATCAGGAGATGGAGGAGAGAAATCAACACTTTAGGTAGCAACTAAGGGGCTTGACTCTTGATCATGCTGAAATGATAAAGTTTGAGAAAGAAAAAAATGAGGGAAGGGAGCTGGTGAGATTACCCATTGACAAGGTCAGGTTGCCTTATGTCTAACTCATAATCCTCAATATCCTCAATCCAATGTGCAAGTTGAGGCATCATTTCAACCATGAAATCAAGCTTCTCTTGAGGGTTGTAATGTCTTGGAAAAATGCCTCCCCATGGACAAGGTGCCCTGAAACCAATCCTAAATGCTTTCATCTATGTTGTACCCCTAGACTACACCATATTAGCCTCCATTCCTTGGATATTCTCTAGAAAACCAGAATTCTCTATATAGCTATCACCATTGTATGTGTCCTCTTGTTCTTGATAAGCTCCATGGCCAAATTGACTTTGACCCTGCTCATATGGGTAAGCATAATGGTCTTGGATTTGATCATAATATTGATCTGGAGGAGTTGGGAAATGCATTGGAGGTGGATTGCATTGTTGTTGCTGTAAGTGTGAGTTCCAAGAAGGAAATGAAGTCATGATTGCACAACTTCATGGAATGGGAAAAAATGAAAGAGATGGAAGAATAAAATGGATGAAAATGAGTGGAAATGGATGGAAAAGGTTTGTAACTTAGAGGAGAGGTTATTGACCAGATGGAGTCACCAGATGTGCTTTGAATGTGCCTCTAAAGGATGAATCTCACTAAGAACACATCAACTTGATGAAATAAAGTGAAGACCTCTTATCCCACCGGGTGTGCCAAAACTGTTAGTGTGGTCACATGGTGGCTTATGATTTGTTGTTGTAATGAGAAAACTTGGAAAGATGAGAGAATATAACCTTAGTGTCCCACTCAAGGCGTGCCAAAACTATTAGTGCGAGAATCACAACACACCTAAATGGCCTGATTGTGAGTGGAGGCATTCGGTGTGATTCCACAACATGGGACCATCTCTCCAGTTGTGGGACTTTTAAAACTTGATATGGACCTCTCTGGAGAAAGTCGGTTCTTGCTTCCTAATCTACCTACCATAAGCTAATCCAAAGTGTAGGAAATATCTAATATATCTTAACCTAACTGTTCTAAGGGGGTAGAGAGAGGGGGAAGAGCCTACACTAAGTGGTGATACACCAGAAAAGTAAATGGCGAGATACTCTGCTGAGGGAGAATGAAATAGGGAAAAGGGGACTGAGGGAGGTCAAATAGAAGTGACACAGACCTAGATCCAAATCCACCATCAAAAATCCAAGGAACATGACATCTTACAACTCTGACAAACGTGAAAAAAATGCACAGGAAGAAAACACAAGATAAAGAGGTACAAAGAAACAACAAAACAATTCCAAGGGTTGAAATATGCCACAAAAAATGATTTTATTGCTCTATAAGGTGCACAGACTATTACATGCGGTGCTCGGAGGCATAAATACACTCTCCGGAGTATAGGAGAAGGCTTACAACTCAAATGGAGTCGGACACACGACTTTGACAGACTTTCCGCACACCCATAATGTCTCTCCCTTCTAAAATGAGAAGTGTTACTATAAATAGACGATGAAAACTAGAAAGAGAGAGGAAAAGCTCGACTCTTCTCTTAAAGTCCAACCACCGACCATCAATTCCCACCACTCTATGTCTGTTCGGCATGTTGAAGAAGGAAGAATGGTGGATTGAATCAAATCAGATATGGTAGTTGAAGGAATCAAATTTTTCATTAATGTCCTGAGAGACATTTTCCCATTTTCACCCATATAACCTTGTCAAAATTAAAGTTTCAAGCTCCCATGGTGAAGACAAGGTCGAGACCTTTCTAATGGTACTAAATTTGTTGAATTTCGGGACTAGCTCAAAAGTTATGTCCATTTGAATGTTTGAGTTAGGTCCGTACGAAGATGGTGAAAACCAATTAGCGAAACGGGTCTATAGGCCTGAAACTCACTTTGTGCCTTTTGGCAAAAAAACTACAAAATGCAAAAATTTCCCCATAGCCTCGTAATTCATTTTTCCAAAAAACCATCTTTGGGCCCGCCGGTCCACATTTTCCATTTGGGAAAAAATTCCTCCCTAGTCCCACCTTCTTGCTTGTAATTGAGGCTTGGCACATGGCTCCTTAGGCACCAATGGAGGTGCGGCTCGGTTTTCACTTTACACCATCTCGGGCAAAAAATTTCAAATTTCCTCTAACGACCCGCCTTCCCACCTTGACTTTTCAACATGGCCACATGGTGAGTTGGTGCTAGTTTGGGGACCGCTTCTAGATTTACCCTTTGAGGTGTGCCAAAAGACATGTCGCACCTTCCACGACTTTCTCTCGTTCCTTATGATTTTGGCTAAGTCTTTTTCTTGGCAGGGGCCATAAGTGTGACTCGAGACACGTGGAGACCTGACACAAGTTTGAAAACCACTCCGAATTTGACTTTTGAAGTAGCATCAGGCTGACATGTGGCTCTTTCCGCTTGCTTGGCTCTATTTTGACTATTCAACCCCCCAATTATGTCCCTTTTTTGGACGTTGGACACGTGCAATACCTGCGCTCATTTGGAAACCTTCTTAATATTTTACCTTTGAAGGAGCGCCAAATCGACACTTGACACCTTCCACCGAGTCGAAGAATTTTCAAACAGCTGGTACAACCTTTGGGATCTGGAAACATGGAGGCTTTGTGCTTGTTTGATTCTCTACTCCAAATTTAAATTTTGAAGATGCGTGAATGAGACACTTGGTAGCTTCCACTGACTCTCTATACTTAGCCAATTTGGGCTCACTCTGAATCATTTGTGAAGCTCAAAGACTTTGTGCCTTTCCCCGTTTCTTTCTTGAGACTCTCTTGTTTCTTTGACACTATTTAGTCCTTCGCAGACCCTGCTTCTCCATTTTTAGAGCCCATCTGTAATCTATTTTTTGGATTCAAAGCATGGGCTCACAAGATGGAGCTGACCTTTAGATTTCTTCCTATGCAGGGTCATGTTTGATCAATTTTGTCTTTGGCGAGCGAGTGAGATAACAACTCCCACTTCACTTGGGAGACACAAGGAGGTGGTTCCCATATTCCATTGCTCCTTGTTGGCTTGTTGTAGTCAATCCTTTGTGTTTTTTGGTAAGTTTTTGTTTGGTGAATGAATTGTTGGTATGGTTGTTGTTGTGTTTTTCTTTGTGGATTGTATTTTGTTCTCGGAGCCTCTCTTGTAAGAAGTTGTCAACTCACCCAGTTGCAAAATATCCCTCATTGTTCTTTGGTTGGGAATTAGGGGCCAATAAACGAATGGATTCTCCCCTTATTGGATTATAGGTTGGGCAGAGAGCATCACCTATACCACTTTTTCCTTATATTGTGATCCAAGTTCTTAAATTATTGAAGAGTGCAAGTTTGAAGCCATATTTGGGAGAAGACATGCAAATGGAGACTTGTATTTTGGCCTTGTTGAAAGTCTTTATGTTGTGATTTGTTCATTTTATTATTTCCACTTTGAGTGGAAGATTGTAAACTTGTATGCTTGAAATAAGTTGTATTATTACTTGGAAATCCCTATAATTTGTAATCTCTTCTAACAGTGTTTGAATTAGAATATTTCTTTTTAAAATGTGTTAGTTTTGTAAAAAGGAAACTACCAAATTTTAGATGGTTAGGTGAAATAAGAAAACTTGATATTGTTTGAAATGGAAACGCTTCCCGTTTAATTCAAGTTGTTTCATTATTTCCAAAAGGTGATATGTCTTATTTTAGGAGAAATGAGAATCTTGTTAAAATGCATTTCTAGGAGAAATGGTTGTTATTTAAATCTTGAAAGAAGAAAAAGGATTACTTGCTCTTATTTTTTAAATGAAAAATATATTGAAGTATTTAAACTATATATGTATTTCTAGACTTGTTGAAGGAAAGTAAGTAGTGTGTTAGCTATTTTGTTTAGATGAGTAAACAAATCTTCCTATTGAAAATTTACTGGATGGCATAATAAACCATATTATTCTATCAACTTTAGTCTTAGATAAAAAAATAGATTCTAATAATAATAACCTAAATGAACAAATTTATTTCTTATAATTATCCCTAGTTGTGACTACGATTAAGATTAATTCTATAAAAAAAATTCCTTACAAACCCGTGTATATATTAAACTTATCCTTGTGTTATTTGTATATCAAAATTTTAAAAATGAATGTAAATTAGTTTGAATATTTTAATATCATTAATCGACTAATATTATTGTAATTTAATAATAGTAGTGTAATTAAAATATTAATAATAATAAATCTATTAATATATATATATATATATATATATATATATATATATATATATAATTATATAAAAAATATTTATCAACATATATATTAATAAAACCAAACTTATTAATTATAAGAAAATATATATTAAAAAATATTTTTGAATGGGGCCACATTGGGTTAACACCACACTACCAATGTTTTGTTTGTTTTTAAATAAAAGGGGGTGTGGTGGTGACCCTCCCCCAAACACTATAATCATTGTTAATATAACCCACCATTGTATTAAAACACAATCGGTTGAACCACCGCTAAATGCACCCATATAAATTTAATCAGTAGATCTTAAACACACACACACACACACACACACACACACACACACACACACACACACACACACACACACACACGTGTGTGTGTGGGGATTTGTATATATCATTTTTAATTAAATAAAATTTCAGGTTTTATATTTCAATAAATTGTGTGTGTATATATATATACATATGTATATATACTCATAAATGAGTGTATTCATTACTTAGTAACCAAATTATTAGAAGGGGAAAATGCCCATTCATCCAAATAGGGTACATACAAGAAAAATTGATCTACAACAATGAATAGATTTTCAACAATTAGAAATTCCAATCAAATTTTAGTAGGGTAAAATGGAAATAGTATTAAAAAAAGAAAATAAAATGGAAGCATCAACTCTAAGCTCCATCTTCTTCCATGATTTCCTTCTCTTTCTCCCTCCATAAACTTGCAAAACAAAAATGATGAAATAAGTCAAATTAGAGAAGAAAATATTTCCAAAGAGATGATTAGGGTTAGTTTGAATCCCTAAGATCCAAAGGCTCAGATTCCATCCATCCAATGGCCCAAATTAATCCCTACAAAAGTTAGGTGAGTGTTAGGTGATTTTTTTTGAAATTGAAATGCATAGGTCAATTTTTGAATGGGGCCACTTAAGTGGTGTAGAAGTTATCTTTATTTTGTTATCCATAAAGTTTAATTAGTAACTCTTAAAATAAAAGGGCCATGACCTTTTGTTAATTAAAGAAAATTCACTCCTTAGTAATTAGACAACATTTATAATTAGGGATTAAATTTAATAGTATTTTTTAAATGGAAAGGAAAATTAGACTTGGCCCTAGTATAGTAAACTATTAAATGATATTTGAAACACGTTATTAAGCTAATTAAAAATTTATAAGAATGAAATTTTAAACCTAAATGGGGGATTAAATGATATAAATTATTTGTTTTTTTATATTATTCGCAAATAATTTTTTGAAAGGGACTATACCCTTCAAGATCAAAAGATGGCCTAGGAGCTAGAATAGGAATGTGAACCGAGAGAGAAAAGGATCATAATCCAAATGTTACAATGAAGCTCAAGTAGCCCAAAAATAGCTACCCAAACGAGACAAAACAACAAAAATACTGCAAAAAAAGCAAGAGATATAAATTATTTGTTAATTGATAACAATATATTATTAATCGAGTAATGAACTAAACATTATGAATTGGTTTTTAAAAATATTATTCAATATTTTTTCTAGTTTTACTTTTGAGTTGTCTTGGGTTTTGTGTGGGAATTTTGTGGGCATTAGAGTATATCTATTGGTGAAGTATTAATTTAAAAATTAAATCCATTCTATTGTTTAACTAACGAATTGGATGATTTAAAGAAGAAGCATAGTGTATATGATCAAGAGTTCTATATAATTTTACAATAATTTGGGAAGTGGAGGCACTACTTATTGCCCGATAGAGTTTGGATTGTTTATTAATTATCATAAATTATATTTACTAAATAATGAGGGGAATTTAAATAAAATAAATATGAAGTGGGTAGAGTACGTTGAAGAAAAAATATTTGTGTTGAAGCAAAAGAGTGGACAACCTAATAGGTCTGCTAATGGATTGAGTAGGAAGAATATTTTATTGATATAAATGAGAGTGGAAGTTATTTTTAAAAAATTCATCATAGAGTTGTACGTACATGAATAAGACTAAAGGGAAACATGCAAATCATGGAAAATTCATAAAATTATTGATATGAAACCCTTGTTAGATGTTTTTGTTTTTTTTTTGAAATACTATTTTGAAAAGGCAAACAATTATGTATTCTCATAAGATCAATGGTATCAAATTTGGATACTATGGATTGGATAATACCTTAGCACATAAAATGGATATTTAATATTATCTAAGGTGAATATGGATGTGTGAATATTTGTACATAAATGTATAATATTGCAAACCGGTTAAAGACATATCTTATAATCTAAGTTTTTCTAACACAAAAAAGTTGTTCCAGGTAAATAATGAATATTGAAATACATTAGATGATTAATAAAATGATTTTACAATTTAATATGTACATGCTCCATAATATGTGAATAACAAGGATGACAGGTATGTGTAAGGTCGGTAGATAAAGGTAAATACTAAATTATGCCAACATTCATCCTTATTTCATTGTGTTTACAAAGGAAAACTCGAAACACAATCGTCTTTTGATATTGATATTGATAGTTCTTCTTATGATTAATTATTTTTTTGAATTACAAAGTTTCCTTTAGCTTCTTGTGGCGAGGACTATGTATGAATTTACGTGAATCGCTATAACCCGATGTGCTCTTATTTTATGAGTTGTAGATAAATAGGTGGGCTCGATATGCTCGTGTATTGTGACACAAATGCTCTTCTCGGGTGTTCTATCTTGTATTCATCATCTCCATTGTATCCTTCCTCGAGATTTGCATGAATCTTCTCTATCTAGTACCATATGTCGAACAAGAATCAGTTATGTAGTCTTGTATGTACTATGTCCTCAAATTTTCAAGTTTTGCGAACTTTTAAAAACTCAAATTTGAAACCGGTACTCTCTTGGGCTTGAATTTGGTTAAAACAAACTCAATGAATTTATGAATAAAAAAATTTGTGCTTATAACTATAATCCTCCATGTTATAACTTATAAGTAGTAGGGGTGACTTTTTATGCTCACCTTCCTTTTGATTCTACCTTTGTGTGTTATTCTTTATTAGTAAAAAACAAATTTTAAAAAATAATTTAATTCACGTATATCATGAAATTTTAAAATTTTGTCTTGAAATTTTGAATAAGAATTTAATTATGTGATACTCCTCTTTGTATTGCGACCTTGGTGTAGATTCTCAAGTGATCTAGGATACATGTAACAGTTAGGAAATTGTGTAGTGGATGACTTTTAGAAAAAATTATGAATGAATCATATTATCAACATAAATCATAGGTTACAATGGTCTCAAAAAAATGAATCTAGTTGGGATATTTGGCCAAGGAAGAAATAGAAAATATCTTGATGGAAAATAGATAAACATCTAATTCCTAAATAATAGACAAGCCTTTGAAAACATATCCTTTCTCTTATTGTAGATTGACATTAAATAATAATATGTGGATTCTATTAAAAAAATCATCCATAGGGGTTTCAAAATAGGTTGGATTGATTGTAGAATGAGATTGATTTTCACCAATATGAACCATCTTTATATTTTTATGCACACTCTAGGAGGAAAAGACGGAATTTTTATAAAATCGTTCTAATTTTAATTTATTCAAGAAATATATTAGGTTGGAGTGTTCAATCTATTTAATTTTTAAGGCATAAAAAAATGTAACATGTGAAATGAAAATATATGCAGCCAAAGTTATACATCCAAAGAGATAAGGCTAGATAGATTGGAAAAATTAAAAAAAGTAGAATAAGAAGTGATATCAATCCTTGTAATAACGAAATAAAATATTGGTTTCGTAAAGTAAAGCTTTAGGGTGAGTAAAATATGAGTATTTTGGGTGCTTGAAGAGTGTAGATTCATGATAATGTAGGTGTAAAATTGGTTTTAACATACAATTATAGTAATTTGCATCTAAATTACATAAGTGGTAGTTTGTACTTTAACGCTAATAAATTATAGCAAATTACATTGATTTAATGGTATAATCTAGATCATATACATAGGAGACAAGTGAGATAGATTAAATAGTAAAATAAATCAATTATTTTAATAGAGAAAACTTAGGATTTAAATTTATATGTGATTTTTCATAATTATTCTAGTGACCTTGAAAAGATAATTTAAAATAGCCTATGTGTATGGAAATGAGGGTCAAAAACAATCCAAAAGGTGTTTGAGAGGGATATTACACATAATGTCAATATTTTGTATCTCGAGACATTATAGTATGAACATATTATAACTAGGTCATGTAATAACGTGAGCACGTTATGGATTTGTAATTCCAAGCCATTAAGAACTTACATTATAACTTACATTTTTACAATGCAAGAAAATATTAATCTTAGCTGAGACCAAACATTTAAAAATTATTATTTTTCATATAGAATAAAACACACTTACATTATAATACAACCATGTTTCGCTAATTGAAATAATGTAAAATCTCAAAGAAAGACAAATCATTCACACATTATGCTTTTTCATAGAGATTATAATGCATTCAAGTTGTTTTATTTTCCTTCACTTGGAAATTATACATCCTAAGGCCTGGATATCTAAGGATAAGAAATGGGCATTTTATTCCCTCTTTGAATTCTTGTTTTGTAAAAAAAAACAAATAACATAAAAATATCAATTTTTCTCTCCATCCACTCGCATCTTTAGACAATATTTGGAAAAAAATTCTACAATGTGTATCTCCATATTAGGTTTGTGATAATGTATTTATTATTAAAAATTTAATAGTTTAAGGTTTTAATCATTGATTACATTTAGTAGTATCTTTATTTTTTCCAAAAATATCTCTTGTTTTTCTATGTAATTTTTGATCTCGCTTAACAAATTTGAAATAAAAATACATTGTAAAACTCTACACATATTCAAATAGAAATTGATTTTTGAGTATTTTAGCAAAATTAGTGGGGAGAAAATGCATTTGTTTCATTTTCGGGATGTCTCCACTTTGAAAATTAGTAATAAATTATATATACATTTTAAAAATAAGAAAAAATTAGTGGGATCTAAGACGTGAAGTTAACTAACTTTTTTGCTTAAGGGATTTGTAATTTAATTAAAAAACTCAAAAATAGGGGCACACACGTGACACTATGATATATTTTTGAGACAATTAAGAACTAATTTTTAAACACCACATTTAGCCCACTTAATCTCTATCATTTTAAAAATATCATTTTAGAAACTATATTATGAACATAAGGATTCTTGTTCTTATCAAATTATCAAATTGAGCATAGACATGTCGATTACTCATTCAAGTTGAAATTTTTCTTATTCTGGAACAAAGGTGGCCACTTTTGACCCCATTTTAGCTCTACATTTTAATGTCCTTCCTGAATATATATCCAAAACTATCTTTCAATATATTGTGAAAAAATTAGATTATGAAATTGTGTCGAACTAATTATGCCAACACTTGATAATTTCTTCATCACCTAAAAAGATATATTCCTTCCATTAATGGATATGAGAGTGAATAGCTAAAACTAAATTTAAAAAAATAAATTATGGGCCTTAATGTGTCAAATTATATTTTAAAATGTGTGTATCACATTATAATTGATGTAAAATTAGTCCCCTTTGAGTGGAAAACTTGATTGTTTTTACCCTATTTGCAAAACCCATAAAATGGAGGATGTGATGGGACCTATGCTTATCCATCTACATTTTTATTAGGCCATTGGATTGTGAAATAAGAAATGTAAAAAAGAGAGGTAAATTTTTGACGAAATAGGGTTAAGAAGTGAAAGTTCCAAACTGAGAAAGGGCATCCTTTCTATAAAAATATGACCATTTACATGTGGTGTGAAAAATATCTCCTTGAGGAGAAAATGGAAATGACACCAAAAATAGTAGTTTAAGAAAACTAGTAGAAATGTGGAAAAATATCTTCCATAAAACAAGGAATGAAAATTACAATATAAATGAGTTCAAAAAGACAATAAAGTGGTGATATAGAAGAAAACATGTCGATAATATCCTAATTTTCACTAATAATAAAAAATACATAAATACACTAGTATAGAAAGTAAGCACTCTTGTGCCAATATTATGTGTATACACCTTGTAAATTGATGCAATAATGAAATTAAAACATTAGAAGAAACAAATGGACATAGTTAAAATAAATAAAAAAATTATTCAATCATAAATTTTAAAAAGAACTATTTGAGCCAATATATGTAACATACAATTTCACACAAGCGGGGTGGAAGCCACAAGTGTAACTATGTGAGATGTCAATAAAAATTATCGACCTTAAATTTCATGTCTATTTGATTGTTATAGAGAAATATTATTTTCTTACATATTGTAATAGTAAATTCTATATATTAGGTATACGGTGGAGTTTGGAGTCTATTTTCTAATTTTCAAAAATATTTCAATGTTGAAAATAAATTTCAGCTAGCATCAATAATCAATAGGAAATTTATGATGAATATTATAAAACACTAATTATTGTGAGACCCTATAATAAAAAAACTACGTGATGAATTAGGATTAAAAACCTTGATATTTTTTAGATAGATATATTTAGGATATACGACTTAGTGATTCCCATAGAAAATCCAAATAAAAATTGTACCAAAACAATTATGCCACCTTTTGACATGTCATATCAACCATGGATCGAATGGTGGTGGCTATGGCATTTAAAAATCAGACGAAATAAAATTTACGATATCCTTAAATGGAATATTTTTTATGAATATAACTACCATGAAAATCAATGATCACCACGTGATGGGGATGAACCCAAAACCTACACTTTTAAAAAAAAATTCAATATGGAGGTAAACAATGTGAAGCTTGAAGAATACTTTCTACCTCATTTTTAATATCTTGTCGATCTATCTAAGGTCATAAAATTGTATTATGAGATGGAATTGGCATAGGGTATGTCCATACATACATGCGTAATCGACTCAAAAATAGTTGAGAGGTCATAGACATTGCATTGATATATAGGTTGAGACTAGAACTAGCGATTGCACATATATGGGGAAATGAAGAGTTTGAAGGATGCGTGGAAAATAAGTTAAACATGAGGAAGGGTAACATTATAGGAGGAATATAGATGATGAATTAGAGGTTTTGGAAGGAGAAGTGCATGGGCGGGGAAATGTTGGGGGAATGTGAAACTCTTTTTTTTAAAGCCTAACACATATGAACCACATGCAAACAAATTTTAATCATTTGTAGAAGGTTGGGATTTCGGTACCAAAGTCAATGAGGTAATGTAATATGAAGATATCTTAGATTAAATTAAGGAAAAATCAATTAATATTTTCAATCTTAGTGGAGGAAAACACATATCATTATTCAAGTGACATTCATGGGTGTATTCCATATATAGTTTGGTCAATTGGTCACTGCTTAGAGTCTATTTTTCCAATGCCAATAGATAAATAAACTTGAATAAGTTTGAAATTTAAAATTTACATATGTTAGATACAAAAAATTATTTTTAGGGTCAACACTATGTCATTGATTTCATAGACATTTATGATCATGGTTTCTCTTGAGTGATTACAATCCACAATTATGGTTTACTTGATCAACAATCTTGATGATGTACATGTCAAGGACCACAAACACAAAATCTCAAACTTCCATTTATGTGAAGTTTGTCAGGAAAACCCATCAAGGCTCCCATTTAGAAATTCATATTAGTGTAATTAATGTTTGAGGCATTGGAGAAGAGAATTTACTTTTATGTGCATGCCTAGGTATTCATTTGATGTTTTAGATCATCCATAATTAGAATTAGAGAACATTTAAATTTTAAGAGTTAATAATTCAAATGATTTATTTGAAGATTATATTTTGGTTAATCACTTTGTATATTATAATCTATTAATGAGCCAACCAATGCATAAAAACTATTGAGTGCATGGATGTTGGTCAAATAAATTTGTAAAATATTCCTTAATGTTTTTTTATGCATGGGAACTCTAGTATCCTATATGATAATTCAATTTGGAGACTCGAATAATGCAATTTTAACCACTTTGCATACAAAGAGAAAAATTGAGCAATTCGAGGGAATATGCAAAGTTTGTTTATCTCGTTAGTTGTGTGATGATTTACAATCTATGAGTAAGTTTGAGTTGTAATAATAAATATGGGATCCATGATGCAATAAATTATTGATTTAAAAGGATCCTCAATGCGAAGATTGGTATTCATTGATCCCAAGGACAAATACAATTTCAATACAATAGAATTCGAAGAATCAATTCAAGCTTGGTGAAAGTACAATGTTTAATGGAATAATAATGTTAGGTGAAGAATAGGGGAGCGCATATTCATAATGGGTTTATGGGTTTCAATATTAAAATTATGGTTTTTTATCATGTCAATATGTACTCATTTGAGATTTTTTAATTTGGTGGTGGTGGTGAGGGTTATAAATTAGGAAGGGTATATTTTATGACAACATGTTAATCACCGAATTGAAATGAAAATGTAAATGTTAAATAATTCATCTCACATTTGAGTGGGATTGTTATAATAAATGTGGAATTGAGAGGCTCGTTGTCATCCTCATCTATCATAATCAACAAAATGCAATGCCCTACACAAGTTTTCTATTCAGAATTAATAATCTGTAAGTTCAAACATACGTAAACCATATGCTTTTATTATCTAAAAGAGGAGGGATCATGATTTGATTTCATTGTAGTGTTGTAGATAACGGATGTGGTAGATACCTATTTTACACTATAGGACACAACTATGAGGTTTTTTCCCATACCTCTCTCACCTCCATTTTCACTATCATCGATATCATGAAACTAGATGTGGTCATGGTAAATATAAATTCCAAGAAGTTACAATTAGAGTTCAACACAATTATGGGCAAGCTGCAATTTGACATTACGACATGGATTGCATATTTTAGTTTCCCTATTGGATTCTACCTAACTATAGGTGTGGTTTGAAATTTGTGTGGAGGTGGATTAAATTTTGTCTTTAGGAATTATGTCTTTTCTACGAGATAATAAATTGTAGTAGAGATAAATGATACCAAATTGTCAACTTCACCATGGTTCATGCATAGAATTTCCTACATTGATACCATCTTCACAATCGGTGGCCTTGTAAAGTCATAGTACTCTAAGTAAACATGTACAATAAAAAGTCTAGGAAATGAAAGGAATCCTAATTTTCCATGCAATATAATGAAAAAGGAAAATTATAAATACATGTATAACAATATGATGTAAGGTCAGTAATATGTCATTCTCATCCCCCTCTTCAATTTTATTTTCTACAACATTAGGGATTCACTATTTTATTTCATAAAGGTATTTGAATGGAAAATGTTTTTTTAGATAAGATAAAGACATTAATGGAATGTTTGAAATAAAATGGTTAAAATTACATACCTACATGTGCCACACCTATTCCATGGCTCGATTGTTCCCACCTAAATAATATATACTATATGTGCTCCAGATTGATCATATTTATCTTTCTCAAATTATTGACTTGAGACTAATTTACACATAAAGAGGCTTAGTTATAGCTCAAAGTATCCTTCACTATAAGTTTTACTTAGGCAAACTTACATATGTTTGAACTTTGAAATATCAATATACTATATATTAAAAAAAAGTATTTTAGGGTTCCTTATGTCCCTGATTTCATGGACATTTGTGATTAACATTTATCTTAAGTGATCAAGGTAGAATCTAGGCTTTTTCTCAACAACAATCCACATGATGTCATATATAAACAACCACCGACACAAAACCTCGACCATACATTTCCATGATACATGTTAGGCATAGCCATTGAGACTCCCATTTGCAAATTCCCATCAATGTTTTAATGTTTGAGGCATTGTTGGGAGAGAAAAAAATATGCATGCATGGGACTTTGTTTTATGTTATATCTCATCTACTATTATAAATAGGGAAAGTTATAATTTGAAGAGTATAATTCAGTAGATCTCTTTGAATATTATAATTTTTCTTGAACTAACTTATTTGAATGCATTAAATTTGTTAAATTTATAAATTTTAATTGAGTAAATTTTGAAGGGATTCTAAACCATACGTTGACACATGGGTGAACATATAACTTTCATGATTTATCCATTTCAAATTCGACCATGTAATGTCAAACTAATCCATACAAAGATAAAATATGGGTGAGTTCAAGGGTGATGCAAAGCTAGCTGATCGACCGGTTTGAAGATTATATTTTTTCATGAGCTAACTTATTTAAATACATCAAATTTGTTAAATATATAGATGATAATTGAGGAAATTTTGAAGGGATTCCAAACCATATGTTGATGCGTGGGGACACATATTACATGCATGATTTATCCATTTCAAATTCGACTAATACAATGTGAAAATAATACATGAAAAGAGAAAAAATGGGCGAGTTAAGGAAAGATACAAAGCTATGTGATCCCATCGGTAGTGCATAAATATTTTATAAAAGATTAAGTATGAATCATAATACTCAATATGGAATCTATGATGCAATACATTATCGAGCTCATAGAATCGTCAATGCAAATACAAATTCTTACGGATCCAAAAACCAAATCCAAATCCAATAAAAATCAAATTCAAAGGATTGAGTAAAGCTTGGTGAAAGTAAAATATTCAATGTGAGCATAATGCTAAGTGAATTTAAAGGAGAGATGAGGCATATTCAATTTATGGATTTGAATATTATGATTACTGTTATTTATCATGGTGATTTGTACTCATTGGTTATTTTTTAGTGTGTTCATAGTGGTATCAATTGTGAATTAGGGGGGGGTGAGATGTTATGTCAGCATATCTATCACCAAATTGAAATGAAAATGAAAAAATTAGAGCATTCATATCATGCTTGAATAGGACTAGTATAAAAAGTGCAACATTGAGAGTCTTATCACCATCAACAACCCGAAATTCGGTGCACAAGTTTCTAATTTAGATTTTTAGTACAAAAATCACACATGTCTAAACTGTACACTCTCATTTTCTTAGAGAAAAAAAAGGATGTAGCCATGTTGGTGCAGTTATGCAAATAACAAGGGGTAAGATATCCATGTTCCTAGAAAAGAGCACAACTACGAGGCAATTGTCCCTTCCTCTCGCACCCCCATTTTCACCATCATAAATATCATAAAATTGGATGTGGTCAATGTGGATATAAATTCTAAGATGTCACGGGTGGAGTTAAACACAACTATGAGTAATTTTTACTCTTCCATTACAGACAAGATATAGGCCTCATTTTTCTTACTATATTATTCCTACCTATAGGCATAAGTGGTCATTTGAGTAGAGGTGGATTAGGTTTTATCTTTAGGAAATATGGCTTGTTTGTGTACTATAAATTGGGTGAAGAGATTAGGATGTTGAACTTTGATGTCTCCATAAGTCATGCATAAAATTTCCTTCATTTAAATCATCTTTGGAATCATTTTCCTTATAAATTCACAATGCTCCAAGTAAACATATATGATGAAAATTCTGGGAAATGAAAGAATGTTGTTGTAGGATATTATTTTCCTCGTATTTATTTACTTGGAAAAAATCCTTGACCTTGGTGAATCATTTTTTTAGGGGTATTGATTGTCATAGAAGTTACTTATGACATGTATTACATATCCTAGTGTGCCATAGTGTGTCATAGGAGTTACATTCCCATTTTGGAGTGTAACTCCCCTTCCTATTTTGGGAATATTCTCATGGAGGAGTTACACAAAACTCCTATATGTACACACCACTTGAGCTATTCAGAGGTTCCTGATTTTACACCATTATTTTTAGTGTGAGTTAATTTCATATTGCATTACTTGTTAGATTTTTTTGATTTGTGTAACTTCCTGTGAGAAAGAATTATTTATCAAATAATTTGATGTAATCTATGATATGGTAGAATAGCCTTCTTGGTAAAAGGTTTATTCGTAAATTCATTATTGTTGTATTATTCAGAGTCTTTAATCTAATAAGTTTATATGCAATTTTTTTATTAATGGAAAATAGTTTTGAAGGGACTATACCCTATTACAAAAGAGGCTCAATAGCTAGATAAACATGAAAAAGTAGTAAAAAAGGATCAGAATCTAGATATTACAATAAGTCCAACAATAGTCAAAAGAGAAGCTACTAAGAAAAGAAAGACATGGATTAAATTGTAACTAAACAACATAAAAAAGCATACTATCAACAAAAAAACAACTTGAATGCATCTAGCCTCGCCTAGAAGGTGTTATTTATTCAAATCCCTATCAATTCTTGATTTGATCATCTGTAGAGAGGTAAAAAGCGCCAGAGTGGTGACATGTGTGGGGTCATTTACATTCAGCTGTGAGATGACCTAGTTTCTTTCCTTTTCTATACCCCAAATGTCCTCAAGGACTCCACTCAGCATAGTGATGCTTCTAACCTGTTGATCAAGAAAATCACATATGGCTTTGAAGATGGCCATATTGTGATCGTGTCTATCCTTAGATTTCCCAAGTCTATTATCTAGGGAGTTCAATTTCTTGTATATTTCATCAGTCTGATCTATCCCAATACCAGCATCCTCATTCATCTTTCTTTTCCCCTTTTGCTTATTTAACTAATGCAGATATTTTTTAATACTTTCCACCTCATTTTCTAGCATTTCCATTATGAGGAGAATATTTTCCCTCTCTTGTTGAGTATCATTATCCTGTCCTGCATTACGATGTGTAGAAGATTGTGAGCTATTTCCATATCCTTTTTACTCCTAAGGACACAACTAGAGGGAGATGGGGCCACTTTAGAGAATGAAGGGTTCTTAGTCTTGACATTTCTGAGACTAGGAGTGGTGGTTGGGTTAACAGTGGGAATATTGTGCATGGGAATGGGCGGGGCACTAGGGGTATTAGGAATGGTAGGAAAATTGATGAGGAAATGATTGTGAAGGAGAAATATGAGCCCCTGGTGGAGGGGAATTGCCTTAGTATGCTTTTGAAAGTCAAGAAGAGAATGTTCCATTGAATTTAGGAGATAGTGCAGGAAGAAAACAACAAAAATTATCCTAAAATGATTAAGAAAAATCAAGTGTTTTGTAGGGATAGTTATGTACCTACCTTCAAGGGAGATAAATCAAACCATCATTCTGTTAATTTCATAAAAGGTTTATGGTATGGAGCTTATCTTAATGCCAGCCATAACAAAGATCAACGCCTCCCTTGTTTCAGAAAATTTCTTCACTTTAACATTTTTGTCTACCCTTTTGATGAAAAACCTAATTTCATCCAAAGCTAGACCCATAACCTCATAAATTAGCTCCTCATTCACCAATACTCTTTTTCCTCCATACTTAACCTTCCTTTTTTTCCAATCCATAGAAAAACACACCAAAATGTTCTGGTTGGGACCTTGTATTTTCTTGATAAAATTGGTGACACCCCCATTTGAAGATAATTCCACAGCTCAATTATCCTTCCAAGTGGGATCACAGTTGGGCTCTACCTGACATAGAGCTCCCCCCATTTTCCTTCCTCTACAATTTCTATGATTATCCTACTTAAAACCACCTGTAAATAAGTTGCTTTTGTCTTTCCTAGACCGATTTTTAATCATCCAACTGCAAGTCCGAGGAGCATGTGAATTTTGATGACTATAAATATAATTACTCCTCTCACATGTGCTAACTTTCTTTTCCATTAAATCCCACAAAATATAATTAGTGATTTTACATAAGATATAGATGCTCATATTTATCCTTGGTAATAGAATTATGTACTTTAATAGGGGTGTTTTTCTCATTATTTTGTACTTCATATGTGAAAATTTGGTTGATTTCATTATTGAGGGTTTATGAAATTTTTGGGGTGCTTCAAAAAAATCTCGAAACTACAATATTTTTAACAGCTATCGACCTCCTAAAGAGATTGGAAAATGATTAACAATTTAAGAGGATTTTTCATGATCCGGGTGTTCCCTCAGTTTTCTTGCTTTAGGTAAGTGTATTTAGGGTTTTTCATATTTTTCATGTAGTTAAAACACCCACCCTGATGAATTTTAGAAATTTTCAAGGTGTTTGACATGTGTTAAATTCCAACATAGTGGATCAATATTTTTTCGGAGCTTGGTAGATCAAAAATCAAAACTAATTAACATAAATTAACTAATGTCTAAGTTAGCTAAGAACTAGTTAACCTAATCTAGGAGGAAAATAAACGTTGTAAGATAAATAATCTAAAGAAATATAAAATAACTAAGTAATTAAACTAATAGAAATGAAATCCTAATGTGGAAGAGTAAAGTGAGGAAGGAACTTAGTTGATTACAGACAAACTATCGTAGGTGTGACAAGAAATTCTGAAGTAGGAACAAATGAACAAGGGTCCTAAAAAGAGTGGATCTAGAAGATATGAATAAAATAGAGTTCCCAATAAGGTATTGGGATGCCCAAAGGTTCCATAGTTTTCAAAACTAGGCATTATGGTCTCTAAAAATGCTCTACAACTTGTCTTTTTAGGTTTGGAAGATGACATGTAACCCTAGCCTTTTGTCATACTTTGGAGCCACTGAACTACACTAAATGTACCAAATGAAGCAAGATGATGTTATGGACCTTCCAAGAATACATTAAAAGATTGAATGGATGGAGATAATACAGATAGTATATCCTCAACACGCATTATATCATAGCTTCATTACATATCATATAATCACATATTACACTCTCTATCCATCCTCTACACACACATGTCTTCTCTCTCTCTCTCTCTTGTCATGTAAAACCATCAATAAGAAGGAACGAGAAGGAATATATTCTAACCACTCATCATTAAAATAAAAGGCCTGAAGGAATATTCCATGATCACCTAAGCACTACCCAAGAACATGCCAAATGTCATCATGTATTTCCCTAATCAAGTATCCTTAGCATGTAAGTGCTAGCTAGTCCATAAAAAATTGGCTCCGTATCCCTTCATGATAACTGTAATGATTCCTTGGAATATTATTTTCTTGAGCTACAAGTCTCCATCGTTTATCCATAATTATATCTGGTGACTTTATTCATAGTTCAAAATCGATTAAGTCTTGAATCCATCCCGACCGGTGAAATCCTTCACACATCCCCAAGATCTAATTCCGTGTGTGCCTTCACACACTACTTATACATACCATAACCCTTCACACCTCAATTACTTGGTCAATTCAGGGGTCCAAAATACCCCCACACTAATTTGATCACTTCGCCTAGAAATCCTTCACGCTTCCCGAACAAGATATTAACAACCAGAAATTTGGTAGGGAAAAAATTCTATCTGGTTCAATCAATAAGTTACCACCGGAGGAGTTCAAGGAAATCTGTGTCTATTTAATCCTCCATCTTCTCCCATGCCCTTAATTATGATAAAACTTTTCTTGGTGCTTCTCCCACAATGTTGGGCACTTGGTCCAGGGTGACTTCCTCCACCATCCCCTTGAGTGAATTCATAACTACTAATGACTCCATGCAGATACCTTCAAACTCGTCTATCCACTCAATGATGGAATACTGGAGCTCGTTAAACCTAAAATCCATCTTCTCACACTTTTTGTATCTTATCTTTCTGAGCTATGGTATCAAAAATCAACTACACTTGCTCAACCTTGTTAGTGGGGATATTCTATTACAAATCCTTGAGGGTTTCATCCTCATCAGTTACCCATGTATCAATGATGGGATCACACTTCCTGTAACTTTTGAAACCCCTATCTACCAATAGGTTCGCTTCCTTGAGTTGAGTAAGTAAATCCTCTAACTCAATGATCCAGAGGATTCAATGAATATTTTGTTCTCTTATTTTTCCTTGTAGATTTCTACAACTATAGGCCCCATGTCATCCTTAATGTTTGCAAGTAACATCCCTACAAGGTCTATGAGATAATACATCTCATTCCCATAATCTGTCATGACATGGCTCACCACCATTGGACATTTTCCTAGAATTTCTTTGACGAGGGTGCAAGCTCGATCATAGGACTCCCTAGTTTGTACATGTTTTCCCTTCAGTCCTTGATGCGCAATCATTCTATATCCTTTTAATTTTCCTTCTTCACCATGAATCAAGTTTTAAACAATGTCCCTTGTATCCAAACGCATCGAATCACCTTCTAAGACATCATCTATAGTGCATTGCATGCTTTCTAGTCTATGAGGTAGTTAGGATCCACCATGTTTTATATCTCTCCTCCCTTCTTCTTCTTTAGATGAATGGTCTTGATTGCATGATCATTTACCTAAAATTTAGGCTCTTCGTGGAAATACAAGTTCTAGCTTAGCATTTTTATATTTTTTGGATTTCTCCCTTCTTGATCCATGAGATTCTAACCATGTAGTTTCTCAGAGGTAAGGGTGGCTTGAAACCTTACACGAAAAACCTTTGTGGGTTCATCCACAAAGTCTATATGAGGGACATGGGTTTTCACTCATTCCTTTTTTCCTTTCACTTCGACCACCGCTTCTTAGATCCCGTGGTGAATTCTTTATCATCCTTTATAGGAAAGGAGTCTCCTTATGTTTTTCTTAAGGGTTAGTCATCTTTGTTAGGGAGTCCGTGTGCACTGTACTCTCTCTCGGTCCTTTTATAGAATTATCATTTTCCTTCTCATGCACCACACCTACAGCCTTGGCCCTAGCTTAAGATCTCTTCTCCTATTCTTCGATCTTTTCTTCTAACTCCTCCCTAAAGGTAGTGTGGTCCTCCTCATATTCTTCCTTCCACCTATCACAAAACTCGATACATTATATGTCCTATGTTTCTTTTCTTCGGTTCTTATCCCTACTTCTTCTCTCCCTCATGCTTTGTAAGTGAAGCCTCAATGCCACCTTGTTGTTATATGCTTACTCCTTGTTACCATTGTGACACATGTAATAATTTATCTTCAGAGAGGTGTCCAACTTCCCTTCACTTTTTCTTCTTATTATTCGTCTCCCTCCACCTAAATTACTTTTATCGGCGGGATTGACACCTCCCATGGCTTTGGAAAGGGGATTTTGTAATATCTAATCCAATCCCCTTTGTTTTTGGGGAAAAGATGAATAAATACCCTATAGACATAAATTTGATGGTGAAATTGACTTATGCATGTAATTCCATAGAATCCATCTCCACAACCTCAACATAGATGGGTTGGGTGCCATACTTATATGTTGCGTGAAGGGTATGGACATCAAAATCCACTTTATCTACATCAAAAGTCATCATTTTTTTGTCCTTTATTCATTTGATGGTGCACTTAAGTTATTTAGCGGTGAGCGCGAATGGAATCTTGCACCATGGCCCCATCTATCCTTTGGCCATCATAAACTTCACCAAGAATAAGTTTTGTGTGACCCCAAATTTGACATGATCCCCAATAACTTGTGGGAAATCATGGGGAGTATACCAATCATTCTCAAAGCCCTCACATAATTGTTAATAACATACATTTATTCATGTCTTATAGGCACTCAAAATGGATCCATCACAAGTGAATTACATAAAATGCTTTGGAGGAGATGAGTGCTCACGTGGGTGAACACATATGGGAAGCCAATATCTAGAATACGATTAATAGATTTATAGAGCCCCATGTGATTTTTACTCCTAGCTCATTCTACACTCGTGCCTCCTCAATAATGTTGCTTACAATAAATTGTGCAAAATTATAATGTGCCCACGTGGACACTCAATAGGCCACATACAAGAACCTCTTGTTGATGTTCGTCAACCTCTTTGATATTCCCAACTTGCAACTAATGATTCAGGAAGTGACTCTCAATGTTGGGTTTGGAAGATTCACAACCACCTAAGCCCTTCCCCCTTTCTCATAGTTTATTTTTTTGCTAAGTCCTAAATTTTTGTAGTGGCATATATGTCAAGTGTCATGTCTTTTCCAAAGTGTTTTGCAGGCCTATTACTTGTCCTAATCAAGTAGCATGTAATCCTAATCCTTCTTTGTACCAATTAGGAGAATCCCTCGTGTACCCACGACATTAACCACCTAAACAATGGGGCATGTTTTGCAAAAAAAAAGGAATCTCCCATAGCTAAAAATTCCAATTTTCTATAACTCTTGTTTTACTGAGTCATCAACCTTTGGGTTTTTGAGCTCATCTACTCTTGAAGTGTTTGAAACCAAATCTTTCTACATCATCTTCTCATTGTCACTTGTTCTTTTGTTATATTCACTAATTTTTCACCTTTACAACTTCAAACTCCACTACTTTACCTTATTAACCCCTAGGGGTACTACATTTATGAATAAATATCTACGGGTTCTATCTTTCCCACCATTGGTCTCTTTGTATGAGACTTCTTGGGTGCCATATCTGTTCTTTTTCATTTTTTTGTGCCCTATTTTCTTTCAAATTTTCCTTTTTTTTACCCGAACTTGATGACTTCAACGATTATCTCTCACACAACCCCTTCCTACTCTATTATCTTCTTCCCATCTTGCTCTACAACAAGATATCATCACATCTCACACAACTTTACTCGGTTCATTATAGGTACCTCGTTCTTCTTCACAAATCCCTCATCGAACTTGAACTTAGGAGCACAAAAATTTACAAAAGCAAAGTAGTCTAAATGAATACCTTTACCCTCTATTTATACTTTTTCAACACCTTAAGGTTCCTATGACCGCGTGTCTTAATGTCTCATTTTAATAAAGAAATTTATTCTACTTAAATAAAATATTGTGACTTCCCTTTGTGCATAACAATTATAAACCTCTCATGCTCCAACACTACTTCACCGTCATGCACCTCATTTGTGCATGTCACCATGCCGAAGTACATAACCATTGCGTTATCCACCAAATAGTTCCCTAGGGTGTTACCTACCTCATGTTATATTGTGGGATCATTGTTTCTCTTTTGGTGGTATTTAAACAACTTTACTCAACAAATATTTATAATTGGCACAAATCCTAACACCTTCCCAAGCACACATTAGCACACCTCTCGCATAACTCATTTTTCTTCCTTCGAGATGCACTAATGACTTTATAAATTTAGACGTTAATCCATCCACCCCGCATTAAAAGTATGCCCATTCCTCTGCACATGGGATCACTTAAAATGTAATTAGATACTTTGCACACCAACATGCAATACATCACCAACCAAAGAAGACAAAGAAAAAAATTTGAAAAAGGGAAATGCATTAAGGGAAATCTCATCTTACTAGAAATACTACCTATTTATAAATGCATAAAAGCTTTATTTATAATATGGGTTCATCCTACTCCCATTTAATTAACCAAGAAACCTTATCCCATTTAGTGCTTGTAAATAGGATGCACTGAATAAAGGATGTAAGATATAATATATGACCCAACCAATGGTATTTGATATTCCCAAGATAGAACAGAAACTTGGAATCATAAAGTAAAACCATCTACCCAACTTAAAATTATTTATCCTTGATGTGACAATCATGCCATACCTTTTCGGTGCCTTCTCGATCCTCTAACTCCACCGAGAAAGTGATCACCTTACCTACAACATCATCAACTTATCTATTCACTCTTGTAATTATTTTTCATCACCCAATCCTTTTGTGCACACAATACAAAGGGAGGGTAGTATAAACTCTACCGGAAAAAATATTCCTCACCAAACACTATTTGAAATGGTGTGTCTTTGTTCAATCTATTGTAAGTTGTTCTATATACCCATAACACGACTTAGAGTTTGTCATCCCAACCCTTCCTCCCAACATCAAAAATCTTGGTTAGTGTATGACTCAATATCTTGTTAAATGCCTCAAGAGTCCCATTATCCCGAGGGTGAAATTTTCCGACAAAATATTAATCGTATCATTGAAAAATTGAGCACCTCTATAACTAGTAAAACTCAAATGGCACTGTATCTACCGATTATATTTTCCCATAAAAATATTGGTGTTGTGAATGTTGTGCAATCCCTCGTAGGCACTTTGCCTCCACCCACCATGTTAAGTAATCAATACAAATAATGATATAGCACAAGCTAGCCCTTTGTGTGGCTTGTGAAATAGGGACTATGAAATCAATTTCCCACTTCTCAAACAGTTCAATGCTAACTATCGGCCTCAAGGGAATTTGATCTCTTCTTCCTGGCTTGCCAAAGTGCTGAAAATGATCACAAGCCTTAAAAACCCAATACAATCCTAGTAATGGGTTTCCCATCAAATTCCTGCCAATAAAATCTTTCTCGTGGTGGAATTTTCACTATATTTTGCTCTTACAACCCCGCCATGTGCTTCCTCCATGATTTTAGTGCACTCATGTTGTAGTACACACCATGCAAGACCTCATGGCGGCCTAACTTGTATAGGTCTATACTTATTAACATATAGGGTGTGTCGTATATAGCTAACTATTTCCTCTCTAAAGATTTCATTCCTTCCTTCGTGCAATACTTGTTCTCAAGAACAAAACGATATCTTCCAAATAAGAGGGTGCATGCTACAATATCAACATTTATGCATCTTGCATTGTATCCTTAATGCTCTGCACATCCTCTCTTGAGTTTATCATTGATAAATGATCAAGTCAAAAATTATTCTTTCTTGGCATCACCGTAATCATATATACTCAAACTCTTGAAACAATAAAACCCATTGGAATATGTGCCCTTGTAAAATGGGCTTATTCACTAAGTATTTTTATGCCATGTGGTTCATGGAGAATATAGGGGTATTACCAAGGAATATTATTTAAATTTGTGTAGTCTGTAGATCATTGACAATGCCTTGCGCTTGGTAGTAGTATATTTTTCTCTATTGGGGTTAACTTCCTACTATCAAAACATAGAGGGTGATCAACAATTCCCTTACTTGGTTGTGCCAATACTACTCCAATTTTCATCCCTAAAGCATCAACATGTACATGGAATGGCTTATCCCAAGAGGGAAAGTGTAATATGGACACAATGATAAGCCTATTCTTTAATGTGTCAAATGTCATCTAATATGCCTCTCCCCAATGAAATTTGATTTTTTGCTTCATAAATTCATCCAATGCCATGGAGATATTGGCATACCCCTTAATAAATTTTTGGTAATACCCCGTATGTCCAAGAAATCCTCATACCACAATCTGGTTGGTGGGCTCCCCCAATCCCACAATAACGACAACTTTGGCAGGATCCACCAAAAAGCCTTCTTTACATATGATATATCCCAATAGAGTGCCAAATGGATTAGCGAAAACACATTTATTAATGTTGAGAGATATACTCAACTACCAACATTTCTCAAACATCAACCGAAGATTACCACAATGGTCTCTTACTTGTCCTTAAACACTCCAATCATCTAGGTAGACTTGAATAAAATCATGGATGAAGTCTTGAAACACCAAACCACAATGCACAAAAACAAAATAGGCACGTTCTTCAAATCAAAGGCATAACCGTATAGGTAAAAATTACCTATCCAAAGTGGTGAAATTTGTATTTTATTTTTCCTCCTTTATGATTCTAATGTGATTATACCCTGAAAATCCATCTCGTAAAAGAATAGATCTCAGATTACGGCTACTCCTTCCAAGATCTCCTTAGTGAAGGGGGCTAGAAAAGGATCAATGACACACACCATATGCAAATCCTTGTAATCAACAAAAATTATTATCCTCCCATCCTTTTTAATGATGATGAACATTGAAATTATCCATTATAATTCCTTAACAACCTCAATGAGGCTTGATGTGATCATCTTGTCAATTTCCTCCTTAAACTTAACGCGGAGATTTAGATTCATCAGGTAAGGTCTCTTCCAAATTAGGCATGCACCTTCCTTTAGCTTGATCTTCATTTCTCCCAAGGAGTGGTAAACTCCCTTAATCTCATGGTACCCGTGTGGAAACAAATATTTAAATTAACACAACAAATCAATAATCTTTGAAACCTCCCTTTTTGCCCAATAATCCCCAATAGTATCTTCCTTAGGTTCTACCTCCGAGCCAATGTTAACCTTTTTAGTTATTCAAGAGTTCATTGTAGGTGCATGCTTACTCAGTAACATTATCCATAACCTCACATGCACCGATAGTATGGTTAAAATCTAAGCTCTCCACTTCTAGACCATCTATCACATAGACTAACTTCCCTTTCTCTTTTCTATGCAGTGCACAAAAACTTTACCTCCTTTGATTCTTCCTCATTGAAACATGATTCCAAGTCAAGTTCTCCCAAAAACTCCAATATTCAATCCTCTTCCATGGTACTATCTCCCATAGTTAGGGACTTAAAACTTACAAAGGCCTCATTCACCAATGGTTTAATACTTCATACGCTAAAGTTTTAATAATATCACCCGTCAACTCCTACCGCCATATCCGATGGCCCACTCTCTCGAATGAATGTACCACGTGCACACATAACCTTGTAAGGTGGAGTAAAGAAGATGCACCCATAGTGATGGAGGTAAGGATTATGTGCCTTCAAGCTAGGCATTCTCACATGTCTGAATGTGGGATGAGGAAATTTCCTTCCCATGACATTCTTGTATAGAAGTAGGCTCATTGCTTCGGAGAAACCTAACAGAGAACACATTCTCAACTTGTACCACTATAGAAGGTTATCTCGATGGGTTAACCACAACCGATGTACGATTACGTATAAATTATAGATAAAAATACTTCTCTTCTTGATCTCACATCTCCTCCGAAGTTATATTTCTAAATAAATCATCAACACTTTCATCCCCAGTGTAACTCATAAATTGTTTTCCTCCCGCTTTGCCCGAATGATCATGCCTTTGTAACTCTTTTCACAAAACCTGTTCACTACCTTCCGATTAAATAATATTTCCTATGAACCCAATTGTCACATGCCACATTAGTTATATCACATATAGATTGAGTGTATTTCCATTGAATAACTCCTTTTATTAGATGTATAACCTCACGGTCTTTAATAGTGCACACATAGATTCTATCGACTCTTATTCTCACAAAGGTTCTATGTAGGGCACAAAGATTCCATCCATTGGAAGGATTATAACACACTCTTACTTGTTTACAAAACTTATATACCCCTTATTGAAACATAAGTCAACATTATTCTTATAGTACTAGGGGTGCCCAAGTAATGCTAGAAAGTTTTTCACCTTAGCAAGTGCCAAGACTTCCAAGTCTTTTGTGAATTTCACCACTTAGATAGTTATAGCAGTATCCTTTCAAACACCAATTTGGGCATCACCTTTGTCGTGTTATCCATATATAACACATTTGAGGATGGCTATAATGGAATCTTCCCATTTGATTCCATGCATCCAAGGTGAGAAAATTAACTTCTACACCCATGCCAATCAGAATATTACTGAGGATCCATCCAACAACAACTACATTGAAGGTGATCTCCTTATCATAGTTAAGACTATGAGGAGGCCGATTAGCATGCAAAACCTACCTCTCATGATAGCCTCCATCACTTGGTACTTTTCCTCTCACCACTCTCCTACCGTGAGGGATGATATTATCTTGGCGCAACATCATACATACTTCCCTGACTTAATCTATATCCACTTTAGGGACTTCAACACTTTTATTCTACTCCAACATCTACCATTTCTCCTTCAAGCATTGAATCTCCCCTTGAAGACTCCTAATCACCTCCATGGTCTCTTGATAGACTTCCTTTTAATGATTTGGGTCTGGATACTTCCCATCTATCACTTCTTCTTTTATAATAAGTGGTATCTCCTTTGGTATCTCACCGGCACGTGCAACCTCATCTCAATTCATCACTAGCATAGGTTCTAATTTGTATTCACATGCCACCCACAAAACCATTTTGGAATATCACACTTCATTCTTATCATCCCCATGCCCCTGTTTTTTTTCTGGTTTTTCCTCATGTGCTCATATAACTCTGAGAACTATTCATACTTGTGCTTCATTCCAAATGATGAGCATTATAGAAAATTGGGACACTCACGCTTTTGTAATGTTCTATAGATCCACAGCTTATAACAGGATTCCATAAGGGAATTCACTTCTTCCTCCTCTCGTGATTTCCACATCCTCTAAATCATTCATGAAATCCTCTTCCTTGACCTCCTCCATCCTCTCACTCTTCATAATGACGACCCTCATCCTTGAAAATGCTAGAAATATTGGCCTGGCACACCCCAGTGTCAATAACATCATGTATCTAGTCAATCAATCTACAATCCTTTGTTTCATGAGTAGTAGAGGTGAAAATTGTGCAATAACATGATCCATTGTTCGGATCACATACCGTAGTAATAGACACCTACTTTCATTATGATCTTTGTGGCAGATCTCACAATCTACCGATATGGCATGCATCGATCTTTGTAGAAAATTTTCCCTCATATGTCACTCTATTTGACAATCCATGCACCATAGCCCACTACAAGGCTCATGTGACAATTTCATAGATAACTTCTCCAACTGCTTTGCCATGGCGTGATCTAAGATTCACAAAATGGAGTGACTCTAGTATCCACACTTCCCATGGCCTCAAAGCACGTAAGGTATCCTCCAAGTCCTAGTGTGGATTTGTGATGGTATTATGTGAAATAACCCTCCGAATAGTGTGATCAGCCCTCCGATGAACCATTGAGCATGTTGTGATGAATGAATAACATAAGACACTTTTAATAAAAGAGTCTTGAAGTCGTGTCATACTCCCGTAAACTCTCTGTCATCCCTTATTGAATTTCCTTCAACGCGCTAATGCTCTTTTTTTCAAACTTAGGAAAATTGAAATTCACCAAGAATGCATCACGTAGTGCGATGTAATCCACCACCTTCTAGTGTGGATCTTACATCTTGTACCACCAGATTATGCGCGTGCCTTTGTAACATAGTTACAAAGTGACTTTTCTTCTATTGTGGGGAAGTGGTACCCTTTGTGCACCATAGAAAACCACATTTATGTACATTCTACAACATATTATACACCCTTGTAATTATGAAAGTGTATATAGATCTTGTAATACACTGCCAAGGTAGTTATGGTCCTTGTCTAGTTTCAGGCATTGATTTCCTCTGTATTACCCGTACCACTAGATATACTAGACCCACTAGCTCCTATCCCTCTAGATCCACCGAATCCTCCTCCCGTAGCAAGAAAGGGGCCTGAAGTACTTTTGGTTTACGTCCGCACTATCATGGTTAACTATGTGCCAAACGTTTGTGATACCAAACCACTCCCAGATGTGTTTCCCGCGCCACTTACAGACACGATACCCAAACCATGTGAACCTATACCTTTCCTAAATGTTGTGCCAAAAAATTACCTCTAAACACCGGAAAATACTTTGTGTTCATATATGGAAATGAAAAATTATACCTCCTAGGTTTCTCTTGATCACTAATATCATCACCATTAATAGCCAAATAAACAAAGTTTTCCTCATAAACTTGAAGACTAAGTTCCACGGTTTGGTCACTAGGTGGGTAAGGATGCACACCTACGGCTCTCATTTCTTCTTCACACAATTAACTTTAACCTGAAGCCGATGAGGTGACTCTCCCATGCTTGCCAATATGGGGTAACATAGACTTCTTAGATAGCATGCCTTTTGTGCAGACCTCAAATCCTTCTCACAACATCTACCTCCATATTTACATCGATCCTACAACTTTTCACTATCTATTCAATTCCATCTCCCATACTTCATCATACTTGTTTCACTTCTCTTCTATCTCCTTCTTTACGATAGGTTCCTCCATCTTTTACAACATTGGCTTCCACACCCTACGCCTAACAGATTTTAGCCAACCATAGGAAATACCTCTAGGCTCAAGGAAATAACCAGGGATCTTGATAGAAAGTGGAATAGCACACAATAAAAATCTTCTAAGCTCCCTCAAGAAGTCAAACTCAACAATATCTAGGAAAGAAGACATAGAAATAGCGTATTCCAAGGTGTAACTAGTCACCACTCTACTTGACTAGCAATCATAAACATGGTTCCATGTCAGATTGACATCATAATGCCTCTGATACTCACCTTGGGTCCATAAACGAGGTCCATAGTACTAAATTTACCTTAATGCATATGTTGAAAAACATTCATAGAACTCTATTGGAAAACAACAAAAGAAGGTCTAATACAACACATGATATAGGTTTTATTCTACCCTTTAGGTGTATCAAAATCATGTCCACTTTATTAAATTTTGTAGCAAACTCATCCTCTATATTTTTAAGCCATGCTTAGACACTGCCCAAGGTCATGTGCTCTGTCATCATGCACCATTATCATAACAACTTCGAAAATAGGTCCCGTAATGGAACCAAATCGTAGTTTTTATTTACCTCTTACTTCTCTTCCAACCCCAAGCATGCTAACACATCATCCATATTGGACTGGATGCTCACTCGAGGTGCATGTAGGTGCTTCAAGCCCTATTTTATGTGAGATTCACAAGAATTTTCTCCATTAACAAAGAGATGGTTATGTAGATAGAAATTAGTCATTCTTACAACACGGATCAAGAACTAGATCTAGGTTCGACGCGCCACATATGGAAGTTAACATGATCACATTAAAGCAATATCATATATAAATCGTAATTAATATCAAGAACACAAGGGTATGAATTCATAGATAATAAATAGAACACACAAATCAAGATCCATAACACAGATTTTCTAAAAAGTTTCATTGTATTAATATATCACATTATAGTAGCCAAAAATACATTAAAATATTCCATGGATGGAGATAATACAACAACAAAGCCTCAACATGCTCTCTATCATAGCTTCATTACAAAGCTTACAATCATGTATTAGAATCTATATCCATCCTCTGCAAAACAAATTCTCTCTCTCTCTCTCTCTCTCTCTCTCTCTCTCTCTCTCTCTCTCCCTCTCTCTCTCTCTCTTTTCTTTATATCTTGAATGTCATGAAAAACCATCCATAAGAAGGAACTAGAAGAAATCTCTTCTAACCGCTCATCATTACAAGAAAAGGCCTAAAGGAATATTCCATGATCACCTAACCACTACCCAAGAACATGCCAAATGTCATCATGTGTTTCCCTAATCGAGTATCCTTAGCATGCAAGTGCCAGCTAATCCATAACAAACTCAACTCCTTATCCCTTCATGATAACCATAATAATGCCCTAGAATATTCTTTTCTTGAGCTGCAAGTCTCCATAGTTTATCCATAACTATATCTGGTCACTTTTCCATTCATTCCCTTAATGCGACTTTACTCATAGTCCAAAATCGACAAAGTACGAATCCATTCTGCTAGGCATGATCCTTCACGCATCCCCAAGAGTTAATTTTACACGTGCCCTACTTTTGCGCACCATGACCCTTCATACCTCAATTACTTGTTCAATTCAAGGTTCCAACTACAATAGTGGGCTTACCTCAGCTACCACAAGAATGGGAATACTAAACTAAGTGTTGCACTACATTCCGGACAGGATGTAGTTCTTGTGTGCGTGCATGTTGTTCCCTAGATTCTCTTGTTCCAGTCACACTTTTGAAATAGCGAGCAATAGCTAGATGTATAAAATGTAATAGTATGTGTGCATGGAATGGAATAGAATCCCCCATTAAGTGCGATGCATGTGTTCTAGCTTGTGCACTAATGATGGAGCTATGTTGATGCCAATGTAAATTATGAATGTGATTCTAGATGGAGTAATAATAGTGTATGATGTTAGGTCCCTCATTATGATCTCACAAATTTATATTTAAAGGGTTATCTTTCTCTAATTTTGTAATTAACTTGATAAATTCCAACCACGAAAATATAAACATGAAAAATGGATAGAAGAGGACCAAAAAGTGGAGGGAACGTGCTAGAAGGATCGGGGCATCCCGGTAGGATCAGGGTGCCCATGTGTGCCCTAGTACTAAAATCCATGGTTCATTTTAAGACACCTCTAGAAAATTGGAGGTGGAAAATATTTGGTGAATATCCCCGGAACCGGTTTCAGCAAAAGGTGAATTTGACAGTTTTCCAAAACTAAATTTTCATTAGTGTTTTCGAGCAAGAGAGACTACAGATTTTTAGACAATGACACCTCGTTGACGCGCGTCAACAAGATCTTGCTGAAATTGTGTTGAAACGCATCAACAAAGCCCATTTACGTACATCAACAAGGGCTATTGACATGCGTCAATGACCCTTGTTGATGCACATATATGGCTCGTATTGATGCGTGTCAACAAATCCTCTTAATGCGCATCAACAAGGGCCATTGATACATGTCAGGAACCCTTGTTGTCATTGTTCAAGATTTCACATATTATCGTAGGTGTCATTTGTTTGATAATATGTAGAATGCATGTCCACCTCTATAATACCTTCCACACAAATCAGATTCTTATTCTTTCTAGTGGAAGGTATATGGTTGTTGTAGTTTCAATATTTGTTTCGGTAAAGTTTCTAAAATAATTGAACAATGAATTCTCAAATTTCTTAATTACTTTAAGGGTCTTCACATTCTTAGGACCAAGTACCTTCAATTATTCCGAATAGATTCCTGTGTCAAAGAAAAGAACCAAGTACCAACTCAGCTGAGTTAGAGTCAAAATTACTATCACGCGTCAACCATGGTACTCCCTGTCACACGTCAACAAGGTGTCAAATGTCTCTATCGCGAGTCACTAATGTGTCAACTGGCTATGTCACACATCAACTCTGTCCTTGTCATGTGTCAACTGCTTATGCCATTGTCACATGCCAACTCTCTCTATCGCACGTTAGCAAGGTGTCACTGTCTCTATCATTTGTCAACTACTTACCCCCTTGTCACGTGTCTACAATATCTCCTTGTTGTGTGTTTGCAATACCTCTTTGTCACACATCAACTATATCCTTGTCACACATTAACAACTAACCCTAACAGGCTAACAACAATCTCTGGTGCTTAAGAGTATGCGAGTTCAAACTTCATGGTATTGGTAATTTGGTAAGCTACTTGTGGTAGTACCATAGTATACTACCCGATGAATCACCTAGGTTTTTATAGGAGATGTTTTCAAATGAAGGAAAAGCTGACCCAAAAAAATATAGTGTAAATTTTAGGCAAACAAGACACCGACTTGCTTCGAAAAAATCACCTTTTCAAATTTTCCTAAAATGAAATTTTCACCATATTACGAATATTCACCACTAAAATTATCCCTTCTAAATTCGGGCATCCCATTTACAAACTAAAATTACGGGCATGTGTGAAATTGGTTGGGCATGTAGGTGCAATAGGTCACAAATTATTAAATAAAATAAATAAAATAGACAAAGGGATGGGGGCTAGTAGCACTTTCCTTGCTCAAGAACCTTCTAAATAGTAGTATGAGACTGGGATAAATAATCGTATAAAGTGCATGATTGAGTGATTGCATTTTTCTCCCACTTTATGTTGGTGAGTGGAAAGCTCTATAACATAAAGTAGATGGAGATGCGTACATCATGTTTGTCAAGAGTGTAGTAGAAATGAGTTGAATGACAAGACAAAGAGTGGAATGATAAAAATATTGAGGAGAATGGAAACTATAGATGAAATATACACAAATAAAAAGTGATAAGATTTCAATTAGGGAAGAAAATGTGTGTGTAGATGTCGTGATGTGTTCTGCGCATGGTTAGTAAAGCATGTGTGCAGTCATGAAATGTTATTTTTATTAATATTGCTTATTGTTGCCCCTATTTGATTACTTTTTTTTAAAAAAAATAAGGCCCGATTGACCTAAATGAGGTATTAGGGTATTAATGTTAATCTAAATTAGGAGGACTAAAACATTGCACCAAATGAACTAACGCGATATAAAGTAATTACACATTTAAATCTAATGTAAAGAAAACCTAATATGTAAGAGAGGCAAGGAAAGTAACTTAGTTGATTGAAGAAAACTATTGCAAGTTGTCACAAGTCCGATCAAATAATGCTGAAATGTACATGAAAATTAAGAGACCTTACGAAGGGTAGATCTTGTGAACATGAGATCTTTGAGGCTCCCGGGAGTGTCTTGGGGTACCTCGAGCCTCGGTGGTCTCGCAATCTGAGTGCTCTAGACACTCTAAAAGGTAAAAACCTAAGTTTGGTAGTGTCACAACTTGGTATGAAACCCTATCTATCTATCATACTAGATTTGTTGGATGAACTTGGAAATGACTTGTAATGTAAAGAGAAGTATAACAACCTTGTATATATAAAATATGCAAATGAATGGGTCAAAATGACCTCAACCACAAAACTAGTGGTCTTATCACTAAGCACTACACTACATTTCATACCCATATGTAGTTTTGGTTTGTGTGTGCATGTTGTGCCCTAGGTTGCCTCGTTCTAGTCACACTTTGTAAAGTAATGAGGAATAGTAACTATAGGAAATGTAAGTAGAATGTGTGCATAGAATAGAATAAATTTTGTCCCCCTATGCGGTGTGTGTGTGATGCAGATCTCTTGGCCTTGATGCATGACACTAATGGATCTAAGTGATGGAATGGATGTAGCTCTATATGAAGTGATAGTAATGTATGACGCTAGGACCCTCATTATGGTCTTATAGGCTTTATATTTATAGGGCTTTGAAGTCTAATTTTGTAATTAATCTTGACAAGACCGACTAAGGAAAATATAAAGACAAAAAATAGCTAGAAAAGCACAAAAAAAGTAGGAAAAGGATGTGCATAGACCGGGTGCTCGGAAGTGGGACCGAGGCACCCCGAATTTGGGATAGAATGATGAGGCAATTCCAAAATTGGCATGTATGTGTTGGAAAATACATGAGAAGTGTGAAAAAAATATTAAGTAAAGATGGCCAAAAGGTGGGATTGATTAGTATGTTAAACACTTGAGAACCTTCTAAATAGTAGTATAAGACTAGGTGAAATTATGTGTGAAGTGCATAATTTTGTTTCTACATTTTCCCCTACTTTATGTTGGTGAATAGAAATCCCAATAACATAAAGTAGTTAAATATGTCTACTTGGTATCCATGTAGAGTGTAGAAGAAAACATGTCAATGGACTAGACACAAGCATGGAATGACAAAAGAAAAATATCGAGGAGTGTGGATTCTAAACATGAAAAATGTGCATAAAAAGTGATGAGAGTGAACCTAGGGCGGAGTAGGTGTGTGGATGCTACTATGTGTAGTGTACCTACATGGTTATTAAAGGAGAATGCTTTTAATGGTGTGTTATCATTATCGATGTCAATTTCGTCATTTTTGTTTTTGTTGTTACCCTAATTTGACTATTTGTTTCTCATATGGTGGACTGCTGCAAGAGAAAACAATCAAGTAGTCAAATATATATGTATGTAAAAAAGCGTGTAAAATAATTAAATGTAAAGTGCACAAATGTAAAATACGCTAGGAAAGGTTTAAATGAAACATGTGCACCATATCCATGTCGAGAAGAAGGGTGTAGAAGGATATCCTATATTGTCGAGATTTTTCAGGAGAAATCTCATGCCACCCTTGTTGAAGAAGTGTAGGGCGGAAATGGTTTGTGTCCTCCAAATCTAACCGATTCTACTGAAATTTATTAAAGAGATATGTGTACTGCATTTTTTTGGGTTATCCAATTCCGCTAGATGGAGAACTGTAGAGAGGCACACCCACTTTAACCCTCAAGCCTATAACTACTCTATAGAATTGCCGAAGGACACCATGTCCTATTAAGGCCAATGTGTATGGAGTTCTTAGACTGGTCTAAACTTGCTGGATGTGTGTGAACTAGTGTAAATACACTATGTTAGTAGATAACCCATAATGATGCCCCTATTTCGGGGTGCATGGGACAACCCTAGAAGGAGAATGTATCCCCAAAAGAGGACTAACCATACTCTCACATGTAACCAACTCAATTTTGTAGGGGAAGGGAAAGCACTTTATAGATACCAAGGCACACAAAAATGGGATGGATAGCCAAAAAAAAGTGTTAGTACGCAAGGACATACATGTAATCATCACAAAAAGTGTAGAAAATTTCTAAGCATGGTAGCATAAACAAACAAGAAACAACAAGAAGACCACACAAAGTAGGTTACAAAGAAGGGACATCACTCACAATGTCACAAGAAACTTGAGGCCATCATGGCCTTAAATAGTAGAAAAGTGTGCACACAAGCAAAGGGAAAATCTCGCATACAATAACAAACAAAGCATAAAGGTAGAAATAAAAAAAAGTAGTCATGGCAATATGTAGTCTTGCAAAACAAGTGTTGCACATGGAATACCCATTACCATGTTAGAGTGATAACCAATATTTCAAGGACAAATATGAACAAGTAAAGTAAAATGCTAAGTAAAAAAGAAACAAGATCACTGTATGAGACAAATGTGGATGCCCCCACCAAACAATATATTAAGGGTGGAAGGCAAGCATCCATGTCATGTGTAGAGTCATGTATCTATGATCACACTAAAAAAGAGTTGAACATGCATGTTTTTATGATAATGACATATGATAAAATAAGTTAACATGTCTAGTAAAGTTATCATGCAAAACACTAGAAAGAAAAAGTAAATGCCCCAAAGAAAATGTAGTATGTTGTGGATGGATGGAATGGAATAAAACATGGAATGATAATGAAAATTTTCCCCGAGTGTATGCAAAGTGAGTTCATTTTTTCCCCCTCAACAGATCAAGAATGAACCATAAATGAGAGTGCGCCATTGGGAAATGGTTGAGTAATGTGGGTTATGTCTAGCGTGTTGTGATGAGTGAGTATATGTAAGGGTGATGAAATGTGACATGGGGAGAAGATGTGCATGGACCCTATAGTAAAATCATATACCACAACTCTTTAAACTCAAGAGTGGTGATTTATCCCTAAGCGTATATCACTAGAGAAAGAGGAGATGGGGATGATACATATGGAAAGATGCACGTGGATCATATAGCCTAAGCATGTGCAACGACTTGTTGAACGGGTGAGTGATGGTTTATCCCTAAGCGTATATCACTACATAATAGAAGAAGAAGGTGAAAATTTAGCGTATAGTGTATGTCACTATGAGATATGGGTGATGAGGTTGTATGAAGCGTATATGAGTATGTGATGGATATCGACGATGGTTATTTAACACTAACCATAGAACACTATGTGATGAATAGGAATGAAGTGGTGATTTAGCCTAAACCATATACCAATAAGGGATGATTAGGATATATTATTATGTAATCAAATGACTTAGGATAGGAAAATAACATATGTGATGATAGGGTGTAAGAGGATAAGGAGAAATGGACGAAAAGAGTGGTGATTTAACCTAATGTGTATACCACTATGTGATTATTGAGGGCATGACAATGTAATGTAATAATTTTGATATTAGAAAAGCATAGGATGATATAATAGGAGATTATCTAATTTCCTAGGATGATCTATAAGTGATGAAAAGAATCTTGATTGAACTTAAGGTGTATACCACTATGTGATGATGGGTGTGTGTCACGATATAGCCTAGAGTGTTGGTCACTAGTCCGATAAATGTGGTATGATGATATCTTACATAGAGGTAATTTCCATTTGATTTGTAAAACCTCGGTGATCGAGTATGGACCAAGGAACTAGAGTACGTCATTGGGTGGTGATTGTAGTTCTTAGAAGTCAATATAGTGTAAATGAGCAAGTGATGACTACGAGATGCAAATGTGTAGTGTAAACAATGAAATTTAGGATGTGTAACGTATATAGAATATGTAATGTGGGAGAGGTAATATATATTTTTCTAGTGAAATGTAATATGTAAGTATGATAAGATGAAACTAGACCCGTATGTAAGGGAATCTAGTGTAGTATGTAGAATGCATATGGTGAATAGATGTGCTATGTGAATAAAATAATGTACGAAATGTAGGTTGTGTAGATGGAATATGTAGTGATTATAGGTAAATCTAGATCTATGTATAATGTAACCTAGCATAAATATATAATGTAAGGAAGAGAAAATCAAAACTAGACACAAGATGAGATGACGACTAGTGTAGTGTGTATGAGATGGATGGTGTATAAATGACTAATAGGTGAGGTATGTGTAGGATAATGTAGGATGTAGGCTATGTATAGAAATGATGATAGAGTGTACATGTGTATAACCTAGCATGCAGTGTGTGAGGATCATTGTAATGGTAATCCCTCAATATTCCATTTTGAAATGAAGCACGAGATTGCGTCATTGAGCAAAGGCATTACTATAATGCGTGATATTGTATTCCTATATAAAGAGAACAAATGTACGAGTGAGTAGGTAGGTGTAGGGTTTAATTCACCCAAGTGTACTATTATGATAGTATTCTATGCAACTATACAAGAGGTGGCATGCCATTGTCTATGTCATGATAGGAAAGAGAGCCAACACAATGGTAGGCTAAAACAACATTAAAACCATCCGACGATGACGAAATTTGAATTGTGGACTGCCCATTAGTTGTAGTAGTGTCTTTTTCAATATTTATTGATTGGAGCTTATGTGGGGTTGGTGATCCTCTAGACATGTTGGTAGGCAAAGGAGGTGGACTGTTTATGAGAGGTGGTTGCATACTTTCAATTGGTAGTGTTGTGGATGACTTAAGAGAAGGAGGTGCTGAATTGATTTCTAGAGGAGGTTTCTGAGGTGGTGTTTGATCATTAGGTATTGATGACTCAATGCTAGCAATCCATTGGGATGTAGCATTATTATTATGTTCAAGTCTAAGAAGTAGGTGATGGCTCGGGTGAGGCTCAGGTGATGGCTCAGGTAGTGGACCTAGATTGCATATGAGATGTAGAATGAGGAGAAACACATGATTGAGAAGCATATTTAAGATGTTGGATTTTAAATTTGAATGATGTAATAATAGATTCTATATCTTGAAACTCATTGTGAAACAATGAATGTATAACCCGAATTGATTCTAGTAAGGTTTGATTAGGTGGAGGACGATGTAAGGTAGTATAAACATTTGTAGAGAGAGTAAAGAGGGATAGCCTAACCCATGCTTATGTGTTTTTGTAGGAAGATCCCAAGGGGCTGTGACTTTAGGGTCTTATGTACTAGTATTAGTAAAACCATAACATTATAAAAATTCATACCCTAACCCATACTCAAAAAATCTTGCAACTTGTTGGTAGAAGGATCATGGGATTGCTAATTGAGTTACAATATTCAAAAGGAGATTGGTTGGCCAACACACTATAGATAGTGCCTTGATGTTGAAATTTAAAATCCACATGCAGTGTAGAAGGGACCCCATTCATGGCATGGATCCAAGGTCTTCCAAGGAGGATGTTATAGTTGAGGTCATTGGGCATAACATGACATGGAATGGTAACTATTTTTTGACCAATGGTAATAGGGAAGTTTACAATACCTAACACATGTTTAGGGATGTTATCAAAGCCACATATGGAAATATATGATGGAGTAAGAGACGATTCTGAAATACCTAACTAGTGAAGAAAGGTAATATTACAAATATTGAGGCCAAATCCATTGTCTAGTAAGGCATGCTTAACACCTACTTTGTCAACACAAACCTAGATAGATAAGGGAGGGTCATGGGTGAAGAATTATACTAGCGGGAGGTCATTAGATGTGAAAGTGATATGATCTTAATTAATGGATAAAACAAAAATAAACTCATGGTAAACATATTATAGAGATATGTGTGGAGATTCATAATTGGTAGTTTAGTATTTTTGGAGGAGAAGGAGGCAATCCAAGTATTTTTATAAGTACACATGAATAGATATGCTCATGGTGCATTGAATTTAGCGATAACTATATAAAGGGAGAAGGTAGAAGTGAAGGTGAATAAGTGGTGTATAAAAAGGAAAAAGAGAAGTGGACAAGAATAATGACAATAGGGAGGAAAATTGAAATCCTTTGAAGGTTCTAAAAGAGACGTCGGGTTAACAAAAATAGGGCCTAATTAACCTAAATGAGGTGTTAAGTTATTAATGTTAATCTAACTTAGGAGGAATAAAACATTTTAGCAAATGAACTAAAGTGATATAACGTGATTACATAATTAAATCTAATATAAACAAAAACCTAATATGCAAGAGATGAGAGATAAATATCTTAGCTGATTGAAGAATATGACGCAGGTTATCACAAGTATGATCAAGAATCTATAAGTGTAGCCAAATAATTAGAGATGTTGTGAATGGAATATCTGGTTAATATGAGATGTCTAAAACACTTAGGTGTGTAATGGGGTGCCCCGAGGCACCCCTGGTCTATAATCTAGGCACTCTAAGCACTCTAAAAGCTTAAAACTTGAGTTCAAAAATAAGAAAAAATAAAAGAAACCATATATAGAGTATGTTGTGGATGAATGGAATGGAATTAAATATGGAATGATAGAGCCACGTACTTCCCAGTGGATGGAAATGTATATAGTGAAGTTTATTTTTTTCCTCCTAAGGATTCAAGACCCGTAAACGAGAATACATCATTCGAAATGGTTTAGTAGTGTATATCATGTCTAGCGCTATGATGAATGTGTATGCGTAATGTTGATGATATGTGACATATAGAAGAAATGTGTGTGGAACTTATAGCCTAAGCGTATACCACTATGAGATGAAGTATGGAGTGATGATTTATCCCTAAGCGTATATCACTATGAGATGAGTGAATGAGTGATGATTTAACACTAAGTGTATATCACTACAAGATAAATGATAAGGAGTGGTGATGTAACCTAAGGTGTATACCACTACAAGATGATAGAATAGGTGATGATTTAGCCTAAAGCATATGTCACTAAGCTAGAGATGTCACATGATGAAAGGTGGAATAATATGGGTGTGATAAGTGTAAGGTCCATTTGATTTGTAAACCCTTAGTAGTCAAGTATGGACCAATGAACTAAAGTGCGTCATCGGGTGGTGAGTGCAATGACATAGAAGACAATGTAGTATAGATGACCAGGTGATGGATATGGTGTGTAAATGTGTGGTATGTTGAATACAATGCTAAATGTGTGGGATGTATAATATGCAATTTGTAAAATGTGATGTAATAGGAGTAGATAGACTAGTAATGTAGGATGTATGGATGAAATGTAAATCTAGACTCATATGTAATGTAACCTAGTAGAGTACATAGAATATAGGGTATGTATAAATGTGTAGTATGAAATAGCCTAGTGGCATATATAACACATAAAATGTGTAATATGTGTATGTACTATAATTTAGAATGTAGAGTAAGTGTAGGATGGATAATGTATGATGTGTGATGTGTGTGATAAAATGTAGATGTGCGTGCCTATAACGAAAACATGTAGGGTTCAATGTAGAAGTAATCCTTAAAAATTCAAGTGTGAATAAAAGCAAAAGAGTATGTCATCGGGTAATGATTAAGCATAGTACTTATTAAGATGTATCATGTTGATTGTATTTTTAAGTGGATTACCTAAAATGGTGGCGAGGCTATATACCCAACCACCAAGCTTATCATTGATAACGTATGGACCTAGCCAATTATGATTGAATTTACATTTTGGTGGTTCCTCAACATTAACATTCTTTTTAGTTTCTATCAAGACAATGTCACTTGTTAGTGCTTAATTTGATCTCGCCCCATTTTTCATTGAAATTCTTAAGTTTGTGGGCTCTGTCGTATTTTTTATCTCCCTGTATTCATGCGTGAAAGCTCTATCCTTCATTTGGTTTCCATGATTAGTCCTTTCCTTTGGTCGAAGATCACTTTAAGTCCAGAATTTAGTTTCCATTCCTCTATCCATGTGAAATAATTTGTAACTTGTGTGTAAACTCGGGTTTTTCCCCTTCCTTCTATTTTTCCACAGTCACATTTTGTTTTCCCTGTCAATTTTTGTCCCAAAATTTGTGTAACCATGGTCTAATTGGATGCAGTTTCGAGGGAAATTTTGAAACTCTAAGGCCCACTTCAACTCAAGTCATGGACACATGGAGGGTTGATGCTCATTTGAGGATCCGCCTCAGGGTCCTACTTTAGTAGTTGCACTAAGGAGACATGTGGTGAGCCCACACTTGTTTAGGGTCTCCACTTTTGGGTACCATATAAAAGTTGTGCCAAGGAGACAGATGGAGGATTATTCTTGCTCCTATTTATACTTCAACTTTTCAAGAAACTTTCTAAGGCTTGGGACATGTGGAGGGCCCGTGCTTGTTTGGGGACCTGCCCTTGAATTTTATTGTTGAAAGAGCACCATGGAGACACGTGGAAGTTTCCACTCACTCTACCCTTGCTTGGACTTTTCAACGTCTGAGGAAACTTTGTACGACCCTAGGCACATGACACCTTACGTTGATCTCTAAATTCTTTCAAAGAACTTTGCCGAGGACTAAGACACATGGTGATTTCATGCTTGTTTGGGGTCTCTACTTTTGAGAACCATATCAAAAGTGCACCATTGAGACACGTGGAGGCTTCCGCTAGCTCCTTTTACACTAAGACTTTTCAAAGGCCAAAAGGCAATTTTCTTGGGCCTAGGGCACATGGAAGGGCCGTGCTTGTTGGGAAAATTGCCTTTTTACTCAACCTTTGCAGTTGTGCTAAGGAAACAGGTGGATGGATCTAATCTAAAGTTAAGAAATGGTAAAATCAATGGTTATGGTGCATTGCATCTGATTTTGTCACCTTTTTGGCTCCAAGACTCTTGGAGGTGTGAATACACATTATTTTTCTTTCAAATCAGACTCACAGTGGAAGTATGTGGAATAATCCGTGCGCGGAAACTCATTTATCATAGGCATGAATGCAGGTGTCCATGAGAGGGCACTCATTTCTCAAGATGTTGGCTTGAGGGAGGAAAGGATTTCTTGTAAGATCCAACTATACAGAGCCACCATAAAATGATTAAAATGAAGATTTCTTACACGAAAGAATAAGAATGATTAGAAGGAATGTCAAAAAGTGTGGCATGGTATCCCAGTCATTAGTCAAGGGTCTGAGAAACATGATCAGTTCATGATTTTTCCACCTGGCAGCTGCAGTGTAAATTTGTTAAATGTCACTTTCTAAGACAAATTGGTAACAAGCAAAGGTTCCTCGAATATTCTTCTTTTTTGGGGGGAAAATTTGGGATGAGTGAGTGAGTGAAATGTATAAATGAAATGAGAATACTCTTGCAAAAGGTCGGGGGTTTAATTATTATGAGAAACTTTGAGAAAGCCCATCTTCCTAAGAGACCATTTGAGAAACCTATTAATCTCTTATGTTTTAGATTTGATCATGTCATGTTGGTTGTAAGTGTACAACCATTGATAAGCTCTGAGATTGTTCAAAGAAACTTTCCCCTACTAGCGAATGTAATCAAATTTGAATTAATTTGTGTTAATTTGGGAAAATTTGTGTCTACTTTATTTTAGAATGTCTACAAGTAGTTTTCCTTGTTCTTATTGCAATCTTGTGGTAAAGTCACTCAATCACACAGATCTCATCCTTATGACAGTTTAGTGTCATTTACATTTTCATTTCAGAAGATCCTTCATCCTATAATGAGATAAACAATTTAAAATCACATTATTGTCATGTGTTGATAAATATTGTCTGTAAGCATTTGAGTGTATCTTAGGCGTGAGGAACCATGAGTCTTTGAGGTTTAATTGAGTCTTTAGCTCGAGAATTCATGTTGAATTCTTAGAGATTGTGTGAAACCATGCAAATCTGGGCCTCCATTGATGCACACCTTCTGGTTGAAGCAATATTTTAGCTATTATGAAGCTTTCTGTAATTTAGTTTTCCAATTGTTGTGAAGGTCCTCAAAGATCTGGTAAAATCAATTTTATCTTGCTTAATATTCCACCAAAATTATTCCAAAAACAATGAACCCTACCTGAACTACCCCTATTTTCCTTGTATGTCCACAAATGAATAAATTCTACTACCAAAATATGTAGAAGCAATCAGGATTCCATAATGTCTCTAGTAACCTTAAACCTTGTTTAGAAAATATCACCATTCTTTAGAAGTGACAACTCATGAGAGTTAAATTGTGGTGCATTGATCATATTTTCTCAAGGTTTCCTTTCAAATTTGTACAAAGAAGGATATATTCATTCTCCTTCACCAACAAAGGTTACAAAATGGGTCCTCTCACCCTGGTCAAAAGGCATGACCCAAAGTAGTGAGGATAGATCAAATCCTTAATGAAGGTGTTATCCATTTCTTCGATGCCCGAGTGATAAAGAGTCGAAGAAATCCCCTCCCTGGATACAAAATGACTCATAATATGATATGTATGTATCTCAGTGTCTTACTATATCTCGTAATGTTGCTCGGTTTCCAAGGGAGAATCAATTTGGATACTAACACCAGAATGGAGCTATTTTCGAGGATTATTTGAACTCTAGGACTTATTTGTACGACAACAACCCCGAATCGAATGACACTATTGTCGGGGATTATTTGAGCTCTGGGATTTATTTTGTGGTAAAAACACCAAAATGGCATCATTTCCAGGGATCTTCAAATGCATCCTTATATTTTTCCCTGTAATGTTTCTTACATGTTCTATGTGCAAATACATTGTTATAAAGATCATCCTGTGTGCCATATTTTTAAGAATCAAGTAAAGTTACAAGTTTTGCATGTAATATTTCAAGTTTCTATTGGTTTTTACACTAAGTTTACATCATCAATGTTAAATATGGGTAAAGGAAGGTCGATCTAGTGAAGCTTTACATGAATTTAGTGTTGATAGACATTTGACAGATCAATTTTAGTGCATTTTCACAACTAAGGTGAAAATCCTTAGTGGCGACTCCATGTTGAATTAATTTTTGATAAATGCCAGTGTCTTAACCTCTTTCAATCAAAAAATTTATCAATAATTTTTGCAAATCTTTAAGGAAGAATATCTTTCTTCGCTAGATACCCTACCAAAAAGTTGTTTCCAGAATTAGGAAAGACAAATTTTGAAGGAAGAATAATATGGAAAGTTGTTGGAGATCAGAAATCAAGAAAGGAGTTATCAATTGTGGAAACTGATCAGCCTGTCATTGAAGATTGCCATACTTCCTCAAGTGCTTTTGAATCAGGTAGTCTTTTTGTAAATATGAATTCTCCAACTGGAGAGGGTCCTTCTTTTGTATTTGAAAAATTTACATCTCATTCTATCCCTATGTTCTCTAAAGATGATAGGATCTTCCAAGAAACGAGTTTTTAGAGAACATTCATTCTGAGAATTGCATTCATGTGCCCCACATACCCCTCACTCCTCATCATTTTTTTCTCTTGTAAGATCACCTCCCTAAAACAATATGGCCCATCCCCCACCCAAATCTTCATTTTTGTGAACACTTTTGGTCCTATAGATTTCAAAGGTATGGCTAGATATCCAAATGTTGTGCCCCAAGATGTTAGAAATAGACTACCTAAATTTCAAGGAAATAATGTTATTACTGGTGATCAACACTTAAATATTTTTGTCAATATGATGGAAGACTTTGAGATTGAATTTGAGGATGTGTATATAAATTTTTTTATTCATACTCTAGAGGAGGATGCACGGAATTGGTATAAATATTTTCCAAACAACTCCATTGATTCATGGACAAAAATGAAGAATGATTTTAGATTGTAGTATGGAGATAAAACAGACCCTAGGTTTCTTTTATCAGAATTTGAAAATATTAAAAAGAATCCTAATGAATCTATTCATGAATTCAATACAAGGTTCAATAAGACCCTGAATAGGCTACCTGTGATCCTGAGGCCAAGTGATGTTTCTTGTTTAATAAAATACTTTGATGCTTTTGATAAGAAGGCTGCCTATTATTTGAGGGATAAGAACCCAACAACATTGAGGCAGGCCTTCACCATGGCTTTGTAGATTGAAAACAATATCAAAGTAGTTGGTAAGCCTCCTAAGAGGGAAGGTATCAAGCTAATCAATCCAGAGAATCCTCAGTCAAGTAAGTCTATGGATCTGGAGGAGGTTGTAAAAACATTGGCCGGAGTTGTTAAGGAAATATCCTATAAAATGGCCAGAGCAGAGAAGGGGATTGGATAAGGTTCCCAGGGTCAACATAGGCCACAAGGTCAAGAAATATTTGCCAATCATCCTAGAGGTGATCATAGATTAGATGACAGGGGTAAAGGGCCTATGGGATCAGGGAATAGACAACCCCAACCTCGGGAAACAAATTGGTGCATGATCCTTTAGCTGCTAGAGTTTCTACTATTGAAGAAGCCAATGAAATTGAGTGGTGTGATAGATGTTTCTTGACACATGCCCCATGTGATGAAGACAAATAAGTTGAGGAAGTTTATGATGACATTGATGATGATATGTGCATGATGGGGTGCTCTATAGGATCACGAAAAGAGAAAATTTAACTCGAATTAATCAATGCTAGAACTACTACAAATTTATGGTATTGTATCCATTGGGTATTACCCATTCCTCCCTCTCACACTTTTGAAATATATTTTGAATTGCCTAATAATGATTTTGAATACTTAAGGGCATTAATGATTAAAAAGTATGATGGAGGAATCCCTTCTAAAGAGAATAGGTAGTTGTTAATGAATGATGTAGTTGGGCATGAAAAGGAATATAACACTAGGAGTAAAGTTGTCAAAGGGCAGGGGCCTTAGGGAAAACCAAAAAATCCAGTTCTCACCAATATCTCAAAAGAAACCCCTAAGAAAGATACATATGGTAAAGACCTTATTTTCCCAAATAGAACCTGGTATCCCCCCAATGCTCAAACCGTGAAAAATCCTTTGTCATTGTCGATGAGTTTTGACTCTTCCTCCAAATGTTTCCTTGCCCAAATACATTCCTTATGACATTGCCCAAGTCCTGAGTCAGATCAAGATTTTTTTCCAATTGTTGAGCTTCTTAGGATTCCTGAGCATAAGAAAAGGGCCTTTAAGTATTTGGTATTGAAAGAAGAAAATATTACCCATGGTAGAAATGTAAACAATGTTGAGAGCCCTCCTACCATTTCAGAGTTAGAAAAACCCCAAGTCTTTGGAAGAACTAGGTGAGCCACCTGAATTATATTTGGGGACATCCTTGGTTGAGTCCCATCTGAATGTAGATCCATTTTTCACTACTATGATTATTAAGGACATGTTGTTACACAATTGTATGTTTGATTCTGGAGCATCATGCAATGTTATGCCTCTTGAGGTCATGAATTAATTAGATATCAAAGTGACAAAAGCTTATGGGAAGTGCACTGCCATGGATTCCAAAGAGTTGTAAGTGGTTGGATGTGTCAAGGTTATGATATTGCAACTTGCAGCCTACCTAAGAAAGAACTTAAAACTAGATGTTGTTATTTTTGATTGCCACCGCCAAATGGAGAATTTTGTTATCAATAAAATGGGTTGCAGGTGGGTGGGAGTGTGGAAAACCTATTGAGGGTCAGCCTTGTAAAGTTTTATGGTGAAAAGAAGATGCTACATCTCATTGAGGATCCCAATAATGCTTCCTATGAATTGTTATACACTCGACATTGATGTTGATAACTTTGTTGGATTTTTTTTTGATGGTAAAGAGCACAAAATGATCAATGCAAGCCTCTTAAACAAGTACACTAACAATATTACAAACTATGAAGAATTTTTATTGGGCTTAAGAATTTCTTGGAAATATGGTATTAGAGACATCATTTTTAAAGGAGATTCAGAGCTAATTGTCAAGCCGAGTTAGAAAAATAATGTAAAAAAATCGAGAGAATTAAGTAGTATAAGCATGTAGTCTGGGATTTCATTGAAATGTTTGAATTCTTCAACACAATACATCATGATATGAAGTACAATAATCTAGTAGACAAATTGGTTATATTGGGGTCCAGTATTTGAAAATTGTACTTCATCCCCCTATTCTAAGTTCCAAACAATGTTAAACACTCGAAAAGTATTTGAAGATGACACCCAGTGCAAAGTTTTTTGCAGAACCAAGGATAATTTTCCAATCAACGTATAGATTAGGAGCCGATGGTTTGTGTCACTGATGGAAAGGAGACTTTATTTGATAAATACATCATTTATTTGAAGACTAATACTATTCCCAGAGGTTTGGTAGTACTCAAATCAAACTTTGATAATGTTGATTGCATTGTCAATAGACACATGTCAGCCTCGAGGGATGTTGAAGAACATGACCTAGGCACAAAGGATAAACCACGTAAGATCTAGATAGGTAGCAATCTGAGCAAGGAAGAAAAGCATTCATATGTCCAATTGTTGAAGAAATACCAAGACTTCTTAACATGGTCTTATTCTGAATTGAAAGCATACAAAGAGGATATTTTCCAGCATGAAATTCCCTTGGAAGCTTCTACCAAGTTGTTTAGGTAGAAATAAAGGCCAATCAATCCACTCCTTTCCCTGAAGATGCAAGAAGAATTGAAAAATTTGAGGGATGGAGGAATCATACAGCCCACAAGGTACTCATCATGGGTTGTAAACTTGGTACCTATTAGAAAGAAGAATGGATATATAAGGTTGTGTGTGGACTTTAGAAACTTGAATAGAGCATCAATGAAGGATAACTACCCTCTGCCAAATATGGAAAATATGTTACAATTGGTTACTAGTTCAGAATTTTATCCACCTTGGATGGTTTTTTTGGATATAACCAGGTAGTTGTGAAGGAATCAAAGTGAATCAAGACTGCATTTACCACTCCTTGGGGAACATATGTATATGTCAGAATGCCTTTTTGTCTAATGAATACTAGAGATAATTTCCAAAGAGCAATGGATGTAGATTTCTCTGGCTATATTAATAATTTCATTGTTGTATATCAAGATGATGTGACTATTTTCTCTAGAAAAAGGAGTGACCACCTGTAACACTTAGAAAAAATGTTGTTAAGATTGAGGGAGTATTGTATTTCACTAAATCACAAGAAGTGCCATTTTGGAGTTCGGAAGCAAAATTGCTTGGACACATTGTGTCAAAGGAAGGGGTCATGAATGATCCTAAAAAGGTAGAAGCCATAAAAAAAGCCCCTATTCCAAGAACCAAGAAGGGAATTCAATCGTTTTTTGGACAGATTAAGTTTATTAGGAGATTTATCTCCAACTTTTCGAACTAAATATCCCAATCACTAGCATGCTAAAGAAAGATCAAAGTATCAAATGGGAAGAAGAAGCTATTCAAGATTTTGTTGGGATCAAAGAAGTATTAAAGAATGCCCATGTTTTAGTAGCTATAGATTATTAAAAGTCTTACCAAATTTTTCTTTTACTTGAAAAAGTACTATTGCATTTGTGTTATTGCGAAGGGTGATGAGGGAGTTGAAAGACCAATTTCCTTTTTCAACAAGGCATTACAAGGAGTTGAGATAAAGTATACTATCATGGAGAAGTAGGTATTTTCTTTGGTAAAAGTAACAAAGTTCTTCATGCCATATATTCTGAGTTCCAAAGTCATTGCTTATGTTCCCCACACCATGGTGAAAGATATCCTATCAGAAATGGAGGTTTCAAGAAAAAGATGCCGATGGGCCAAAAAATTGCAAGAGTATGATATGGATATCCAAACAATAAAAATGGGTAGTGGTTTGGACATGATAAAAATTATGGCAGAGAGAAATCTACAAACAATTGAGATAAATTTATTTGAAGAAGAAATGATGAATGACCTTGAAAACTGATAAATTCTGAATTGTACAAGGACAATTATTTATCTCAAACATGTACACTGACCTGAAAATTTTAGCAAGAATAAAAAAAATCACTCAAGTAAGCTTCCCAAAAATATTTCATTACTGATTTTTGGTTATCTTGGAAGAACCCTGAGGGAGTTATCTTAAGATTCATTACTAAAGATGAAGCCCCTAAAATAATTGGTGATCTTCATGGAGGAGTTTGTGGGGGAATTTTTGGAAGAGACACAATTCATAAAATATTAAGGGTTGGTTTTGGTGGCCAACTCTTTTCAAGGATACAAATCTATTGGTAATAAAATGGGAAAGTTTCCAATGCTTTCCTAGGTGACTAAAAGCTTAAAGCTCCTTCCTTTGCATCCTGTATCAATTGAATCCCCATTTAGGAAATTGTTAAAGGACTTCATTGGTGAGATTTTAGATCCTTCAAGTGCTTGTCATAAGTGGATTTTAGTAGCCATTGATTACTTCACCAAGTGGGTGGAGGCAATTCCCACCAAGAAAGCAACTCACCAAATTGTCATGGATTTCATTCTGAATCATATCATTTGCGGGTATGGGATGCCTGCTAAGATAGTTGCTGATAATTCCATAAGCTTCCAGGATAAACATTTGGTGGTTATGTGCCATAAATATGAGATCAATTTGACATATGCTTCTAATTATAATTCCCAAGGAAATGGACAAGAAGATTCCAACAATAAAAATTTGTTGAAGATAATTAGAAGAACTTTGGAGTTAAACAAAAGGAAGTGGGGTGAGTAGTTGAAGTTTTCTATTTGGGCTGATCGAATCACTATTAAACGAGCTACTGGAAAAAAATCCTATTTGAGTTGGTGTATGGAACTCAAGCTCTACTGCCCTGCATATGCAATTGTCTTCATTTCAATTTCTTCAAAAATGGAAGATCAAGAGGTTAGTCCCTATGATTCTCACATAAATCAGATTGTTGAGTTAGATGAAGAAAGAAGGGCATCCCATCAAAGGCATGTAAAATTCAGAGAGAAATTGAAGAATTTGTTTGATAAGAAAGTGACTCCAAGAGATTTCAGTGTGGGAGATCTTGTGTTATTGTGGGATAGAAGGCACGAGGATAAGGGAAAACATGGAAATTTTGATGTACTTTGGATAGGTTGTTATTTAATTGACATTTAAATTGGTGAACATACCTTCTTCTTAAAAGACCTAGATAGGGAATTGCTTGAATTTCCTACTAATGGCAGGCATTTGAAACATTTCCTTGATTGATTTCTCATAATCAAGGTATGCACCATTATACAAAGGTGTATAGTATTTTCATTTCTTTCTGCTTTCATTTTTTTATATTTTGGTTCATCCTAGTCCTTGGAGGCCGTTCTTGTCGGTTTCTCAAAATTTTCCTAGAAGGTTGGCTTGTGACTCCATTGTGAATGGTTTATTTTTGCACTCAGTGGGAGCGCCCATCCCCGAGTTGGAGCCAATTTTGGTGCTCAATTTGATCTCACCCCATTTTTCCTTGAAATTATTCAGTTTGTGGGCTCTATCGTATTTTCTATCTCCTCGTATTGATGCGTGAAAGCTCGTCCTTCATTTGGTTTCCATGATTAGTCCTTTCCTTTGGTCGAGGATCACTTTAAGTCCAGAATTTTTTTCCGTTCCTCTTGTCCATGTGAAATAATTTGTAACTTGGGTGTAAAATCAGGTTTTTCCCCTTCCTTCTATTTTTCCATAGTCATGTTTTGTTTTCCCTGTCAATTTTGTCCCAACATCTATGGAAACATGGTCCTTTCGATTGGATGTGGCTCGACAGGGAATTTTGAAACTCTACGGCCTTCTTCAACTCAAGTCATGGATACATAGAGGGCTGGTGCTCATTTGAGGTTCTACCTCGTGGTCATACCTTAACATTGTGCCAAGGAGACATGTGGTGAGCTCGTGCTTCTTTAGGGTCTCCGCTTTTGGGCACCATATCAAAATTGCACCAAGGAGACACGTGGAGGCTTTCGATGGCTCCTATTTATACTTCAACTTTTCAAGCAACTTTCTAAGGCATGGGACATGTGGAGGTCCCACACTGTTTGGGGACCTACCACTAAATTTTATTATTGAAAGAGTGCCATAGAGACACGTGGAAGTTTCCACTCACTCTACCCTTTCTTGGACTTTTCAATGGCCGAGGAAACTTTCTTGGACCCTAGGCACGTGGCACCTTCCGCTGGTCCTTAAATTATTTCAACAACTCTACTGGACTGAGACACGTGGTTTGAGTCCACACTTGTTTAGGGTCTCCAATTTTGGGCACCATATCAAAAGTGTGCCATTGAGACACGTGGAGGCTTCCACTAGCTCCTTTTATACTAAGACTTTTCAAAGGCCAAAAGGAAATTTTCTTGGGCCTAGGGCACATGGAAGGGTCACGCTTGTTTGGAAACTTGCCTTTGTACTTCACCTTTGTAGTTGCACCAAGGAAACACGTGGATGGCTCTAATCTAAAGTTGAGAAAGGGGAGAATCAATGGTTTTTGTGCATTGCATCTGATTTTTCCACCTTTTTTTCTCCAAGACTCCTGGAGGTGCGAATACACATTATTTTTCTTACAAATTAGACTCACAACGTAGGTATGTGGAATAATCCATGAGCAGACACTCATTTCTCAGGGGCATGAATGCAGGCATCTATGCGAGGGAACTCATTTCTCAAGGTGTTTCCTTGAAGGAGAAAATGATTAAAATGGGGATTTATCACATGGAAATGATTAAAATGGGGAATAATAATGATTAGGACTATCAAAAATTTGTGGCATGACATCCCAGTCATTAGTTGAGGGCCCGACATACGTGATTAGTTCATGATTTGTCCACCTGGCGATTCACAGAGTGTAAATTTATTAAGTGTCGCTTTACGAGACAATAGGTAATAAGAAAAGGTTCCTCGAATATTATTCTTTTTGGGGGGGAAATTTGGGATGAGTGAGTGAGTGAAATGTATAAATGCAATGAGAATACTCTTGCAAAGGGTTGGGGGTTTAATTCTTATGAGAAAATTTGAGAAATCCCATCTTCCTGAGAGACCATCTGAGAAACTTGTTAATCTCTTATGTTTTATATTTGATCATGTCAAGTTGGTTGTAAGTGTATAGCCATTGACAAGCTCTGAGATTGTTCAAAGAAAATTTCCCCTGTTGATGAATCTAATCAACTTCAAATTAATCTATGTCAATCTTGGGAAAATTTGTGTCTACTTTATTTCAGAATGTTTGCAAGTAGTTTTTCTTATTCTTATTGAAATCTTGTGTTAAATTCCTTAGAATCACACAGATCTCATCCTGTGACAATTTAGTGGAATTTTCATTTTCATTTCAAGAAGAGCCTTCATCCTGTATTGAGATAAACAATTAAAAATCACATTACTATCATTTGTTGATAAATATTGTCCGTAAGCCTTTGAGTGTATCTTAGGCGTGAGGAACGAGGAGTCTTTGAGGTTTAATTGAGTCTTTAGCTCGAGCCTTCATGTTGAATTCTTGGAGATTGTGTGAAACTATGCAAATTTGGGCCTCCATTGATGCACACCTTCTCGGTTGAAGGAATATTTTAGCTATTTTGAAGCTTTACGTAATTTATTTTTCCAATTGTTGTGAATATCCTCAAATATCTGGTAAAATCAATTTTATATTTCTTAATCTCCCACCAAAACTATTCAAAATATAATGAATCCTACATGAACTATCCATGTTTTCCCTATATGTCAAAAAATGAATAAATTTTACTTAAAATATGTAGATGCAATCGATTCCATAATGTCTTTAGTAACCTTAAACCTTGTTTAGAAAATGTCACCATTCTTTAGAAGTGAAAATTCGTGAGAGTTAAATTATGGTGCATTGATCATACTTTCTCAAGGTTTCGTTTCAAATTTGTACAAATAAGGATATCTTCATTGTCCTTCACCAATAGAGGTTACAAAATGGGTCCTCTCACCATGGTCGAAAGGCACGACCTAAATTAGTGAGGATAGATCAAATCCTTAATGAAGGTGTTATCCATTTCTCTGATGCCCAAGTGATAAAGAGTTAGAAAAATCCCCTCCCCAGCTACAAAATGACTCATAATATGATCTTTTTGTCTCTCAGTGTCTTGTTAAATCTGTGATGCTACTCGGTTTCCAAGGGAGAATCAATTTGGATACCAACATCACCTATGTTAAATTATCATTGACGAGTTTTACGGTTGTATGAGCGGGTAATGTGATATTTATATTCATGAAGATTCTCTAGCACCTAAACACGACGTGAGTCTAACATATCTAATTCATGTAAGTGATTCTCATCATATTCGTTATCTTTAAGGATCTCTTTAAGATAAATTCACAAGGAGGGTATTTCTAGTTCAAGGAATAACCACCTCGGGACCATGGACTAATGAAAAGGTGTGGGATTAGTAGGTGTACGAATTCTAGTGTGATAAGACCAAAGGGTGTAAAATAACTGATTATGTCAATCAACACCACTAGATTCAACAGTCTTATGCATGATTTTAACAATATTTTTGTTGGTGGCTTTGGATTGGTCATTTCCCTGTGGATAATACAATGTAGAGAATGATAGTTTTATTCTCGAACTTAGTGAAAAGATTATTAACATATTTATTTTGAAGGAGGTACTGTTATCAATGATTTAGGAAGAAGGAATCATGAAACATGTGATGATATGTGTGGTAAGAAAGTTACAAATATTTTTGGTACTGGTAGTCTTCCATAGAGTAACCACTTTGACACAATTTTTAAATATCTAGTACTAGTGATGATAAATTTATTTTTGTCTCATTTGATTCAAGATTAATCATGACAATTAGATTATGTCCCCATAGAGAAAAAGGCCAAGTGTGTGCAATGGGTTATAACTCATATGGTGGTGCATGATGGAGATTACCCTGTTTTTAACATTTTTCATAGCAGGAGGCATATTTGAGGAAATATTGTTCCATGGTGGACCAATAATATCCCTCACATAATTTTTTTTGTGGCATTGCCTTATTAGAGAAATGAAAACCACATATGCTACATGAATTTGAAAGATGGCTATGGATATATCTGCAAGTGGGAGGAAATGAAGAAGATGACCTTCGATAAATTTCTTGAATAATTCGGTTCCCACTATAACATAACGAGTAGCTTTATGACATAAGTGGTGGGCTTCATGAGGTTATAGGTTATTGAGGATAGTTTTCTTATATAATTAGTTATAAATAGGTGTGAACCATTAAACGGTTTCTTTACTATCTGTGATTACAAAAGTTAGAACAGTATTGTAGAAATAAAGAGGTGTTGTAAATGTGTAATGAAAAAATTAGCTTGTTCATCGGTTATGTCTTGTTAGATGAGTAAAGCTTCACTCACCATGGCATCATCGTGGAAATTTTCCTTGTGAGCAATGAAAAATATGGAGTACAAATAAAAATAGCTAAAAGGTCATTAACAAGGGTATTATATGGGATGAGATGTTCTTCTTTAGTATTAGATGTATCCTTAACTTGATTAATGACTAATTGAGGATCACGATATATGCATTAATTACAAATGAGAAGTTTTGAGAGGTAAGAAATCCTAGGAAAATATCTTCATACTCAACAATGTTGTTTGTACAAGAGAATCCTAACCGATATGTGAAGTGGAGAGGATCACCATGTGTGGCTATGAATACTATCCCGGCTCCGGAACCAGATTGAAAATGAGAGCCATCAAATTACATTGTCCACATATAGGATTCAATGGTAGAGCAAGTGAAATCATCACGAAAAGAGTCAAAAATAAGTGATGTCTCGGGGTGAGTTGTTATAACTAATTAGTTGGTGAAAACCTATCCTTTGATTACTTTTTTTGGTATGAATTTAAAATCATAATTGGTAAGGATCATGATCCAATGTTTCGAACGTCTGAGAGATGCATGTGGGAGAGGAGGTAGCATAATGGATCAACTTTAGTGATAATGTGTACCTCATTTTTGATAAGATAGTGTCTCAATTTGTCCACTACAAAGACAAAACAAAGGAAAATAAATTCAATGTAGCTATTGTTACATTCATAGGAGAGTAGGGTATGAATGATATAATATATGGATTTTTTACATTAAGAATCATCGTGTTGCACCAATAAGGCTCCTAATATGTGAAACGGAGCAGAGATATACAATAGAAAATTTTGATCACGAAAGGGAAGAACTAGGATAGGTGGGTTTAATAAGTAAGGTTTGATATTTTTCAAGGATTTCTAGCATTTTTCATCCCAAAGGAACTTGGTATATTTTTTCTTGAGTCATGTAAATGGTTGGGTCTTATCTGCAAGTTGTGAAATCAAGCGCCACATAGCTTAAATTTATCCTTGTAAAGATCAAAGTTGATGTAAATTTTGGGGAGGAGGCATGTCTATGATGGCATTAATTTTTCTAGGATCAACCTCAATACAGTGTTGGGAGATAATATATCCAATAAGTTTACTAGTTGTGATCCTGAAAACACATCTTTTTTATTTAATAGAACTCGATATTGGCATAAGATTTTGAATAATGTGTGGAGGTCCTTCACATGAGAGGGACATCTTTGAGATTTATCTAAGATATTAGAAACATAGTCTTCCAGGATCTTGTGAATATAGTCATGGAATATATGAGTCATTGCATGTTGATACATGGATCCAGCATTTTTGAGGCCAAATGGCATGACTGTGTAACATAATGTATCCCAAAGAGTGGTAAAGGAATTTTTCTCTTAGTCAATAGGATTGATCTTTATTTTATTGTAACCCGAAAATCCATCCATGAAGGACATGATATCATATCTAGCTATGGAATCCACAATAGTTTAGATATAAGGTAATGGGAAACTATCCTTAGGTAAATCTTTTTTTAGATCATGGAAATCAGTAGAACAACAAACTCGCCATCGATTTCACTATTGGTACTATGTTAGATACATGTTGGTATCTAAATTGATTCTCCATTGCAAGTTTTAACAACATCATATATTTAACAAGAATCATAGAGACAAATAAATCATGTATGTTGTTTTATAGCCGAGGAGGTGATTCAATGGCTCTTTGTCACTCGGGAATTAGAGAAATGGATAGCACCTTAAAAGGATTTGATCTATCCTCACTACTTTAGGTTGTGCCTTTCAACCGGGCGAGAGGACCCATTTTATAACCTCTATTGGTGAAGGAGAATTAATATATCCTTCTTTACACAAATTTGAAAGGAAACCTTAAGAAAATATAATCAATGCACCAAAATTTAACTCTCACAAGTTGTCACTTCTAAATAATGGTGATATTTTATACACAAGGCTAAGGTTACTAAATACATTATGGAATCCTATCTGCTTCTGCATATTTTGGTAGTAGAATTTATTCATTTGTGGACATACAGGGAAAACAGGGGTAGTTTAGGTAGGATTCATTGTTTTTGAATAATTTTTTGTGGGAGATTAAGCAAGATAAAATTGATTTTGCTATATCTTTGAGAACCTTCACAACAATTGGAAAACTAAATGACAAAATGCTTCAGAATAGATAAAATATTCCTTTAACTAGAAGGTGTGCATAAATGGAGGCCCGAATTTGCGGTTTCACACAATCTCCAAGAATTTGACACGAAGGATTGAGCTAAAGACTCAATTAAAGATTAAAGACCCCTGGTTCCTCATGCCTAAGATACACTCAAAGGCTTATAGAAAATCTTTATCAACAAAATGACAGTAAAGTGATTTTAAATTGTTTATCTCATTACAGGATGAAGGCTCTTCTTGTAATTAAATTACAAATGCCACTAAACTATCACATGGACAAGATCCTGTATGATTCAGAGGGATTTTAACACAAAATTGCAATAGGAACAAGAAATACTATTTGCAGACATTTTGAACTAGAGTAGACATAAATTTTCCCAAGATTAACACATATTAATTTGAGATCTATTAGATTTATTAGAAAGGAAAATTTTCTTGAATAGTCTCAGATCTTGTCAATGAATGTACACTCCCAACCATCTTGACACGATCAAATCTAAAACACAAGAGTTTAATAGGTTTCTCGGATTGTCTCTAAGGAAGATGGGATTTCTTAAATTTTCTCGTAAGAATTCAACTCCTTACCATTTACATGACTAAAGCATGATTTTTATAGCACTCAATTTACTTCCAAGCTTTCCCCAAGAAAAGAATATTTGAGGAATCTTTTTTTGTTACATGTATGATCATGATTTCGAGAAAATGACATTTAACGAGTTTGGAACAAAATTTTTCCATTGTTCAAAAATGTTAATCATTACAAATATCTCCATCATTTTTTTAACTGGGAGCACGTTTTCATCCTTCGTGCATGCAACCTCCATCATTTCATCCTTTCCCCATTCTTTCCTCTCAGTAAATTTTCTTTGCATCCAACTTCTTTGGTAATTTGTCTTTTTCGCAAATGCCCGAGTAATTCCAACTTCAAAATATCAACCTTTACATTCCTAGGACTCACAAATTAAGCTCTAAACCCATTCAATTTCACTTTACGAGATAAAAACGGAAAGGAATTTCATCAAAAAAATGATGAAAATCAATGCATATACCCATCTCTAGGAGTATTGGAGAAAAAAAGGGGGCAAAATCAGATGCAATCCACAACTATTGATTCTGCCCTTTCTCAACTTTAGATTAGAACAATCCACGTGGAAAAATATGATTCAAGAGGGCTTGGGGTTTCCTTTTACATTTTATGACTTTTGGAGAAAATTCATAATTTTCACATCTTGCCCCGCCTCTCGCTTTGAAAATCGGGATTGACACGTGGCTTAATCTGTGCATTTGATGGAGTTACGACTCATTTCTGCAATTTTACCCTTTTTAACAAAAAGGTAAAATTTCCAATTTTCCTCCACCACCCCGCTTCCCTCGCTTGTAGGTTGAAAAATTGCCATGTGTCCATCTTCGGGGTCAAAGTAAGAATTTTTCCCTACCTGCTGAGCCAAAAAACTTCAAAGTGCTCCACTGACCCGCCTCCCCATTTTTATCTTTTTATGTGGGCCCCAATGGAATTGTGGTTTATTTCATGACTTTGTTCCCTAGTAAAAGAGGCAAAATACTTCAAAATGTTCCACTAACCCGTTTCCTCGCTTATATCTTAAAAATTGCCACTTGTCCATCTTCGTGGTCAAAGCAATATGTTTTCCCCTGCCAATTCATATTTATTGAATAGCCAATCAGAGACTATCGGGCTACAGGGGCTAATTTGGTATTTTTTACAAATGTGACCAAAGTGGCAAATTTCACCAAAAAGACCCACCAGTGCAACCAATTAAAAATGAACACGTATACACCTTTGGGGCAAAAAAGAGAAATTCGCTCCACCTTTATAAATTTGACCGGCCAATCAGAACTCAACGGGGCCATGGGGCCAAATTGATCTTTTTGTAAACATAGAAAAAAGTTACAAGTTATAAAATAGACCCGACGTGCCTCATCCAATCAAAAGAGACCACGTAGCTAAAGATGCTGAGATAAATTTTGACAGGGAAAACACGCCTGTCGAATAGTAAGATGTAGGGGAACTTCACCATTTGCGCCCATAATTGAATCTTTATTCAAGGAAAAATAATTTATAAATAATTCATGGCTCAACAAGATAAAACTTGTACGCATCCATTCGGGAGATAGAAAATATGACGAACCAGGCAGATTGGGAAATTTTTAGAACAAATGGGGTGAGATGAAATTGAGCACCAACATCAACTCCAACTCGGGATGGGAATTCCCTATTAGTTCAAAAAGAACAATAGAACATGTGCCAAAAATCCATTGGGAAACAAATTCAAAGAAAAATCTTGCAGAGTAGAGAGACCGATTCCCCCAAGACAAATCAAGAAACAACAAAAATTGGTCACTGGGACCGAGCGAACCAAAACAGAAAAACACGAAAGCAAAATGAAACCAAAAGACTATACACTGTACAATGGTGTGCACCCTGATTCAGAGAAAATAATCAAGGAAAATTTTCAAGTTCCTTCGATTCTGGATATGACCATGCTAAGTAGTTATGATACGTCTTTAACAACTGGTCATATGATTATTTCTCTTTTCCATCCAAGTTGTTATCTGACCATATTTTCTTAGGATTATCCTTTGTGCCTAAATCAAGTGTTTCAACATCTCTTGAGGATGCATCAAACATCAAAGTCCTAGGAAAATTAGTCTACTCAGGATATCTGCATTGATCAATTTCATACTCCTTGAAAATAACATAGTTCATAGAGTTATCAACATCAATGTCTACATGCGAATACTTCATAGAAGCATTGCATTGTCGGGGTCCTCAATGAGATATAACATTTTATTTTCACTAGATAACTTCACACGGCTTCCCTCAATTAGTATGGTGGCATAATACATGTCCATCTACACACTTCCACCCACATTAGCCGCCAAATTTTTGGATAATAACATTCCCCACTTAGCAGTACAACCCACAATTACTACATTCAAAGTCAAGTACTTACCTGGATAAACTACCAATTTCACTACTAAACCCTTAACAAATCCAACTAATGACACCTCTCTTGAATCCATGGTAGTACGTTTCCCATAAGCTAGTGTTACTTTCAGATTTAACTCATTCATGATCTCAAGAGACATTACATTACATGAGGCTCCTGAATCAAACATGCAGTTATGTAACAACCTATCCTTAATAATCAAAGTAGTGAAAAATGGATCCACATTCAGCTGAGACTCAACCAGAGAGGTTCCCAAATAAACCTCAGGTGGTTCACCAAATTCCTCCAATGCTTGTGGTTTTTCTAATTCTATAATGGCAGGAGGAACCTCTACATTGTTTACCTTTTACCACTGGTGACCTTTTCTTCCTTAAGCCCCAAATAGTCAAACACCCTCTTCTTATGCTCAGGGATTCTAATCAATTCAACAATAGGAACAATAATCTTGATCTGACTCAAGATTTGGGCTATGTCATAACGAACATATTTGGGTAAGGTAGTGTTACGAGGAAGGTTTACAAATTCATTTGATGGCATAGGATTTTTCAAAATTTGAGCATGGGGAGGAAAACAAGTTTTATTTGGGGTGACAAAGCCTTTGCTAGATACATCCTTATTATGGGTTTCCTTAGGGATATTTGTAAGCACTGGAATTTTTTGTTTGGCCTGAGCCCCCACCCCTTTTACAACTTTGTTTTTGGTATTATATTATTTTTCGTGGCCAATTACTGCATTCATTAAAAATTGTTTGTCCTCATATGAAGGAATTCATCCATCATACTTCTTAATCATTAATGCCCTTAAGTACTAAAAATCATCATTAGGCAACTCAAAATCTTGTACCATATCAATCTAAAAAAATTAATGCGAGGAAGAGGTAATACTTGGTGAATGTAATCCCATAATTTTTCAACAGTTTTGGCACTCATCAACTCAATTGAGGTTGCTCCCTATTATGAACTTGTAGAGCAATCCATCATGCATGCATCATCATTTGTCTCATCATCATCAGCTTCTTCCTCAACTCCCTTTTCAACAACACATGGAGAATGTGGCAAGAAACAACTATCACACCACTCAATTTCATGAGCTTCTTCAACAACAACAACTCTAGCAGCTAAAGGATTAGGCACCAATCTATTTTCCTAGGGTTGGGGCTATCTATTTCCTAATCCCACGGGCCCTTTACCCCTGTCATCTAATCTATGATCACCTCTGGGATGATTTGTAAATCTTTCTTGACCTTGTGGCTTGTGCTGACCTTAGGAACCTTGTCCAATCCTCTTCTCTTCTCTGGTTAATTTATAGGATATTTCCTTAATAGATCCACCAATGTTATCACAACTTCTTCTAGATCCACAAACTTACTTGACTGAGGCTTCTCTAGATTGGTCGAGATAGATACCATACCTCTTAGGATGCTTACCAACTACTTTGCTAATTTTTCAATCTGAAAATCCATGGTGAAGGCTTGCCTCAATGTTCTTGGGTTCTTATCCCTCAAATAATTGGCATCCTTTTTGTCAAAAGCATCAGAATATTTTATCAAACAAGAAACATCACTTGGCCTCAGGATTATAGGTAGCCTATTCAGGGTCTTATTGAACCAAGTATTGAAGTCATGAACAAATTCATTAGGATTCTTCTTAATATTCTAAAATTCAGACAAAAGAACCATGGGATCTATCTTATCCCCATATTGCAATCTAAAAGCATTTTCATTTCTATGCATGAATCTATTGAGTTGTCTGGTAAAGACTTATACCAATCACGTGCATCCTCCTCAAGAGTATGAATAAACAATTTTATATACACATCCTCAAATTCAATCTCAAATTTTTCCATCATATTGACAAAGTTTTAAATGCTGATCACCAAAGGTGATAGCATTATTCCCTTTAAATTTAGGAATTATATTTCTAACATCCTATGGCACTATATTTGGATATCTAGCCATACCTCTAAAATCTATAGGACCAAAAGTATTCACAACAAAAGGAGGCCTGGGTGGGGGCTAGGCCATATTGTCTTGAGGGGGTGATCTTATAGGAGAAATAAAATGATAAGGGATGAAGGGTATTTGGAACACGGGAGTATAATTTTCAAAATGAATGTCCTCTAAAGACTCTGTTTTGTGGGAAACTTTATCAAATTTGGAAAATACATGGATAGACTAAGAAGTACACTTATCGACACAAATGAAGGCCCCTCTCCAGGTTGGAGAATTCAATTCTATATAAATATTACCTCGATTCGAGAATAACTTGAAGAAGAATGGTAATCCTCAATGAAAGGCTGATCAATCTCCACAATTGATAACTATTTTCTTGATTTCGATCTCCAACAACTTTCCAAATTCTTTTCTCTTCTTAATTTGTCTTTCCTAGTTCTAGAAACAAATTTACGGTAGGGTATCTCTTGAAGAAAGATCTTCTTCCTTACAGATTTACAAATATTAGTGACATGATTCACTTAAAATAGGTTAAGGCAATGATATTTATCAAAATTTAAATCAACACAGTAGTCGCCACTAAGGATTTTCACCTTAGTTGTGTAAATTTACTACAAATGACTTGTTAAATAACTAGCAACACTTAAATCCCGCAAAGCTTCACAAATTTGACCTTCCTTTACCCATATTTAACATTGATGATGTAAAGTTAGTGGAAAAACAAACATAAACTAGAAATATTACACGCGTGAGAACTTGTAACTTCACACAATCCTTAGAAATCTCGATACATAATGACGTTTAAACAACATATTTGCACTTAGTTCATGTAAGAAACATTACGGGGCCAAATATAAGAATATATTTGAAGATCCCGATAGCGGTGCCAATCGGTATTGTTGCCACACAAATAGGTTCCGGTGTTCAAATAATCCCTTATAATGCTAATAAGTCCCAAAGAATAGCGGCTGCCATTCGGTGTTGGTATCCAAATTGATTCTCGTTTACAAGTTGAGAAGCATCACAAATTTAACAAGAAGCCTAGAGATAGATAAATCATCATGTATGTCATTTTGTAGTTGGGGATGTAATTTAGCTAGCTCTTTGTCACTCGAGGCATTGGAGAAATGGATAGCACCTTGAAAAGGATTTGATCTATCCTCACTACTTTAGGTTGTGCCTTTAAACCAGGGTGAGATGACCCATTTTTAAAACTTTATTGGTGAAGGAGAATGAAGATATCCTTCTTTACACAAATTTGAAAGGAAACCTTAAGAAAATATGATCAATACACCACAATTTAACTCTCACGAGTTGTCACTTCTTAAGAATAGTGATATTTTCTAGAAAAGGTTAAGGTTACTAAAGACATTATGGAATCTTGATTGCTTCGCATATTTTAGCGAGAATTTATTCATTTGTGGACATATAGGAAAACACTGGTACTTGGTAGGATTCATTGTTTCTAAATAATTTTTGGTGGGAGATTAAGCAGGATAAACTTGATTTTTCTAGATCTTTGATAACCTTCACAACAATTGGAAAAATAAATGGCATAATGCTTCACAATAGTTAAAATATTCATTCAACTAGAAGGTGTGCATCAATGGAGGCCCATATTTTCACGGTTTCACACAATCTCCAAGAATTTAACACGAAGGCTCAAGCTAAAGACTCAATTAAGCATTAAATACCCCTGGTTCCTCATGCCTAAGATACACTCAAAGGCTTATAGACAACATTTGTCAACAAAATGATAGTAAAGTGGTTTTAAATTGTTTATCTCATTACATGATGAAGGCTCTTCTCGTAAAGAAACGGAAAATGTCACTAAAATATCACAGGGATGAGATCCTGTGTGATTCAGAGGGATTTCAACACAAGATTGGGATAGGAACAAGAAATACTATTTGCAGACATTCTCAAATAAAGACACAAAGTTTCCCAATATTAAAACATATTAATTCGAGATCTATTAGATTTATCAGCAGGGGAAAGTTTCTTGAATAGTCTCAAAGCTTTTCAACGATTGTACATTCGTAACCATCTTGATGTGATCAAATCTAAAACACAAGAGATTAACAAGTTTCTTAGATGATCTCTCAGAAAGATGGGATTTCTCAAATTTTCTCGTAAGAATTCAACCCTCGACCATTTGCATGACTAAAGCATTCTTTTTATAACATTAAATTTACATCCAAGCTTTCCCCCCAAGAAAAGAATATTCAAGGAACCTTTGTTTGTTAAATGCTTGATCATGATTTCTAGAAAATGAAGTTGAATAGGTTTGCAACAAAAAGTTGCTAGTTGTTCAAAAAGGTGAATCATTGTAAATATCTCCATCATTGTTTAAACTAGGAGCACATTTTCATCCTTCGTACATATAACCTCCATCAATTCATCCTTTTGCCTTTCTTTCCTCGGAAGCTTTGCTTTGCATCCAACTTCTCTCGGTAATTCACACTTTTTCAAGTGTCTCGAGCAATTCAAAATTCAAAATATCAACCTTTACCTTCCTAAGACTTACAAATTAATCTCTACATCCATTCAATTGCACTTTGCAAATAAAGCGACAAGGAATTTCATCAAAAAATGATGAAAAACAATGTGTATTCGCATTTCCAAGACTCTTGGAGAAAAAATGGGTGGTAAAATCAGATGCAATGCACAACAACCATAGATTTTTCCCTTTCTCAACTTTAGATTAGAGTTGTCCAGATGGAAAAATCTGATTCGAAGTGGGCATGGGGTTTCCTTTTGCATTTTATGAATTTTGGAGAAAATGCGCAATTTTCACATCTTTCCCCACCCCTCCTCCTTTGAAAATCAGGCTTGACACGTGGCTCAATCTGTGCCTTTGATGGAATCACAGCTCATTTATGCAATTTTACCCTTTTTAACAAAAAAGAAAAATTTCCGATTTTCTTCGCCACCCCGCTTCCCCACTTGTAGTTTGAAAAACTGCCATGTGTCCAACTTCGGGGTCAAAGTAAGACTTTTCCCCCTTGCCCACCGAACCAAAAAAATTCAAAGTGCTCCACCGACCCACCTCCCCACTTTTATCTCTTGATTTGGGCCCTAGCAGATTTGTGGGTTATTTCATGACTTTGCTCCCTCATACAAAGAGGCAAAAACCTTCAAAATGTTCCACCGACCCGCTTCCCCACTTGTATCTTGGAAAAATGCCACGTGTCCATCTTCGGGGTCAAAGTAATAATTTTTCCCTACCACTTCATATTTATTGAATAGCCAATCACGTAACTATCGGGGCCACATGGCTAATTTGGTATTTTTTACAAATGTGACCAAAGTGGTAAATTTCACCAAAAAGACCCATTCGGGCCACAACCAATTAAAAATGAACATGTATACACCTTCAGGGAAAAAAGAAATTCACTCCACCTTTATAAATTTGACTAGCCAATCAGAACTCAATGGGGCCACGGGGCCAAATTGATATTTTTGCAAACATAGCAAAAAGTTACAAGTTATAAAATAGACCCAACATGCCTCATCCAATCAAAAGAGACCATGTAGCTGAAGATGTTGAGATAAATTTTGATAGGGAAAACACACCCGTCAAATAGTAAGATGCAGGGGAACTTCACCATTTGCGCCCAAAATTGAATCTTTCTTCAAGGAAAAATAATTTGTAAATATATCATGGCTCGACACAAATCCATGAACACAGAGAAGGATTTACAATAACACCCTGGTAAAGATAAAACTTGTACGAATCCATTCGGGGAGATAGAAACTATGATGAAACAGGCAGATTGGGAAATTTTTAGAACAAATAGGGTGAGATCAAATTGATCACAAACAATACCCATTTAGGATAGTTGACAATACGAATGAAACCCGCATCAAGGATCTTTTGAATTTCTTATTTGACTAGTAGAGATACTTTAGGGTCCATTATACGATTCTTTTGTTGGACTGGTTTGACACTCGGGTTAAGGATAATATTGTGCATTTCTACCAAGTTATCAATACTTGGCATTGCACTATAATCCTATGTGAATTAATTAGATAAATCATGAATGAATCACTTAATGTCATTTTTTTCAAAAGGTGTGAGAGAAGTGGCGAGTAAAATTATGCATTGATTTTAAATGTGCCTAAATTATATTGTATTGTGTCTTCACTTATAAAGTAAGATCGATCCTCAACATATGGATCAGTAGGAATGGTGTCAGGTGGGTCTGTATTATCGATGGGGATAGCAGATTCCCCAAGATAAACTATGTTAGTGAGAGATAAAGGATTATGTCGCTTATGGTGGAAAGGGGGATGATGATCATAAGCACACATGTATTGTAATATGGTGTTATCAGTAGGAAAAGTATCATGGGTATCCCACAAAATAGGAGCGTCGTACTAATGAGTTTGGGATGCATTAGTGAAAGTGAAGGGACATGGAAAGAGGTATAGGCATATATGGACGATTGCGAGAGGAGGGAGATACCCTAAGAAATATTTGTGCAATCATGGAGGGAGGTCCCAAAGCTCTATGATTTTATGTTCGGGTTGATTTATTTGAGTATTGGAGAAACCAAAGTGAAAAATATAGTCATATCCTATACCATATTTAGAAAAATCGTGGGTATCATCAGAGGTAGGAGGGGGATCAATAGTTTGCATGAAAAATTACAATACTCAAAAGGAGATGGGTCAACAAGGACATCGTATATAATGCCTTGATATAAAAATTTCAGTCAAGCATGTAGTGTAGAAGGAACCACGTGCATAACATGGATCCAAGGTCTTCCTAGGAGGAGATTATAGTTGAGGTCATTAGGCATAACATGACAAGGAATATCAAGTGTACATGGACCAATAGTGATTGGAAAATTAATAGTACCTAAATACATTTTTGGGATGTTATCAAAGCCACGAATAGAGATAGACGATGGGACTAACGATGCTTCTGACATGCCTATATGTTGAAGGAAAGTGACATTATAAATATTTATGTCGAGCCATTATCAAATAACGTGCACTTAACACATACATTATTAATACAAACCTAGATATACAAAGGGGAATCGTGTTGTAGTATCACTTGAGGAGGTATATCATTTGTCGTAAAATTTATTTGATCCTCCTTAAGTGATAGGGCCATAATGAAATTATGATAGACATACTCGGGTGAAATATGAGGGGAATATAAGTCTTAGAAAGTACTTTTTAATCTTTTTAATACAATTGGGGTGGTTTTGGAGATAGGTGTAAATAGATATATTCATGATGAGGCAATAGATGAAAAAAGAGGGAACCAAGCAATGGAGACATGACCTAAGGGAATGGAAAATCGAGTCTGGTTCACCAAAATGATTAATAAACATTAACTAATGTCTAAGTTAGCTAAGAACTAGTTAATCTAATCTAGGAGGACAATAAACGTTGTAAAATAAATACTATAAAGCAATATAAACTAGCTAAATAATTAAACTAATAGAAATGACACCATAATGCGTAAGAGTAAAGTGAGGAAGGAACTCATCTTATTGCAAATGAATGTTACAGAGTATCACAACTGTCACATAACATTCCGTAAGTAGGAATGGCTACATAAACATCCCGAAAAGAGTGAATCTAGAAGATCTAAATAGACTAGAACACCGAGGAAGTTTGGGGTGCCCCAACGCATCCTCGTCTATAGAAATGGGTGCCCCTGGTCTCTTGAAAAGCTCCAAGTGCTTGTATTTTTAGGGTCGGAATATGACCTGTAACCCTAACTATTTGTCACACTGGATTCTTTGAACTGTGACGAATGTACCAAGTGATGAAAGATGATGTAGTGGACCTATAAAAGACAAAAGAAGTATCAAATCCCTACAAAAATAAGATTCGAATGAATGGGTCGATGACCTCATCTTCCACAACAATGAGCTTTCTAAACCGATTGTTTCGATACATTTCAGAACCCGGATGTAGTTTTGGTGTGTGTATGCATGTCGTTCCCTAGGTGCTCTTGTACAGGTCATAATTTGTGAAATAATGAGAAATAACTAGATGTCAAAAATGTAATAGTATGTGTGTGGAATAGAATAGAATCCCTCCCCCTATGAAGTCTAATACGAGATGTCCTAGCTTGTGCCTTTATGATGGAGTTACGTGGATGAAAATGCAATAGATGGATGCAACTATAGATGGAGTGATAGTAGTGTATGATGTTAGGTCCCTCATTATGGTCTCATAAATTTCTATTTATACGGTTCTCTTGCTCTAATTTCATAATTAACCCCGAAAAGGCCAACCATAGAAAACATAAACTTGAAAAATTGCTAGAAGAGGCCCAAAAAGTGGTGGGAAAGTGCTAGAAGGATCAGGGCACCCTAGTCCACACCCCTAGGTGGGACAAGAGAACATATGAGTGCCCCAATATTAAATTTGTGTGCCTCGTTATGGCTAACATTTTGAGGATGTGTAAAAATGGTTGGGCTTGTAGGTGTAATAGGTCAAAATTATGAAATAGTATAAATAAAATTGTCAAAGGGATGGGGGATAATTAGTAATTTCTTTACTCAAGAGCCTTCTAAATAATAGTATGAGACTGGGATGAATAAATTTCTAAAGTGTATGATTTTATGACTACAATGACCTAATGTTTCATGTTTTGGGTACTTCGAGACATATCAAAATTTCAACACATTTTACAATATGTGGTCAAACATATGAACTCCATTTAATGCTTAGGATCTCAATTTTTAGGGACTTTGGGACATCTCAATATTTCAAAAAAATTTGCAATCTATGGTCAAATCTCCGAACTCGATCAACACCCATTATTTCAAGTTTTTCCACGTACTTGACAAGTTTTGGGTTTTGACACCTTTCGGGATCCAAACCTTTTTGAACATGTTTCAAGTCCCATGTATTCTTTTTCAAGTAGAAAATTCGACACAAAGTGTGTTGGAATTTCGTAGTTGTATGAAAATTCTAAAATTGTGACAACCTATTGTTTCATTTTCCAAGGTGTCGAGTAAGCTCAAAAATTGACACCCTATTTTTGGATTTTTAAGGAGTTTTAAAATAACTCAACCTAAACCATGTGTATCGGGTTTTGGAGGTGTCTAAGAATTTCAAAAACACGATAGCCTAATTTGGGCCCATGAAGGTGTTTGACAAGTTAAAAACCATGACCAATATTTTTGAGTTACAAAAGGTGAAAATAAATCTGAAAAGTACGACTTAGTTCATTTCAAAATTTCTCGGATGTATAGCATGGCCAATAATATGATTTTACTGATGTTATCTTTTTATTAAGGTGTTGTTTTTGTTAAATTTTAATTTTTTATGATCTCTACAGACTGGAGATATTCTCTTACCTCGTACAATTAAACCTCTATGAGTTCGGGGGTTTATAAAATAGTATGATTCCTTATTTACGCATTCATTAGTTTATCCTACAAACACACTCAAAGATACAAATGGATCCTAGTTCATTTTTTTTTCTTACTCCCTTAAACTATCATTATTGGAATGCTTCAGTATCACTCGTTTTGCAAAACAAGAATCTCTATAGGATAACTATGGTTTTACAAATTGAACTAATAACCACTTCAATAAAAACAAATAGTATGACAAGTGTGATGAAGCCTATGGTTTATTTTTTATTTTTGTGTCACTAAATGTTCACTTTCATATAACTACTTCCAAACCACCCAATGATGTATGTGATACCATAGAATAACTATGTGAGAAAAAGATGAAATGAGAGGGAAAAAACTAGAAAATGAGTTGATTAGTCCTATTATTAATAGTTTTCACAAAATTCAAGACTACTTCACTAAATTAAAATATGTGAGAATGCAAATTAAAGAATGTGTAATTCAAAAATGCACAACCTATTCTTTTTTCCTCCCTAAACTAGGTCCCGACTATTAAGTTTTTTTATCTACCCGTAATGCAACCAAAAGGGCACTTGGGAGCACAATGGAAAATGCCCTCCTTTGAATATTTTTTTTGACTTTACTCAAGAACAAGATAAATTGATTCATATAATTATACTAAATCACAATAAACCACATGATATACTTGTGGGGCATGACATATAAAAAGGCATAAAAACGAAAAGAAACATAACAACAATGATCATGAGAATAATAAGTATGAACCTACCGCTAATTCTTTTTGCAACTTTCTCTTCTAGTGATAATCCTAAGAAAGAGAAGATCAAATTTGGGTATTACACAAGTAGACATGATGAAAGTAAATGTTTGAAGAAGTAGATTAAAATTCTTGTGAGTATTCTTGAGAAGAACAACAACATAGGTGTACCTGATTCTATCAAAACATATTCATTTACTCAGAATCATCTAAGGAAAATGACAATGGAAAAGGGAAAGAGAAAAAATCAAGAAAGGAGACAACAAAGAGGAGAGATATATTTGCAATAGTACCTTTGAATCCTACATGGGTTATTAGTTCTAGCGTATCACATAATATGGCATATTCATAGGTGGAGTTTGATTCCTTATAGCCATGTGACATGTCTACTATTAAAGTGGGTGATAACACTTATACTCATGTTTTTGGGAGACATTTCATTGAAGTGAGTGGTGGAACATTTAAAAATTTTCTAAGTATTCCATCACTATCAAAAATTCCCTATCACTATCGATTTATCACCTTTCTTGGGACATGTAGGTTGAATTCACTCCATATTCAGTATATGTCAAAGAGTTGCATAGTGACACTATCATTGTAGTGATTTTAGTTTATCATCAAAATAAATTATATTTCTTCTCTCACTTTGTCCCTCTTTTATATTCTTCATTAGATTCACATGTACTTGATGACACTTATAAGTTGAATCACATTTCGATGACAAGGAGTTATCTTCTAGCATAGATCACTGTAGCAGTGATGGGGACCAAATTCCACCATATGCTTGTCACCTTTAAGTTTTTGAGGAGTTATTTATTGATCCACCCACTTCTGGTCCACCACAAGTGTTATCTCTCAAAAGTGCACCCTGTAGAGAGATGGTTGCATGTGTTCTAAGTTTGCAAAATGAATCTCTCTTTCGTAGATACAATGGAAACACTTCGGGTCTGTGGGTATACCTATTTTGAGGTGAGTCTTCTAGTATCAAGGTCAGTTCCTTATTGATGTATCCTAAACTAATTTTTCTGGGGTTTAAGGGTAAAAGATGACTGTAAAATAAAATTATAACGAGGTGATACACCAAACATGTATGAGGTCTTTGATCGAGTATATGCTCAATTGATATGGAATGAATTTTTTATGCACATTCCAACAATTTTCTTAATATAATTAAGTGTAAACACTTTTATGTATTGAGGGATAGAATTACAACAATACTACTAAGTTACACAAACACATAAACATCATGCAGAAATTTCTAAATTTGCAACAAGGTAAGATGATTAATCAAGGAATTCAACATTCACAAGATTAATGAAAACATACACAAGACTACAAATAATTGGAAAGGCAAAAAATACTTCACATTCAAAGGGAAAACTGCAAAAATTGCTTCAGCACTCATGTATCTAAAAAGTCCTCCTTGTTCTTTGCTAAGGCACACAATATATAGAAAATTTGATCCACCCACCCTTCCTAAAAATAGACTAAAGTTGTACTCGCCCATGCATCCTATTTTTATCCTTTATTTAATAATAAATAAAGGAATAAAATAACAAACTAGTACAAAGAGGCATTAATAGCCTTTGATTACATCTCATCAAACTGAAGTTGACTGTTCTATTTTTAAGAAAAGAATGGTGAATAATTTGCTAATAATAAATCTTGCTTGATGAGCAAGTATCCTTCCTTGTGCATGTGAATTTGTCTTCTTGCTGATCTATCCTTTTGTGAAGGCATGCAAAAATACTCCCTGTGAGTGAACAAAATAATTACAATACTTGCAATATTTACAAAATAATTCATCCACACATCCACTTGATGGGGACCACCTCCAAGCTCAGGTTCTGATGTTGACATTCCTTGTCTTCTAGTGGTCACATGGGTGACATACTATAAATCATCTCCAACTCCTCCAACAGTGGGGACCACCTTTGCACTTCACCATTAGTCCTCATTGGTTTGGCCACTCTTGTGGACTTAGAAAATTACCATGGTTTTGAAATAATACAAGGGCACTTTGTAAAAGGGGCACCATATTACATTCAACACCTTTGCCAACATATGGCATATTAGGGTAAGTGTACCAATTTGGTGGACAAAAAGGGGTCAAAAGTGGACGTCATATTGTAAAAAAAAAATGAAATCTCAACTAGTAGGGATTATTAGCAATACGTGCACTCAAATTTAGAAAAAATTATATAAATATGAATCGTAGCATCCGGAATATAGTTTCTAAAATACTATTTTTTTAAAAAGGACAAGTTTAACTATATTAAACACTTAAAATTATATGACTTAGTTTTTGTTTTTGAAAAAACTATAATATTGTAGTCCGTTTTCCCGCGATTTGGATGACCAAATCTTGTTATTTTTTTCCTTTAGTGAAAAGTTAGATGTAGTTGTCTATCTTGGGATGGATTTTATTTTGTATTTTTTTGAGCAATTTTTTTTTTTATGATTTTTTTCATGAAAGTGGTCTGAAAAGATTTAGAAAATGGAGCACTTTTCCGTTTTCACGTCATAACTATCTCAAAAAATATCGAAATCAATTTTTTTAACATGTATAGAATTTCTCCATGCTTGGGATGGTACAAGTTTTATCACATTTTGATAAGTGAAACAAAAGTTGCAGTCTTAAATGTAGACATGAACATTCGTGAGAAAAATGTCTTAAAGACCTATCATTAGTAAAAATTATAAAATGATATTTATCTTATTCTATTCACTTTAAAATAAATATTTCTATGAAGCTAATATTCTCCCTATGTGATGGCACCATTTTTATGAAACGTTTAATTTTTTTCAGCATGGTTCAAGTTTGTGGAAGAGCAAATTTGAAGTTTTTCACCCTTTACACTTCATAATGACCTTACATAGCTTTGGTTGGGAAAAACAAAGATTTCCTGAGCCTTAGGTCGATTTGATGATACTGAGATAGAACCGCGATTGCAGTTTACAAACCATGATCATGAGTTTTAAAAAGAACCGTGATCACACTTTATAAATTGCAAAGCACGATCATAAAGCATGATCGCGGTTCGTAAATCATATTTATACGCGTCTCAATGTTCTAATTACCATGTGAGTTTTACTGTTTGACTTTACCATATGAATTACTATGAAATTTCATCATTTTCTACACATTTTTCTTATCACCATAAGCAAAACATCATGGGAGACAAGAAACGAAGTCAAAAGAGGAAGTCATTAAGTAAACAAAAACCAAACGAATTAGAGGAAAATAGATTTCAAAATGCTGAGTGAATGCAGAATCTTTGTGAATCAAGAAGAGGTTCATCTTCAACTCCTACTATTGTAAGCAATGAGGAACTAGGTAATGTTTCTACTATTAATATTGAAGTTAAATTAAATACTCGTGATGAAGAAGTTTTTACTATCAATGTTGAAGAATAATTAAATACTCATGATGTAGCAAATGTTGAAATTGAAGGAGAAAATGAAAATGTGGATAAATATATTTAGGTTGAAATCGTAGATAAGAAAAATTTGACAAAAACGCCTCCTAGGATTTTCCATAAGAAACCTAATTAGTTTATTGAAATTGATGAAAACATTTTGAAACCAATGTGTGACAAACTTTCTGAATGGCAAATTAGAAGAAAAGCCACTGAAATTTGGGATAATCATTTTGAAATTTTAAATGATTCCCAAAGATGTTAGTTGTTGGTTAGTTTGATGAAATTGAATAAAATGAGACCTACATTAAACACCTTATGATTGACAACATCTAATATACGTGGTCAAACCTCTACAATTGTTGAAAACCTTCATGATGCATATCACACTATTGGTGTCAAGAGACGCACTAGGGATAGTAATATTGTGTGTCGTGTACTTACTACTAGTGTTGTAAGTGAATCAATAAAAAATAATGTTTGATTATGCAAACAAGTCGAATGTTGCAAGTTAATTGAAAAACTCTAATGAAAGCAATTGAAAGACGTAATATCCTTCAATCACTCAATAACACCAATTTTTGGGCATTTTCTGCTAGAGTTCGCGTAAAGACAAATATAATACGATCGATGCTATAACATAATTTTTTATTCAATTTTGGCATGATAACACTAGAGTTTCACCTAATACAAGAGATGTTGTAAAACAAAAAGTTGGTTCTATTAATCGCAAAACCACATCCAAAGAATTTCTTAGATATGACTCAAACTCAATTTTTTTCGTAAGTTTGAACAAGAGCATATGGAAATTAAAATTAGTCAACATTTTTTTGAAATGTTAAAACCATTCTATGTGAAAATCAACCACGCTCACACCACTTGTTGTTGTAGGAAATATGTTGAATTTGCTATGCATTATGCTAAATTTTTATGTATTCATTCTATTTTTCATTCTAAAACTATGTTATCGAATGTGGTTTTCAAGTTCAACCAATATCTTCCAAATGATTTCATTCCTATGATATTTTGTGAAAAATAAGTTGGACATTTTTTATAGTCAGGATTGTTTAGATGGAAGTTGTGGTACATGTGGCAGATTAATTAAATTGGAAAGTTGCATCCATGAGTAAATTAAAGGTGCAATAGGAAATAATTTAGTTGAGTTTGATAAATATAAATTAGTTGCATACTAGTTGAAAGATGGAAAAGAGTCTAAATGGTGTGAGCTAGTTACAAAACATATGCCTGTTTTTCAATTTATGAGAAAATTTAAGGATGAAATTGTTTATGAGTATGCTAGGCATACACACAAAGCTCAATGGTTGGATGAACAGTTCAAGATATGCAAAGACACATTTCCTATTCGTACTATTATTTTAGTGGTCGATTTTGTAGAGAATTACACATTGCAACCACAAATGGAGGTTCAATCACAATATTACAACTCAGTACAAGTTGCCATTTTTGTGCATATAACATTTATACATTCTCCTGATAGTACAGAGAATGATCAAATTTTTTTAAGAGAGTGCCACTTTTATATCAGTGAAGATCATACTCATTCTACTAAATTTGTGCAAGAGTGTTTCCAGTTGTTTTATGGAAACTTTTCTGATAGGGACATCCAATTCAAACAACATTGTATATGGTTAGATAATTAAAAGTCTTAGTTTAAGAATGCATGATTGTTTCATTGGATGAGTAGGATGCACATAAAGATGGGTGTGCAACATATTTGGAGTTTCACCGAGGATGGACATGGAAAAGGAGAGAATTATGGTGCAGGGGCATGTGTGAAAATATCTCTTACAAGAGAAGAGTTGAAGTGCAAAGATGGTGCTAAGTTGAAAGATGAAAAGAGCCTAATGGAATAGTATATTGACAACATGGCCTCGAGATTCTCAAGAAAATTCCACGGTTTGCAAATCTTTTTGGTTCATATAGAGGAACAAAAAAAAATTAACTATGAGGATTGTATGACACTCATTGGGTCCAAAGATATGCACTCATTTTGTAGCTCAGACGCTACTTTTTGCGCCACATGGATAAGAAAGTTGACATGTTTTTGTGCATCTTGTATTGAATTTTTCACTGTTGAGTGTGATTCACAAGAATGGGTGGATGGATGGATTTGTAGGCCTCTAACTCCGCTTCCTAGTTATCAACCTCCACAAGCATTATGACTTGTTTCTGTAGATGAAGTTGCAACATCTAAGGACTTTGATGAAATTTTGATTTTGGTGTGACAAGGTATTTATGGTTATTTACAATTTTTGTATTGAGTTATGTCCATTGAAATTTTAATATGTACAATTTAAATTTGAGTTGAAACCTTTTTTTTGTAGGACATGTGTTTGCAGTTATTGCGACAGAAGACAATGAAGAAGGAACAAACTATTTCTTATGTTGTTGCATCGAGGAAAGAAATAAGTTGACTTCTCCTATTATAGATGGTGAAGATATTGAGTACCCTACAGGGTCAGTGGTAGTTATTGGAACTTGGATTCGACGGTATCCATTAAAAACTCCTCTGTTTGGGTGTTTGAAGACTTTGAGACACACAGGAAAATAATCTTATATTCACATCTAGTTCCAACAATAGATATTCATCTATGTAGATATCGAGGAAGGCCTAATATCAAGATTATTTGGAAGGTTCGAGAGTCAGATCATGAAGCAATCATGTCCACTATTCAGAGTAGATCCATCCTGATGGTTCATTGTAATGAATTTACAATGTTCATGTCTGGTATATATAATTTCTTTGGTATATATAAATTTGTTAGTTAGATAAATGTAAGTTCATATATTTTATTAAATTTGTGTATTTTGTATATATCTAGTATGGTTTTGATTTGAAACTTAAATTTCTTTGACTAACACTTTTATGTGCAGGTTAGTGGTGCCACAAAAGCTTCCACCTTCACATGGTTGGCATTGTTAGTAGAGAATTATAAATTCTCAAAGCTAAGATAATTTTCATTGTTTTACAAGAAAAGAGAAGTAATTAACAATGATTTATATACCTGTGGAGGGGGTTCTTGGCTCCGAGGAGGTAGCCTAGAAGGACATGGAGCTTAGAGAATCGAAACAACGCTTCCCCAAGTGTTTACAAGACCATACCTACACATGTGCATAGTTAGTTTGGTGCCATGACCCACCGTTTGTAAAATAAACCATTTGACAGACCTTACACTCACTCAAACCGCACTATTCCATACGTTTGCAAAGAATAGGGCAGCGAGAGCACCGATTGGAGAAGGAAAAAACTAAGAGAGAATATTGTAAAGGGTCCATATGGAAAGGTGTAGGATCGACAAGAAATTTCTAGGTGCCACGGAGTGCGTGAAGTTACCCATCGAAGTTGAACGATTTTTTTGTTTTAGGGCTCTTAAGTGCCTATGCACGAACGCGGTAGCACAAAACAAGCGAAGTTATCATGTAGTGAAATGATACCTCTTCTAGTGCTCACCTATCCACTCGGATGTTTCAACGTAGTTGGTTTGGTGCCATGACCCACCATTTACAAAATATACCGTTTGATAGCCTTATACTGTCTCAAACTACACTATTTGGTGCGTTTGCAAACAATAGGGCAGCAAGAGCACCGATTGGAGAAGGAAAAAACTGAGATAGGCTATTGTAGAGGGTCCCTACGCCAAGGTTTAGGATCAAATGAGATGTCCTTAGGTGCCATAAAGTGCACGTAGTCACCCATCAAAGTTGAATGATTTTTTGGTCTCAGGGCTCTTAAGGGACTACACCCGAACGAGGTAGCCCTAAGCAACAAATTTTTCACGCACCGAAATAATGCCTCCTCTAGTGTTCCCCTAACTACCTGAATGTGTACACATAGTTGGTTAGGTGACATGACCCACCATTTACAAAATATACCATTTGACATCCTTACATTGTCTCAAACTACACTATTTGGTGCATTTGCAAATAATAGGGCAGCGAGAGCACCGATTGGAAAAGGAAAAAACTAAGATAGGATATTGTAGAGGGTCCCTATGTTATGTTTTAGGATCAAATGAGATGTCCTTACATTCTATGGAGTGCACGTAGTCACCCGTCGAAGTTGAATGATTTTTGGTCTCAGGGCTCTTAAGGGACTATGCCCGAACAAGGTAGCCCGAAGCAACAACATCGCCACACACAAAAACAATGCCTCCTCTAGTGTTAACCTTTCCACCTAGATGTGTATGAACAGTTGGTTTGGTGCCACAACCCACCATTTACAAAATATACTGTTTGACATCCTTACACCGTCTCAAACTACACTATTCGACACGTTTGCAAACAATAGGGCAGCGAGAGCACCGATTGTAGAAGGAAAATATTGAGACAGATATTGTAGAGGTCCCTACACTTTGGGTGTAGGATCAAATGATATGTACTTAAGTACCATAGAGTCTACTTAGTCACCCGTCGAAGTTGAATGATTTCTTGGTCTCAGGGCTCTTAAGGGACTCTACCCGAACGAGGTAGTCCGGAAGCAACAATGTTGTTTTGCACCAAAATGATACCTCCTCTAGCATTCACATGGCCACCCAGACATGTCAGCATAGTCTCTTTGGTGCCACAACCCACCATTTACAAAATATACCATCTAATGGCCTTACACTATCTCAAACTACACTATTTGGTGTGTTTGCAAACAATAAGGCAACAATAGCACTGTTTTAAGAAGGTAAAAACCGAGACATGCTATTGTAGAGGGTCTCTATGGAGATGTGTAGGATCAAATGATATGTCGTTAGGTGCTATGGAGTCTACATAGTTACCCATCGAAGTTGAACATTTTTTTGGTCTTAGGGCTCCTAAGGGACTCTGCCTAAATGAGGTAGCTCGGAAGCAATGAATTTTCACAGACCAAAATGATGCATCCTCTAGCATTCTCCTAGCCACCCAGACATGTCAGCATAATCAGTTTGGTGTAATGACCCACCATTTACAAAATATACCATTTGACAACCTTATATTGTCTCAAACTACACTATTTGGTGCGTTTGACAATAATAGGACACGGAGAGCACCGATTGGAGAAGGAAAAAAATTGAGATAGGCTATTATAGAGGGTCACTACACCGATGTTTAGGATTTAACGAGATGTCTTTAGGTGCCGAGAGTCTCGTGTAGTTACCATCGTCGTTGAATGATTTTTGGTCTCATTGCTCTTAAGGGACTACGTCCGAATGAGGTAGTCCAGATGCAACGAATTTATTACACACATAAATGACACCTCCTCTAGTGTTCACCTAGCCACCCGGATGTGTTAGCGTAATCAATTTTGTGCCACTAAAATTAGGTCACACTCCCTTGGTCCCTCATCAAATAAATACCTTGAACAAATTTACCTAACCATGGCCCTTTTCATCCCACTCTAATATTAATTTAATTAAATTAATTCATTATCTCACCATATTTATTATTTAAATATCCTAATTGGGATAATTCCCAAATATCCACCTCACCTAGACACCTCATCTAGTTACCTCACCCTAAGACCTATTCTTAGTAAGTTGCCATAACTAACTAAGACCTACCCAAACCCTAAAAATCAATGCCTACATTCCCTCTAACCACATTCCCACATGTTATAAGGAAGCCTCCATTCTAATCCATAGAGAAAAATGAACGAGATAACAAAAAATTAAAGGTATCTACCTAGTTTAGTATACCTAGGAAATTCGACCTAAACAACACCGGTTACCATAAACCGTTTCCGCTTAAGCCGTAACCTCCGTTGATTACCATTTAACCCCTAAAAGAACCATATTTCGAGGTTGGCACATTTTGTGAGAGATAATCACATCTTTTGAGAACAAGTGACAAAACTTGAGCCACATGCAAGCGGAACCAAAGCATTACTATACACATCGAGCATCCATAGCTAATACCTGAAGCAATCACATAGCCATCTTCCTTCACGGGAGCATCTAGGGAAGCACTAGCACTACACCAAGTTCATTTCATTTGATCACCCACCATTACCAACCAAGCATCAAGCTCGTATAAACAGTAAGTTTTGTTAACCAACACTCATCTATTCATCATTTGGTAGATCATTTTACATCTGTTATTAGCTTTTTCTCTCATTTCCATTAGCCCATCATCTACCTCCATCCAAACTTGACCATATTTTATCCATACCCTTGCACTACCCATACCTAGATCTTAATCATTCTTGTGCATATATAGGATCCATACGAATCTTGGCATTACCCTTCCATCCTTATCTAATCTCGATCTATCACCCAGTAAATTTTTATTGAGTTTATTGTACCCCAACCATACCGATGCCGGTTACCCACAACCATCACCGATTAGCCTAAATCAATACCGGTCATAATGCCAATGTCGGTCTTTGTGTACTTTACCGAAACCAAGAATAGAGCTCCTAAACTTCCATTAAATACCTAAACCACCCAAAATCTCACCCCTGAAAAATACCAATACTTTGACAATGACCTTGACCTTCAGATTTAATCATAGCCTAGCCTATTGTGAACGAATTTTCTTATTGTAGACGAATGAGATACCTAAATCATTTTAACTATAGTAGGATTTCCTTTATTTCTCACATTAATTTTCTTTAAATAGTGGATTGACAACCATCTAGAAAGTATCACACTTCCTGATCTAGCATACGCTAGGGTCCACTTTGCATATATTGTTTAAATTTTATTTGGTGGTCTTGTGTTCCATTTCAGGTAGTTCCTCCAAGCAAAAAGGAAGCTCTCACAATCGGTTATCGATCTAGAAGTCATATGCGTGCAAAAACCTTCAACCACAATTTCAACAGTATTCCTCCTAGCCCCTTTACCCTTATTTGTTTCACTTGATTCTAAAGCATTTCTTCAAATGTTAAACAATATATGCAATGGACTACCTAGCGTATGCTAGATCCGAGAAGTGTGATACTTCCTGACAAAATTGTCCGAGCCACCGTTTTAAAGCAAATTAATGCGAGAAATAAAGGAAATCCTATTGTAGTTAAAATGATTTAGGTATCTCATTCATCTACAATAAGAAAATTCATTCACAATAGGCTAAGCTATGATTGAATCTAAAGGTCAAGGTCACTGTCAAGGTATTGGTATTGGTCAGGGTGAGATTCTAGGTAGTTTTAGGTATTTGGTGGAAGTTTAGGAGTTCTATTCTTGGTTTCTGGTAAAAGACACAGAGACCAATGTCGGTCTAGTATGACCGGTATCGGTTTAGGCTAACCGCGACGATTGTGGGTAACTAGCATTGGTATGGTCGAGGTACAAGAAACTCAATAAAACTTGGCTAGGTGATAGATCTAAGATTAGATGAAGATGGAAGGGCAATGGGCAGATTCATATGGATCCTAGATATACACAGGAATTATTAAGATCCAGGTATGGGCATTGCAAGGGTATGGATAAAAATATGGTTATGTTTACATGGAGGTAGATGATGGGGGAATGGAAATGAGATAAAAAGCTAATAACAGATGTAAAAGGATCTACCAAATGATGAATAGATGAGTGTTGGTTAACAAAACTTACTGTTTGTACAACCTTGATGCCTGGTTGGTAATGATGGGTGATCAAATGAAATGAACTTGGTGTAGTGCTGGTGCTTCCACGATGCTCTCGTGATGGAAGATGGTTGAGTGATTGCTTCAAGTACTGGCTATGGATGCTCTGATGTGTATACTAATGCTAGTTTTTCTTGCATGTAGCTCTGGTTTTGTCACTTGTTCTCAAAATATGTGATTATCTCTTAGAAATGTGCCAACCTCGAAATAAGGTTGTTTTGTGGGTTAAATGTTAACCGATGGTGGTTAAGGGTAACCAACATCGATTAGGGTGGGATTTCCTAGGTTTACTAAACTAGGAAGATCCACTTGATTTTCTCGGGATCTTGTTTCGTTTTTACATCGCCAATTAGCATGGAAGCTTTCTTCTAAATGGTGGGAATGTGGTTAGAGGGAATGTAGGCATTGATTTTTAGGGTTTTCCTAGGTCTTAATTAGTTATGGAAACTTACTAAGAATAGGTCTTAGGGTGAGGTGGCTTGATGAGGTGTCTAGGTGAGATGGATATGTGGGTATTATCCCAATTAGGATATTTAAATAATAAATATGGTGAGATAATGAATTAATTTAATTAAATTAATATTAGAGTGGGATGAAAGGGGCCATGGTTAGGTAAATGTGTTCAAGGTATTTATTTGACGAGGGACCAAGGGGAGTGTGACCTAATTTTAGTGTCTACATTTTTCCCCTTTTTGTTGTGTATCTTGTATTGGTAAGTGACGCTGACAAAAATAAGATGTGGTTACCCCATGTGTGGGTGAAGGTGATCCCCCTCAAACTAGGAACTGATGAGGTAGCAAGCGAAATCGGTAAGTGGTTTGATAAAAGGTGAATGTGATGAAGAAGAAGTGGGGTAATGGGTAAAAAGGGAAAAAGGTCCACTCGGGTAATCCTAGTAATAGGTCAGGGTCAAAGGTAGTAATAAGATCTAACGAACGTGTACGTATAAACCGCAAAGAAGGCACCAGTTGAAGAGTAGGAAAATTATACATTGTCTAAGGTCGATAGGTTTATCCAAACAAGGTTGAGGTGATTCCAGTATCCAAGGTATAGGATATGGTCGAAACACAATGCGAGGTTAGGTGTAGGAATTTTTAGGTATGTTCCAATACACCGAGGGTTGGGTCAAGATAAATGATCACGGAAAGAGGCAATGTAAGGTCATTACGTCCAATCAACATAGTAACAATGCCACAAGGTATAGCGAACACATGAGGTCAAAGGTCACTAGCAATGTTCCAGGTCCAATAATCTAGGTCACGGCATGGGTAGGGCCGAGGTATGGGTAAAATAATGAGTCCCCAAATGAGGACGAGGTTAGGTAGTAAATGATGAGGTCAGGAGGGTGAGGTGAATGGTTAGGGTAAGTGTTGGGTGAGGGAAAAAGAGTGACGGGAAGGGTAATAGGGTGAAATTATGGGCAATGTGGAAGAGAGGGTGACCAATGCCGATCAAGGGTAACCGATGCCGATATAGGGTAACCGACCATGGTAAGGTAGGGCATGTGACCGATGCTAAGGAAAATGTAAAACTGGTGTCGGTTAGGTTGGGGATGTTATAAAAAGAGAAAAATCCACATTTTTTCAAATCATTTGTCCCATGTGAAATAGAGGAAAATGACATGAGAGAGAGAGAGAGAGAAAGTTGGAATGTGTCCTACGAGAACAAAAAGATGAGTTAGCAAGCTGAATGGCGGGTGATTGGTAGTTGAGAGGCGGGTCCACGAGATCAGATTGTTGGATTTTATTGGTTGGAGGAGGTGACAAATTGGTGATGGAAGAGTCTAGAGAGGAATCAGGCAGGCCACTCGGTGCAATAGCCAAATGTACCACCATGGCGATGACAACATGATGAGGTAAGCGTCAAACCCTTTTCTATGTTTTGTGAGATAGAGTAGGTGAGAGGTCGGGTGGTGAAAAATTGGGTTTGGGGGAATGAAATTTGAAATGTGGGAGGTTGAATTGGGTAGAATAGGAGTGGGGAAAGGGGTAAGTGGGTTAATAGGGAGTGGGATGGGGTTGAGGGGAAGTGTAGGTGAGAATGGGAGTGTAGAAGGATCGGGAGAGGTAGTATTTTGAGAGGAGGGTTTGGGGTCACATTTTTTTCCACGACGGTGACCGGCATCATCGAAGTTAGCCGACATCGATAGTATTAAACCGGTATCGATCATGAAATAGGTGACCGATGCCGGTTTAGGGGTGACTGGGTCGGTTAGAGATAACCGACACCGGTTGGGTTTTGGAGAAAAAGGGGTTGAAAGGGCCCTAGGTTGAGTGGGTGAGATAGGGAAGGGTAGAATAGGGTGTGTTGGTGAAAAACCTAATGTAGGCGGGGTGTAAAATGGGTATGGGGAAATGAGAGTGGGTGAGGGTGGGGGAGAAAATGTGATAGGAAGGTAGGTTGGGAAGACAGAAAGAGGTGAGACAAAGGTGGGAATAGGTGAGGTGTTGTGGGTGAGTATGGGTATGATAAAGATATATTAATTTGATGTTTGTATTGGATGTAGGGGAGAGATCAGTTGTGGATGAGAGACAGGGTGCCACAATTTCTCTTGAGGGTGCGTGGCATAGTGACAGTTGAGGAGTGGCGGCACGTGGAGGAGGTGGGCCTGATTGGGGTTCGAGACTATTGGCATGCATTTTAGCAACCGAGTTTGATTGTCACTCTCATCGATAGATGGGATTCAACGACCAACATGTTCCATCTACCGACGGGTGAGATGATAGTCACCCTGGAGGACGTAGGTGTACTCGATCTCCTCTAGAGGATTCAAAGGATTTGATGGTGATAGTTTTTGGGGAGGGACTGGTAGACATGACATTACATAGTGTCATTCGAGTTCTGAGAGGATGTACCTATCCCATCTAGAGGAGACAAGGCTAGTAGTGTTATTGATGGAGGCACTATGCTACTTCGCATTGCAAGATGCAGAGTGTGGGTAGTTATCTCGCTCATTGATGGGGGTACTACATGACATGGTGATGGATTGGACCTATTTTTCCTGGGTGCTAACATTCCTGGTGCAGTTATATAGAGAGTTGTGGGTGTATGGGCATCTACGCAGGTTTAGCCTATGTTGCACCTTTTTACTACACTGCTGGGCCTATGAGCACATAGTTTGTGTGTGCCCATTAGGTATGCGTCGAGTAGATGCATTTCCATAGAGATAATTGTGGGTGGGGTACAGGTGATGGGTACCTATGATTAGAGAGTGGCGATTAGAGGGGTACATGAGGTGATGGGTACATGATGTAGCATACTACGAGTTTTTATTAGAGGGGTTGATCGAGTGGACATCATATGGAGATTATATGTGGGTTATCCCTCATACAGGCGGATGCGTGATGAGTTGAATGGCCTTTAGCTGCTGATATGGATAGAGGGTGCCGTGCAGGGGAGCACGAGATGAGACAGGTTAGGCAGCAGCTTTGGTCTCACATAAGACATACCTCCACCCTTCCCGTAGTACAAGAGAGATGATGTGGAGAGGCCATTACTAATACCACAACCGACAGTTCCCACATGGTAGGAGGAGCAGGTGGTATACTAACAGATCGATGATGCCAAAGTGATAGGGATTTAGGCAGGTGGTGGGTGGCTCATTTATGAGTATTACCACCTAGGCCGGGGCAGTCATATTTAGCCACCATCATAGTGTAGAGAGACGCCCTATAGGGGTAGGTGGTGACCCTGATTACCCAGTTGGGTATGGTGTAGGAACAGTTAGCTAGTTTAGAGACAGAGGTGGCTGAGTTACATACACAGGTGGCCAGTCTTCAGGCCCAGATGGCCGAGGGTGGGGATGGAGATGGAGATGGTGATGATGGTCAGGTGGGCACCCTACGGACACCGATGACAGAGCTTATAGGGCTAGTTAGCCATGGCGCAAGCAAAGATTAGAGCCTTACAAGCCCATATATAGGCACAAGAGAAAAGGCTTATTTCACCACAATAGGCACTAGGACGAGTCCCAGTTCACAGGAAGGGGTGGAACAGGTCCCACAAGATAGGTATAGGGTAAGAGGCTGATGCGGCCACCATATATGGTACATGTATCTAGGTTTCAGGAGGTGAGAGATGAGGCCCGATATTATTAGGACCAGCTGATGGTGGTAAGCATAAATTTTCTATCATATCTGCCGAGTACAAGGCATAAAAAGCCTCTAATGAGAGAACCAGATCACACACCTATAGCGTGGAGAGCACATGGTGCCATCAAGCCCTGAGACATGGTTAGGGTGAGGCCACTAGTTGATGGAGGCTAGTTCCAGTTGATGTACCAGCAGGGACCTAGCCACCACCTATGATGGGTGAGGAGATGTCACAAATGAAATGAGACCCCCACAACTCCTAGAACCACCTCCAAGATTTAAAATTAACATGGTTTGCATCAATGACCTTGCCAAACCTCCACCCAAATGTCGGTGTGCCCACCTCATCCCACAAATTTCCTGCCCACCACTAGGTTTTTGCCCTTCATGTCGCTATACCTTTCATGGCTCACCTAACTCACCTACCTCTCCACCTAAGATCAACATGATCCACATTGCTACCCATGCTCAAAAGGACAAATGCAATGAAAAGGCACCTAACTCACCAACTAATCCTATACCCAACATGCCATATGTGCCCACACCTAAAACCACTATCTACGATCCCACATATCCTATTTCTAATGGGCTCACACACCGCGTGATTCTCAAACAACTACACTAATCCCCCTCAAAATGTCCTTATATAACCTCATATAAACCTCGTAATCCCATCGTCAAGCTCTCATGGAATTCCTACAATCTATTGAGGTTTTACCCAATGAACCTACACCTGTAGCCTCCATCATCACACCCCATCATGTAGCCTCTCTCACTAAATTACCACATTTATCCACACCTCCACCTACTCACCAAGTAGCCTCCCTTAGCTTCTCGGGGAAGAGATTGCCCGCAACAAACCGATGACCTAGACCAAGCTCTCTTCATCTTTGTCCACATCGATGATATACATGTACGACATGTAATGACCGATGGGGGCACAATTATTAATATCATTTCATCCCATGCATTCACTCAAATGCATATACCTGATAATTGCTTGCATAAAAATCCTATAATGTTGCATTCATTCAATGACGCTATCACCTCTACACTAGGCAACGTCATCCTCCACATTCATGTTGGCCCCCACACTATTCTAGAGTTATTTTACATCTTGGAGGGGGAATTTTAATATAACATGTTGCTTGGAAGACTCTGGATTCATGTCATGGGTTGTGTTTCTTCCACTTTGCATCGTTGTGTAAATTTTGAGCATGAAGGACACACCTATACTATTCCATCTGATCCATCACATTTTAAAACATGCAACATGCTTTACCAACCCAATGACGTGCTTATACCCATTAAGGTGTCTACCTCCATGACCACTATCACTTCACCTACACCTCTTCTTACCAGTACAGTCGCTACCTCAACCGCACATACCTCCTCCATTCCTACCACTGCCACAACCTCCACGGCCAACCCATCAGCCTCCCGGCCCGTTAGCTCCACCTTCTCGTTAACCTCCGACACATCGTCTATTCTAGCTACCCACATACTAACCATAGATCCCTTGGAAGATATTTTTCAATGCCTCACTCTAGGGGAGTATCACCTATATAGTGTCAACTCATTTCTTACTCCACAAGAGTATGGAAGTCTTCACCAACACCATCATTATGATCACCGTATAGGAGAGCACCTCCTTTATGGTCCTCCCCACCTTCGTACCAGTCTCACATGTGGGGACTTGATACTACCACTTACACACCTAAACCACCGTCACAAACCCACCCATTTTCTACTGACTTCCAGTCACTCACCAATCACCATTTTGCCCACACCTTCTTGCACCGATGTGCGTGGAAGGGTTTTGGTTTTGGATTTTACAAGAAAGGCCACCATAATTTTATTCCATGCACTACCCACAAACATAATGACCGTAGTGGTATCGGATTTACTAAACCACCTACCAAGAAGGATCACATTGAACTTATCGAGGACATAAGCCCTTCTCCACCTTCTTCACCACCATCACCACCTTCACCGATGGAGTCGATGGATCCAGAATCCATCCCTCCTAACTTTTTTTTCTTCATAAATACCATCTCCTTAGGGCCTTTGACTTATCAAGATGAGGGTGAGGCTCCCTCCTCTCTTCTCTTCCTATGTCCTACAATGATCAATGATGATACACCCTCGATTAACATCATTTAATTTTAGGATGATGAATCTATACTCACCTACCTTGGTGCAAAAGACTCATATATTCATCGGTTGTTACCCTCTAAGATGTAAACCATGTTGAATGAATCAACTATTGAGATCAACATTCATACTCAGGATGACCCACACATCCTAAAGATCGGTCAATCTTTAGATGTTGTTGAATAGGAAGCCATCACCTCTTTTCTCAAAAACCATAACCATGATTTTGCTTGGTCTTACGCAGACATGCCTGGTATTGACCCCATGATAGTGGTCCACAATATCGTAATCGTTCCCGATGCCAAGCCCGTCAAACAAAAGTTGAGGAAAATGCACCCTCACATTGCCCTTCTTGTCAAAGAATAACTTCAATGCCTTCTTTTGGTTTCCTTCATATTACCCATTGATTATCCTCATTGTATTTCTAACATTTTCCCTATCACCAAGGTGACAGGGGGACTCTACATTTGCATGGATTTCTGTGACGTCAATGTAGCTTACCCAAAAGATAACTTTCCTCTACCTAGTATTGACCAGCTGGTTGACCTTACCACTGGTCACGAGATGCTATCAATCATGGATGGCTTCGTAGGTTATAACCAAATCTTACTTTCTCTAGAGGATCAACACAAAACTACATTCATCACCCCTTGGGGACCTTCTTTATCGAGTCATGCCTTTTGGCCTTAAAAATGCTTTGGTGCCACATATTAGCGGGCTATGACTTACATCTTCCATGACATCATGCATTGTATATTGGAAGATTACGTAGACAACCTCCTTTCCAAATCTAAACGCCACTCTAAGCACCTCACCATCCTAAAAACCATCTTTGACCACCTCATTAAATATTGCGTTCACCTTCAACCCAAGAAGTGTGTCTTCACGGTCCTCTTAGGAAAACTCTTGGGATTTATTGTTTCCCTACATGGTATAGAAGTTGACCTGCTAAAGTCAAGGCCATTCTTGAAATTCCTCCACCCACTAACCTTAGGCAACTTCGTAGTTTGCAAGGTAAGTTACAGTTTATTCACCATTTCATTTCACAATTGTCGATCGGTATCAACCATTTCATCACCTTCTCAAGAGAGATGTCTCCTTTAAATGGGATGATGATTGCCAAAAATCTTTTGAGGCCTTAAAACAATACCTTCTTCAACCCCCATACTCATTCCACCTAAAGATGATAAACCTTTCTACCTATACATCTTAGCTACCGATCACTCTTTGGGTGGCATGCTCGCCCATCGCGATGAACAAAATAGGGAGCAGGTGGTTTATTACATAATCCATACTCTTTTGGATTACGAAACTCAATACAAACATCCCAAAAACTTTTCTTAGCCTTATTTTCATCGCCAAAAACTCCACCATTAACTCGCTCAACCAAAAACCTATGTTGTGACCAACACCGACCCCTTACACTTCATGTATGCCAATCCTTACCAAAATCAACGCGGCCGCACGCCGGCTTATGCTTTTGGCAGACCTTGACCTCAAATTCATCTATCAAAAGTCCATCAAGGGCCAAGCTATCACCGAATAATTGGCCGATGCACCTATTTCTGGGGATCAACCCTCTAATTTTGACTTTCTAGATGAGTCAATTGCTACCCTTTCCTGGGCGAACCCACTTACAAAATGACACTCTTCTTTGATGGTTCCAAGTGTCAGTGTGGGGGTGGGGCTGGTTTTATCCTCATTCGATTGATGGTGAACCCATGCCTTTTCTTTCAAACTTGATTTTTATTATACAAACAATATTGCCACATAAAAATCACTCGTATTAGATCTCCAAGGCACCTATGCCCTAGATGTCAAATCAATCAACAATTTTGGTGATTCTCAATTGGTCATAAACCAAGTCAATGTTATATGCCAATTTTTTAATGAGATACTACTAAAGTATAAACGTCATGTAGACATACTTTTGACCACCTTTAACCGTTATGCCCTTTAAACCATTCCCGTTCAACAAACAAATTTGTAGATACCATGGCCTCGCTTGGCTTCTCAAGTACTCACTTCACCTACTAATTCTAAAATCTTTGTCACCATATAATGAATCCAATCACCCTCTTATTTACCTCGTGATGTTTACTCCATTAGAACCATCACCTTGGACCCGAGTGACCTTTGGTATAAAAATAATCCGACTATCTTTCTCTCTCCACCTTACCTCCCGATCTCACCCGTAATGCATAAATGCGCCCTCCTTTAAAAGGTCTCTCATTAAATCATCATGGAGGGAATCCTCTATAAGCACAGATTTCATGGTATTCTCTTGCGATGCCTCACGAGTTATGAAATTCCTTATACTTTGTTAAGGAAGTTCATGATGGCATATGTGGAGGTCACTTGGTGTCCTCATTTGTTGCTAAGCATATTCTTCACCTAGGCTATTGCTTGGCCAACCCTCAACCATGATTGTTACGAATACGTCAAGCATTGTGTAAAATTCCAACAACATGCTAACTTTCATCATACACCTAGTCATGCCTTACAAGTCACACGTGACCTTTGGCCCTTCTCTCAATGGGGTTTGGATCATTTTGGAGATATTAATCCACATTCTTCCCAATGAAATCAATGGATCATCACCGCTACCAAATACTACACAAAATGGGTTGAATCCATACATTTCATTTCCATAAAATATGAAAAAATATGTGAGTTCATCAATCATCACATCATCACAATCGCTTTGGTGTTTCGCATCGTCTCATCACGATAACGGAAAACAATTCAAAAATAAAACCTTGCGAAAACGTTGTGACACCTTTGACATTCAATTGAGTTTCTCATCACCTTATTACCTACGGGTAATGGCCGGCTGAATCCACTAACAAAACCTTGAAAAAAATTATCATGAAAGTGGTCAACGATCTTTGGGAAGGATTGGCATACACACATTCCTTTTGCACTATGGACATATCGCACTAGTATTCACACTTCCACTACCGCCACACCTTTTTCTCTGGTCTATGGTATAGAGGTTGTTCTACCTCTCAAAGTCTAGATTCCCTCACTCCGCATTTCTCTCCATGACATGCTCAATGATGATGGAATTTCATCAAGACTGCTGTTTAGCACAACTTGAGTTACTAGATGAACGTCATCTTAGTGTTCTTGATTGTCTTCAATTTTACAAAAACGTATCAAACATGCCTATGATAAACACATCCATGAACGAACCTTTCATGTTGGTGATCTCGTCCCGAAAGAAAATCAACATGTATCTAAAGAAAAAAATTAAACGGGCCAAATTTGCTCCTAATTGGCTTGGACTATATATCTTGACCCATACTTATGGATCAGGTGTTTATCATTTATCTTCACTTGATGGTAAACCCAAACCTGAGCCCCTTAATGCCTTGCATCTTCGACCATTCTATTGTTGAATTTTAGTCCTACCTCACCTTTTACCTCTTTCCATGCTCATCCCTTGAGCGCTATCCACTTCTTACACCTCACCAATGATTAAACAAGAATCATGTGCGTACCCATCACTTTTTATCTTCTCTTGAATATGTGTACCATGGCGCTACACATAGCATGATTCTCATGGATACTTTTTGTCTACCTTTAGATGAGATCCCATGGTCATTTCACCTTGTTTTCTGAACAAGAATCCTATTCTTCACCTTGGTCTTGTCCATGACTTCAAAGCCGTCACATTGGATCCAACTCCTTGAGTCAAACTTCCAATAAAAATATGACTCCCTCAAAATGATGTCTTCCTCTTTGCATAATCGCTGTTATATATAGACTCCTCCCTCGAAGGACAACTATGTAAAGATCTTAAAAAAGTGAGTGAATCTAAAGATTCCCGCATCGATCAGATTCACGAAGACCTCAAGGACTTAATTTTCTCATCCCATATAGAATTCCCACATAGATCAGGTCTATCTCAAATATCGCTAATACGAGAAAGCCTTTTAGTCATGAACTTGCCCATTGTGACCTTTGATCTCTTGCCCAAAGAGCATGATACCTCATACCATATAAAAATTAACCACCTTTCACTCCTCTCACCATTTGCACTACCATTTCCTACTGCCTCAAGGGACCTCTTGGAAACCATGACATCTAGTGATCATGTGCCCACTTTTCACCTTTAGAATAATCAATCATGCAAGGTCTTTAGGGTCTTACATTCATCACCTCCTCCAAGGTATGACCTACTCATTATGATCCTTGCCAATCAAGTGGTTTTCTTTCCCCTCTTATCTTTTAACCTTCCTTATTATGTATTGATTACCTTATACGGGACTTGGTCCTCGACGCTTACCATTGGGGTAATATTCTTCTTCTACGACCATCAAAATCACCTATACCAATTTACCTACAAATCACCCACACCTAATAGACCTAAACCCAAATCATGCTTATAACCTACCATCTCATTCTCATATCTCCTCATATTCTTCCTTAACTTATGGGAGAACCGCATCGCCTAAGGTCCTTTTTCGCTAGGACTATGTAAGCAACACTCCGAAGGCATGGGGCCCTTGGGGGTTAGCTTAGCCGCTCTCTACCCTAATCAATTCATCTTTCATTTTCCTAAATCACATTATACCCTAATTCATTTCCTTTTTATATCCAAAATTAGGAATTAAACCAAACAAACAACAAATTTGCTTCACATTTTTTATCATCATCAAAACATACATTTATTAAAAAGTATTGAAAAATATAGTGTGTTTTTAAATGTGTTAAAAAAATCACTTCGTTTAACGATGAGATGAAATGGACACAAGTTATCTACATGATTATTTCTTAATTTGTATTACATCATTGCAATAAGGTGGAAAAAACACCGTGGTTTGTACCCTTTCAAAAACTCGTATTACATTTTTCAACATGCCGAAAAACTCACTTTTTTTATCAACAAGATGTAATACACACAAGTTATCAACATAATATCCACTTGATATGGATTACATCATTGCAATAATCTACAAAAAATATGGTTTACGCCCTTTTGAAAACCCGCATTGTGTTTTTATAAGTCCTTAAAAGCATAGTGTGTTTTTCAACATGCCGAAAAAATCACATTGTTTATCAAAAGATGAAATGCACAATAGTTATCTACACAATAAATGGATGATACAGATTACATCATTACAATAAGGTGACAAATGACCGTGGTTTACACCCTTTCGAAAATTAGCATTGCATTTTATAAAGTCTTTGAAAAACATAGTGTGTTTTAATCGTCTTTGAAAAACTCACTTTTTATCGATGAGATGAAATGTAGACAATTTATCTACATCATAATTAATTAATGTGGATTACATCATTACAATAAGTTGTAAAAAAACATGGTGTTTTGCACCCTTTCAAAATCCCCCATTACATTTTTCAAAGTGCTGAAAAACAAAGTGTGTTTTTCAAATGTGATGAAAAACTAACTTTTCTTTGGATAAGATGAAATGCACACAAGTTATCTACATCATAATTACTTAATGTGGACTAAATAATTGTAATAAGGTGGAAAAGTATGGTGTTTTTCACCCTTTCGAAAGTTTGCATTGCGTTGTACAAAGTGCTAAAAACATAGTGCATTTTTAACGTGCAAAACAACTCATTTTTTTATTGACTAGATGAAAGGCACATAGGTTATCTTCATAATAAATAATTTATATGGTTTACATCATTATAATAAGTGGAAAAAATAAGGTGGTTTGCACCTTGTCGAAAACTTTGCATGGAGTTTTTTTAAGTGTTGAAAAATAAAGTGTGTTTTTCAACGTGCCAAAAATAAAACTTTATTTATCAATGAGATGAGATGCACTCAATTTATTTGCATCAAAAATACTTAATGTAGATAGAATCATTGCAATAAGGTGAAAATAAATCATGTTTTGCAGCTTTTCAAAAATGAGAAGGCATTTTTCAAACTGTGGAAAAACATAGTATCTTTTTAGACGTGAAATTAAACTCACTTTGTTTATTGTGAGATGAAATACACACAAGTTATCCACATAATAATTAATTAATATGGATTACATCATTGCAATAAGGTGAAAATGCATCATGGTTTTCTCTATGTTGAAAATCACATGGTGTTATCAATGTGCTAAAAAAACAAAATGTGTTTTTCAATAGGAAAAACTCACTTTGTTTACCAACGAGATGAAATGCACACAAGTTATCCACATCATAATTACTTAATGTGGATTATATCATTTCAATAAGGTGAAAAACCAGCATTGCATTTTACAAAGTGCTGAAAAAATCACTTTTTTATTGATGAGATGAAATGCACACAAGTTATCCACATGATAACTAATTGATATGGATTACATCATTACAATAAGGTGGAAAAAACTTCGAGGTTTATGCCCTTTCGAAAACCCACTTTGTTTTTCTCAAAGTGCTATAAACAAAGTGTGTTTTTAACGTGCTAAAAAAACCACTTTTTTATCAACGACGAGATGAAATACAAACAAGTTATCCACATGACAACGTGGTTTGCACCCTATCAAAATCCCACATTATGTTTTTAAAGTGCTAAAAAACTCAGTGTGTTTTTCAACGTGTTGAAAAACTCACTTTGTTTATAAAAGAGATGAAATGAACAAAAGTTATCAAGTTATTCTTATTATAACTATTTTATATGGTTTACATCATTGCAATAAGGTGGTAAAAACACCCTAGTTTGCACCCTTTCAAAAACTTGCATTGTATTATTCAAAGTTCTGAAAAAAAATTTGTTTTTCGACGAGATGAAATCCCCACAAGTTATCCACATGATAATTACTTAATTTGGATTACATAATTCTAATAATGTGGAAAAAACCATGGTTTTAACCTTTTCAAAACCTATATTATGTTTTTAAAGTGCTTTGAAAAACATAGTGTGTTTTCCAAAGTGTCTTTGAGAAAATCAATTTTTTTATCGAAGTGATGGAATTAACAAAAATTTATCCACATGATAATTTTTTATTAGATAAGGTAAAAAAAAGGTTATGAAGGGAGAAATAAACCATGTACCGAAAATGAAGGATAATACGATGAAGTGTTAAAAAGAAGCAAAAGAAGAAAAAGGTCCCAAAGACCAAAGAGGATTACAACAATGAGACAAAAAAACAAAGGGGGATTCACAAGAGGAGGAACAAGGACCCCACTATAGAAAAAAAAAAACTTTACTAAATTGAAGCCCTACCCTCCAAGAACCCCCAATGAGATTAACGAAACAAAAAAAAGTGCAGATGGCCATCTTTACATTTCTTCTTTGACACATAAGACCATCCGTCACTTTTATCAAGATCCTCCAAAGGAAGACCTTCCTCACGTAGTAATACACCTTTATCGAGGTGAACTGCAAGAGCGACATCATGTTTCACACTGCTTTTCTAAATAAATCCGAGAGGTATCTACCTAGGTCTCTACCTACTATGCATGCATCATCAAACTAAGCATTAAATATGTTTGGATTTGAAAATTTTCCTCCTACCACCTCGGATAACCCATCCACACCATCGGTTAGATAGGTCGCAGTGCCCTCACTCCATCCATAGGAAATTTGACATTGGCGTTGTCCACGGGGGTTGCATCCTCTATTTCCAATTCCTCATTCACAGAAAAGTCTTCCAGATCTGACACCCCTTTCATGGTCTCACGATTTAGGTCGGGATCTCTAATCTTACAACATGAAAAAAGGAATTTCACCTTGTAACATTTAACGTAGTATATTTTTGAGTCTTCTACCTCAATAAATTGTTCCCGGACATCATGCGGGGATTTCAAGTTGATCTTGTTGGGTATTCTTGTGCCCTCCAAAATAAAAACACACATCCTTACAAACACCGATCTCGATCATGCTTTAATGGTTGGATCAACTCCTACCACTCTCCCATTGATCTAGCCACACCCAAGAAGATTTCAGATTCCTAGAACTCCCAAGGGAGCACAAGATCTGGATCCAAACCTAAAGGAAATTGAATGCAAGGTTGTGTGGAAAACTTGGTCCCCATCTTCTAAAACTCAGAGCTGCATTACCATAAAACCATGGAGCACCAAGAAGAAAGTTTTGCATGTTCTTCCCGTTAGGAAAGCAGAATAAGAAACTCTCTCTTGAGAGCTTTTACATCTACTTTGCATCCCAATTTTCATCTCGCACACAGTCCTTGACAAAATGTATATTGGGTCTCATTCCTGTGAATCTACCTAAAATCCTAAATTTGAGTCTCTTCTCTAATTTTTCGATAACACTTTTTGAGATCTCTAGTAGTGGATCATCATCACTCTAGTTTGGTATCAACTTAACGATCTCACTTTGTTAGTTGCCCAAAATAGTCTATCTTCCCAGGACCTCTTTATGTTTCTCTCCTTTTGATAATTTTATGGTGATGAATTAAAGTAACCAAACTAAAAATTACTCAAAGTACTTTACATCAATAAATTAAGGTGGAAAAACACCATGGTTTGTGCCATTTCGAAAAACCCGCATTACATTTTCAATGTTTTGAAAAACACAGTGTGTTTTTCAACATGCTTTGAAAATCATTTTTTTATCGACGAGATGAAATGCACACAATTTATCCACACGATGACTACTTTTTATGCTTTACATCATTACAATAAGGTTGAAAAAATACCTGGTTTGCACCCTTTTCGAAAACATGCATTGGGTTTTTCAAAGTGTTGAAAAACTCACTTTGTTTTTCGATGAGATGAAATGCATAGTGCATTTTTCAACATGCTAAAAAACTTAATTTGTTTATCAAAGAGATTAAATGAACACAATTTATCCACATGATAATTGCTTAATGTCAATTACATCATTGCAACAAGGTGGAAAAGCATTGCGCTTTACACCTTGTTGAAAACAACATGGCATTTTTCAAAGTGCTAAAAATATACAGTGTGTTTATCGGTGTGTTGACAAACTCACTTTGTTTTTGAAGAAATGAAAATAAAACATAAAAATATTATATATATTAATTATTATTTTGATGTATAAATTATACCCAAAACATATTATAAATGAGCATATTATTTAATTAGTGTAAAGAATTTTCATGGGAACTATGCATACAATAATTATAAGAGATATTGATGTAAATATTTGGAAAGATACTCAAAGAAATTCCATTCTTATTGTAGGCTCACAACACAAAATTATATAAATATTCTAGGAGGATCTATATAGTATTTAAAAAAATCAAACTCAAAAATCTAATTCTCTTTAAATTTTTAACGTAATTCATAAGATGTGAATTGATTAGAACTAATATACTTAATGAGTGATTTAATCTTAAAGAGAATAACGTTTGTGAGGTTTTGAAATATTAAGTGTGGGATTATAATTACATAAAATTCATTTTAAAAATAAATTTTATGATCGATAAGCGACATAGATTTCATCAAAAATAGGCTCGCCCTACATTTCATATACATGAATTATAAATATACATAACCTACAATCTCATATACATGAATTTAAAATGTTTACAATTCTAATATAGGACCACTCTACATTCCATACATTTAATTTCCACAACTCAACCTAATCTTTCGTAAGATACATATCTCTGCATATATATATATTGCATCTTCAACACAAAACATTAAATATTAGACAAGAGATCCATATAATAAAGGAATGTATTGAAATTAAGGACATTAAATACTCACTTTACACAGACACTAAATTGCTAAAAGATAAGAAGTGACATAGACATGTTTCATCTACATCGGAACCACCTAAAAATAAATGATCAATATATTAGTCTTTTCCTCGACAATTCAATTTTATTAAGAAAATCACGTTCACACCGATAATTCAAGTGTTTTACCCGTAAATTACCCTTGTTGGGGTTTGCTCCTCTTTACATGATTGTCATTAGGAAATATGAAGAATTCATACTCTGTAGCGGGCTAGTTGAAATCTTCTTCACCGACTAGCTTCTTAGTCACATCGTGGCCACATCGCTTTACTTGCACTAAACAAGGGCACATGCGGGTGGTGGTTGTCTCTTTAACATCTCCTTTGAAAGAAAAATATATTGCATTTCATGCTTCCATGTCTCTTGTAAACCTCTTAAACCACTCATAGTATGCCTTTATATGTTCATCTATACTGCTCGTTTATCCAACATTAATATCAAGTATTATTTTCTTATGTGTAGCATAAAATTTAAATCACTTTATATCATCAACCCACCAGCCCAAACTGCTTCGGGAGTTACTTTGTGACATATAATAAACTATAGAAAGTGATTTATTTATACAACGGGTTTTTCAATCTCATTGTACAATTGAAAATAGGCCTCATACCATTCATTAATGTCAATTTTTGTTATGTGGACAAATGAATAGTTTTTCTACAATACTCATTTATAACATTCGATTGAGAATACACATTATCACCTACACATGAATACACATTGTCACCTAATCATAAATATGCGTATTCATGAATATCGTTCACATCAATTTCCTCCCTCCTTAAATGAATTAACAACTTCCTGTCAAGTGTTAGTGACTATTGATGTGGCGAGAAGGGGTCATCTGAGGAACGTGTCTTCATTTACTGTTCTTGTCTCTGCATATGCACTTTGGCTCCTACACATGAATGAAAAACAAGTAAAAATGATTCTTATTTCATTACAACTTATGGTTAATAATCTGCATGGCTACTTGGCACATACGATGACATTGAATTACCTGCCACTTCTGATGCTTGATCTAACGAGGAGGGGTTTTCCAAGAACGTTTCTTCATTTAATGTGCGTGTCTCTCGCATATGAACTTGATCCTAAACGTCAATGGAAAACAATTACGAATGATTCTTATTTCGTTATGAATTATGGTTAAAAATCTACATAGATACTTGGCACATACAATGACATTGAATTACCTGCCACTTCGTGTGCTTGAAAACATGACTAATACAAACATAGCTTGTGAAATTATGTTTCCTTCAACACGTGCTAACATATATTTCCTCTGTATCCCAAGCACATTTGCATACATCCAAGGCACCACATTGGCTTAGCAAATACCATGTGTTTCTAGTTGTTTTTCTCCTCACCCACATTTCATGGTCATCTGGTTGCATTGGAATGACATATATATTTGGAATACTCTTTTCTCTCTCAAACACTATCAATAGTTATCTTTCTTTTTAAATTTGGTCAAGATTCTGGATTTTTACAACTTCCTCTTGTGTTTGTAGAATGGCTCCAAATTGTACACAAGTGTGTAGAATAAATTGACCATCTGGTGAGTAAATTTTCTTTTTCTATCACACAAGTATTTTATCTTCAGAAAAAAAATGGTGGGCCTCGATGGATGCATTAGTTTCCTAATTTGTGTGGGTGAAGTTCCTAATTTTTTTTGCTCACATAGCTATCAAGTCACACAGATTTGATATCAATGACACTATAAAGCATGTGTAATCATTACAAATGAAAATTGAAAAGGAAACACATGAACGTCCATACTCACGAGATACGTTCATATTTATCATACCATGTCTTCTTGAAGTACTCTAGGAACTGAGTTTCATCTTTGAATTCATTGAAGAAGTCCTGAATCATTTGAAAGGTGTGATCTCCATGCATTCTTGTACCATACATGATGGTACCTAGTCTCTCAAAAATATTCCACCTTGACTCCTTGCTACAATACTTGTGCACATTTTTCAACCATGCCCTACGCACATGCCATAGGAATAACAATACATGACAACCAAAAACACACTTGATGGCTTGGATTTTAGTCGACGCATCATCCGTAATGAATGCATTGATCTGCCAATCAACTCGAAGAATTTTTCTATGTTTATGGACTTCTTCCAACCACCCATAAATGTCTTCAATCTTATTCCTTGATGAAATAGCCCATGCTACACACAAATTTCAACCTCTTGTTCATAAAAAACAAACAAGGTGTATAATTTGTACTAAAAGGAATATGACATCAAAGGTTAACATGGAGTTTAATGTAACAGGAAGGGAACATTATTAATGATATAAAAATAACAAATCATTTAAAAATTCATTTCAATTACTTAATCCATATTCATTAGTACAAAATTCCAAATCCATGGAGATTATGGAATTGTATGAATGTTGAACCATTCTCTCACGCATCCATGGTGTTTGCAACCACATAATAAATGTAACAATGGTTCCATTTGGCTGATGATAGTAGAAAAAAATTCCCTTTCCTCTACATGCCATAAGTTCACACTCATGGCATCATCAATGTGCTTTTGAGACCTTTTGGAGCGAACTCATTTCCATGCATTCATCACATCCTTTCTTGTCAGGAATTGGTCCCTCTTGCTCAACATACCCACCAAGGATGGATTAACTATATATTTTTCGCACACTTGTGTCAACAAAACACCCATCAATAGAAGACTCTCAATATATCTTTTACATTCATTTTTCAAGTACATGGAAACAATAAGCACATGGATTTTTAATGGTATTTTATTTTACACAATGAAAAAATTCACCATTATGTTGCGAGTGAAAAAAATTATTGTATGTTATTATCACCACCGTTGGTCTTCCATAAAAACCCTCCCATTGAAGTGACATTAGTAGCCACATTTAATTTTAAACCTGCCCACTCTTTCACTGTTGTCAAATTATTTATATTGTCATTTGGACCATATGAACACCAAGAGTTTGTAATTAAAAATATTAACATCAAAATGCGATATATATTTTTATGAATAACACGTCTGAAAAGAAGTGTTTTTTTAATATTGGCAAATAGTTTTTTGAAAGGGACTATACCCTTGAATACAAAATAAGGCCTATAAGCTGGAATAAGAGAGAGGAGCGAGTAGTCAGTGTGTGAAAAGAAGTGTTAGAGAAGGTTCAAACATCGAATATATCTTCATTTTATGTGGTTTAGGGTGAACTATATTAGATACTTTGTTATGTATATGGATGAAATTAGTCTCAAAATTGTCTACAAAAAGCTTCTCCTATTACAAATGCCTCTAGTCTACTAAGTAGGATGGCTGCACAAAGGTTGATATTAGGCTCATCCTCGATTGGGTTGCACTCCAAGTATTCATTCAAAAATGACTCGTTTCCTCGGTTATATCTCGAAAGGTATATCGTACATGCTTTTCCATTTGGTCCTCCTCCTCATCCTAATAAATTTTACATGGAATTTTCATCAATTCTTGAAACAATTATTTCATACTTTCCAAAATGAATTTTGAGTTGTGATTGATCATCATCGACATGAATTCCATCATAATTCATTAGAAGTATCTAATTTTTTGAAAATACAAGAAACACCTATATAAAAGAGGGTATTGAAATGCAAGGAAAATAACAATTTAAAGGACTACATACTTTTGGTTGTACAGGAAATTATATCACAATATGATCATCTATCACTACAAGAATATGGGTTTAAAATTGTGAATCCAATTTTGTGGACTCCACCCAATCTTGTTTTTGTGAATGAATAAAATGTGACAAAGACTATGATGATATCCACAATGAATAACAATGTGAAAAATCTAATGATAATTCACAATAATAAGAAATTCATACGTGTGTCTATAATTTACAATACAACAATAAGATAATAGAATGTGTGAAAATATAAAACATATTCAACCCTTCCTTGAATTGTTACCTACCAAGATAAATAATCTGAGAAAAATATCACATATTTTTTGTCTACGAATAGTGTAAAGTAAACATTGTAAGAGGTAATAAAGGTATTGTTATCGTTGAATCACAACACCCCTAGATTTGCACAAGAGTATGTGTTTGAGCTCATGATGTGACTCGGTGCTATCTCCAAGTTGTGGGACTTGCTACTTGAGATAGACCTCTAGAGAAATTTGGTTCTTACTCCTAAACTACCTACCATAATCTACTCTAATTTAGACAAAACTATCTTATCCTAATCTAACTTTTCAAGGGATTAGTGAGAAGGAGTGCATGAAAACAAAGCCTACACTAACAGTGGTGATACATCAAAAAAGGAGGGAATGAGAATAGTTTTCCAATGTGTGAAAGATGGAAGAAAAGTACATACTAGAGAGGATAATAACAATTATCCACAATCTAGAAAATGCATTCAAAACAATATTTCATACATACACGATGATAATGAATCCATAAAAGAGAATAAAATAGAAAGAATCTATTTACAATGAAGTTGAAGAAGCAAGAAGAATGTAGAAAAACATAGCAGGGGAAGATACATCCACAAACTTGTATCTATTGCTTCATTGATATACATAGTTCAATCCATTATAAAATAATGGCCGGATCACCATACAAGGAGTCCACTATAAGGGCATGCAACACATTGTCTTCACAAAATCAATTTGACAGCATTTTGCTACTAAAAACTATACTACAATGAGCCCAACACTCCAATTTATAGAATTTGGGAGAGAGAGAATTGAAATCCCAAAATATTCCTTCCAACCACTTGAAAGATGTCATAAATGAGATGAAATGATGGTATGTTTCTTGAAAAAGGCTCCCCATTCTGTCCCATAACTTGCAGCAGTGAAAAATGTTTACCCATGCTTCATTAAATGCATATCCAACCACTAATAAAACATTGTTATAAAACTAGCAAATTTTCCTTAAAATCAACATAAAAAATTCATCAATCTTTTTATTTCTTTATTTTTTGCATCGGGATCGAGCCATGATTCCAATAAGACCAGCTTTTGTTTGATTTCATTGAGAAATGTAAAATTTATGGTCTTCTACCTACGAGCAACTATTTTGAGTTTTCTAGAGGTTTCTTGCATTTTACGGGATTGAGTATTTAAATTCTTGGAGATGGATATATTTCTTTCCTTTTCACCCACCTACCCTCATTAAAATTGAGAAATATATTTTTTTGTGGCATAGAGGATGTCGTGCCCTTTCTAAAAAGTCAAATTTTGTGAAAAATAGAGCTCTGGGTCAAATGTTATGACCATTTGAAGTTCAGGGGTTCGGCATTGACTTTCCCTTTGGATTACGAGTATCGTGGGTTTTTAGGGAACTCATATCCCTATGGAACTTGAACCGTCTAGCCCAAGATTTTCTTCCTTTTTCGATTCCTTCTTTATGTGGACATTATGGTGTTTTCGGGTCCAACACTACAACAAACATGCACTTTTTACCACAATTATTCTACAAAATTTCAACAATTTAAGAGAATTGTAGAATATTCATGGTTTCTTTATAATAATTTTATTATTTATTTTTAATTTTTGTAAATATTCCACAATATTATTATACTTGTAAATAATCATAGAAATTATCTACATATTAACAATATTTACAAATATAATGAATCCAAAAAATCAAACTTTTCCTAATGTATTCCATTTAACACAAACAAGAGAAATGAAGTTACAACTAAGATCTATAAGATCACATGAAAAATTAATTATGATTTTTTATATTTTCTTATGATAGAAACAAATTAACATGCATATATAGAACTTATTTATGCTTATAGATAATATTAAGAATCATCTCAAACACTTATAACATTAGTCACATTCATTTTGTTTAACTATAATTGTATTAATGTTTGAGTTATAATTATATTAATGTTTGAGATAGGATTTCAAGACATTTATTATTAAGGTTCTTGTTAACAAATATAAATACAAATATTAAGGTCATACTAGTGTGACTTGAAATTTTTAATTTCATACATGAGAAAATGTGGAAAAGCTGTCATGTTTTTCAACATGCTAAAAAGCACATCTTGTGTTTTTTAGCATGTTGAAAAACATAGTGTGTTTTAGATCTTGATGAAAAACACACCATGTCTTCCACATGTTAATCACTAAATATCAATTATCATTCAAATTTGAGAAGTTGATTTTTGTGTGTAGAAGACTAGTTATCATTGATGAGTCACTATGAAATTGATCTTTTCATATAGATATTTAGTTGTTGGTCAATGGAAATAGGACTTTTTTGTCTATATAGGGAAAAGGTCTCTATGACCATGATAGGAACCTATAACCACGATAAAACATGTTAAAGAAGTAATACTTTCAAAATAAAGTGGCATAAAGAGGATTTCAATTTAAATTAGAAATAGTCTTTAACATCAATCACATGATACTAAAATAAAGTGGCATAAATTTTTAGGTGTGATAGATCGTTAAGAACATCAATACCATCTTAACATAACTAAGAGCAATAAAATTACAACTAAGAGCTGCAAGATAACATGCAAATTTAATTTTAATTTTTTATATTTTCTTATAATAGAGCTAAATCAACATGCAAATCTAGAACTTATTTATGCTCATAGATAATATTAAAAATCAACTCAAACACTTTTAACATTAGTTACATTCATTTTGTTTAACTATAATTGTATTAATTTTTGATTTATAATTATATTAATGTTTGAGATATGATATCAAAACATTTATTATTAAGATTCTTGTTAACAAATATAAATACAAATATTTATAAGCTCATACTAGTGTGAATTTAAAAAAATCAATTTCATATAAGAGAAAATTTGGAAAACCGTCGTGTTTTTCAACATGCTTTAACAAACACACTACATTTTACGCATGTTGAAAAACAAAGTGTGTTTTGCATCTTGATGAAAAAAACCACGTTTTCCGCATATTAATCACTAAATATTAATTATTGTTCAAATTTGAGAAGTTTATTTGTTGTGTAGAATATTAGTTATCATTGATGAGTCACTGTGAAATTGATCTTGTCTATAGAAATTTATTTTTTGGTCAATGGAAATAGGAATTTTCTATCTATATAGGGAAAAGGTCTTTTTGGCCATGATAGGAACCTATAACCACAATAGGACATGTTAAAGAAGTACTACTTTCAAAATAAAGTGGCATAAAGAGGAGTTCAATTTAAATTAGTAATAGTGTTTAATGGTCAATAACAACATTTCAAAAAAAATTGGCATAAATTTTTAGTTGTGATTGATCATCATCAATATGAATACCATCTTAACACAACTAAGAGCAATGAAGTTACAACTAAGAGTTGGAGGATTAGTACATGTAAATTTAATTGTAATTTTTTATATTTTATTACGATAGAAACAAATCAACATGAAAATCTATAACTTATTTATGCTCATAGATAATATCTAGAATCATCTCAAACACTTATAACATTATTCACATTCATTTTTTTAGTTATAATTGTATTAATGTTTGATTTATAATTATATTAATGTTTGAGATAAGATTTAAAAACATGATTATTAAGGTTCTTGTTTTTTTAATATTGGTAAATAGTTTTTGAAAGGGACTATACCCTTGTGTACAAAAGAAGGCCTAAAAGCCGGAATAAGAGAGAGGAGCGAGAGAAGTCAGAAGAAAGCACAAAAGTTACAAAGAAAGAACAACGAAGCCCGAAACTTGACTACACAAACGAGACTTAACAAAGAAACAACGGCAAAAACAAGCAAGCCTACAAACAACAAGAAGCGTAATAAAAACAATAAGGACCAGCAAAAGTAGTCGGGACTACTTCTTGGCCGCTTGATCAATACTCATCTTTACTCTTTTCCAAGCATGATACATGCCCAACGTGGTCATATGAGCAGCATCCATCTTATCGAGCTCCTCTCTGGTTCTTTTGCTCTCTTTCTCATTGCCCCAAAGTGTAGCCGGGACACCGCTAAGATGTGAAACACTTCTTGCATGACCTTCGATGAACTCCTCGATGGCCCTGAAGGCTGCAATATTATACTCATGCCTAGTCTTCATCTTCCCTAGGCGAAGTCTAAGGAGGTCGAGTTTTTGTATATGTCATCAATCAAGCTGTGCCAATGCTCCCTTCCCCCTCAATGCTTTTTTTGCCTTTTTGCTTAGCAAGGTTTTTAACCTCATCCTTCAGCAATTTAAGCTCAGCCTCTAAGGCCTCCAATCTCCTAGAAGGGTTATCCGTTGGTGCCGCCTGGGGACTGGCACTACTAATGTTCAGCAGATCACGAGCAATGTCCTCCAAAGGTTCAACCCCCTCAGCAGTAGACTCAAGGTTCTTGTTAACAATTATAATTTAAAATATTAAGGTCATACTAATGTGACTTGAAAAAAATAATTTCATACATGTAAACGTCTTTGAAAAACACACTTGTGTTTTTCAAAGCATGATGAAAAATACACTATGTTTTTCAACGAGATGAAAAACACAAAGGTTTTCCAAATATTAATCACTAAATAGTAATTACAACACAAATCATGATTCCAAAACACAATGTGCTGAAAAAAATTTGTGTATTTCAAGAAGATGAAAAACACATTATGTTTTTCAACACCATGAAAATCACATTGTATTTTTTTTAACATTTTGAGACTCATTTAATTAATTATTATCTTATTATATTATTTAATATTGTGACTACCAACACACCTCTTAGTGCCTTTGTAAGGTAGATAGCCACTATTTTAACAAAAAAAAGTTTGATCACGTCAAATTTAAACCTATATAGAAAGTTTATAACGTACATAAAATACTAAGGGTAAATAGTGCACATTTCTTAAATTTGATGGTGAGCTTTATAGCCCTCAAACAAGTTTTGTAAAGATCGGAATTTTTTATTTGCCTTTTAAATTATGTATAATAATATTATTATAACAATAATAAAGATGAAAAGTATCATGGTTTGCAACTTGATAATATAAAGAATTTAAAAATATGTTTATTAAATCATTTATCATGATATAAATCCCTTAACTATATGACATAAAGTTAAATAGATTTAAAAAAATATAATTATAATATCTGAAATATATATTCTAACATATAATTAAAAATCTGATATTTGTATAATTTTAAGATTAGCCATCAAAAACTCGATTTTAAATATATGTTTACTCACTCATTATAATTTGCTATATGAATTCCAAAACATGAACAATAATATTTTTATTATAATTAAGTTAATGAAAGTCAAAATTGGAGCCAAATCGAAAAAGAATTACAAATAATATTAATGCAAAATGGTTTACAAATTTCAATATGTATCTCTTTATAAAACTACAAGATAATTATTAATTTGGAAGAAAATAATTAACAATATCATCTTTTCGGTAACCATTTAATTACATATTCACTTTATAAATTTTTTATTTTGTTTAATTAGATTACCGACTCACAGGAAACCACTTCCATTTGTAATTAGGTGTTAACAAGCAATGATCTCTTCAACTTCTCACTAAACACTAAAAAAAACTAAATTTGATTGGGAACTATTGAATTATTGGAGCTTACGAATTTCCACAAAGGAGTCTTAGAGCTTGGACAGACAATTTCCCTTTCATTATGGGAATACTCTCTCAACTACACTATTGATTTTTATTTCTAACCAAATTTTATTGGCCACACCAAGCTAAATACGAGTTGATGACTATAGTCTCTAAAAAAATTTAAATAATAAAATTTTTAAATAGTGGGTGGATTTCACCCTTTTTTCACTAAAATCGAGGCAAAACATTTTCTCCTAAAACTTGAAACTATGCATTTTATATGTTATGGGGTCCCCTACCTCATGATTGGTGATAACATTTGTTCAATCCCTTGATATGAATGTTGTAACTATATATCAAGATGTAGATGGAAAAAATAAAGATTGTTGATCATGTAAAACTATGGAAAGAGAGAGGAGTTTATTGTTGTCAATATTGAATATGTTTCTTCACTTTTACCAAATAAGAACTCTTGATGAGTTTAGTCTTTTATTTCTATGAAATATTTAAACTTGTATTTAGTCATTTAGCTTGAAGGTTGAATCAAAACTACTAATATTTTTCGTTGTATATCTATAAGTAACATTATAAATATTAAAGGCTTTTAATAATTTGTGCATTTTTGGAGTCTCTTGCATTATTGTAATATAATAAGCATTGAATTTCCAAGAGAATAAAAACATAGAATTTTGCTATTCTACCATTTGTATTGAGCCACTTAAAATTTTTCATTCAAGGAAAAAGAAACCCAAAATTTACACTGCTTTTTTTTTTTTTGCAAGTATTATGTTATTCAATTTCTTATGAAAATGTTTATTTCTAATTTTATAGACAATATATTTGCAATTAATATGTTGGTTACTATACTTTTTAACTATAGATTGATGATTAATCCCACTAGACATGATATTTCCCTTTCATTGTGGGAATTTGAGAGAGTAAACTAAACTTGACATACAATTTTCTTTCTCTTACAAATTTAATTCATTCCAATCTAATTATTGTTATGTAATTACTTGGTTGCTCATTGTGACGGAGTGTTGGTGAATTAATTGTTATCTCAATTTTTCCCCAGCTGCAAAATTGATCAAACATGACCCCGCATAAAAGAAAATCGGAAGGGCGGTTTACTCATACGATCCCACATTGCAAGTTCGGTGAAGGATCAAACAACATCAAAGGAGGTTAGAGGCTCACAGGAGGAAAAATGGGGAAAGACTCAAAGTTTTTAGACTTCACATACGATTCAACTCGAGGCCTGAATCACCCAAGTATAAACAGAATCACAAAAGCCTCCACGTGTCCAATCGACGCAAATTCAAAGGGCGAGAATCCAAAGTGGGGACCCCAAATGACCACCAGCCCTCCACGTGGTCAGAGCCTCAAAAAGATAGATCAGCCATTGAAAATTCTAAGGCTAGCAGATGGCGCCACATGTCTCATTGGCGCAACAGTAACACCCATAATTACGGCCGAGCAATTTAAATACTTAAATTGTGCTAATTATCTCCTTTCCTACAAATTGGTGACATATCATCAAAGGCGCTCATCTTCTCTCCTATCGTCATTAATTAATTACACTATGCTAATTAATTAAGTCACCTATCCAACAAATACCCTAATTAACAACCTTCCGTTAATAAATCCTCCCTTCTATCTAGACTAATTAATTATTATTAATTAATTAGCTTCCCCTTTCATTTAACCAATAAATCAATATTTAATTGATTTAATCCCCTTCTATAGTCTAAATCATGCTAATATTCCTCTAAAAGCTTCTATAATCTTGCACATCTATTAATTAAATCATCTTGATTAATTAATGAGCCCCCTTTATCCACATGAGTCACTAAAGGACAAGCTAAAACCTCCTAAAGTTAACTCAACCCTATCTAAACCCCCCTTATCCACAACTAACTCAACATCCCTATTATCCCACATGCAAAGGGATGTAGTGGTTCCTTTATCCATTGGGCTATATAAAGAGCCCTCCTCCTACCTTTACACTTACACCTAATTCCTTGAGAAGACAAAAGCAAAACACATAGCAAATAGACTATAAGCTTCTTTGTTATTCTTGAGAAATTCACCATTTGAAGAGTTAAGCCTCCTTTCTTGCATTTTTCTAGCCAAGTGCTTGGGTCATATGGGAATAGTCAAAGGGTCTTGTAGCCAAGATTTGATGAACTCCCATTCCTAGGTTCTTGAAGATCAAAACAATCAATTTGATTGCCATGGAGTCTACATAGGTCCATTTACTTTTTGTTGGTAATCTAGAGAAGTAGAGGTTTGAATACTTTAGCATGTTAATTAAAATTTAATGCATTATGCTTAGTATTGATCTTGTTTAGCTCTCATATTGATGGTGCCTAGATTTTGACTTAACTTTTTTATAGAACTATTTAGGTGGTAGTTCTTATTCATCTAACTTAGCTTAAGCAAAAATACATGCACACATATGGCACGCCTGGGAGCGGATCCCTAGTCCCTTAGCATTTTTTTAGCTTGAATTCTATTGTTTTGGCTAACCTTTGATATGCACATATAGTAAATAATGTTCAATTTCTTGGGATTTTTGCTAATATTATATGTGTAGGTTCTCATTCATAGTTATCATTTTAATGGGTTGTTGCCAATTTCAAGATAACTTGCTAAAATTTGAGGTATTGTGAGCTTTGTTGTGTTTTTTACGGTAGTTTGGTTGTAGGAGTGTTGCGAGACACACTAATACGGGCACAAGAACACTTATTCAGTGCAAGCACCTCTCGGGTGGCACAGACGCACTGTCAAAGCTTGAATCTCTATTTGTTGACCTGGCACACATGCACTAACCCCGCGCACATACCCTAACCAGGGCACAGGCGCACTAACCCAGTGCGTAGATGCCATTTAATACTATACCTTCACTACAACGTGAAAACTTGTCAGACCAATGCATACACACTAACCCAGGGATAGGCATCTCTCTGGTGGTGCGGGAACTTTTCTGGTAGCGCAAGTGCTTTGTTAGAATCGGCACTACTTTTATTGGTTACGAACACACACCCTAATCGTAGCATAGGCATCTCTCTGGTGGCGTAGGCACTATGTCAGATCCTAATATTGTTATTTACCTCATTGGTGCACACACCCTGATCCTAACGCACACACATTTTTGGTGGTGTAGGTGCATTGTAAGTCAGAAAATATAGAGTGGCGCATTCTCCCTAACCCATGCATAGACGCCGAAACCGAGGCATATGTATCTTTTGTGTTCTTAAAATTAGGGTGTTAGGGTGCTAACTTCTTTGTAGGTTTTCATCTAATTAATGTTTTTTTACAAGGTATGTTTGCATGTTTTGCTAGATTAGATAAACTTTTTCATGTTTTCTTATAAGAATAAGGTCACGTATGCTCTTCCCTCACATCCCTTGGGGAGATATTGGGAATCATAAATGATTCTTAGGTTTTTCTTATGCTTTGAAATTGTTAGGAATATCTGAATTGGAATGGTTTAACTTGGTGTGTTTCAATTAAAGTGTTTTTCCATTTGATATCTTCTTGGATTTTAGAAAAATCATGTATACTCTTCTCTTATGTCCTTGGACGATCTTGAGAATCAGAAATGATGTTTACTCTTTTTATGGAAAACTACTAAACTCATTGTGCAGGACCAAAACACATGCTTGTCAAAGAAAGGAGACATCAAAACATAACACAAAACCATCTAATACACATGTTTCTTGTAGGTTGCCAAATGGTGTGCCACTTAGAACCACATTCAAGTTAAAAAGATTAAAAAAACACACTATATTCAAAACATTATATTACAGGTGTTTTAGAAAAGGGTACGTCCCTCTCTGCTCATCAATGGAACATAACCCCTTTAGCATAACACCTTAAGCTACAACAATAGGGGTGGTACTAGGAACCCCAAAGTATTCCATACAAGAGGGAACCTTGTGGATGAAACGGGAAGTGCTCTACACTACCTATTTGACTATTATTACCTTGTGAGATAGTGTTACTGGTTGTCTATATGACGACCCCAGGGAGAGCACACGTGGCTAGTTTCCCTTTGTGCTCGAAGGGGTAAAGTAAAGCTGAGATACTCCCAAGATAGTCGGGACTATTTGGGTAAATCATGCTCACTTAAGATAACTTTGTAACACCTAGGACGAGAGAACCACCTAGGAAAATATACTTTGGCCAGGAGCCCACTTTGACCAGTTCAAAATAGTGTTGATGTTGTGAGCCATTATTCACCACGAAACGTGTGACGCATTACTTTCGCTTAGTTTTTCACTTACCCTAAGGTAAGGTGAAACTCTACCAAGTGAGGCCAACATTTTTTTACCCCCATTTGATCTACTTCCTTCACTTTCTTTTGACACTTTGTTGATTAGAAGAGGAGTGACTACCTTTGCATTATCAATTGATTGTTTCACCACTTTTTTGTCCGTTTACACCCATCCATGTTTGCGGCTAGGTTAGTTAAACGTCTAAAGTGTGTGGAGACGTATTTATATCATTGGTATCCTTTTTGATCTTGATACCCACGTCAAGATCGTCATCATAGTTAGGATTGATTCATCATTTTATTTCCCTTTGACATGTTACCTCATTTGCATTGTCTCGACACAATTAAGATACTTATGTAACATTTGTCGTAAACATGATCTAAGTTTCCACATTGTGGCATTACGCTGCCCACGTTTTAACACATCTTTAGTATATTTTGACTTAGTTTGATTTCAAACATTTTCCCAAATCTTGAATGGCATTGCTTACTTTGTTTGTGTCATTTCGATACCACTTTAACACTAATATCTCACTTCTCCGTAAAGCTTGATAGATGTGTCCAATTGGTGTGGTTATGTGGATTACATTTGTAAACCTCACCCTTTAACATTTAGGCCTTATTGGTTGTTGAACTTATCATGGTATCCTTTGATTTGGAGTCACATCTACCTTTTGTTAATATTTACACCTTGTTCCTTTCGAGCTTGACATAAATATTGACATTGTGTTGATCACCTTTGCATCGAACTATCACTTTACACACGCATTCTCATATGGTGTATTTCCTTGTTGATTAGCTTTGTGTTTCACACTTGCATGATTGTTTCTTGTGATTATTCATTCAGGGGTCAAAGCATATAACTATGTCCCACTTTTTTGTAGTTTTTGTACTTTCAGCAAACTATGTCTGACAACCAAAACATGACCAAAAACATATAAAATGACCAAACATGCATTTTTAAGAGGCTATAAATACCAAGGTGCATGGCATCCAGAATTTACCTGATTTTTTAAATTTTTATAGTATTTTTAATTATTTATTTACTAATCATATTTTAAAAAATTTATGGCCACAAAGTAATGCCTTTTTATCTCATCAATATTGCATCATCACGATGTCTATTTTCCTTAGACCTTCGTTGAAAATCACACATGTATATCAATACTTACAAAATGTCTAGCTGGTTGTCCTTATGCTACCCAAATCGACATGTCACTTCCTTCCCTTTAAAGAAATTCCATCACACTATCTAGATCTAGACATTTGTTGTTAAAAGAATGCCAAAATGACTGACTATCGCATGGTTCCCCATACTTACAAAAATACGAAACCTAGGTTTAGCAATTCAAATCAAAATATTCCCATTACAACTAAACCTCATTTGGTTCTTCGTGGTAGAGAGCCCATACGAGTAGCTTGTTCCCCACCTTCATCTCATAGTCGGTGGTATGATTTGGATGCTTCTGATCCAAATTATTATTCAAGTTCCCCCACTCTTCTTCTAGATCTAATCAAAACATTTACTCTTCTTCCGAAGATTCCAATCCAAATATTTCCTCCGACTCTTCGATGATTCGATCAAAAATACTATTCAGATCCAAAATACTATTCGATTCATCTAACTTGACATGAATCTTATGTCATGGTCCTCCCTATCTTCACAGAACCTCTTCATCATACATTTAATATGAATCCTATGTCACAGTCCTCCCTTTCTTCACAAGACCCCTTTTATCATTTGCCTCATCGACATCTTCTTCCTTTGAAGATACGTGTGACTCAAAATCCCTCCAATCAAACATCTAATACAATTCTTGAATCATGGCCCTCTCTTTCTTTGCATGACCCTTGCTATTATACATCTAATGCGATTCTTGAATCCTGGTCCTCCCCTTCTTCATAGGACCTTTTTCATCAATCACACCCAATAAATATTCCTTCTTTGAAGATTCATGTGACTCAAATTCCTTCGAGTCAAACATTTGAATCGGCCCATGCGTTGCAATCTAAATACTTTCGACTTAATCCTTCTAGTTTATAGATGATATACCATCGTATAGGTAGGTCCAGACCACCTTCTTCTACTCCTAAGACATCTAGCTACACATCTTCTTCGTCCCCCACATCATATTCTTCTATTAATAATCATCAATCATCTTCTAAGTCTTCCACACCAATTGATCTCTTTCTTCCAATCAACCCCTGGTGGTTGATCAACAATCGATACCGATTGATCTCTTTCATATTGAAGAAACAATTAGGTCATTTATAGGGGCATATGAAGATATTCCTTTAACAAATTATGAGAAAGGATTCTCTTTATACTTTGATGCACCCACATATTGTGAGGAAAGGTTGATTCCTTTTATCAAGAAACAAAGGAAGCACCTCAAATCATGCAACTTGATCCTCCTCTTATTCTTCCATCTTCACATTCTTCATTATGTGATGAAACTCCTTGTCTTGCATTGATCCATGACCCATCTTCTCTTCACCCAATAACTCTTTGTCTATCATAATTCCTCAATCACAATCTCTTATGGGGTCAACGCCAAGTAGCCCTTCATCTTCATCTAGGTATGGGTCACCTTCTAGTAGTCCTCCCTCTACTATTTGTGGGACATTTTCAAGTAGTCCACTATCTTCTATTCTTGGGGCACACCCAACTATCCCCTTGTCTTCTATGTATAGATCACCCCTAGGTATTCCATCATCTTCTATTCTTGGGCCACATCCTAGTAGTCACTTGTCTTCTATTTATGGATCACCCCGGGTAGTCCATCATCTTCTATTCTTGAGTGACATCCTAGTAGACCCTTGTCTTCTATATATGGATCACCCCCAGGTAGTCCATCATCTTCTATTATTGGGCCACATCCTAGTAGCCCTTAATCTTCTATCTATGGCTCACCTCCTGTAGCCCATCTTCAATCTTTGACCGTATCCTTTTCATCCATCACATTATTATTCTACCAAAGATTGTGGCAAGCCCATGGTCATTTCTCACATTAGTTATAAACATCCACATTCACTTTATTATCCTTCTCAAGATCGACAATTCATGCATCAACTTATAAGAAACCCGAGATGTGTTCTTTATCAAGCCGAGATAAAAAATCCGAAGAGATCCAAAGCTACCAACAACTCCAATGATCATAAAATCCAAAATCAAACGTGATTCCAGAATGCACAACAACGTACCCATCAAGTATGGCATAAAGTGAAAAAACCTATGGATAAGGAACTCAAAATTCCACATACGAAACCCATGGTTTAAAACAAATCATAGTCATATATTGAGTGTGAACTCACCTCGATCATCGAGATCAGGGATAATATCACTCTCGATAAACAAACATGGCTAGTCTCCCTTATCAAGGAAGTCACAAACATTGTTGTTGGATCTTACCACATAGAGTGACTTTATTAGTCCCAACCTCTTAAAACTATCAAAAATCTAAAAATAAAAACAATTCAAAAATACAAAAACATTGAGAAAACACAACAAAATCAAAGGTACAAAGATCAAATATTGCAATCGGGTATTGTGTACATATGGATGTTTCTTTCTTCCCTTCCTTGTCATTATTTTGCAAGTCTTCCTACCATTTTCATATCTTCGATGATATTTGGGTTGACCTATTTACATGCATTTTGCGACATTTATCTCTATGGTATCTTTTTGAACCTCGTCTTTTATCACCTTGGTAAATTAAAGAATGATTGACCTCTTACATATCCTATCACATTCAACATCTAATAAACTTGTTGCGAAGAAATTTTGGACATATTTGTTCACACTAGCCAATGTCATCATCATAATCACTTCCACCTCCTTTCATGAAGCCATTAGTGGTTCTTAACCCTTGTCAAACAATAGAACTGAAATAAGTTTTCGAAAGCAAAAGAATCAAAATCAATAAAAACTCAAAAGCTAAAAGCTACAAGAAAAAATCAAATTGATATATTACTCTCTCTTGGGGTATTTCCAATAATCTCTATTGGGCTATGGATGCCTGATCGGTAAGAGAAATGTTGTGATTAGAATCAAGTACATATTTGTCGAGGCTATGGGCGCTATATGGCAACAGAGAAAATGTACGGCTATCCTTCCACCCTTCATTCAAAAGATCAACTTTCAAAATAATTCATTCCTACACATTGACTAGGGTGTATTCACTTGTTGTCTATTAAATCTTCCCTTCAAGAGGTAATTAAATTCCACATGCACACACTAGATCTCTATGAGAAAAGAGGATTAGTATGTTAACAAGTGTATTTTTTTGACCCTATTCAAACTCTTACTCTAGTTTGTATCTTGTCTCACGATTTGTGCCTTTGGCTAATCACTTCTTCATCACCAGGGATTCTAAAGTACATTCACATCATTATTCTACTTCTTTCAGAACATCCATGTGTATAAGATTACTTTTTTTCCATGTTTTCGGACACCTTTGTCCCATTTCACAAAAACAATCTTCTCCTTCCTTTCTATCATGTGCTTTTAGGCTAACTTATGCTGGGAGCATCCTTGCTTCTTCCCAAAGACTTCATTAGTGTATGTTCACCATCATGTTGAACCTATCCATAATGACATTGGCTCTCGCTTCTACCTTTGAAGAGATTTCCTTTGAATACTCCCACCTAATCATTGGGGCATTTTTGCATCTTCACCTTTCTCACACGCACGTGGCCTTATGCCCTTATACATCCCATATATTGTTGGGGGCATCCACGCTTCCTCATCTTCCTATACATAGTGTCAAAAACTTTCAAAATCATCAAAAACATTCAAATATGTTAGAAAAATCTTCCAAAACATTTAAAAATGTTAGAAAAAAAAACACATTCAAATATGTTTTAGAAAACTTCTAAAAATTGAAAATCATCCTACAAAACATCATTCTTTGGTTCTCACTTGTTCATGTGTGCGACTTGTGAATCATCTTGATCTACCTCCATCAAAAATAGCTAGGATACTTACTTCATCTATACTCTGGGGCACAACAAGTTCCCTGGTACTATTTCATAGTGCACATTGCTTTTTCATTAGACCCATGCATCCTCCATTATTCACCTCACATGTATCCTTGCTTTGGGCACCATCATCAACCCTTTTCATTAACTCACACAGTCTTAACTAAATCTTGATAATAAATACAATTACATTATGTTTCTATGTTAGTTTAGTTTGTTTAATTTCTCGTATTGCATTGCATTTTGTATGTTGCATGGAGTTAGGCATATTTCATTACATTTTGTATGTTGCATGGAGTTGGTGTTTTTAGCAATGGACATTTGTTCGTATATGGCTTTTCATGTCATACTACACTTTTGTTCATTCTATTTTTCATAAGGACCAATGACGTAGATCTTTTGGCAATATGATGACACTGAAGTTGTTCCACTACAAAGGCTAGAGGCTAAGTTCTTCTCTTCACTTCTCCATATTTCTTCTACATCACTTTCCTCTCACCCTTAATTGTCCATTTCATTGGGGTATTCTACCCCCGACGATTCTTCTATCTATTTCTCACCTTTTTCGATCATTGATCATCTTCCTTCATCACCCCATCGACACTCGAGGGGGCATCTCTCACTTCTACTAATTTTTCTTCTACCCCTTCAAAATTTCATTCGTCTACTATCTTTGAAGTGGCATCACTTACGCCACCCCAAAAAGGGGTAAATGCGACACCGATATAATTACCCCTAGCAATTTAAATACTTAAATTGCGCTAATTATCTCCTTTCCCGTAAATTGCCGACATATCGTAAAAGGTGCTCATCTTCTCTCCTATCGTCGTTACTTAATTACACTATGCTAATTAATTAAGTCACCTATCCTACCTTTACACTTATACCTAATTCCTTGAGAAGACAAAAGCAAAGCACATAGAAAATAGACTATAACCCTCTTTGATATTCTTGATAAATTCACCATTTGAAGAGATAAGCCTCCTTTCTTGCATTTTTCTAGCCAAGTGCTTGGGTCATATGGGAATAGTCAAAGGGTCTTGTAGCCAAGCTTTAATGAGCTCCCATTCCTAGGTTCTTGAGGATAAAAACAATCAATTTGATTGCCATGGAGTCTATATAGGTCCATTTACTTTTTGTTGGTAATCTAGAGAAGTAGAGGTTTGAATAATTTAGCATGTTAATTCAAAGTTAATGCATTATGCCTAGTATTGATCTTGTTTAGCTCTCATCTTGATGGTGCCTAGATTTTGACTTAAATTTGTTATAGAACTATTTAGGTGGTAGTTCTTATTCATATAACTTAGCTTAAGTGAATAATACATGCACACAACAACACCAAGGCTGGGTCCAAAGAGTGGGTTCCCAAATGAGCACGGGCTCACCACGTCGTCGAGTCAAAAAGGGGAAAAAGCTGATTGTTGAATTAGAAAAGTATAGAAGGGCTAGCAAAAGCCTTCACATGTCTTATTGGCACAAATTCAAAAGGCACGGCCTGAAATGTGGTCCTAAATGAGAGACATCCTGCCATATAGGCAGGCTCCTAAAGTGGGGTCTCATTGGCCCGAATCGCTAAGAACAAACCCACGGAGGGTGCCACATTCCTTATCGGCACAACTTCAGAGTGAGACCCAAGGGACAGTCCCTAAATGAGCACGAGGCTTCCACGTGTCCCAGGTCTGAAAAGGTATGGTCGGCTATTGAAATTTCCAAGAAACAGATGCAGGTCAGTGGAAGGAGCCACATGTCAACACAACACAACTTCAAAAGTAAAATTCGGAGGTAGGTCCCAAATGTACACCGAGCCTCCACGTGTCCATGATCAGACATATGCCCCCACCAAACAAAAGGGACTTAGAAAAAACACAAAGAAATAGAGTACGGTTGTGGAAGGTGCCATGTGTCTCTTTGGCGTAACCTCAAAGGTGCGACAAACAAGAAGTCTCGAAATGAGCTCTAACTTTGCCACATGGTCAAAGTTTGAATAGGTAATGTTGGTCGTTTGAAAAGTCCAAAATCCTGTGGAGGCCTCCACATGTCTCGTCCGTGCAACTTCAAAAGAAAAATTTGGGGGCAGTTTCCAAATGAGCGCGAAGCCTCCACATTTCTCGGGTTGAGCACGGTGTCTGCTAATAGGAGGAACTCGGACAAAATATAGAAGAAACCAAGTAGGCCCGCAGAGATGACGCCACGTGTCGGTTCGTCACAATTTCAAGAATGAGAGGAAGGGGCTGAATATTAAAAATGCACAGGGCTGACATGTAGGTCTTGCATGAATGGACTCTTTTAAATATTGATAGCCTACGACCCCGATATTCGAGACAACCATATCTTTTGATTGGAAACTCAGATTCGAGAAGGAGAAGACTTTTAGAAAGCTCTTGGTGCCACCTTCTCACTTGCCACCATTAATGTTTTGGCCCTCCATTTTAAAGGATTTCAAGTCTCCCACCGCCGCGCAAGAGATGAAGAATGGGCCTCTTTTATTATCTAGTAAGGAATAACACATGAGGCATGGGTCTTGTAGTAAATACCATCATTGTTGAAGGAAAATTTCAATGCTTTCTAGGGTGGTTGGAGTAGGTGGATTCAATTTTCTTCTAGGGGTGGTTGTAGAAGATTTCAATTCTTCCCTATCTCCTTCTCTTATTCTTTTATATATTGTAAAGGAGGAGCATATTTCAAAAATTTGGTCATCTTTTTCTCCCTGCCCCCTTCTCTCTTTATTCCTTAGTGTAGAATGTGAAGTCTAAGCCTCCTCTATTGGCTCTGTAATTGAATTTCCTTGTCTCTTGCTCAGTTATGATGTATTGTGTGAACTTATGGACCAATAAAATAAGTTTTTTGATGCGCTTTGTCCATCATTTTCTTATTTTATTGTCTCTTATTGTCTCTCGTCATTACAGGGGTATACTTGTGCATACTATGATGTCTATTAAGTTTTGGGAGCCATGTTTAATGGGTCGAAGTGGTGTTCTGTGTGACATTTATCTTTGGTCCGTGATGCATCCGTCCATCCTCTCTATTGCTTACCTCTCTACATTTTAGGAAGTATGATTTGTGATCAACCACTTCCCTTTCTGGTGTATCACCGCTTATTGTAGGCTTTGTTTTCATGCACTCTCTCTCCCTGGTCCCTTGGAAGGTTAGATTAGGATTAGATAGTTTGCATGCACTAGAGTTGATTGTAGCAGGTAGTTTATGAAGAAGAAGTCAGCTTTCTCCAAAGTACCATCTCATGTCAGCAATTCCCATAGCTTGAGAGATGGTCCAATGTTGTGCATATCACACCGAATGCCCCACTCACATCTGAGGCCATTCGGGGGATGTTGTGATTTTGCAACAACAGTTTTAGCATGCATGGTGGGACACTGTTGTTATATTTTTCTCATCTTTTCGAGGTGTCTCATTATCAAACAACAAATTCTAAGCCATTGTACGACCACACAACAGTTTTGGCATGCCCGGTGGGATAGGTCTGAAGCACCTTACCTCTTCATTTCATCAAGTTAATGTGTTCTTGGTGAGATTATTCCTTTTGAGGCACATGCAAAGCACATTTGGTGACTCCATCTAGTTAACAACCCATTCTCTGAGTTGCAAACCTTCTTCCCATCCATTTCCACCCACTATTCTTTCCACATCTTTCATCTTCTTCCATCCCATGAAGTTGTGCAATCATGACTTCTTTCCCGCCATGGAATTCTCATTTGCAGCAACAGAACTATTTCCCTCCATCCCCACAGTTTCAAAATCCTCCTCCAAATCAATTTTATAAGCCCCATTATCACAAAAATGCATATAACCCAATTTTTCTAACCAAAATGTTTATGACGAACATGTTTATTCGATGATAGTGGAAAATCCTTGGCCAAAGCTGATTTTGAGAGGCAGTGCAAAAGATGGAGATGGACATGATGTATCTCGAGTCAAGCGCTCCATAATGGTAGTTGAAGTTGGCTACAAGGTCCCTTGTCCATGGGTCGGCCTGTGCAGTGCTGGTTTAGCGCCCATCGAAGCTACACCTCATCATTGAGATGTTTCCTAGATCACGAGAATAGGCGAAGGAATGGAGACTCAAAATCTAAAGCACGCCTTCCATCCCTTCGTATCCATACTCCCTTTTTCTTCCAAGTCCCCTCTACCTAGTTGTACCATAAATGAATAGCCCCCTACCAACGCACCTTCCCTAGCCAACATTATCATGTTCAATGACTGGAGGACAATTGAAGAATGGTGTGACTCATATGACTCCAACTGGGAAGAGGAAATCATAAGGGCACATGTTCTAGACATAAATCAGTTAGCTCTAGAGGGCACAGTTCTAGAGGAGAACCATATCATTCTAGATGCTCCAAGTATGGAGTAGGCCACGTAATAACCTTTAGTTCTTCCTCCCACTTCATTGCCTTCAAGCTCAAATGTCAAGAAGAATTTGATATTTCAAACTTAATGATTGAAGACGAGGGAAACCATGGTGAGAAAATTACACATCCAAAGGACACCGCGGAGGAGGTCGAGTACATGCAGTAGGACAACAAGGAGGTAGATTATCTGTCTGACTTGGAGGATTACTTTGATGGAGAGGAGCCCATGGAGATCACATCATTTTCTCCTCCATCATCCACCTTCCAAGCACATGAGTATGCTTCTATGAAGGAGAAAATTAAAGAACAACAACTTGCATTTCACAACAACCCTATAGAACCAAGATCGGAGGATCTGGGTCTTCCATGTTCCTCTCAAGAGGAGGAAGGAAAAGAGCATGAGGATTCCATCTCTCCCACACCATCCATCTAAGAAGGTCTACAGGAAGACTCCACTCTTGGGGTTGAGTTTCAGAATGATGGGCACATTCAAAGGACCAGACCGTGCCCTATCAAGTACTTAGCTTCATTAGAGCCAAGGGAGAAGCCAAAACCAGTCATGCCCACTTCAGGGCATGAGGATGAGTATCAAAGCACCAAGGGTCACCATCAACACCTCCAGGAGTCCAATGCCAATCAACTTGAGGAGGTATTTTTGATTGATGTTGATACCTTGATGATTTGGGTGGAAGATCGACCTCTTTTAAGTTTTTCACTCATAATGAAAGCCATGATTAGTGCCAAATCAGATACATGGCTATTTATTTTGAGAAAGGGAAGCTATTTCTCCCTACCTATGGCATGTTTTTTTAGCTTTTTCTTTGATAGGGTTAGTGTAGGAGTAGGAGTATATTTGCTTTCAATAGAACAAGTGCTTGTGCACACTCTGCATATTCCACTTGGGGTGTGTATGATTTCTAGTTTTGTACATAGTGTGTTGTGGTGTTTTGTTTCTCATGCGTAGTCCATTTCTAGAGCAAGTGATAGCCCTAGGTCACTACAATTTTCTACTCTCAGAACCTCATTTCTATGATTTTCTTATGAAAATTGAGAGTGTGGATAACAGGGTACAAATCAGGCTCGCAGTTCAGGGACAAGATCAATACCAGGATCTCATTCATGATTCCATGTCCATTGGAGGAAACAAGGCAACTAATTTCTTCATCTAGCAAGTAGATGTCCCCGTGAGTTGCTAAATCATGTTATCTCAATTTTTGTCCCAGCACAAAATTGATCAAACACAACCCTGCACAAAATAAAATCAAAAGGGTTAGTTTAGTTATACGAGCCCACATTGTAGGGTCAATGAAGGATCAAACAACGTCAAAGGAGGCTAGAGGATCACATGAGGAAAAACGGGAAAGGCTCAAAGTTTTTGGACTTCACATATGATTCGACTCGAAGCTCAAATCGCCTAAGTATAAACGGACTCGTGGAAGCCTACACGTGTCCAATCGATCAAAATTCAAAGGGTAAAATCCAAAGTGGGGACCCCAAATGAGTGCCACCTCCATATTGTTAGAGCCTCAAAACGTTAGATCGATCATTGAAAAGTATAAGCCCGGTGATGGCGCAACACCAAGGCTGGGTCCAAAGAGTGGGTTCCCAAATGAGCGCGGGCTGGCCACGTGGTCAGATTCAAAAAGGGGACAGAGCTGGTCATTGAATCAGAAAAGTATGCAAGGGCCAGGGCGGAAGTGTCCACGTGTCTCATTGGCATGAATTCAAAAGGTGGAGCCTGAAATGTAGTTCCAAATGAGTGCCATCCCACCACGTAGTCAGGGTCTAAAAAGGGGTCTCATCGGCCCGAATCGGTTAAGTAAAGAATAGACCCACTGAGGGTGCCATGTGGATCATCGGCGTAACTTCAGAAGTGAGACCCAAGGGACAGTCCCTAAATGAGTGTGAGGCTTCCACATGTTCCAAGTCTAAAAAGGTAGGGCCGGCCGTTGAAAAGTCCAAGAAATAGAGGCAGGTCAGTGGAAGGAGCTACATGTCAGCATGACGTAACTTCAAAAGTAAAATTTGGAGGCAGGTCCCAAATGTGCGCCGAGCCTCCATGTGTCTAGGGTCAGACATATGGCCCCGCAAAAAAAAAGGGACTCACCAAAAACAAATAAATATAGTGGAGCCGTAGAAGGTGCCATGTGTCTCTTTGATGCACTTCAAAGGCACGACCCAAAAGGTAGTCCCCAAACGAGTGCCAACCCGTCACGTGATCAGAGTCCGAAAAGGTAAGGTGAACCGTTGAAATTTCCAAAAGCCTGCCGAGGCCTCCACATGTCTCATTTGTGCAACTTCGAAAGCAAAATTTGGGGTAGTTTCCAAATGAGCGTGAAGCCTCCACGTGTCTTGGGTTAGACACATTGTCTCCGCAAACAGGAGGAACTCGGACAAAATACAAAGGAAACAGAGTAGGCCCGCAGATGATGCCACATGTCGGTTGGGGTAATTTCAAGAATGAGAGGAAGCAGCTGAATCTTCAATACACATGGGGCTACTGCGTGGGTCTTGCATGGATGGACTCTTTTAAATATTGTGAGCTATGACCCTGATCTTCAAACAGCCATATCTGTCGATTGGAAACTTGTATTCGAGCGGGAGAAGACTTTTTGGAAAGCTCTCGGCACCGACTTCTCACCTGCCACAATTAATGTTTCAGACAACCATTTTCGAGGCTGTCAATTCTCTCACCTACCGTCGTGATTAAGAATGGGCCTCTTTTCTTGTCCAAAGAAGGAATAACACATGGGGGCATGTGTCTTGCAAAAGAAATCCCATCATTGTTGTAGGTAAATTTCAATGCTTTCTAGGGTGGTTGGAGTAGGTGGATTTAATGATCTTCCAGGGTGGTTGGAGCAGAGTTCAATTCTTCCCTCTCTCCTTCTCTTTTCTTCTATATATTGTAAAGGAGGGGCATATTTCAAAAGTTTGGTCATCTTTTCTCTCCTGCTCCCCTCTCTCTTTCTTCCTTAGGGTAGAATGTGGAGTCTAAGCCTCCTCTCTTGGCTCTGTAATGGCATTTCATTTCCTCTTTCCCACTAATGATGTATTGTGTGAACTTATGGAGCAATAAAATTTGTTTTGTGATGTAGTTTGTCCATCATTTGCTTATTTTGTTGTCTCTTCTTGGCTCTCGTCATTGCAGGGTATACTTTGTGCTTACTCTATTTTCTATTGTAGGTTTGGGGAGATGTGTTTAATGGGTCGAATTGGTGTTCTGTGACATTTATCTTTGGTCATGATGCATCTGTCCATCCTCTCCATCGTTCACCTCTCTCCATTTCAGCGATTCGATTTGTGATCAGCCACTTCCTTTTCTCGGTGTATCACTGCTTAGTGTAGGCTTTGTTTTCATGCTCTCTCTCTCTCTCTCTTCTCTCTCTCTCTCTCTCTCTCTCTCTCTCTCTCTCTGGTCCCTTGGAAGGTTAGATTAGGATTAGATAGTTTGCTCGCACTAGAGTTTTGGTAGGTAGTTTAGGAAGAAGAAGACAACTTTCTCTCGGGGACTATCTCAAGTCCATAAGTCCTACAACTTGAGAGATGGTCAAATGTTATGCGAGATCACACCAAATGCCCCACTCATATTCGAGGCCATTTGGGGGTGCTTTGTGATTTTGCACTAACATTAGCATAGAGGAAGTTTGAAGGAGTTTGAATATATTGTAATGGTGTCTCGTCCCGCATATCATCAAACTCTCAGTTGGTAATCTGCTTGGAATGCGTATAAGGGTAGAAAGCGGTTGCGTAGGCGATGAAAATGTTTCAATACATAGAGTAAACTAGATGAATCGGTTTGGGTGGGTAAACTTACCTCCCAAAATGACATTAATACCAACTAAGTGGCGGCAATACAGACGATTCAGTAGTAATCTTCGCGCAACTTTGACTCCTTCGACATTGACACAAATTCCTTTGGTGCTAACCTATAATCTTACATGCAACTTTGACTCCTTCTAAGATCGACACAAATTCCTTTGGCGCTAACCCAAATTCCTTCACTCGATAGAAGCCAACTACGGCGGTCCTTTTCCTTGCCACATCATGTTTTTGCATGGTCATCTATGTGTTGCATGCCCATTTTTATGGGGGGCGCACCATACATAGTTGCAAATAACGTGGAGGGTAGCTCTCGCCCAAAAATAATAGGTGGTTCATAAATGTCTTTTCGGAAGAAAAATAGTTTCACATATGTCCCACCACCACTTTCCCAACCCTTAAACTTCTCCTTCCTCAATCCCCTTTTCCGCCGCCCCTCTTATTCTTCCAAGATTGCACTGCTCCTTATTTAAATTATACAAAACATCCGTATTATTGTCTCCATTACACGCATAGCTAATATTAAATTATGAGAATTGCCCTACCAGTCCAATGGGTAGGTAATCTTCATTGCGATGTGTGGACTTGACGTGTTCCTTACGAGCAAGGGTAATCACATTTTTCGCGCATTTGCTTGTCAAACACTCGCCCATACTGCGACAAAGAATCTTCAAAATGGGTGTGGGACAGCATTCTCCTTCACAAAGCTCCAAATCCACGTTTAAAGCGAGTTGTAGAAATGCATTAGATCTCCCTCCCGTGACCCAGTCCATTATTGCTGGAAGGACGGTTTATATTCATCGTGGGCGACAATAAACCCGTGGGCAGTTCAAACATTTTAATTAAAACGCGTACAATCCACCAACTTAAAACAATTCTAAGTCAATAATGGGTGTTTAGTTTACCAGTCAAGAATGGACAAGTTATCTATATAAAGAACTCTGTGTGCGTGTTCTGTATGGCTCTCCAAGCTCGCCCATATTGTAAGATTTCATTCTCTTTCTTACAGTGTGCCTTTTAAGGAAGTGTCGGCAGTGCTGTGAGGGAAAATGTGCATTCATTCTTTGCACCTTGCAAGCTGCGCATGGAGATATATATTTATGGTCTACATATAATCTCCATGCACGGTTTGCAAAATGTAAGGAAAGAAATGCAGCTGCAAATACATTATCTACATTGAAATGTAACTGTAATTTTAAGTGTCTGTTAGCAGACAGGAATTCAACATCTTTTCATAGTCAGTCAAACAGGTATGGACTTGTGATTTCTCTTGCATTTTATCCTTTTTCCTCCTTGTAATTTCTTATTTAAATTCTAATGTCTGTGTTTTTGAATAATTTAGGCACAATAGTGATGAGGTATAAAATCAAGTTTTTTAGATAATTTGTTGTCAACAAAGATTAAAAAAATTAAAAAATTGGGATGAAAGTGGTATAAGTTTAATTTCCGTTATCTACTATGCATTGACAAATTAATTAAAACTTTCTTATTTATATATATATATATATATATATATATATATATATATATATATATATATATATATATATATATATTTAACTAAAGAGAACCTTGCAGCTCCTACGTACTCACTGGGCTTAATGATGAAAGAGATGTAGGTACACTCTCTAAAGATGAAAAATGGATTTTTGTAACAAGAAATAAATTTGATAAAAATGACGAAACGGAAGCCTAAATTTTTTTGGAGTGGCTGTTATCATTTCTCTTTATTGCTAATTTACAGTATGGATTTGGCCAACAATTTTTCAAAAAAAGAAAGGCTAAATGCTGATAAATGTTTATCTAGATGGCCTACAATTTTTTTACATGCCCTGTGTTTGCTGCACTTTTAAACCATCTTCCCAGAGAAGTAGCACAGCTGCAAAGCAAATACTTAAAAATAAATGAAAGAAGTATCAATTTAATTAAAATTTGAATAATTTTGTTTTACTAAATTTTTATTAGTGTATGATATTTAAAGAGAGCTCGTTCAGTTAATTAATCCTTGTTTCGTTGATGAAATTGCTTGGTTTACAAAGATACTACAAAGAATCAATCCTTGCTGAATACAAAGGACAACACACACCAAAATTGGATGAAACCCATTTCTGGAATAATTTGGCTTTGTAGATACCTCTCATATCTTAGTACTAAACCTAAGAATGACTGGAAAAAATCTAACTTTCAACCCGACAAAAATCAAGCACCTTTGCAGATGTTTTCTTATTAGAGGTCAAAATAGCAAGCTCAAATTTAATAGATCTTGGATGGATTGAATTTAAATGTAAGTCCATATCAAAGCACTAACATGAATGTGTGCCAAAGTACTTATAGATTTTTATTCATTGTAGCCTAATCCCCATTTAACAGGGGTGCTTCACAAGACATTTATAATTTGTAAATTGTTGTAGCCTTTTTTAAAGGGAGGTTTAGACATGGAATTTCATTTTGTAGAATTTTTTTGAGACAATTAATTTACAAATATAAATCTACATAAATTGAAAGTGTTTACAAGACACTCAAAAGATAATATCTTAGCATATGAGTTCATATTGAGGTAATTAAAATTAGTAGAAGTAATGTAAATATATGGTAGACATGAGGGAGTGAAAGGGTTTAATTTATTAATATTTTGAATCGAGTATTGGGGGTAGGTTAGAAAGGTGTGCCTAAAGTAAATAGGTAGACATGAGAGGGTTAAAGGGTTTAATTTATTAATATTTTGTATCAAGTATTGGGGGTAGGTTAAAAAGTTGTGCCTAAGGAAACAAAGGTTTAATTTTAATATAAAACTAAAATATTTGAACCCTAGTTTTTAAAGCTAAATACTTTAAAATTACAATTTAATGACCTGTGGTCATAAAGTTAAACTATAATCTCTTTTTGAATAAAAAAATCTTAATTAAAATTTTCTTAACTAAGAAATAATAAGATAGTAGAAAACTAATATTGAGTATGCTTTTCAACATGTAGTGCCTCAAAACTCTCGCAATCCAGTTGACATGTGTAAAACCTGACTCCACCCTCTTTATCAGTGCTAGTTCTTGTCAGATTGTTGCAAATCTCATAGAGTGGAACATTCTAAGTAGCCTTTTAGACCATGTCACATTGCTTTCATATAATGCAAACACTTTATTTGGGATCCGAGGAAAAAAACATGCAAAACCCTAAGGTAAAGTTGTAAATTTAGCATAATTTGATGGTTGTAGCAAGTTTAGTGGCATGAAAATTGCACACTAATGTTTAAATAAATAGAATGTTATGGGAACTGTGTTGAATGGAGCTCACTAATAGATGTCTAAAATCATACCAATAATGGGTTAAGGAAATCTGCACACATAGACAAATTAGTAACCCGATACCTCCTCATTTTACTAAATACAAATTAATCAATTAGATCTGTATCTTCGTGCCTGGAGGGTTCAAATGTCTCAAAGAAGAATGAAAACAACTTCCTGCCTTTTTTTGTATACGAAGAGAGGAAAAATATTGGGGATCGGGAGGTATGTAATTTTCATATATATTGTTTTTTTATTCTTCCACGAACCTATGCTACGTGTCTTGTAGCCTTTGCACCTTCATTTCCAAGGTAGACAACCGCCACTTTATTTCCTGCTCTTTGTCTTTTGATTCAAGTAGTTGATGAATCAATTTAGACAATGAAAATGCCATTTTCAAGATATCCCATATACTGTCTCTGCACGTTTTCCCTCTTTCACACCTTCTCTACATGAAATACCATGTTTATCTTTTTGATTCCTCCTACAAGTGCTATATAGGAGTTGTAACAAAAAAGTAGGGGTTCGTTTTTCTACTATGGTGGTCTGGGCATCCTATTGAATGATGAAGTTTGAAAACTATAGATGCTCTCAAGAAGGCATGGAAAATTGGTTTACCAACAGATTTATGCGAGAAGATTGATCTTGGAATTAAAGCTAGACATAACTATGTGAAAACAGTGAAGAGTATGAGTTATACATGAAACTAGATTAACTAAAAAGTTTTGGTTTGAAAGAAAGTAGTTTATTCTTGTCTCATTGATTCATCAGGTTGGGAAGACTATATCTCTCCATGTCAGAGGCTATCTTAAAATTTATAAGATGAATTGTTGCCACTCATTTATCAGAAGAGGACATATAGCCAAGTTCAATCAATAATCAATATTGAGCTGATGAGATAGTGGATGTGCTATTATCTAGTTGAAGATATTCTGTCATTAAACTTGTATCTGAATGATCTGAGGCCTCTCAGCAAAGCCTTCCTGGATTTTCCAATAAGTTGTTTGATCCAAATAAAGTCTTTGTAATTGAGGATTGGGTTCATTTCCAGTGTTCCTTATTCACACAATGGCTTATGCCAATAATCATCTTATGTGCATTGCAAATCCAACATTCATATATTAGGAAGCAATAGTAGAAGAGGATATCAGAGGGTTTGGTGACCAGAGTGGTGGTCAAGAATCAAGGAAAAGACACTAAAATTGTTCAAATAGATGCCTCGTAGAGATGTGCTCTCATGGATTGTGTTGATGGCAAGATGTGCACAAAGTTGAGTTTTGAAGAGAAATGATAAGTCCACAAACTGTTGTCAAAGTTCCTGAAGCTGATTCGTTCTCGTCAAATGCAAGGATCATGAGGTTTGTGTAAAACGGTATGGTTTTCCCCTTTTCCGCTTACATGAAATCTTGCTTCATCATTACTAGTTTTTCTATAATTAAATGTTGAATGATAGGGAATGTAATCCTAACAATTGAAAAATCATACCTTGACGCAAACTCTTAAAACATTTAAAAGAAAAAATTGATCTCGAAAGTCATGCGCATGGAGCACCACACCAAAATGTACTTTGTAAAACAAAACTCTTTGCACGAACCTTAGTAATATGGAACACCTTAGGGAACCTTAACCAATTTTTCTTAAATTATTTATTGCTCTTGCAAGTTATATTCCTAAACCCTCTTAGCTCATCAATCTCTTATGGTGACATGGTCATTTTAATAAAACACGATCAATTCTGGCTTACGGTTGTTGCTTAGCTTGAGAGAAATTGAAAACCAATACCTCCTACCTTTAGAATTCCAACAAGAGGATTGTAACCCACCTTCTTCTCACTTAAAATTCCTTCAAACTATTTTTGCAAGCGGGTTTTGGGGCCCAATGGCTGTTGTATAAAAAGAGTTCTTTGACACAATTACGATAATCGCCCTGAGTTATCCTTGTAACTTGAGTTTTGATCGTCATAATTGACATCCATCAGTCCACAATGAATTATTTATTTACGAAGGACTAAGTTAGAATCATAAAAATTCATGATCGAACTTAGCACGAGAGTATTTAAGACCCAATTTTTAAGCACTTATTTTGTTTGGGTCAGTTTTTCTCAACTTGCTACTTTAGCTCGAATCTCTTTCTCAGAGTCTTGTTTGACTTCTAGCCACGTGTGTGACCTCGTTATACTGTTGTAATGCTATGTAAAATTTTATTTGATATTTTATCTAGTAGAAATGAATTCTTAAATGTACGGTGATTTTCTCTCTCAACCCTCTTCTCTCCCTAGAAACGACTACAATACTTGGTTGTTGTAAAAACGTAAATGAATTGGGAAATGTGATTTGGTTTGAAATGAAATTCTAACGGACATGAAATCTGATTGGTTATGACATTGTTAAGAAAATAAAATGTCTCTTAACTTTCTCTCTCATCCTTCCTCTCTCTCTCTCTAGAACAAAAATATTAAGTACAACTAAATGTGAAAGCATGAATGCATGAGAAACAAACTTTTTCTTCTCTCTCTCTCTCTCTCTCTCTCTCTCTCTCTCTCTCTCACACACACACACACACACACACACACACACACACACACACACACACACACACACACACACACAAACATTGAAAATGTTAAAAATGATGAATGTGTGGATTTATGCTTGAGTGTAGGGGATTTCTATACTCGAGGTCCCTAGGATCACAAACGTTAGTTGTAGGTACTCGAACAAGAGGAATTTTATGGATGTGATATGTTGTAATTAATGAGTTGTCATTGTAAATTTATATTAATCTAGCAATACACGTATTACCATAGAATAATTATATGTATTGTTGTTTGAAGAATTGTTCTTTGTATATTTTGAAAAGGGAATACTCAATATTGTACCTATATTATAAACAAATTAAAATAATCCTTTGCTAGGTTAAATATTGGTTTATTTCCTTAACACTCCAATGCTAGGTAGACTGTCATCTCATTAAAACTATTGAACTTAAAAGAATGAGTTATAATGCATATTGTACTTCCTTCCCCCATTTGAGTCTTTTTCCAGCGTATAAAACATTGATCGTGTTAGTAAAATAATCCAATCTCATTAACCATCTTCATGTTTCACACCTAAGATGTATTATTAAGAACCCTTTTACCTGAATATATGATGAGGTTGTGATTTTACGCTATGAAACCTATCATTTTCAAACAAGTGAGGTGATAATGTCTCATTGTCTTATGTATGACCATATCATGAAAAAATTTAACCCCTACTGCGTAATTCTCCCTTTGTACTCTAGTTGGTGGTTGTACCTATGATTGATCCCTTGTGAGATCTAGATTATGTGAGTTGAGACTATGTTTTGAATAACTTGTGTATTTAACAAAAAATTGAAATAGGTCCTTAGGAGGATTTTGTAATGCCTAAGATTATTTGTGTAATGCCCACTTCCCGTTAACACTAAATGAACCATAATTATATTTTTTGAATTGTTATAATCATAAACTTGGATGTTGTATTATAGTTCGCATGCAAATAAAATGTGTGGACATTAAGATTTCTATTGTGTTTTGGTTATTATTATTTCTTTGACTCTATGTCATATTGTAGACCCTGATGGGCATCTAGGGATAAGAAAATTAGCTAGAATGGTTACATTGTCATAGATTGATTGTGATAGCATTACTCTTCAATATTGTTTTGTTTATTCTATCTCTGTGACTGGACGCATAGACATCATTGCACAAGGTACCTAGAAATATTAATAAACAAACGATAGTAACACATTGTGATATGAAAATCGAAGGATAGACATCTCTAATCGAAATGATTAATTTTTGATAGACTTTCGGTATAAAACAAAAGACATGTTTTCAGTTTATATGAATGTTGATATTTCGAAGTATTTTCGTATTGATATTTATTATGATGTTCAAGGTTATTTTGTGATTCCTTTGATGTTGGAGAATTGGAAAATTTTGAACAAGTGAAAGTATTGCTTAAGTTAGATGATTTAGTTGGTTTAAGATCGTAATAACAAACTGATGTATTAGCAGAATCGAAATGTTGAGAATTGGAGTAATTGTTGAAATACTTGGTCTTAGCAATAATAGTTATTATATTTGACGTTGAAATTGATATGTAGATATAAGATTTTCATTTGTTCAATATTACTAATATGTCCATGATGCCGAGAAAGGTAACGTGTGATTTGGCGGTGATTAATCCACAATAATAAACTACGGGGGTGTGTAGGAGACCAATAACGAAGGAATGGGGGTATCGGCAACAAGGGTCACCATGGCAACTAGTTTTTTTTTGTGTGTGTATTGTATGATGTTAGGGGGTTACCATGGCAAGACAACCTCCAAATGTGACCATGGGAGTGTGTGTTCTTTTATTTTGTTTCCTTTAATTTAATTTTAGTACGTGAAATTATAGTGATGTGTTCTCCTTTTGTTAATCACTTGTTTCATATCTAGATTAATAAATTAATTATTTTACTAAATTAATTAAAATGGGTCAAAAGAATTTATTATTGTATTTGATAGCTCCTTGGTTTATGTGTTTAAGTTGAGTGGTTAAGATCTTGAGTGTTGTACACTCCACCTCTCCTCTACGAAATTCGGATTTGTTCTTAAGGAAAAATTTTGGAGGCTTGTGGAACAAGTTAAACTTGTCCCACATCTCTTAAATTACTATACCAACACTACCTATGGGTTGAGGGGTAAAAATTAGACCCTATTATGTATTTTGGGAAGACAAATTGTAAATTTTTATTGCACTTTCTTACATATATTTATTTTTAGTCCTTAAGGGGTGTCGGCTTAGATTGTGTCTATAAGTAAATGCCATTCCTCCAACCACTTATTAGTTATGCTTTGGAGTATTGGTAGGATTTGTTATGTGGACTTGACGACAAGTGATGTGGCATCCTACATGGAGCCACCTCACCCTCCTTTCCCCTTTTCCTTTATATGCATGTTTAATTGGTTTGAAATGAAATTCTAATGGACATGAAATCTGATTGGTTATGACATTGTTAATAGAAAATTAAATGTCTACTAAGTTTCTCTCTCATCCTTCTTGTCTCTCTCTAGAACAAAAATATTTAGTGCAACTAAATGTGAAAGCGTGAATACATGAGAAACAAACTTTTCTTCTTCTTCTTTCTCTATCTCTCTCTCACACGAGACAAACATTGAAAATGTTAAAAATGATGAATGTGTGGATTTATGCTTGAGTGTAGGGGATTTCTATACTCAGTTTCCTAGGACTGCCACAAAGTTGGTTGTAGGTACTCCGAACAAGAGGAATTTTATGGATGTGATATGTTGTAATTAATGAGTTGTCATTGTAAATTTATATTAATCTTGCAATACACGTATTACCATAGAATAATGATATGTATTGTTGTTCGAAGAATTGTTCTTTGTATATTTTGAAAAGGGAATACTCAATATTGTACCTATATTATAAATAAATTAAAATAATCCTTTTCTAGGTTAATTATTGGTTTATTTCCTTAACACTCCAATGCTAGGTATAATGTCATCTCATTAAAACTATTGAACTTAAAAGAATGAGTTATAATGTATATTGTACTTCCTTCCCCCATATGAGTCTTTTTCCAGCATATAAAACATTGATTGTGTTAATAAAATAATCCAATCTCATTAATCATCTTCATGTTTCACACCTAAGATGTATTATTAAGAACCTTTATACCTAAATATATGACGAGGTTGTGATTTTACGCTATGAAACCTATCATTTTCGACAGAGTGAGGTGATAATGTCTCGTTGTTTTATGTATGACCATATCATGAAAATTTTTAACCCCTACTGCGTAATTCTCCCTTTGTACTCTAGTTGGTGGTTGTACCTATGATTGATCCCTTGTGAGATCTAAATTATGTGAGTTGAGACTATGTTTGAATAACTTGTGTATTTAACAAAAAAATTGAAATAGGTCCTTAGGAGGATTTTGCAATGCCTAAGATTATTTGTGTAATGCCCACTTCCCTTTGACACTAAATGAACCATAATTATATTTTCTGAATTGTTATAATCATAAACTTGGCTGTTGTATTCTAGTTAGCATGCAAATAAAATGTGTGGACATTAGGATTTCTATTGTGTTTTGGTTATTATTATTTCTTTGACTCTATGACATATTGTAGACCCTGATGGGCATCTAGGGATAAGAAAATTAGCTAGAATGGTTACGTTGTTATAGATTGATTATGATAGCATTAATCTTCGATATTGTTTTGTTTATTCTATCTCTGTGACTGGATGCATAGACATCATTGCACAAGATACCTGGATATATTAATAAACAAACGATAGTAACACATTGTGATATGAAAATTGAAGGATAGACATCTCTAATCGAACTGATTAACTTTTGATAGACTTTTAGTATGGAAGAAAAGATGTGTTGTCAGTTTATATGTATGTTGATATTTCGAAGTATTTTCATATTGATCTTTATTATGATGTTCAAGGTTATTTTGTGATTCCTTTGATGTTGGAGAATTGAAAATTTTTGAACAAGTGAAAGTATTGCTTAAGTTAGATGATTTAGTTGGTTTATGATCGTAATTGCAAACTGATGTATTAGCGGAATCGAAATGTTGAGAATTGGAGTAATTGTTGAAATACTTGGTCTTAGCAATAATAGTTATGATATTTGACGTTGAAATTGATATGTAGATATAATCGTTTTATTTGTTTGATATTACTACTATGGGCACGAGGCTGGAAAGGTAACATGTGATTTTGTAGGTAATTAATCCACAATAATAAACTACGGGGGTAGGAGACCAATAACGAAAGAATGGGGGGTATCGGCAACAAGGGTCACCATGGAAACTAGTGTTTTTGGTGTGTGTATTGTATGTTGTTAGGGGTTACCATGGGGGGACATCCTCCAAATGTGACCATGGGTGTGTGTGTTCTTTTATTTTGTTTCCTTTAATTTAATTTTAGTATGTGAAATTATAGTGATGTGTTCTCCTTTTGTTAATCACTTGATTTATGTCTAGATTAGTAAATTAATTAGTTTACTAAATTAATTAAGAATGGGTCAAAATAATTTATTATTGGATTTGATAGCTCTTTGGTTTATGTGTTTAAGTTGAGTGCTTAAGATCTTGAGTGTTGTACACTCCACCTCTCTTTGAAATTCGGATTTGTCCTTAAGGGAAAATTTTGGAGGCTTGTGGGACAAGTTAAACTTGTCCCACACCTCTTAAATTACTATACCAACCCTACCTATGGGTTGGGGGTTAAAATTAGACCCCATTATGTGTTTTGGGAAGACAAATTGTAAGTTTTTATTGCACTTTCTTACATATATTTATTTTTAGTCCTTAAGGGGTGTGGGCTTAGATTGTGTGTATAAGTAAAATGTCATTTCTTCAACCACTTATTAATTATGATTTGGAGTATGGGTTGGACTTGTGATGTGGAGTTGAGGATGAGTGATGTGGCATCCTACATGGAGCCACCTCACCCTCCTCTCCCCTTTTCCTTTATATGCATGTTTAATGGTTGTTTTGGGGTTACTTGCTCATTTTATTTTTTGTTTTGGGGAATGCTTGAAATTTTGGAGAGCTTGCTTGAGAATGGAGCTTGGAGTGGATGGTGGTTGCTTAGGATTTTGGAAGGCTTAGAGCTTGTTGTGTATTGATACTCTTCATTTGTGAGGTATATCTCCACCTTTGTTCTTACCTTGTTATTTTGTGGTGCTCTTATGTGTAGATGTTGATTGTTACTTTGGTTATGCTTGTTTGGAAATAGGATTGTTCCTTAGGTTGTGGGAGATATGGAAATGGGGGTAGAACTTGAGGGAGGCATAAGAGAAATGTTATTGGGATTTTATGAGGGAGTTGGGTTGGGATGTCCACCTTGTTGATAAATATGTTTTGTATTTATCTTGTTATTATCTTGAGGGAGGCATAAGAGTGGTGTATCTTCTTGGCGGGAGGCATAAGAGTGTTGTGTGTATTGTGATGAAAATTTTGGAGGCTCATAGGTGGACACGCAACCCCTTGGAAGGAATAAGAAGAACCCCCATGTTCCTTTATCCTCTATGGCTTTAGTTTGAAGCGTTTGAGTCTTGAAATTTGTGGAATTGTTGTAAAATTAGTATTGTGTTATTACATTGATTGTCTTGGTTGAATGTGCATGTGGAAGCCATTTTGAAGTACCATGGTTTTCTAAATAACCCTCATTGCTTTCTGTTGGAGCTCGGGGCTAATGAGGAGAAGGCTTCTCTCTCGAATTGATACTATGGTTGGGTGGAGAGTGTTGCCTCTTCCCCCTTTTTTGGTTATGTAGATTTGGAAGAAGGTGGAGTTTAGATGATGGAGGCTTCTTGTGCATTTGGAGAAAAGAATAATGGACTCCCTTGTTATATTTGATCATGTTGTCTCCATTGAATATGGAGGGATTGTAAACTTATATTTGTTTAAAGTGAAGTTTTAGTTAATTTATTGTCAAATGTAGTCTTAATAGATATTGTAATTGAAAGCAAAAAGGTTTGAAAATCTTTTCATTACTTGTTGGGATGAGAAAGCTATTAGATTGTTAAATTGAAACAAGTTCCTTGAAAGAGATGTATATTATTTGATGGAAAAAAGGTATTGAAATCAAAATCACTTTCTTTCAAAACATGTATGTTGCTCATTTTTATTTAAACTATTGGGAAACCTTGTTATACTTTAATTGTTTGAAATGGTTGAAATAAAATGAGTAAGTAGTTATTGTGCTTCTTAAATAAAAGTAACTTGGAAGAAAATAGTTTTGTGGAGCCTTGTATTTTGGATGGAATCTCCTTAGTTGGTTACTAGAAAGAATAGTTTTTTTAGGAGTTTTCTCAAATTTATACTTGAATGAAAATGTGGAAATTCAAAAAACAATTTGTTCAAACGTAGACAACCAAAGAAATGATCCTAAATAGGTTCCTAAACCATCTTATTCTAACTTAGGTAATGACTAAAATTGGAATTACATCATATAAGAATTTGAAAAAATCTTGTCAACTTTTATACCAAATATTTAGAAACAAAACTAGTTTTAAAATTCCTATCTAGATGACTAAGTGATAAGCCAATGTATAAATGTGTATATACCCAAGTATAAATATAATGTAGGCTTATATTCTTTTTATATAGATATATATATATATATATTATATATATATATATATTATTAAGGGTAAAAATAGGGTGGAGGGTCCCTACCCCATTACAATGAGTAGAAATGGAGACAAAAATATATCGATGAGGAACACATAGGGCTGCCTCTTCCAAAGGAAAAAAGAAACAACAAAAGTAGGTCAAAATAACAGCAATAATAAACACAATAGAAACACTAGCCACGAGGATTTTCCCATAGGATCCGAGATGCATTTTAAGGGATTCATTTAATTTCCCTTTCTTTCTTCTCACAATAGACCAAACGTCACCAGTGTTTGGATTAACATTTTCATTTGTGTGAACTGGAATACAAATTTCAATATTTTTTCCACCCACCTGATTAAGGAGCATCGAGGTGGAAGGAAGGGACAAAGCTCCAATGTGCCAAGAAAAGGATCCTTCTCTACAGGGGTAGAAGAAGGGGAGACCATCTCTTGTACAGGAGCCACCACTTCCTCAAACGTGGATCCAAAATCAGACTCGAATCTGAGTATTTATGTAAACAACCAAATGGCTAGAATCAACATTCTTCCACCATGAAGTTTGATTATTAGTATTTTTATTCCCAAACTTGCAATCCGCTGCTAAATGGCCTAGGGAAAAGAAAGTCTGACATCTGAAGGGGAAGCCTTCATAGTCAATGTTTTGAGTCCAGATCCTATCCTCAACTTGAAGATCAACAAAAGCAGGGAAATCCATTGAAGTGTTCATATCGACCAAGATGTGAGCATACGTAGTATACTCATATAAGGTCATCTTTGTGTCAATAGCCAGTGTTTCACCTAAAGAATCCCCAATAGAGGTTAAACATTTCTCACCCCAAAACTGGAGGGGAAGATATGGAAAACGGATCCAAACAGTCTAATTAGGAAAGTCTCAGTAATAGGGTTGAAAAGAGGGAACCATGGCTTCATAAGCAAAAAATGGTTTTGATAATCCCACAATCTATAGAGAATCAAATCTCTATCAGCGGTAACATCAAAGACAACTATGAAGAAGCCCCTTGTTGTGGGGTAGATGTCAACTTTACCTTCCATAAGTGGCTTCTAGGAAGAGGAGATCCAATAATGGAGAGATGGAAGTCTCGAGCATTTATTGTTGAATCTACAGATGATTCCATTCTCCTTAAAAAATGTCTCAAATTTCATTACCTCCACACCACATCAAACAATGGGAGATGAAATTGCATGGTTTATAGGCAAAGCAGGGGCACAAGATTTAGTTGCCTCAAGAAAACTTTTGTAGCTACCCTGATATGTAACCGTTTCACCTCCATTAGCAGTGATTTTCACCCACCTCCCAAGAGCGAGAGGCATGGCCAAGAACAAGGGAAGTGAATCTTCTATCCCCTGTTGAAGCGAAACCATGATCTCGCAATGATTTGGAGTCCATCAGAAACCTTGGAATGGAGCCCAAAGGTGGAGCTTGGGTCTAGATCTCATAGGCACATTCACCACCATGGAAATTGTCTTCCCACCAACAATGGGTCCTTCCGCGTAAGAGAAAATCCTGTAGGAATGCCCCGTTGATCAATAAATGCTCTTATATTATAGACAAAATAGAAAGGAATTTAAAAATCATTATATATATATATCAATATACCTTTATATATAAAGGTACCTAATTTTGAAGTAGTTATAGATTTATAAATTATAAATTTATAAATATTATATATAAAATTATTTATATTACATTGGAAATTTAAAAATATTAAAAATGTGATTTTTTTAGTGAGAAAAAAGAAATAATGGGGGCCACATGGGTATAACCCCACGCGGCCATTGTTTATTTTGCTAAGTAGATAGTGTGGGATGGGGGGTGGGTTCGGCGACCCTTTCCCCCAATCTATTGTTACCTATTTATTATCATCCACAACCTTCTCACTTTACACAATCGACTAGTCTACACGCTGTGCAAATGTTAAAACCCACGATTGATATACACATACCTATTACATAATACACACACAATATATATATATATATATATATATATATATATAAAGTATAATGGTTTATGTATTGTTTAAAATAATTAAATTTCGGGTTGTTTCAAAAAAAAGAAATTAAATAAACTATTTTTTATATACAAAACAAATATATGTGAGGTTTTGAGTTGCACCCAAATGGGTATATACTCATTGTATATAAAACTAACCTGCAAGAAAATAATACCTATAAACAAATAAATAAGAAAGACCAAATACCCACAAATGGGTTGGGTAGATCCTTGTATTAAATACAAAAACTTAGCAAAAGAGAACTTCAAATCCTCTTCAATGGCCTCCATAGTTTCTTTTCCTTCTCCTCCTTCCTTAACCTGCAAAAAAAACAAGAGAAATGAGAAAATAAGTCTAAGAAATGAATATATGAGATCCCATAAGGATTTCTAGGGTTCCTTTAGACAACCTAGATCTAGTGGCTTAGATAGATTAGATCCAAGGGTGTAGGATGAACCCTACATCACTTAAGTGATGGGTTTTTAAGTGGGAGTGTTTTTAAATAAAAGGAGGTGTGTGTAATGTTAAATGGGGCACCAAGGGTTAGCACAAGTTGTGCACACTTGACCTTTTAAAAATTAAACTAAATATTAAGGTGCATGATTTTGAGCTATATGATTTTGGTCTTGCTTTAAATTTAATTAGGGGCCTTTGATTAATTTTTTTAAATGGATTAATAGAGTTAAATAATGAGGAACTGAATGAGTATTACTTAAATAAAATACTTGGGTCTAGGAGAGAGAATTAAATCATCCGGAATTTGGGTTTAAAATTTTAATCATTATTTTAGTTCCAACTACCTTGTAAATTGTTTTGAAATTTCAGAATCAGTCTTAGTTAAAATCCTAGCTAATAGCCTTATCACCTTTCCAAAAAAATTATTCAATAATTTTTCCTGGTTGTTATTAGGTTTCGCAGATGATTTATCTAGTAAAAATACGAGCATCACAATTTGGGATATCTCTCTTGCAATATACACTTAATAATTGTGTGTCTAAGAGAAATGAAATGAGTTTTCTTGTGCGAGGTTGTACTCCTTGTATTCTTAAATCCCTAACTATTACGTAAGTGTTATAGGAATAAATTTGTTCTAAAATGATGTTATACATGACCAAAGTAACCATGTAAATGTAGTTAGTAAAACAAGGTAAATACGATTAATCTATGAAATGTCATTACGAAAAAGAACACATTTGAGTGATATCAAATCCAAACAAAATTTCAAATGTGATCATAAAATGAATATAATAAAGTAGAGGTCTACGACTAATACAAAAACCTAATAAATAAAAAAACCAAATATGATGCATGATCACATGCTTTGTTTGCATAAATATGAATTAAAAAATGATGCTAATGAAATAATAAAATGTAAGATTGAGAATGGGATACTCTCAACTTTAGCCAAGGTATTGTGAGGTATGGAGATTGCACTCTTGTTGGACTTGTAAAAGTTAGTAGAAACCTTGGTGTAGTTAGGAATATATTAAATCTTGGATCACTCAGGAAGTAGAATTTATGTTTGAAACATGTAATTAACTCGAGTCTAATGAGATTGAAACCTTAAGATGATGAAACACAAGTAGTTTGATATGTGAAATTTCAACACTTAGATTCAAGGAAAAATATCTATAATTAGAACATAGGTGTAATGTACACTTCCATGCGCAATATGATTGTCAAAATTTGAATTCCTAATTGGAGCAACGGATTGTGAATCTAGAATGATACAACTTAATTAGTTAACATACATAGTTTGTTGTAATAAATTTAAGATTAAAATAATGTATTGTTAGTATTAAACAATGTTATGAAATGAACTCGAGATAGGTTTTCTATTTATCTAGTAACCTTTTTTTTTTCTTCTTGTGAATTTTCCTCCTTGTAATGAGAGTATTTTTCTAAAGTCAAGTAGACACGGCTCTTTCAAACAAATCCTTAAGTCAAAAATTAGAAGACACATGTGTGTATATACGTTCCTAATCACATTCATCCGTAATAAAGTTATTTCCATAAGAGAAACAATAAAATTCTAAAGGATCCAGGTATAGGTGAAATGTTTAAAAAACACACACTAGTTGTAAGTGAATGAAGGGTACCATGTTATGTGTTCTTTAGAAAATTATAGTCAACTAATAAAAATAGGATTGAAATAAATATTTCACCATGAATAATGATGTGTTGTGGGAAGTGCCTGTGAGTAAGTGTATCTTTTTGTGGGTCGTTGTTATACCTTGTCATTTTTGGACATGTGACTTTAATGTGCATCATGTGTTTCATGTTATATATATGTGGGTCCATGGTTACACAAACATATCATGTGTTATACATTATCCTAAGTGATCCTATGTGATGTTATGTATCAAGCAATGTTAGCAAAAAAATAAAAATTATCCTGTTATTATGTTTGTTGTATTTTGGTGTTGAAAATGTGGGCATTACATATGGTATCAGAGTGGAGGTTCATGCTCTCAAACATCTGGGATGGATTGGAGTTGTTATGATTATGTATGGTGATGGTGGAGATGGGAAGAGTAATTTGATATATGTTGTGATGTGACCATATTTGTAATTATGATATTATGAACGCACGTGTTGTGTATGTCACTTAGGGTGTATTTGTTACCATATTGATGTGCTTCTAATGAGAGTATTTGCTCTCCTTTTTTTTGGATTCAATGAAGAGTTCACGTGTAATGTTCCACCTTGTTGTTTGTGAAAAGAATGTTATTACGGATTACGAGGTGTTGGAGTGTTTAGTTATTATATGATATGAAGGCGTGTTGATGTGTTGCATGAAAAAAATTAGTGTATAGTGAATTGAATTTTATCGCGATACCGCCACCATGTTGTTATGAATTGTGTGTGTCACTATGTTGTATTGCAATTAACTATATGTTGTAATTTTAGTCACTATTTTCATCACAAGTATAATTCATGTAATATTTGATGGTTCATGTCATGAATTAGGGGCATATGGTGATCGTATGACCCCTATTGTGCGATACTTGTGTGTAGTGCCCAGTTCCCTTCGACACTATCGACTACACGTATGGATATATTCTAGCTTTATATTTATAATGATGTTAGACGTTATAATTCTTTGGACTATTGTGGATTCAATTCATATATGATGCATGTGGACCATTAGAGACATTTTATATGGATGCTTAATATCTGTGGACATGGACCTTATTTATATATATTTCCGACATGCGATATAATTTTTCACCCAAAGTAGGTTTTGATAATTGAATTTATGTTGTGATCTTTTTGAGATGGATGAAATGTTGATAGAAATTTGTAAATGGTTCGTAATTGTATAGATGATATTAATTCATATATAGATGATTTTATATTTATATTACATATTTTGGCATGGATGTTTTATTGCAGCCACGAGGCCGAAGGAGGTATTCTATGTTTTTCAGGTATATTTATATTCACAACAACATCGGGGGGATTGGACACCAACCACATTGGAATTATGGATGAATTCCACTAGGGTCTCCATTGTAACATGTAATTGTGTGTGTGTTAGAATTAGTTGGTTAAGGGAAAATTGTGACCAAGGGGTCATGTGTTGTCCTTTATTTTAGTTCTCTTTTATTAATGTTAGTATGTGTTTCTTTTAGTAATGTAATTTACTTGTTTTAATTATTTAGATTTTGATGTATGTTTTACCCCTTTATTATTAGTGGGTTGTAGTGTCTTAATTAAGCTAATTTAACCTTGTCCTAAACTAATTAAAGATGTGACCAAAAGGAGTTCATTTATTAGACTTGATTTGCTCTTGGATTTTGTGTTGTGTGTTGAATTCTTAAGATCTTGAGTGTTGTACACTCTACCCTTCATGGGAAACTCGAATTTGAACTTAAGGGAAAATCTTAAAGGCTTGTGCGACAAGTTAAACTTGTCCCACAGCTCTTAAATTGTCATACCAATCCTACCTATGGGTTAGAGGGTAAAAATTAGACCCATTAGGTGTTTTGGGAAGAGAAAAAGGTGAAATGTTTATTGCACTTTCTTTGAAACATTTAATTTTTTCCTTTGGTGGTGTGGGCTTAGTTTGTGTGTGTTAGTATCTTGTGATTCCTCTCACTCACCAATTTATGGTGCATTGGGGTTGAAGTTTTAATTCTTAGGTGGAGTTGAGTATGAGTGATGTGGCATCCTACATGGAGCAATCTCATCCTCCTCTCTCCCTTTTCTATGTATTGTTGCTCTTTTTCTTGTTTGGGGGTTACTTGATCATTTTGTACTCTTGTAGTTTGGAGAGTTAGATGATTTCTTTGGGAGTGCTTGTGGATTACTGGAGCTTTGTGGATGCTTTCTTTGTTTTAAGGAGCTTGGAATTTCATTCTTGGACCAAGATGTACTATGGAGAGGTAGGAGCTTTACCTTGCTTTAGTTATACTTTTATTTTTGTGTTTATATGTTGTGTTTAGTATTTTTTTCCCTTTGGAATGTTTGTTGGGTGTGGGTAGATTGCCTAAGTTTGGAGTAGGAGGAGACTATGGGGAGTATTCTTGTAGGGAGGCATAAGATTTTACTTTCTTGTTGGAGGGAGTTTGGGTTGGGTGCCCCACCTTGTATGAGGAATGCTTGCATTTCTTCTTGTTTCTTGTTATGAGGGAGGCATAAGAGATTGAGGAGGCATAAGAGTATATGGAGGTATAAGGGGTACTTGAGGGAGGCATAAGAGTTGTAGGGGATTTGAGACATGCATTGGAGGCTTTAAGGTGGGCACCCATTCCCATTGGGAGGCATAAGTGGCCTCCCCATAGGTCTTGCTCTTTTGGATTTCTTGATAAGCCTTGTTATATTGTTGTTTTTGTTGTTCTTCTTGCTTGTGTTGTGGTTGTGTTTGAATGTGAATGGAATGGATGTGAAACTATTTTTTTAAGTGTTGTGGAAGCTTGTTGTTTCCATGTGTTGAAATCATCTCCCATTGTGATGTGGTTGGGGCTCGGGGGCCAATGAAGATGATGGATTCTCCTCTTCATTGGATGTCTTGGTTGGGTGGAGAGCATTCCCATTGCCCCCATCTTGTTGTGAATCAAACAAATATTGGAGGAGTTATCTTGCTTGGAGTTTTGGAGCTTGGAGTGTTGTTGGAGACCTTGAGAACTTATACTTGTGAAGAAACTTATTGTATTCCACTTAGAATGCGGGAGGACTTGTATTATTATAGTTTCATTTCTTTATATTCTTGTATTATTTCCCACCTTGAGTAGATGACCTTGTAATGATGTTTTGTGGAATATTTTTCATTCAAATAGTTGTAAAGTTGTAAATGAGAAAGAAGGAAAAATAGAAGTTGTAAGAAGTTGAACTTGTATGCATAATATCCTTGTATGGAAAAATAAAGTTATTGTAGCAAATTTGAATGTATGTATATTGTAGTGAAATGAAAGAGAGAACAAGTTGTATATATATATTGTATTTAGAAATGTTGATTGTTTTTATAGCAAGAAAGTGAAAATGTAAAGTAATAGATTTAGATTCCTGTTGCTCTTGAAATGGAAGGAAAATATTTAGTTACACAAATAAAAATATTCTAGTAAGTAGATGTAATTTAATAGAGTTGAAAATTCCTTAAAAAGAGTAGATTTAACCAAGGAATGAATAAATAGAACTAAATTTCAAAACTGGAACCTTTAGATGTACTTAAATAGACTCAAAATGCATTTTTAAACCTTTTGGTAACTTTTAGTTTCTTGGAAAAATATTGTATTAAGGTTCTATTTTTTTTAAATCGATCGCCACCTAGTGAAGAGTGGTGGTCCCGTAACCTCCACTCGAGGCTAAGGTGATGGTGTCAAAACCACTTTGCTCAGTAGGGTGGTTGTCCGTGGTTTTTCACCCGAGGCGAAGTGGTCCCGGGATCGTCGGTCTACTCTGGGTGGCGGTTATGTCACTCATGAATGAACTTTGTGGATCTACATGTGTGTAAAATTTAACTAGTTTATGTAAAACTTAAAGTTGTAAAAATTAAATCAAAGACTGCCAGCATGTAAACAATATGTGATCCCATGGATTTGAGCAATAAATCATACAAATGGTGGATCTAAAAATTTCTTCTCATTTATTCATGGGGGTAGGGTTTGACAAAACCAAATTGGTAAGAGGAATAACCTTCCCAATCCTTGAATGGAAGTTATAACAACAATAAACTGCAACTAAACTAATCTAGCTAGATCTCCTTGTAGAATCCTCCATAATTACTCCTCCTTTCTCCCATGTCTTCCTCTTCTCCAACCTACATTTTTCAATTAAAAATAAGACCAAATGAGATAAATGAACAAAGGAAAGGTTTTAATAAGAACTCATAAGGAAATTTAAGGCTAGATGGGAACCCTAGGATCTAGTGGAAAATATTGTCTTGATCTAAGGGTGGAGGTTTCACTCTACTTTTGTTAGGTGAGAATGATTTTTATAAATATTGTTTTAAAACTTTTGTAGTATGTGTAAATGGGTAATGGGGATATTTCTTTGCCTTAGGATTGTGAAGTCCTTATTTTCCCTTGGTATGTTTTAGTAAATCAATAAAAGGAATTTATACTATTAGGATAATGAAACTAAATTTTTTAATCATGAGGTTAGTCAATTTCGGATTGAACATTAACTTAAGTAAATAAAACATTTAATTAAGTAAATTAGTCTAGGGTACCTTCCTAATACATAATATATTAATGGACTCTAGAGATTAATTTGAAAATATGTTAACCTTCATTCTAGACCGGGTTCTTCCATTGAAATTTTGAGTTATTTGTGAGTACGTTAGGGGATTAACATCTTTGTAACTGTTTTGTTCTTCCACCTTGTCCTTGTAAAAAAAAATAGTCACAAATTTTGGGTTAAGCGTTAGGAGTTTGTTTGTTTTAGAACATCATTTTTGTGGGTGTTACACTTGGTATCAGAGCCATGGGTTCAAAGCTTGGACCCTTGGGCACACCTAGAAAACATGAGACATGAACTTTTAACCTAGTGCAAAATGGTTCTTTTAATCTAGAAAACCACAATGTCTGATAATTGTATAATTTAGAAAACATAGAAAATTGAAACAAGACCTAGAATAATGAACTAACTCTCACCTTGATCTGTGTAGGAGGTGCGGATCAAACAAGGGGTATTTTCACATAGACCTAGATATACCACCGCCAGATCAGGATGTAGCGGCCATTCTACCTCATATTTTATAGATGCTTCAGGACGTCAATGTTACTATACGCGGAGGATGCTTTGCTAGACATGACATGGAGCCGTCAATGGAGGCCCATGTATCCCCTTGACACAACGAGGAGTTTAGGGTAGAGAACTTCCACTTGGAGTCGATTAGGGTAGAGTCACCATAGAGAGGTCATAGGGACGGAGTCTCGGAGCCCTTGACAGAGGTAAGAGCATGCGAGAGAGACCTAGGGTGTCAGGATGTTAACTACGAGACCATATCAGGGAGATCCTAAAGCTACAACTGTCTCACTATTCTGGTGATACAGGAGGTTTTCAGGAAGAGACTTGGTTGGTGAGCTTGAGAGGATGCTTCAAGCTCTGTCCTTGTACTAGCAACATGAAAGCTCATGTTGTCATCCATCTTTGATGGATGGAGCAAGATCTCAGTGGAGGACCGAGGAGCATAAGCTCCATGTTCACTCAGATAAATTCACCTGGGAGCTATTTGAGGAGCATTTTAGAAGTAGGTATTTACCCAGGAGGTTTATATAGTAGCGGATAGACGAGTTTCATGACCTCCGTCAGGCATCAATGACTGTAGCCGAGTGTGTGAGTCGATTTATGGACCTACTCCAGTATGTCAACTATATGCAAGATGAGTAGGTACGGATTCACAGGTTCATCAGGGGCTTGAATTTGGATTTGGGTGGTGCGGTGTGCATTCTTTACCCGCAGACATTAGCAGAGGTCATGGAGAAGGCCTATATTGTAGAGGAGACATGGGGGAAGATGCAATAGGATAGAGACAGAGTTCGGAGTTGTATCCAGTAGATGATGGTTGGTAGATTGAGGGTGTCAGTTCCTCCACCTAGTGGACAGAGTTTTGGACAGGCTTCATTCAGGCCACCTCAATAGCCACCTCAGCAGTAGTGCCACCCACCTTACAGACCTCCTCAGAGATTTGATGCGTAGAGGGGGTAGAGTATGAGGCCTCCTCCTAAAGGTCCCATCAAGACACATGGTGCACCATGAGCTCATTAAGAGGTATCTCATCGGGAAATACCTCAACAATCCATAGCCGATCATCGGGATCCATATCTCAAACCTCTAGAGTCTTGGTTGGAGTTGCATCTCACCGGAGAGGACTAGGCAACTATTATGGTTGTAGTGTTTCTGGACATCATTGGAGAGAGTACCCATAGAACCATAGAACCCTAGCAAAAAGGGTAAGAAGTAGATCTCAGAGACTACTTTGTTAGAGATATGGCATGGAGCCATCGGATCTATGCAGCGTGATCGAAGCTGCCCAGTGAGCACTAGAGTACCATGATAGAGACGAAAAATAGTATTGGTGGTATTTCCACTTCTATATTATTTGATTCTAGTTCATCTTATTATTTTATTGGACCATGCTTTATAGAGCATTGCAAGCTGGTGGTAGTTAGGTAGGGTCATGGTTGGGACGTTGAGATGGCTTCTAGAGACAAAAATTCTATAGACTCCTTAGTTAAGGAGTGTGTAGTGGATTTGGGACCCTTCACCACTACCTCGGATCTTCGAATCCTTCTGTTGGGTTCATATGGTGTCATCTTAGGTATGGACTAGTTATCTACAAACAGAGCTAGAGTGGAGTGTTACCATAAGATTATTGCTTGTACTGATGATCTAGGAGTGGAGTTAGTGATATCAGAAGTTAGAAGGCCCATTTCCATTTGCACCATCTCCATTATGCAGCTTAAGCAATGTGTATAATGGGGTTGTCAGTTGTATGTTGTTACGGTTAATGACATATCTGAGGATGAGTCTAGTGGACCATCCGTTGATTACCATCCCATTTTGAGGTAGTTTGCTGATGTTTTTCTAGGGAGCTACCGGGGTTACCTCCCCCATGTGAGATAGATTTCCACATAGATTTGGTTCCGGGTTCAGAGCCTATCTCATGAGCACCGTATCAGATGACTAATCCTAAGCTATGTGAGCTCAAGTTGTAGCTTGAGGGCATTCTAGGGAAAGGCCTAATTTTTCCTAGTGTATCCCATTGGGGTGCACTTGGTTATCTTCGTGAAGAATATGTATGGTTCTCGGCGGTTGTGTATTGATTACCGATAGCTAAAAAAATTAATGTTCAAGAATCGTTACCCCATTCTATGCATTGATAATTTATTTTATAAGATGAAGGGGGCCACAGTTTTCTCAAGATAGATACAAAGTTAGGGTATCATCGGCTGAGGATTACGGAGGCATATAGTCATAAGACTTCCTTACAGTATGAGATATGGCGATCGAGTTCACAATGGTACCTTATGACTTGGCACGAATGCCCCCACAGGGTTTATAATTTTGATGAATGAGGTATTCAGGAATTTTATAGATCACTTTGTGCTCATCTTCCTTGATGACATTTTTATTTACTCACGTACACGTGAGGAGCATGAGGAGCACCTTCGTTAGGTTCTTTAGTGTCTTCGTAAGAAGCATCTTTACAGGAACTTGGAGAAGTGTGCGTTCTTTCAGAAAAAGGTGTGGTATTTGGGCCACATCATCTCGGGGAAGGTATTGCAGTTAATCCTTCCAAGATTTGAGCCATCATGGATTGGTTAGCACCCACTAGTGTGACCAAGGTGCGCAAATTCATGGGTTTAGCAGGTTATTATAGGACATTTGTTCAAAACTTTTCTCGTATTACTCACCCCATCACTTCCCTTCGGGGAAAGGGAATAAGTTTGTTTCGTCATATGGATGTGAGAGGGCCTTCAATATATCAAGGAATGCCTTATGACAACACCTATTCTAGCGGTGCAGATCCTCGGGTGAGTTTTATGTTTGCACGAGATGCTTCTTTGGCAGGACTTGGAGGTGTGTTGATGCAGGAGGGAAAAGTAGTTGATTTTGAGTCTCACAAACTCAAAGACTATGAGCTTGATTATCAAACTCATGATCTTGAGCTTACAGCATTTTTGCATGCCTTAGTGTGGTGGATACATTTCCTTCTTGGCTGAAGATTTACACTCAAGACTAATCACTTGAGTCTTCGCCACCTCTTCATGCAGCCCAATCTCAATGCTTGTCGCGCGTTGGATGGAGTTGCTTTGTGAGTATGATATGGAGATAGAGCATGTGAAAGGGAAGGAGAACGTGGTTGCAGACACCTTGAGTAGATGAAGACATGTGGCTATGGCTACTTCAGTGGGCATAGATTTATGGAGCAGGATTTTGTAGTAGCTTCCTCCGCATGCAGTTTTACCTCACAGCCGAGAGATCGAGTCCCGAGACTCATTGAGGGAGATTTGATGGATTTTCTTTAGAGACAGATGGTATTCTCGGACATAGATTTCGAATAAATGTTCCTAGAGATGGAGACTGGAGACAAGACATTTTTATAGAGGCTCATCATGCACCTTATTTAGCCCATCCCGGAGTGAAGAAGATACACGCCACTTTGACAAAGTTGTACCATTGGATAAGACTTAGGTGGGATGTGGCTCGGTTTGTGTCACATTTTTAGAGTGTCGAGAGGATGAAGGCTGAGCACCAACATCTAGGTGGACTTGTATTTCCTCACACCATACCGGAGTGGAAGTGGGACACCATTTCCATGGACTTCATCGTTGGGTTCTCGACGTCGAAGATACCACCATGACACCATTATGGTCACGGTGGATAAATTGATGAAAGTGGCTCATTTCTCTCCACCGAAGACCACCTACACACGGCCCGGTGCGGTGGCATGGGTATATCTTGATGAGATTGTTAGGTTACCAAGGATTCTATGAGAAGATCATTTACGACTGCGATCCCTTGTACACTTCCCATTTCTTGACCACCATGAAGCACACTCTCGGGATGAGGATCATTTTCAGCATAACATATCACCTTGAGATAGATGGATAAAATGAGTGGGTGAATCGAGATCCTAAAGGACATGCTTAGTATGTGCGTTATGGAAAAACATTCGAGATGGGAGAAGTAATATATACTTGGTGGATTTTTCCTACAATAATAGTTTTCAGAGTTCAATAGGCATGGCTCCTTTTCAAGAATTATATGGTAGAGAGTTTAGGAAACCTCTTAGTTGGGATAGGTTAGAGAACAAATTTTCTCTTGGGCGAGAACTACTTGAGAATATGGAGTAGTAGGTTATCTTGATTAGACATAAATTACAGGAGGAGGCAAGAGAAGAAGAAGAAGAAGTATGTGGACCAGCATAGGATAGATCTTAGTTTTGGGTAGGCATAAAGGTGTTTCTTCGTATCAAACTGCATAAGAGCCGTATCCATTATGGAAAAGGTTCTAAGCTTGCTCCTAGGTTTTTGGGTCCCTTTGAGATCTTGGAGCACATCGGTCCCTTGGCCTATTGTCTAGCGTTGCCACCTATCTTGTCTCACATCCATGATGTGTTTCATGTTTCTGTTCTTAGGAGATATATTTCTGATCCTTATCATGTGCTAGATTAGACTGCATTGCAGGTGTAGGATCGAGGGAGTCGGGTGATGGTGGAGCCCGTCTGCATTATAGAGTGTAAGACCATGGGCATTCACGGAAGATATATTGACCGGAGTTCGAGTCCAGTGGGACATATATGATGAGACTGCAGCTACATGGGAGGATGCTACATTACTACGAGTGTAGTTCCCACACCTGTTCTAGTGACTTCTAGGAGGAAGTCAAGTCTAAGGGGAGGGGGATGTAGTGCCCACTTCCCTTCGACACCTTTTTGGATTATTGATTTCGATTCTGTCGACTACACTTATGGATATATTATGGATTTTGATTTAGTATGATGTTAAACGTTAGAAGTCACTAGAATGTTGTTGATTTGATTCATATATGATGCATGTGGACCCTTAGAGACATTTTATATTGATGCTTTGATATACTATGGACATGGTTATTTATATATATTTCTGACATGCGATATACTTTCATCACCATGAGTAGGTTTTGATAATTGAATTTATGTTGTAATCATTTTTGACATGGATGAAATGTTGGATAGAAATGTTGCTAGAAATTTGTAAATGGTTCGTAATTGCATAGATGATATTAATTCATATATAGATGATTTTAGATTTATATTACATATTTTAGCATGGATGTTTTAATGCGGCCATGAGGCCGAAGGATGTATTCTCTTTTTTTAGGTATATTTATATTCACAATAACATTGGGGGATTGGAAACCAACCACATTGGAATTCTAGATGAATTCAACTAGGGTCACCATGGCAACATGAAATTGTGTATGTGTTAGAATTAGTTGGTTAGGGGAAAATTGTGAACAAGGGTTCATGTGTTTTCCTTTATTTTATTTCTCTTTTATTAATGTTAGTATGTGTTTCTTTTAGTAATGTAATTTACTTGTTTTAACTATTTAGGTTTTTATGTATGTGTTACCCCTTTATTATTAGTGGATTGTAGTGTCTTAATTAAGCTAATTTAACCTTGTCCTAAACTAATTAAAGATGTGACCATAAGGAGTTCATTTATTAAACTTGATTTTCCCTTGGATTTTGTGTTGTGTGTTGAATGCTTAAGATATTGAGTGTTGTACACTCTACCCTTCATGGGAAACTCGAATTTGACCTTAAGGGAAAATTTAAAAGGCTTGTGGGACAAGTTAAACTTGTCCCACAGCTCCTAAATTGTCATATTAATCCTACCTATGGGTTGGGGGGTAAAAATTAGACCCCATTAGGTGTTTTGGGAAGAGAAAAAGGTGAAATGTTTATTGCACTTTCTTTCAAATATTTAATTTTGTCCTTTGGGGGTGTGGGCTTAGTTTGTGTGTGTTAGTATCTTGTCATTCCTCTCACCCACCAATTTATGGTGCATTGGGGTTGAGGTTTGACTTCTTAGGTGGAGTTGAGGATGAGTGATGTGGCATCCTACATGGAGCCACCTCATCCTCCTCTCTCCCTTTTCTATTTATTGTTGCTCTTTTTCTTGTTTGGGGGTTACTTGATCATTTTGGACTCTTGTATTTTGGAGAGTTAGAAGATTTTTTGGAGTTCTTGTGGATTTTGAAGCTTTGTGGATGCTTTCTTGGTTTTGAGGAGGTTGAAATTTAATTCTTGGAACAATCTCTACTATGGAGAGGTAGGAGCTTTACCTTGCTTTAGTTATACTTTTATTTTTGTGTTTTTATGTTGTGTTGAGTATTTGTTTCCCTTTGGAATGCTTGTTGGGTGCGGGTAGATTTCGTAAGTTTTCAGTAGGAGGATACTATGGGAGTATCCTTGTATGGAGGCATAAGATTTTACTTTATTTTTGGAGGGATTTTGGGTTGGGTGCCCCACCTTGTATGAGGAATGCTTGCATTTCTTCTTGTTTCTTGTTATGAGGGAGGCATAAGAGTATATGGAGGTATAAGGGGTACTTGAGGGAGGCATAAGAGTTGTAGGGGATTTGAGACATGCATTGGAGGCTTTAAGGTGGGCACCCATTCCCATTGGGAGGCATAAGTGGCCTCCCATAGGTCTTGCTTTATGGGCTTTCTTGATAAGCCTTGTTATATTGTTGTTTTTTGTTCTTCTTGCTTGTGTTGTGGTTGTGTTTGAATGTGAATGGAATGGATGTGAAACTATTTTGTTAAGTGTTGTGGAAGCTTGTTGTTTCCATGTGTTGAAATCATCTCCCATTGTGATGTGGTTGGGGCTCGGGGGCCAATGAAGAGGATGGCTTCTCCTCTTCATTGGATGTCTTGGTTGGGAGGAGAGTGTTGCCTCTCCCCCATTTTGTTGTGAATCAAACAAATATTGGAGGAGTTATCTTGCTTGGAGTTGTGGAGCTTGGAGTTTTTTGGAGACCTTGAGAACTTATCCTTGTGAAGAAACTTATTGTATTCCACTTAGAGTGGAGGAACTTGTATTATTATAGTTTCCTTTATTTACATTCTTGTATTATTTCCCACCTTGAGTGGATGACCTTGTAATAATCTTGTGTGGAAGAGTTTGCATTCAAATATTTGTAAGGTTGTAAATGACAAAGAAGAAAAATAGAAGTGGTAAGAAGTGAAACTTGTATGCATAATATCCTTGTATGGAAAAACAAATTTATTGTAGCAAATTTGAATGTATGTATATTTAGTCAAATGAAAGAGAGCACAAGTTGTATATATATATATTGTATTTAGAAATGTTGATTGTTTTTATAGAAAGAAAGTGAAAATGTAAAGTAATAGATTTAGATTCATGTTGCTCTTGAAATGGAAGGAAAATATTTAGTTGCACAAATGAAAATATTCTAGTAAGTAGATGTACTTTAATAGAGTTGAAAATGCCTTAAAAAGAGTAGATTTAACCAAGGAATGAATAAATAGAACTATGTTTCAAAAATAGAACCTTTAGATGTACTTAAATAGACTTAGAATGCATTTTTAAACCTTTTAGTAACTTTTAGTTTCTGGAAAAATCTCAGATTAAGGTTCTATTTTTTTAAACAGGGTGCCACAGTGCCACGAGTGCGGGCGGTCCCGTAACCACCACTCAGGCTAAGGTGGTGGTCTCAAAACCGCTACTCAGTAGGGCTATCATCTGTGGTTTGTCACCCAGGAAGGGCAGCGGTCCAAGGACCTCCTTTCTACTCTGGGTGGCGGTTTTGTCATTCACGATAGAACTCTGTGGATCCAAGGCTGTGAAAAAATTTAACTAGTTTATGTAAAACTTAAAGTTTTAAAAATTAAATCAAATATTTCCAACATGTAAACAATATGTGATCCCGTGGATTTGAGCAATAAATCATACAAATGGTGGATCTAAAACTTTTCTTCTCATTTATTCATGGGGTAGGGTTTGCCCCAAATTAAAAAACCCAAATACAAAAACTTGAAACAAAACCATATTTGTAAGAGGAATAACCTTCCCAATCCTTGAATGGAAGTTATAACAACAATAAACTGCAACTAAACTAATCTAACAAGATCTCCTTGTAGAATCCTCTCATAATTACTCCTCCTTGCTCCCATTTCTTCCTCTTCTCCGACCTGTATTTTTCAACAAAACAAATAAGACCAAATGAGAGAAAGAAAAAAAGAAAAGGTTTTACTAAAAACTCATAAGGAAATTTAGGGTTGGATGAGAACCCTAGGATCTAGTGGCCAAGATTGTCTTGATCTAAGGGTGGAGGTTTCACCCTAATTTTGTTAGGTGAGAATGATTTTTATAAATGTTGTTTTAAGACTTTTGTAGTATGTGTAAATGGGGAATGGGGCCATTTCTTTTCCTTAGGATTGTGAAGTCCTTATTTTCCCTTAGTATGTTTTAGTAAATTAATAAAAGGACTTTATACTATTAGGATAATGAAACTAAATTATTTAATCATGAGGTTAGTCAATTTTGGGATTGAACATTAACTTAAGTGAAGAAAACATTTAATTAAGTAAATTAATCTAGGGTACCTTCCTAATACATAATGGATTAATGGACTCTAGAGATTAATTTCAGAATATGTTAACCTTCATTCTAGACCGGGTTCTTCCATCGAAAAGTTGAGTTAGTGGTGTTGGTTAGTTGTGGTACCTTATGGGATTAACATCCTCATAACTTGTTTTATTCTTCCACCTTGTCCTTGTAAAAAAACATTAGTCACAAATTTCGGGTTAAGCATTGAGAGTGAGCGTGTTTTAGAACGTCATTTTTGTGGGCGTTACAACTTGCACCTTGGGTGCATTATGTGGAAAAGTGATGTATCATAACTCATGAAAGTAATGATTTTGTTATACCTTGTATATATACCATGTGTTAGATCTTTATGGTTAATGTGTGTGATTCACCATTATGTTAGTGATATAGTTATGTGTTATGTTGTGAACCTTACACTAGATGACCCTAAGGAAGAAACCCCTAAGATTTTATGTGTGGAGAGAGGAGGCGTGCACCAAGTTTTCATAATCTTGAGGCGAGTACGATTGAGGAAGTGGAGTATTATATAGTGAAAACCCATTTCTATCTGTTTAGTATACTTTGAGATTTCTTAGTATATTATTTGTGTGCACCACCTTAGGCTTAAATTATGCAAACTAGTGTTCTTTGCTCTTTCCTATTGGGTTTTCCATCTAACAATCCTATGTGATTTTGACTATGTTGAGCCTTATGGGAGTATAGAGGGATGATTCAGGAAGAGATGATGACAGATTACATTATTTGATATACTCATCTTTTTGTTACATGTATATGTTTTTATGAGTGAGGCTTGACATATGAGTGCCGAAAATCGATGATTACCCCTTTGGTGGCTGGATAAGGCTACATAGTGATTGTAATGTGTTATTTCTATATACATATTTTATTCTTAAATTGATCATTATCTCTATTTCTATCGAACCAACAATTTTCTTGATTGATGTGTGCATATATTTTGGGCTTTTATTTTATTTTTGCACTAACATGATGATTTTAGCACTACCTATTACTAATTATCCATTTTTTAAATAGTTTTAAAATTTATTTTCATGTTTAAAAGTTTTATAGCCTTGGGTTTTTGCCACTTGGCATTTGAGATAGATTGTTATCTTTGGTTCTAACGTTGTAATGTTACGGACTAGGGTCATGTAATTCACCATGCCTTTGGTTGAACCTATGGACCCACTTTATTTTTGGAGGTACATCCCAGGAGTTACAAATAACTAGTGGGTTGTTGAACCACAAGCTATTATGTCACTTGGATTAGGGGTGACGGGGCTATATGTGCCCAAGGCCATAGGGTGACTTGACCTCATTATATGGGGAAAGGAAATGGAGCTCTATGATTGAGTGACCCGATATTCTTATTCTCTCTCTCTAGAACCAAAATATTAAATGCAATTGAATGTGAAAGCATGAATGCATGAGAAACAAAATTTGTCTTCTCTCTCTATCTCTATCTCTATCTCTCTAACTCTCTCTTCAATTTAATTAAAAATGTTTAAAATGATGAATGTGTGGATTTATGGTTGAGTGTAGGGGGATTTCCATACTCAATGCTAGAGACCAGATGAAACGTTGGTAGTAGGTACTCCAAAAAGAGGAATTTTATGGATGTGATATCTTGTAATTAATGAGTTTTCATTGTAAAGTTATATTCATGTTGCAATACATATATTACCATATAATAATGAAATGTATTGTTGTTCAAACAATTCTTCTTTGTATATTTTGAGAAGGGAATACTTAATGTTGTACCTATATTATAAATATATTAAACTAATGCTTTCTAGGTTCATTATTGGTTTATTTCCTTAACACCCCCAATGATAGGTAGAATTTCATCTCATTAAAAATATCAAAATTAAAAAGAACGAGTTATAATGCTTATTGTACTTCCTTCCCTATTTGAGTCTTTTTTTCAAGGGTATAAACATTCATCATGTTGATAAAATAATCTGATCTCATTAATCATCTTCATTTTTCGCACATTATACATCTTATTAAGGAAATTTTTACCTTAATATCTTATGAGGTGGTGATTTTACGTTGTCAAACATATCTTTTTGTGATGAGTTAGGTGATCATGTCTCGTTGTTGTAGGTATGACCATATCATGAATAAGTTTAACCCCTACTACGTAATTCTCCCTTCGTACCCTAGTGGGTGGCCAAATCCTTGCAAGATAGTTGTTTGTACCTATGATTGATCCCTTGTGAGATATAAATTATGTGAGTGGAGACTACATTTCAAATTAGTTGCGTATTTACCTAATAATTGAAATAGGTCCTTAGTGATGGCTCAGGAGAAATGTCTAAATGATTTTATTCAATGTGTGAGCAATGTATAAATACATGAGAGAATGCGGTGGTTAGGAGGTAACCGCCTGTAACTATGTATCCAGACTAATCTAAACTAAACAATGTATTAACTAATGTGCTAACATTCCCCCCCTTAATACATTGTTTCTACATATGTACCCCCTAAAAAAATCAAACTTCACCTTGCCGAGAGGCTTGGTGAGAATATCTACAACCTGAAAATCAGTAGGGCAGTACTAGAGCTGAATTTGGTGGTTCAAGACCTGTTCACAAATGTAGTGACATTCGACCTCAATATGCTTTGTTATTTCATGAAAAACAAGATTCTTTACAAGCTTCAACACACCTTGATTGTCGCAGTGAATGATGGGAGGTTTCTCTTTAGGAATCCCTATATCTGCAAGAATGCAACGTAACCAAATCACTTTACACATAGCTCCTCGTGCGGCACGGTATTTAGCCTCAGTGGATGAGAGAGAAACAACAGTTTGCTTCTTTCTAACCCATGACATAGGTCCAGATCCGAGATGAATAGCATACCTTGAAATGGATTTCCTATCATCAACGGATCTGCATAGTCGATTCTATATATCCCTATAAGAAGAATGGAGTGTTCTTCGATACTCCAGGACAAAAATGAACTATACCTCGGACATATCTCAACACATGCTTTATTTCTATCCAATGACATTTCTTTGGCTCCTGCATAAATCGGCGAGATAGGTCAACAGTAAAGCAAAGATCTAGCCTGGTATAAGTCAAGTAAATGAGACTCCCCATAAGTTGTTTGTAGTGAGTTCCATCTACCTATGGTGAATCCTGGAATCTAGATAATTACAAACATTTTTCCATAGGTGTGGACATTGGTGTACAATCGACATTCCATACTTTTCCAGGAGAGTCTTGGCATATTTCATCTAGGAGATGAAGATATGATTCTTCTTCTACCATATCTCTAAGCCAAGATAGTAGTGAAGTAGCCCCAAATCAGTCGTGTCAAAGGATTTCTTCAGATCATTCTTTACATCATCCATAAGATTTTCAGAACTTCCTGTGATCACAAGATCATCTACGTACAAAACCAGAATAACAATCTCTATTCCTACCTTCTTGATATACAAATTTGTATCTGAGGGGCTACGAGTGAATCCATGCTACAATAGGTGATCATCAATTTTTATATACCATGCCCTAGGTGCTTGTTTGAGTCCATAAAGTGACTTTATCAAATGAAAAACATTGTGTGGTTGATGCTCGTCTACAAACCCTTCGAGTTGGGCCATGTATACTTCTTCTTTGAGATCACCATTCAAGAAAGAACTCTTAACATCCATCTACTAAATTTAACATCCATCTACTAAATTTTCCATCCATTTTGTGCTTTGCCATTGCACAGACAACTCTAATGGTTTTGATCTTCGCAGTGGGTGCAAAGGTCTCGTCATAGTCAATTCCTTCTTGCTAAGCATAACCCTTTGCAATAAGTCGTGCTTTGTGTTTTTCGATTGAACTATCTACCTTATATTTTGTTTTGAAAATCCATTTGCAGCCAATGGATTTCTTACCTCGAGCGGTCGACAAGTTCCCATCCACTTCAAGTAGGGAATCATATTAAGGATACATAGCTTGTTGCCACTATGGTTGATCTAACACCTCACGAACAGATGTCAAGTTTAGTGCTATCAACAATGAACTCATGAGTGAAAAATTTACTCATGTCCGCTTGACTTCGTGTTCGACTCCCATAGAAGTGCTTGGAAGTGAGTTCAGGTGTACATCCCTAATAGTATTTTGGACCCATTTTGGACGTTGGTGTTGTTGTTGCTAATGTGAAGATGTGTTTTCAAGTGTGCCTAGATCAACGAACAAGTCTCCACTCAGCTCTTCTTCTCTCTTAGAAGAATTATCTTGCCCATCATCTGGATGTGTGAGCAATCTATGTGATGAGGTCGGTACTGGATCTCCATTGTGTGGTAGGGAGTCAAAGGATGAATCATCACACACCACATCTTGAATCATGTAGATATTCTTCGTCTCAGGATCCATGAGATGATATGCCTTTGAGGTAGTACTATACACCAAGAAAATACATGGCAATGTCTTTAGATCGATCTTCTTCCTTTTCTCATCCGGAACATGCATATATGCAGTCTAACCAAAAATCTCAAATGATGAATAGAAGGTTTACAACCAGTCCATACCTCTTCTGGTGTCACATTACGCTCGTAATATCTTTGTGGGTTCCCAGTTGAGTAGATACATTACTGTCTGGACTACTTCTACCCAAAACTGATCCTCCAACTTGGCGGTGGAGAGCATACAACAATCCATCTCCATGACAGTCCTGTTGTGTTTCTCGGAAATCCCATTCTATTGGGGAGTGTAGGGTGTAGTCAGATGTTGTTGAATGTCATGCTGCTTCAGGTATGCTACAAAATTATTTGATACAAATTCCACCCCCTCGATCTGAGTGGAGGAGAATAAGAGGCTTCCCAGACTACCTGGTGGCGTGCTGGTAAAAGGTTTGGAAATTGGAAAATGCCTCACTCTTCTTCCGGAGAAAATATACCCACATTTTCTGTGAGTAATCATTAATGATGAGCTGGAAGTATTCAAAACCTTAGAAGCTAGCTGGTAGGGGTCCGTACACATCGGTATGTACAACTTGAATATGCTCTATAGAATGATAAGAGCTCTGTTTGAATGGACCTCTATGTTTTTTTCCTGTAAGACATCCTAATCAAACAGGTAAGGAATGGGAGAGTGGAGGAAGCCCTCTTACCATTTCCTTGGCACCGGTGATGTAGAGCCCCAACAAAAAGATGACCATATTTAAAGTGCCATAGTGCAAGGACTCCGCCATTGAAGTAGAGAGAGAAATGTTAGATGAAGTGACCGCATCCAGTGCAAATAGATGGCCCTTCATAAATACTCAAGAAATGAATGAGTCTCCCTAGGAAATGATGTAGGACTTGACCCCTTTTTAAAAAATAATTCAACTTTGCATTTGATGATTCGAAGTTGAATCACAAACAAGAGATTTGAGGTCAAACACTGAACATATAGCACCTTCGTGAGTGTACATCTTCATGTCTCAAGAGGAATGATGACATCACCAATACCCGCTGAATATAATCCACGATTATCTCTGTGATGGTGATCTCGATCTCTAGTGGGCCGGTCACTCAGGGTATGGAACAACTTCTTATTTCCAGTCATGTGTTTGCTAGCACCCGAATCAATCAACCAGACACTTTCTGATGGCTGCAAAGTCTGCAAGACTAGGACAATGTCCATATGAGTTTTGTGTAGAACCTCTTCATTGGAGGCGGCATCTGCTGAGAAAAAATGTAACCCTTCTTCTTCTGATTATGAGCATGCCATCGGGATCTTTTGGAACATCCTTGGCCAAAAGTGCTCTCTTCAACCAAAGTTTCCATACTTACAACCATTGTAATAACAGTTTGCAGTCGTGTGTGTCCGTGGAGAAAATGTGGCACCATCGATCCAACTTGTTTTTCTGTCACATGCAGGGTGGCCACTTTGTGGTGGCTGCTTTAAGAAGGTTCTTTGTTGAGGATGGTTCTTGATTCAGGGGGCTTACCCATTCCAATGCTTGTTGCTATGCTTTTTCCTCGTGATGAGAGCCTTGTCTTTGAAGGCTTCTTGAACATTCTGAATGGATTCTTCTTATTGGAGATAATTCACCAGTTTGGTAAAACTCACCTCTTGTTGAGTGGTGGTCAATGTGGTGATCGATGTAATGCCGAAACCGGTAAGGAAGATCTCACAAGGTGAGTGGGACTAGCAACTTGTCATCCACCGGTTCACCGAGAGCAGAAATTTCTACATGTAACTCGGCCACACGCCACAAGAAGGCTTCGACTAATTCACTATCATGCATACTCATTGTGTAAAGATTTGTCTGAAGATGTAACTTCGTCGTCAGATTCTTGGCTTCATAGATGGTACACAACACGGCCCATGCCGTAGAGGAAGTGGTTGCTTCCCGAATGTAAGGTTGAACCTCATCAGAAAGGCTCAGGGTGATAAGCATTAGTGCTTTTGCATCGGCCTTTTCATACTTAGCCAACAGATCAGCATCTGTGGGAGGGGCATCCATGCCAGAAATGATCCCCCAAAGATCTTCAAACTGAAGAATCATCCACATCTTGGTTTTCCATGTGGCAAAATTTGGCCCTTTTAGCAACTGGGCATTTGACAACAAAATGTGAGGTGTAGACATTCTCAAAAAAATTGTATTTTATTTATTTATTTTTCAAAAATGGTTACAATGCTTACTGAAGGAACCTATCACATAAATGGGCTCTATAAGCTCATGCAGTGAGACGCGGACACTTCTATGGGCATTCTACTTCGCGTTCATCATTTGCATCATAGCCGCACTCCAATTCTTCGTGGATTTGGCATGCTTGACAACACATGTCGAACCAGAAATAGTCAAACAATCCTTAACACACCAATTCGTCAAATAAGATGTTGCCGGTATTCAGTAATTCATTGAGCAAGGTAAAATAGATGCCGGTGGTGTCCTCTTGGGCTCTCGAGGCGATCCAACGAAGGTTTTCTCGCAGCACTTTCGGCATCAGAAATGTGTGACATGTACACGCTCTCTTGTCAAGATCTTCACGCTATAGGTTTGGATTCTACCGGTTCCTCACACTGGGCACAATATTTACTTGGTGGGGTTGAAATATTAGCAAATTCAGAGGTGACATTGTCAGACAAAGACAACCATATTTGAAAAGGTTTCCAAGTATGAAGCAACAACACACTAGATTCAAACACCAAGTGCAGATTTAACCCTTATATGTTGGTGGCCATGTAGAACATGTCGTTTGGGCATTCAAATCTATGCCAAATCCAAATACATCATCCTTGCAATGATAAAAAAATTGATCTGATCCTTCTCTAGGCGCTAGAACCTCTACTGAATCTCCACGCAAAGGGATGCCAAAACAGATGTATGCAATTAATTTCAAATGCAGGTTTCTAACCACCAATCTAAAATCAAAATAGACAATCTCTAGGCGCGGGTCTCCTCCTTTCCATGCAGTAGGTCCACTAAAATTTTATTTGGCTTCTCCAAATTTACACGTAGGCCAAAGAAAGAATGAGGCAAGGATGGTAGTGTGCAAATAATTTTCCACGTAGGTGATCAGCCACGAGTAGCCACGGCACTTTGTAATCTTCCACGCAGCAGAGATAATATTTAACACCAAAAAAAAAATCAATTCTACAAGTCGTTGTATTCTCCACGCAGGAAGAGGAAAGAAGAAGTTCTCTCGATACTAATAATGGCTTAGGAGAAATGTCTGAATGAATGATTTTATTCAATGTGTAAACAATGTATAAATACATGAGAGAATGCGGTGGTTAGGAGGTAACCGCCTGTAACAATCGTATCCAAACTAATCTAAACTAAACAATGTATTAACTAATGTGCTAACACTTAAGAGGCATTTTTAATACTTAACATTATTTGGAATATATCTCATGCAACATACACTTAATACTTACGTGTCTAAGAGCAATGAAATGATTTTTCTTGCACAAGTTCGTACTCCTTTTAGTCTTAAATCCCTAAGTGTTACATAAGTGTTATAGGAATAAATTTGTTCTAAAATGATGTTATTCATGACCAAAGTAACCACGTTAATGAAGTTAGTAAAATAGGGTAAATAAGATTAATCTATGGAGTGTTGCTATGAAAAAAGAACACCTTTGAGTGATGTCAAAACCAAAAAAATGTCAAATGTGATCATAAAATGAATATAATAAAGTAGAGGTCCACGCTTAATTCAACCTAATAAATAAAAAACCAAATATCATGCATGATCACATGCTTTGTTTGGATAAATATGAAACGAACAATGATGCTAATGAAATTATAAAATGTAACCTTGAGAATGGGATACCTGTAGCTTTAGCCAAGGTCTTGTGAGATATGGAGGTTTCACTATTGTTGGACTTGAACAAGTTAGTAGAACCCTTGGCGTATTTAAGAATATATTAAATCGAGGATCACTTAGGAAGTAGAATTTATGGTCAAAACATGTAATTAACCCTTAATATGATTAAACAGAAGTAGTTTGATACGAGAAATTTTAACACTTAGATTCAAGGAGAAATATCTATAAGGGGAACATGTGTGAAATTTAACCTTACATGTTTAATATGTTGTGAAAATGTGATTTCCTAATTGGGGCAACAAATTGTGAATCAATAATGATACAACTTAATTAGTTAACCTACATAGTTGGTTGTAATAACTTTAAGATTAAAATAATGTATTGTTAGTATTAAACAATGCTATGAAATGAACTCAGGATAGGTTTTATAGAGACCACTTCCCTTCGACACTATTATATTTTGATTTTGATTATTGTTGACTATACACATGGATATTTATTGTATCATTTTGACTTAGCATGATGTTAGATGATAGAGATATTTTGACTATTGATGGATTTTGATTTATAGTATGATTTGTGTGGATCCTTAGAGAGACATTTTATATTGATCATGATGTGTTTTTACTTATTTATATAATTCTAACATTCGGTATTCTTGTCATATTGAGTAGGATTTAGCTGTTGAACTAATCTTGTGAAGTTATTGGTATTGATGAAATATAAAATTGAGATGTTGTTGGAATTTTAAAATAGTAACATTTTTGTCTAGATGATGATTTAATTTATATATGGATTATTTTGGAATTATATTTCTATATGTTATCTTGGATGTTTTGATGTGGCCATGAGGTCGAAGGAGGTATTGTGTGTTTAGTACACACATATATTACAACAATCAAAGGGGGATTGGAGACCAACCAAAATGGAATACTTGGTGCATATGACAATGGTAACCATGGAAACTTGTGGAATGTTTTTGTTTTGTTATTTGTTGTTAGGGGGTCGTCATGGGGGTTGATCTCCAATTGTGACCAAGGGTTTGTGTGTTTTTATTTTCCTTTCTTTTATTTAATTTTATAGTATGTGATTTTAATTGTGATGTAAATCCATTTTATCATTAATTAAATTATGTGTCTAGATTAGTAAATTGATCATGTCACTAAACTAATTATGGATGTGACAAAAAGAAGTCATTTATGATATTCGTTGGTGATTTGGTCTCCGTGTTTTAAGTTGAGTGTAAGTTACTTGAGTGTTGTACACTCTATCTCACCTTGGAAATTCGAATTTGGTCTTAAGGGCCAATTTTGGAGGCTTGTGGGACATACCAAACTTATCCCACACCTCCTAATTTCTTACACAAACCCTACATATGGATTCGAGGGTCAAAAATAGACCCCAATAAGTGTTTTGTAAGATAAAATTTTTCATTCATTGCACTTTTCTTACATGGATTTTAAAGTTTCTCCTTAGGGTGTGTAGGTTGGGATTGTGTGTGTAAGAGGTTTTTCATTTCTCTCAACCACCAATTTATTCTGGATTGGGATGAGGTTTGACTATTGAGGTGGATTTGAGTATGAGTGATGTGACATCCTACATGGAGCCAACTCACCTTCCTCTCTCCATTTTCTATTTATTCAAGTTCTTTTGTTTGTTTGGGGGTTACTTCATTTCTTTTGGTGCTCTTGTATTTTTAGAGTTGGTGGATTTTGGGAGTTTTTGTGGATTTTTTTGGAGCTTGTTAAAGATAGCTTGGGCTTGAAGGAGCTTAGTGTGTGACTCTTGGATCAAGATCTACCATGGAAAGGTAGGAGCTATACCCTTGTTTTATTGTTTTTCTTTTACTTATGTATATGTGTATGTTATTGAGTGTTTTGGTATGCTTGTTGGGTCCTTGGGTAGATTTCCTAAGTATGGTGTAGGATAAGGCTATGGGGATCTTCTATTTAGGGAGGCGTCAAATTTTATTTCATGTCTTGGAGGGAGTTGGGTTGGATGCCCCACCTTGGACAAGAAAATGCTTGCATTTGTTTCTTGTTTTGTTTTATGAGGGAGGCATAAGAGAATGTGGGAGGTATAAAAGGATTCTATAGGGAGGCATAAGAGTTATGAAGGGGTTTTTTAGTTTTTATTGGAGGGATTTAAGGTGGGAACATAATCCTATTGAGAGGAATAAGTGACCTCCCCATAGATCCTTGCTCCATTGGCTTGCATTCAAGCCTTGTGTATTTTGTAAAGTTGTATTATTGTGTTATTTTTCTTGTGTTGAATGTGCTTAAAATGGTTGTGAAAATTTGTTGTTGTGTTGTGGAAGAATTGTAGAGTTTCCATGTGTTGGATCCATCCCTTATTTCCTTGTGGTTGGGGCTTGGGGGCCAATGAGGATAATTTTTCTTCTTCTCATTGGAGTTTTGGTTGGGTGGAGAGTGTTGCCTCTCCCCAATTTTTGTTGTTGTGATCAAGTGAAGAAAAGATGGAGCCTTGTTGGAGATTTTATACTTGGAGAACTTGTAGAAGACTAAGAAATCCTTCATTATAGCTACCTTCCTTGTAAAAATTCCCACTTCAAGTGGAAGATTATTGTATTGTTTTTTAAAGAAAATTTGCATTGAATATTTGTTATTAAGATTGTAATGCATTGTGGGAAAGAGAAACAATTTTAGTAAAGCAAGTTTTGATATAATGGAAATGTGATTGAAAGGAAAACAACCTTGTCCTCATTTTAGTTTATGTATTGACTTCAATAGGTGTATTGTTCTTGTTTCTAAAACTATGGGAAATCTTGTTATTAATTTCTTGGGTGAATGGTTGCAAACTTGCATTTTGTAAAAGAAAGAAATATTCATTCTTGTTGTATTACTTGAAAGGCATGTAATAACAAGATAAACTATATGTTTTCATTCCTTTGTATTGATTGAAGAAAGTTTAAACTTCATGTGTTATGGAAAAGTCTTAAAAAGAAAATTTCATTGCTTAGTTATTTGGCCAACAAATGGATTTCTCTTTTTTTAATCAATTCGAGTAAAGAAAAGTGTATGATTACTATTTAACCTTAGTCTCATTAGGTTGTATAATTTCATTGTAAATTTGTCATAAATTATAAGAGAAATAGAATTAGTTCTTTTTTTTTACATTCTATATTTTCGTTGACAAATTTATAAAGAAAATATAAGTATAGGATAAAACAAAACAAAAAAAACGTTTAGTTAATACTATTAATAATGTGAATCCTATTACTTATTGATAATAGTATTAATATTAAACTACTCTTAATTTTGATATTAAAACTAATATTGTTATACTTAATATATATATATATATATATATATATATATATATATATATCAAAAGGAGGTTAAACAAATTTTTGTCATGCATATAAAACCACAAAGACACAATTCCGAAATCTGCAATCACTTTGCCCCAAATGGAGGGTTTATTAGCATTAAAAAAATTGGGGGCAGCGGCCAGTCCCCCCACCCAAATCTTTAATAAACCCCTCCATTTGGGGTAGTATTATGATTTCGAGATTGTGTGGGTGTGGTTTTATATGTAGACCAAAATTTGTTTAACCTCCTTCTTTTGGATATATATATATATATATACCCTTAAAATTTTGGTATATATACATCAATCTAACTATACTTTATAATGGGTAAATACCCATATGCCCATTTGGGTAAATGCTAAAATAGTAAAATAAACAAAATAAATAAATAAATACATTGAAACCCTAGGTGAGGGTGTAAATAAAACAAGAAAATAAATGAAGCATGTGCATCCTTCCAAGAGCTTGAGATGGCCTCTCATGGCTTCCTCCTCCTCCTCCACCAATCTGCAAAAACAAAACAAAGAAATAATAAGCCAAACAAAGAGAAAGAAGCTTTTCATAAGAAAACTTAGGGTTAGTTGAATCCCTAGATCTTGTGGCCCCAAATGAATCCATCCAATGGATGAGATTCATCCCTACAAAAATTAGGTGGGGAATGGGTGAGAGGAATTCAAATTTAAAATGCATGGGTTGACTTATTTTAGGGGCCACTTTAGTTGTGTAGGGAGTGGGATTAATTTTCTAACCCTTGTGTTTAATTAAGGACCTTGTCATTTGAATGTAAACTTTGACACCTTGTGTGTATAATAGAATTTTATTATTTAATCAATTAGACCTAAACCTTTGAAATTAAATTGAATAGGTTTAATTTAAGGGTGAATTAAATTGTACTAAAATAAATAGTAGTGAAGCCTAAGCCTTACTTTAGGATAATTAATTACTAACTGGTATGGGGAATTTAAATATCTTTAATTAAAGGGGGAGTTAATATGAAAGTTGAAAAATGAGAAAAGTAGGACCAAAATTTTTAACCTAGTTTTGCGAGTATGATTTAACAAAAAAAAATTATTCCATAATTTTTGTAGTTAACTTAGGTTTGTTCTTGGGTTTCGTGCGAGACAATTTTTTTGAGGGCATTACAAATTTTCTATTTATCTAATAACCTTTTTTCTTCTTCTTGTGAATTATCCTCCTTAGAACGAGTATTTTTTAAAACCAAGTAGACACGACTCTTTCAAAAAATCCATAAGTCAAATATTGTAAGATGCGGGTGTGTGTATGCATTCCTAATCACAATCATTCTAAATAAGGTTGTTTCCATATGAGAAATGACAAAATTCTAAAGAGACCACTGTAGGTGAAACGTTAAAAAACAACATGCAGCCTAGTTGTACAGGAATGAAGGGTTTCCTATTATGTGCTTTTCAAAACATTATAGTCAAATAATAAAAATAGGATTAAAATAAATACTTCAACATGAATAATGATGTGTTATGGGAAGTTCTTATGAGTAAGTGTATCTTGTTGGGGGTCGTTGTTGTACCTTTTCATTTTTGAACATGTGGCTTTGATGTGCTTCCTATGTTTCATGTTATATATATGTGGGTCCATGGTTATTCATATGTGTCATGTGTTACACGTGATCCTAAGTGATCCTATGTGATGTAATGTATCAAGAAATGTTAGCAAAAAAATAAAAAAATTCCTGTTATTATATGCATTGTATTTTGGCATTGAAAATGTGGGTATTACACAACACAATTGATATTATGTTACCATATTAGTTATTTGAATAACTATTGATAAATGATTAAATCTTAACATTTATAAGGTAATTCGTAATAGGTCTTGAATGGATTCAAATTATCTTTCAAAGAGAAAATACATATTAAAAAAAAGAGTAAGAAATATGATATATTTTTTGTTTAATATATTAGAGTAGAAATTAAAAGGGGTAAATAAAATTGTCATCGAAAAATGGGTAAGTAAGGTAAATGAAAAAAATAGGGTGTATTTTCATTCAAATAATATAACAGGCGGGGTATTATCAATTGAATAGTTAAAAGTAAAAACTAGAATTAAGAGTATTCTTTAATACCCTTCGAACGGACGTGGTATACCATAATTTTACTAAGTAATCCCCTCGTGACTTATTAGAGCCTCCCACAAATAGAAGTTTTATCTTATTTAACATAAATATACTATTTTCAAATATTTATATAATAATTTTTAGAACTAGTGAAAATATATATTTCACTTATACAAATAAACACTATATTTCAATTCAACAAATAATTTTTAAAAATAAATTATTTCATACATATTCTGAAATTGATAAAAAAATAAACAATTATAAATGGTGATCAATTATGAAATCTAAATCGAAGAGGATAGATTGGGGTCGACCCTATATATATATATATATATATATATATATATATATATATATATATATATATATATATATATATATATATATAAAGACAATCATGTCCACAAGACCCTCTAGATAGTGAACGAGAAATTAATTGAGGGTTAAATCAGGCCCCTCCCTTCTTAGAGGGGGTTGCGGTATTGATGGGACCCACGTCCCGCCCCTTACATTTATATACAAAAGTGTGAGATGGGGAGGATCTTTCAAATTCCCTTCCCTTCTTCTCTATATTCTATCAGCACCCCGTCAAGGGGGTCCTCCTTAGTACTCCTTGAAATGCGAGAGAGGGGATCTATCGGTGGAATGGGAAGGGTGGAATGTTACTACTTCATGAACATGAACATGACCCCATGGATTCGTGGGATCCCCGATCGAACGACTGTGATCGAGTAACAAGGAGACAAGCAAGTCTACTTTAAGATGTCACCCCAAAATCATTATTTCAAAATCATGACATAAACATCAAAGAAAATATATTGTTGTTTTTTCTCTTACACAAATATCATGTGTCATCCGAAAAATGGAGTTCATAGGTAGCCTTGAAAATTGATGGCATGTGGCATGTTTTTATGTTCTAGTGTTTCTTTGATATTTTAAGTTATATAATTGAGGTTTATATTACCAACTTTTAAATCAAACTTTAATTGTTATTTATAAATAAAATAAAAAAATGTGCTACCAGGGTTTGTAATCATATATTGCAAAGTTTGTAAACACGTGTGATTTTTAGTGATTTTTTTATATCAAATTAAAATTAATAGATGTAAACATTAAGTACTAACTTGTAATATGATTAAGTGGGATTTTGGTAAATTTTCCTTACACATGGTATGAAATTAAATGATATGTTGGTTAAATATACAACATTTATCTTGTGTATTAGTGTCCATTATAAAAAAATTTGTAGGTGTGTGTATGGGCATGGGTGCATATGTGTGTATGTGCATGCATGAGGGTGCACATGAGTTTTTGTTTGTTTGATTGTGTGTGTGTATTTCATATATAGGTAACTTGATAATGTGTTGCAGGACATGTGTGTGCATGTGTGATTGTTTGTGTGTACATGTGCATACAAAGGACTTGACATCATGTCCATCATTAACTACCACCAATTTTGGGGTTTTATTTTATAAAGATACCATAATAATATTCTTGTGAATTCATATTCCCTGAAGTGAGCCACATTAAGAGTAATGTCGCAACTCAAACCTCCATTAAAGAATTTGACAAGATAAACTTAAAACATAAAACCATGTCATTTGAGACAAGTATATATGTTAGAATGTTGTTTTATGTTATTGATATATAAGATGGATATCAAGAGTTCCATCTAAAATAATAATTTGGATCAGGTACATTACTAAATAAGTTACATAGATGAACATATGAACGACGCATCATTATAAAGTTATATATTGTAATTTCTCTTGTTCATTATTTTATTCATTTAGAATACATATTAACCCATATACAAGTGCTCATACGCATCTTAAATTCCCATATCTAATTCTATTAAACCTTATTGAAACATTTGTTAGATATATGCAGTTCAATAGAGAACCCAATTTTTACCAAAATATTCCTATGTCCATATTACTCATAATATTATTTTTTAATTATAACAAAAAAGAAGCCAAATATAATATTAATTCATAGTATTCTTCACTTGCGGTTCAATATTAAGCCTTCATAAATTCCTTGGTGTATATATGGAACCAATCTAAACTTAAATGCATCTTCTCATAAGCCTATATATTTGTAGTGCCCACTTCCCTTCGACACCTTTTGATATTGATTATGACATTGTTGACTATATTTATGGACATTATTGTAGCTTTTGAGTTGGTATGATGTTAGATGTTAGAGATCATGGACTGTTGTTGATTTTGATTCATATATGATGCATGTGGATAATTGGAGACATTTTATACTGATGTTGTTATGATGTTGACATGGTGATATGTGTGTGTGTGTATGTGTGTGTGTGTTGTTGGACATGTGTTATTTCGTCATATTGAGTAGACCTAGAAAATTGAATTAATCTTGTGATCTTATGATTATGGATGAAATTGTAAATGATGTCATTACTTGCTTGATGATGTTTTGATTTATATATATATGACTTTGGAGTTATATTGTATATTTATTTTGGATGATTTGATGCGGCCACAAGGCCGAAGGAGGTATTTGTGTTTTACAGGTAAACATGTCACAACAAACATCGGGGGATTGGAGACCAACCACATTGGAATTCTAGATGAATTCAACAAGGGTCACCATGGAAACATGTTTTTGTTATGTGTGTTTTTGTATGTTTTTATTTGTTGTTAGGGATTCTCGTGGGGGGATCACTTTCGAACGTGACAAAGGGGTTATCTGTATTCTTTTATTTGGTGTCTTTTTTTAAATTTTAGTATGTGTTTAATTAGTGATGTATTTCCCCTTTATTATTCATTAAATTGTGTCTATATTTGTGAGTAATCATGTTGTTAAATAAATTAAAATGGGTCAAAAGAATGCATTTATTAGAGTTGATGGCTCTTGGATTATGTCTTGTAAGTAATGATAGTAACTTGGAGTGTGAAACACTCCACCTTCCTTTGAAATTCGGATCTATCCTAAAGGGTTGATTTTGGAGGCTTGTAGGATAAGTTAAAATTGTCCCACACCTCCTAAAATTTTCTTCCCCAGCCCACAGCCCGCCTTTGGGAAAAATTTCCTCCCAGGTCCTCTATCCCAGTAACTTAAGAAATATGAGGAGTTAGGAGGGCTTATTTATATCATTGGAAAGGGAAGAAATTTCTCATCTAATGAAAATGTTTTCAAGTAACCTTAAGTGAGTTAAATATGTGAAAAATTAGGTTAAAGTGCAAAGATGAGTCTGAGAGTGGGTAAGTGGGAAATTACCCCTTTTAACTTAAATGTTTAACTCTAGAACATGGGTTGACCTTTTTGAATGGTCACGTTTGGGGATAAGAGAATGTTTGATTTCTAACCCATGTAAATAAGAACCTCTTTTATTGTTTAGACCTAGTGAAATTAAAAACCTTGGGCATTTAATTGTTTTGGCCCCTTTGACCCTCTAAAACTAACTTAGGAATATTTAACTATAGTGTTAATTTAATTATTTATTAAATTAACACCTAAGAGAAATTTAACCATTTTGGATTAATTACACTCATTAATTTTTGTAATGTGAATCTAATATTTGTTATAATGGGAAAATTTCATTTATTAAACTATAATTGACTTTGAACCCTTGATGTGACAATTGTTGCTTGAAGCCTAGTAGTGGTCACACTTTTCAAAAAAAAATATTCCATAATTTTTTTTACCTAAACCTAGGTTGTTCTTGGGTCTCGAGTGGTCGTTTTAGTGGGCATTACACTTGGTATCAGAGCTATGGGTTCAAATCTTGGACCCTTGGGCACACTAGAAAACTTGAGACATGAACACTAAACCTAGAGCAATATTAAACCTAACACACTTTAAAATCTAGAAAACAACTTTGTTTGAAAATTGCATATCTAGTAAACATGGAAAATTAAATAAAACCTAGAATAATGAACTAACTCTCACCTTGTTCTATGCAGGAGGCGCGGACAGACAAGAGGGTCCTTTCACATAGACCTATACTTACCACCTCCAGATCATACTGTAGCAGCCATCCTACCACATATTTTACAGACGCTTCAGGATGTTAATCCCACTTTATGTGGAGGGCCCGTAGGAGGATGTGCAGCCAGACATGATAGGGAGACATCAATTGAGGCTTATGCATCTTCTCAACATAGCAAGGAGGATAGAGGAGAGAACTCCCATGTGGAGTTAGCTAGAGAAAAGTCACCGTAGAGGGGATGGAGACAAGGTTTAAGGACATAGGGATAGGTCTCGGAGCCCTAGGCTTAGAGATGAGAATGTAGAGAGGCCTAGGGGTCACCATACTATAGCTGCAGATCATATTAGGGAGATCCTGAAGCTACAACCATCTCATTATTCTGGTGACACAGGTGGATTTCAGGTAGAGGCCTGTTGGTGAGCTTGAGCGGGTGCTTAAATCTCTTCCCTTGTTTTGGAAACATGAAAGATAGTGTTACAATCCATATTCTGAGGGATGGAGCAAGTGTCTCGTGGAGGACCAAGGAATAGAAGCTCCACCTTGATTTAGAGTCGATTTACAGGATCTCTTTGAGGAGCGGTTCAGGAGCATGTACTTATCACGGAGGTTCATTCAACAGAGGATATATGAGTTTCATGACCTCCGACAAGCATCTTTGATAGTAGCTAAGTATGAGATTCATTTCTAGATCTACTCCAGTATGTCAACTACATGCAAAATGAGAAGGTATGGATCCAGAGTTTCATCCAAGGCCTGAATCTAGACATTGAAGGTCTAATACAATCCATTGTCCACAGACATTTAGTAGAGGCCATTGAGAAGGCCTATATAGCAGAGGAGACTCGGGGAAAGACACAGTAGGCCAGAGACAGAGTCGAGCTGCATCTAGCAGATGTAGGACAACAGATCGAGGGGGTAACTCCTCCTCCTTGTGGTGGATAGGTTCATCACAATCATCTTTTACACCACAAAAGTAGTAAAAGCTCAATCTCACCACCCTTACGAGACCTCCACAGAGATTTAATGCACATAGGGATCGAAGTATGGGTCCTCCTCCTAGGGGTCCCATTAGGATAATGGCTACACCTAGAACGCAGCATTAGCGAGCTCACCAAGTAGAGACCTTAGCAGACCATAGTCGGATCATCAGGATCCATAACATGGATGTATAGAGTACCGACTGGAGCTGTACTCATGGGAGAGGATCAAGTGGTTATTTTTGTTGTGGTGTTGCTAGAATTTTTGGAGAGACTTCCCACATAACTCTAGTAATAAGGGTAAGACACAGATCTCAAGCCTACTGTTGGTGACATGGGGCGCAATCATCGGATCTATGTAGTGGTCAAGAACTACCAAGCTGAGCACTAAAGTAATGTGATTGAGACGACAAGTAGCATTGGTGGTATTCCTACCTCCATTCTATTTGATTCTAGTTCTTTTAATTCTTTATTGCACCATCTTTAGTAGAGTGATGCAGGCTGGTGGCAGTTAGGCAGGGTCTTAGTTGGGACGTCGAGATGGCTTCTAGAGCCAAGATCTCTGTAGACTCCTTAGTTAAGGAGTGTGTAGTGGATTTGGGACCTTTCACCACTACCTCGGATCTTTGTATCCTTCCGTTGGGTTCGTATGGAGTCATCTTGGGCATGGACTGGTTGTTATGCACACAGAGCCAGCCAAGGTGGATTGTTACCATAAGATTATATCATGTACAGATGATCTAGGAGTTGAGTCAGTGATAGTAGGGGTTAGGAGACCCATTTCCATTCACACCATCTCCATACCATGCAGCTTAAGCGGTGTGTGTGATGGGGTTGTCAGATGTATGTTGTCATAGTTAGTGACCGATTGGAGGATGAGTCTAGTGGACCATCGCTTGATGACCATCCCATCTTGAGAGAGTTTTTTTATGTCTTTCCAGGGGAGCTACTAGGGTTACCACCCCCATGTGAGATAGATTTTCACATAGATCTGGTTCTGGGAGCAGAGCCTATCTCACGAGCACCTTATCGGATGACCACCCCTGAGCTCTACAAGCTCAAGTTGTAGCTAGAGGGCCTTTTGGAGAAAGGCCTAATCCATCCTAGTGTATCCCCTTGGGGTGCACCGGTGATATTTGTAAAGAAGAAGGATGGATATCTATGGGTTGTGTATTGATTACCACTAGTTAAAAAAAGTAACGATCAAGAATCATTATCCCCTTCCACACATTGATGATTTATTTGATCAGATGAAGGGGGCCACATTTTCTCTAAGATAGACCTTAAGTCAAGTTATCATCAGTTGAGGATTATGGAGGCAGATATTCATAAGACCACCTTCCGTATGAGATATGGCCACTACTGAGTTCACAGTGGTGCCTTTTGGTTTGATGAATGCCCCGTAATGTTTATGAGCTTGATGAATGGGGTGTTCAAGACATTCTTGGATCACTTCATGCTCATCTTCCTTGATGACATTTTTATTTACTCAATGTATATGTGAGGAGCACGAGGGGCACCTTCACTAGGTTCTTCAGTGTCTTCGTGAGCAGCATCTTTACGGAACCTAGAGAAGTGTGCGTTATTTTAGACAGAGGTGCAATATTTGGGCCACATCATTTCTAGGGAAGGTATCACAATCGATCCTTCCAAGATTCAAGCTATTATGGATTGGCCAACACCCACTAGTGTGACAGAGGTGCACAACTTCATGGGTTTAGTAGGTTATTACAGGAGATTTGTTCAGGACTTCTCTCGGGTTACACACCCCATCACTTCCCTTCAAGAAAGGGAAGAAGTTTGTTTGGTTAGACAGATGTGAGAAGGCCTTTAGACACTGAAGGAATGCCTCATGATGTGCACTATTCTTGCAGTGCCAGATCCATAGGGTGAGTTTTTCATATGCATGGATGCTTCTTTGGTAGGAGTTGGAGGTGTGTTGATGCAGGAGGGTAGAGTAGTTTCTTTTGAGTCTCACAAACTCAAAGATTATGAGCTCAATTATCCGACTCATGATCTTGAGCTTGTGGTAGTTTTCACACCTTGGTTTGATGGAGACACTTCCTTCTTGGCTGAAGATTCACACTCAAGATTGATCACTTGAGTCTTTGCCACCTCTTCACGCAGCCCAATCTCAACACTCGTTAGTGGCATTGGATGGAGTTTATTTGTGAGTATGATATGGAGATAGAGCATGTGAAGGGAAGGAGAATGTGGTTGCAGATGCTCTCAGTAGATAGAGACATGTGGTTATGGCCACCTCAATGAGCATAGATTTGTGGAGTAGGATTCTACAACAGCTTCCTCACGATAATTTCTACATTGCAGCTAGAGTAGAGATCGAGTCTCAGAGACCCCTTGAGGGGAAGTTTGATGGGTTTTCATTGGAGGAAGATGGCCTTCTCAGCACTAGAGGCTGGATTTATGTTCCCAGAGATGGAGGCTTGAGGCAGGACATCTTGACAGAGGCACATCATGCACCCTATTCAGCCCATCCCAGGGTGAAGAAGATGCACGCCACTTTGAGACAATTGTATCATTGGAGGGGACTTCATAGAGATGTGGCTCAATTTTGTGTCACACTTTTTTAGAGTGTCAAAAAGTGAAGGTTGAGCATCAACATCCAGCTAGCCTTCTCTTTCCTCATGCTATACCGGAATGGAAATGGGACACCATTTCCATGGACTTCATTGTTGGGCTACCGATGTCGAGATACCACCATGACTGCCATCATGGTCATGGTGGATAAATTGACAAAGTGGCTCATTTTTCTTTGGTGAAGACCACCTATATAGCTAGTGTAGTGGCATGGGTATATCTAGATGAGATTTTCAGATTGCATGAGATTCCACGTGAAGATCATTTGTGACCGTGATCCTCTTGTATACTTCCCACTTTTGGACTACCATGCAACATGCCCTCGGGACAAAGATCAATTTCAGCACGGTGTATCACCCTGAGATAGATGGATAGACTAAGTGGGTGAATCAGATCTTAGAGGACATGCTTAGGATGTATGTTATGGATCACCAGTTGAGATGGGAGGAGTATTTGTACTTGGTGGAGTTTTCCTACAATAATAGTTTTCAGAGTTTGATAGGCATGGCTCCTTTCTAGGCTTTATATGGTAGAGAGTGTAGGACACCTCTTAGTTGGGACAAGTTAGAGGACAGGGTTTCTCTTGGGCCAACTTTATTTAGGACATGGAGCAGGTAGGTGGTTATGATCGACAAAGACTGCTAGGAGGCACATGAGATAAATAAAAGAAGTATGCAGATCAACATAGGACCAACTATAGTTTTGATGTGGGCATGAAGGTTTTCCTTCATGTCAGGCCACATAAGAGCCCTATCCATTATGAAAAAGGTTCTAAGTTAGCTCCTAGATTCGTGGCCCCTTTGAGATCTTGGAGCGTATCGGTCCTTTGGCCTACCATCTAGCATTGCCACCTAGCTTGTCTCGCATCCATGATGTGTTTCATGTTTCAATACTTAGGAGATATATTACAGATCCTTCTCATGTGCTAGATTGGACCTCATTACAGTGCAAGGATCAAGGGTAGGTGATGGTGGAGCCCATCTACATTATAGAGCGAAGGACCCTGGGCCTTTTAGGGAGAGAGAGATTGACCAGGTTTGGGTGCAGTGGGACAGATATGATGAGATGCGTGGCTACATGGGAGGATGCTACTTTGTTACGAGTTCAGTTTCCACACCTATTCTAGTGACTTCCAGGAGGAAGTCGAGTCTAAGGGGAGGGGGATGTAGTGCCCACTTCCCTTCGACACCTTTTTGATATTGATTATGATATTGTTGACTATATTTATGGACATTATTGTAGCTTTTGAGTTGGTATGATGTTAGATGTTAGAGATCATGGACTGTTGTTGATTTTGATTCATATATGATGCATGTGGATATTAGAGACATTTTATATTGATGTTGTTATGATGTTGACATGGTTATATATGTATATGTGTGTTTGACATGTGTTATTTTTTTATTTTGTCATATAGTACCCTAGAAAATTGAACTAATCTTGTGATCATATGGTTATGGATGAAATTGTAAAGGATATTATTGCTTTCTTGGATGATGTTTTGATTCATATATATATATATATATATATGATTTGGAGTTATATTTTATATTTATTTTGGATGTTTTGATGTGGCCATGAGGCCGAAGGAGGTATTTGTGTTTTGCAGGTAAACATGTCACAACAAACATCGGGGATTGGAGACCAACCACATTGGAATTCTAGATGAATTCAACAAGGGTCACCATGGCAACGTGTATTTGTTTGTGTGTTTTGTTTGTTTGTTGTTAGGGGTTCCCATGGGGATCACCTTTAAATGTGACCAAGGGGTTATGTGTATTCTTTTATTTAGTTTCTTTTTTTAATTTTAGTATGTGATTTTTTAGTGATGTATTTTCCCCTTTATTATTTATTTATTTGTGTCTAGATTAGTGAGTAATCATGTTGTTAAATTAATTAAAATGGGTCAAAAGAATGCATTTATTAGAGTTGATGGCTCTTGGATTATGTGTTGTAAGTAATGTGTAAGTAACTTTGAGTGTGAAACACTCCACCTTCCTTTTGAAATTCGGATCTGTCCTTAGGGGCTGATTTTGGAGGCTTGTGGGACAAGTTAAACTTGTCCCACACCTCTTAAATTGTTACACCAACCCTACCTATGGGTTGGGGAGTCAAAATTAGGCCTTATTATGTATTTTGGGAAGGCAAGTTGTAAGTTTTTATTGCACCTTCTTACATGAAATTAATTTTGGTCCTTGGGGTGTGGACTTGGATTGTGTGTGTAAGTAAAATGTCATTTATTCACCCACCTTTTTAATTGTGCTTTGGAGTTTGAAGTTGACTTGTGAGGTGGAGTTGAGGATGTGTGATGTGGCATCCTACATGGATCCACCTCATCCTCCTCTCTCCCTTTCTATTTATTCAATTCCTTTTGTTGTTTTGGGGTTACTTCATTTTGGTGACTTCATTTTGGTTACTTTTTTTGGTTTTGAGCTCTTGTAATTTTGAAGAGAGTTAGAGATTTTTGTGGAATGCTTGTGGATTGTTGGAGCTTTTGGACTGTTTGGATTGGAAAAATATTGTTGTTGAACTTTTGGAGAAACTCTACCATGGAGAGGTAGGAGCTTGGCTCTTTAAAATGTTCTTCTTTTATTTATGCATATGTGAATGCTTTGAATATTTTGGTATGTTGTTGGTTGGTTGGGTAGATTGCCTAGGTATGGTGTAGGAGAAGACTATGGGGATCTCTTGTGGGGAGGCATAAGAGTTTTGGGGAGGTATAAGTGTTATTGTGGAGGGAGTTTGGGATTGGGTTCCACCTTGTAAAATAAATAGCTTGCATTTCTTTACTCGTTATGGGGTGCCATAAGAGTGTGGGGAGGCATAAGAGAATGGGAGGTATAAGGGGTACTTGGGAGTATAAGGGTACTTAGGGGGGAGGCATAATATAAATAGTAGGGGTATTATATATATATATATATATATATATATATATGGGGTTTATCTTTAAGGTGGACACCCATTTCCCCATTGGGAGGTATAAGCAGCTTCCCCCATAGGTCTTGCTCCTTTGGCTTGTGCATGATGAAGCTTGAGTATTGTTTGTTGTTCTTCTGTGGTTACAAACTGTAGTATGTATTTGGACTTGTGTTCTATTTGTGAAAATTGTTTTTGTGTTGTGGAAGCCTGTTTGTTTCCATGAGTTGAAATACATTTCTTATTGCTTTGTGGTTGGGGCTCGGGGGCCAATGAGGAGGATGGCTTCTCCTCTTCATTGGAATTCTTGGTTGGGTGGAGAGCATTGCCTCTCCTTTTTTTGTGATCAAAAGATATATGGTGGATCTTCTTGTTGTTGTTCTGGAGCTGAGGATGAAGAAAATTTTTGTAGTTTCTCCTTGGGTTTCTTATTGTAAAAATTTCCCACTTCAAGTGGATGGCATTGTAATATTATTTTTGTGGAAAGTTTCTCTGTTTTGAAATGGAATCTACATTTGAATGTGAAAGATGTATATTCTGTAAGTTGTATTTGATGAATGAAAAAGGAAGTTGTAAAAGAATTATTGGAGTTCAATAGAAGTTGTTTTAATTACCACAAATGGTATGGTTTTCATTTGAAATCTGTGTTTGAAATATATTGTGAAATCTCTGTTTGAAAATTGAAAAAAAATACGTATGAAGAAATATTACATTTCTCTGTTTCATTTGAAATGCATGTTTTGAAAGTAGAACTACATTTTGGGTTTCACGCATTGATTGAAGTAAAGTTAAACTTTGTAAATTAGATTTGAATGAATTTAAATATTTAGAGGATGATAATGAAAAGTAGATCCATTCGAGTTTAAGTATGATTTCTATTTTTGATTCACTGTAAAACTGTAAATATTTATCAAAAAAATTTACAGAGTACTCTACAACTTGAAAGAAAGAAAATAAAATAAAATATAAAATGAAAGGGATGATCAAAACACATTCCAAAATAGTTTGTATTGCTCTTGAAAATTTATTAGACACTTCATCTTTAATCGGGACTTAGAGGAAAAAATGCGAAATTTTGTAAAAGGAAAAGGAAAACTTGTTTTGAAACTCAATCCATCAATTAAACCCTGCAAAATCCATTTAAATCTTTCAAGTGCAACTCTCCATGTCTTTTGGCATGTTGAAGAAGAAAGAATGGCGGATCAAATCAATTCTAGTAGTTGAAAAAGTTTATTCACGTTTTAATGGCAGGAAAGACATTTTTGTCAAATTCACCCACTTAAGTTTGTCAAAAATGAATTTTTGTTTCCTATGCAAAGAGGAGTTTGAGCCCTTTCAAAAAGTCCTCATTTTCCAAATCTGAGCTTCCAGTCAAAAGTTATGGCCTTCTGAAGTTTTTACTTCATTTGTTTTAAAAAAAAGAAAAAAAAGGAAAATTTTTGTAAATCGGACCCTTGAGGCCTTGTCTGAATACTTAGGGAACTTTTTTGAAAAAAAAAAAAAATCACAAATTCCTCCACGGCCCCACAGCCCCACCTATTTTCTTTTGGAAAATGCTTCCACGGGTTCACGGGCCCACACCTTCAAACTTTACCTTTTTGAAAAAGGGAAAAAATCTTAAGTCTCCCACCCCACCTTCCCCACCCCACTATTGGGGTCTGACACATGGCTTCTTTAGGTCGGCGGAGGCAGGGTGTTTTAGACTTTGCACCTTTTTGGAAAAAATTGGCAAAAAATTCTAAGTTTCCCAAGCCCCTTTCCCAGAGTCACTGTTGGACTGACACATGGCTTCGTTACTTGGCATCAATGGAGGCACGGTTGTTTTAACCTTCATGCCTTTTTTAACACAAAATGCCAATATTTCTAAGTTTTCCCCACGGTCCACTTCCCCTTGAAATTTTGGGCATGACACGTGGCGTCCCTTGAGGCGTCGGTGGAGGCGCGGGGTTTTTGAACCTTTTTCCCTTTCAAACAAAAAGAGTTAAAATCCAAATTACCTCCGACGACCCCTTTCCCGGATGGGCTTATCAACATGTGCACGTGTCCCTTGCGGCTTTGGGAAAATTTTCTTCCTTGGGCCCACTTAGCCCACTTTGGAAAATTTTCTTCCTGGGCTTCCCAGGCCTTTAGGGAAAATTTTTCCCTGGGCCCAGCCCACCTTTGGGAAAATTTTCTTCCCCAGCCCGCAGTTGGCCCACCTTTGGGAAAATTTTCTTCCCTAGGCCCATAGCCCACCTTTGGGAAAATTTTTTCCCCAGGCCCGCCGACCTGTAACTTAAGAAATATGAGGAGTTAGGAGGACTTCTTTATATCATTGGAAAGGGGAAGAAATTTCCTATCTAATGGAAATGTTTTCAAGAAACCTTAAGTGCATTAAATATGTGAAAAAATCAGGTTGAAGTGCAAAGATGAGTCTGAGAGTGGGTAAGTGGGAAATTACCCTTTTTAACTTAAATGTTTAACTCTAGAGCATGGGTTGACCTTTTTGAAGGGTCACGTTAGGGGATAAGAGAATATTTTTCTAACCCATGTAAATAAGAACCTTGGTTATTGTTTAGACCTAGTGAAATTAAAAACCTTGGGCATTTAATTGTTTTGGCCCTTTGACCCTCTAAAATTAATTAAGGAATATTTAACTATAGTGTTAATTTAATTATTTATTAAATTAACACCTAAGAGAAATTTAACTATATTGGATTAATTACACTCATTAATTTTGTAATGTGGATCTAATATTTGTTATAATGGAAAAATTTCATTTATTAAACCCTTGTTGTATAATCACCCATTCATATGGTCATATTTCATTCTCCACTCAAATGAACCAAAATGTAATTTTCCCATATGTTTATTATATATCTATGTATACGGGTTGAGTAATCCCAAACGGAACCAATAAAAATTAGTAGTTGCTTCTAACGATGCAAGGGTATGCCGCGAACCAATATATTACAAAATAAAAGTTGAAAAGAGGAGGAATCAACCCTCATGTGAGAGCACACCTAACTCCCATATACCCCACAAAATCTACATCGATCTCCATAATTTTCCTTCCAAAGAGAACCATCACAAAAACATCATCATGATATTTACGAAGATTTCCTTGAGGTATATCCAGAAGCTCATGGAAGGCCATCCCTACATTCACATACATATTTAGTATTGTGAAAGCATGAGACTATATAGCAGAGGTTACAACAAATTTGCAAACAACAATTGCAATCGTAATCTATTATATTTTGAAATTTTGTTACCTACTTACTTACCGTATGGAAAAGGACCTCCTCAACAAGATGTTGAGCAAGATCTCTAGAAGCAAAGGTCATATGGAAAATGGTTTATATGATAAGACTTACAGCCAAAGATATTAAGTGAACATGAACATACTCTTCTTTTGAAATAAAAGAGTGCACTACTTTTAATAGGATATCATCCAATACTTCAATGATGATAGTCGTTATCACCTCGACCTGTTTTGATGTCAAACTTTGATCTTTCAACCATCTAACCTGATCCATCAATGTTAAAAACCTGGTGCATTGTAAGCAAAAATGCATTGAAAAGCATAATTGAAAAAGAAATAACAAAATCATCATACACTAGGACATTAAACATTCCATTTACATGGTAATTGCTTTAAAAATTTAAAACCCAAAGTAAACATTTATCTGAAATGAATGAAAAAAATCATTTACTAATTTCCTTCAGAATAACTAAATTTATTTACTAAAAAAGACAAACAAAAACACTTTAGAATATTATTTCTAAAGTTTTTATGGAAAACGTGAAAGTCCTTTTTCATGTGAATTTAAAATTTTCGTGGCATTTTACAAAGACAACAAGTTGATATGTTCTAGTTAGAAGGTGATCAAAAACCAAGCAATAAACATTGGTCATGATTTAGAGTAACCTCAAAGATAGTAAAGATGAACAAAAGGTTGAGGTGTCTACAATAACACAAAGTAGTAAAGATGGGGAGAATCAATTGGATTAGTTCCATGCTATAGCCTTGACTAATCTTACCCAAAAAAACAAAATTATGTAATTGAAGAATAATAATCCCATCATTTTGGGAAGATTATTTGAATATCACTTCCCCTCAATTAAATGTTTGATGAAAGAGAGAATCATATTCTCCATCCATCCAAAAATGTTCATACTTAGCAATGAATTCAATGGCCATTACTAAACACCAATCTAGCAAATAGGGGAAAATCAGGGAAAAACAAGCGGAAAATTAGGAAAAACCATGTGTTGTTTGGTTGAAGGATTGTGTGGTGTCCACATTTTTATAGCCTCAGTTATATGTTGAATTATTTATTCATAGACATGATTTGATATATTTTTGACATTATGTTATGTTATTTTATCTTCATGGACATGTATGGTGATTTGGGCGTGTAGCGCCAATTTGACTTGATTAGTATGTTGGCACATTTTATTAGATGTTGTGGATACTAACATATTTCTATGTTATTTGGACCTAATTGATATATGATGGATACTTAGTTTAGTCACATGTCTTGATTTTATAGAGTATTTGATTATTGATGAGAACACATGATAACATGAATGTATGTCATTTATATTTATTGCATATGGCTAACACATGGTGAATTGTGTGAAATAGTACATGTTTCTCATTGACGATTCCATGTTGATGTTGTGATAGCATAAATTTGCATGTTTAGACTTGATCGTTTATTGAGTAGTTGGTTTACACTTGTATTGGACATATGCATTTAATGTGTGCATTGAGTGTGCAAGTGACAGTCACAGAAAACATGATTTTTAGGCGTCTACACAAATTGTGCACAAGCGGGCCAAAAGTAAAAGTCCTAACCATGTTAGTTATATGAGGCCTTAGTGTTTTATTTTATTGTTTGGGCACCATGAGTGACCCTTATTTGTAATGTTGCATGTCATGTAAAATTAATTGTGATTAGGTTGTTTATTTTGTTAAGTAAACTAGGTTTGGGGACTTAATGGTCCCCACTTGCATTAAGTTTTGTATTTGGGTAAGTGTGTGTTAATTAGAGAGGATTAGGGTCACATGTGCACCCTTGAGTGGGCCCCACATCCTCTACACTTGTGCCCAAATGTGCCAAACCCGAAATTGGGCTATTTATGGCATTTTAAGTGACCCCTTTTAGTTTTAGGAGTTCACTTAGCATGAAAATAATCCCTTGGACCCTACCTATTAGGTAGGGGGCTTAATTTCAAGGCATAGAGGGAGTTTCCCTCCCATTTTGCCTCTCTTTTGTCACCATCCATGTAAGATGGATTGGAATATGTGTGTTTTAAAAAGTTACACAAACTTGTTTTATTTTCTTTTTGGGCAATTTGGGAGAAGAGTGTTTAAAGTGAGTTTATCTTTTCTTCTTTTTATTTTGGGAATCTTTGACTTGGAGGGAAGAGAGGGGTGACACATGTCACCCCCTCATTTGTGAGGGAATTTGATTTGATTTTCTTCAAATACTCCCTCATGGGGGAGAAAGAGAATTTTTTTGCCTTTTTCTTGGTGCTTGGAGACTTTTTAGAGCTAGAGTTTGCTTGGATAAGGAAGTGGGAAAATCTTAGAGTGTTGGAGAGATTTTGGAGGTAGGATCTTGATTTATCTCTATATGTTATTTTGCATGATAGATCTTAGATTTGTTTATGGTTGTATATTGTGTTTGTTGCTTGTATTGTTTATTGCTTAAGTATGTTTTTGTATTTTTTTCTCCATCCATCATATGGCTTGATGGATTTTGGATTTTATGGGGGAAGAGGGAGGGATTTTCCCTCTTAAACCTCATGGCTTGATGGGAAAGCCATGTAGGTTATTTTCACTCCCCTCATATGGTTTGAACCCCTTCCCAATTCTTGGAGAGGAAACCCAATGGGTTTGAAAATCCTCCCAAGGAGGATTTAGGTGAATGGGTGGAGCAATAAGGAGGGTTTGTTGTCTTGGAGGAATAAGGAGGTTTTGAAGAATCTTGTTAGTTTGCATCCTATGGTTAGACCACACTTTTGGAACTTTTGGATATCTCATCTTCTCTTCCCCATTATTGAGGATGAATATAGTTTTCCCCTCCTTCCTTTTGTTTGGTATATGTTTTGTATTCTTTAATGTATGGTTTTGTCTTGTATGTGAATGCGTTTGTTGGTTATGTCTCCCTAAATTTTGTGCACATTTTTGGAGGCTAGATCTCTCTCCCATGGGCTTGGGGGAGGCTAGCATGTATTCCATCCTTTGGAAAGGAATGTAATGATGTATATAGGATAGGTGGTAAAACAAGCCTTTTTCTTTCTGTTGGTCTCTTGGAAAAGCACTCAAAGTTGGAGCTCAAGTATGAATATGGTTATAGTTTCTTGACATCATGGTTCCTCATTGTAATTTTTTAGATATGGTTATGTGGGAAGTTTAATTTTCTTGTAAAATTTCCATTTTGTGAGTTGGGATTTCTTGTAAAATAAAATTTCATTTGTTTGTGTAACATTGCTTCACTCTTGCAAAAATATTTGTAATGTGTTTTCTTGAGTAGTTTAAGTATCCGTAGTGCCCAATTCCCTTCGACACTTTTGATATTGATCATGATACTACTGAATATATCATGGACATTATTATAGTTTTGATTTAGTATGGTGTTAGATGTCGATCATGGATTATTGTTGACTCCGATTCATATATGCCGCATGATGATTGTTAGAGACATTTTATATAGAAGTTGACACGTTTTTGGACATGATTTATATATATATATATATATTATAGATGTTTTTAGGACATGTGATACTTGGATAAATTGAGTAGACTGAAAAATTTGAATTTAAAATTGATGATTATATAGTTCTTTGATGAAATTGTAAGTGACATTGTTGATTTTCTGGATGTTGATGTGATTCATACATATATTGATGATTTTTAAATTATATTATATTCATTTGGATGTTCGATATTTCCATGAGGCTAAAGGGGTATTTGTATTATGTAGGTTAAAAATATCACATCAAACATTGAGGGATTGAAGACCAACCACATTGAAATTCTAGATGAATTCAACAAGGTCACCATGGCAACTAGTATTTATTTGTGTGTGTTTGTGTGTGTTACAGATTCCCATGAGGCGATCACCTTTAAATGTGACCAAGGGATTTTATGTTTTTCTTTTTTTTCTGGTCCCTTTTGTTTAAATTTTTTTGCATGTGTTTTATGTGGTGCACTTACCCCTTTCATTATTTATTTTAATGGTGTGTAAATATTATGAGTAATCATATTGTTTAGTTAATTAATTAAAATATGTCATAAGAATGTAATTAATAGAGTTGTTGGACATGTTTTAAAGTGTTTTAAGTAATGTGTAAGTAATATGTAAGTGATGTGTAAGTTAAATTTTGAGTGTGAAACACTCCACCTTCTTAGAAATTCGAATTTGTCCTTGGAGGCTGATTTTGGAGGCTTGTGGGACAAGTTAAACTTGTCCCATACCTCTTAAATTTACATACCAACCTTTCCTATGGTTGGAGGGTTAAATTTAGACTTTTATAATGCATTTTGGGAAGACAAATTGTAGGTTTTAATTGCACTTTTCTTACATGATTTAATTTCAGTCCTTATGGGGTGTGGGCTTTTTGGAGTGTGTAAGTTTATTGTCATATTATTCACCCACCTCTTTATTGTGCATTGGAGAATTAATTTGACTTTTGTGTTGGAGTTGAGGATATGTGATGTGGCATCCTACATGGATCCACCTCATCCTCTTCTCTTCCCTCTTCTATAAAATTAGAAATCCTTACTTTGTTTTGGGTTGTTGAACATTTTTCATACTTCCTTTTGGGTGAAATTTTGTTGTGTGGAGCTCTTACTTTTGGAATGAGATTGGAGAGCTTTGCATGCTTGTTGGTTGTTGATTTTGGACTGTATTTTGGCATTGGAAAGCTTGTTGTTTTGGAACGTAGACAAATCCTTCATGCGAGAGGTAAAAGCTTGGCTCTTCAAATACTCTTTTTCTTTATGAATGTACATGTTATTGTGTGAATATTTTAACATGTATGTTGCCTATTTGGGTAGACTACCTAGGAATGGTGTAGAAGAAGGCTATGGGGAATCTATGTGGGGGGCATAAGGGAATGTCAGTGGCATCAAAATTCATGTGGAGGGAGTTGGGATTGGGTTTATACCTTGGAAAAGAAATGGCATTGCATTTCTTACTTTGTAGGGGGCATACTAAAATATTTGGGGGCATAAGGAGGGATTTTGGGGGGCATAAGGATATATGGGAGATGTTTTATATTGGCGGTCTGTTACATGTTGATACCCAATTCCCATTGGGAGGCATAAGAAGCTTCCCCATAGTTTATTTCTCCTTTGGCTTGCATGGTGAAGCCTGAGTTTTGTGTGATGTCTTTCATGTGGTTGCAAAATTGTTGTTTTGTTTTGGACTGTGTTTTTAATTTGAAATGTGCTTGTTGAAAGATTGCTTTGTGATGTGGAAGCCTGTTGTTGCCATGAGTTGAAATACATTTCTTATTGCATTGTGGTTGGGGCTCGGGGGCCAATGAAGAAGGATGGATTCTCCTTTCATTGGATGTCTTGGTTGGGTGGAGAGCGTTGCCTTTCCCCATCTTTGTTGTGATCAAAATTGGAAGAAAGAGAAGAATGCATGTTGTTGTTCTAGAGCTGAGAAAAGACAGTTTGACAGTCCCTTGTGAAATGAAATCTCATTGTAACCTTTCCCACTTGAAGTGGATGACCTTGTAAATGTTTGTAATGGAAAGATGTTGTACTGACTACAAGTGGAAATTGGAAATGTAAAAGAGTTATACTCTGTATGCTTTGTTTTGGAAAGAATGTGAAAGAATGATATTGTTTTGTATACTGTACTTTGAAATCAAATGGAAAGGAGGTTGTATGAGTTTCATTGGAATTATTGGAAGTGTTTACCTTGTTCATATGATATTATTCAATTGGAAATTTGTGTTTATCATGCACTAGGAAGTCCCTGTTTTGAAAGTGGAAATGTGCAACACGTGAAAAGAAAATGTATTATTCTAGCCTTGTGTCAATAAATGATTTTTGGAAGGAATAAAAGAAAGAATATGTAAAGTATTATTGTTTTTGAAATCAATAAAGGATTGCAATACTTTTCTTCAATTTTCATTGTTGCATTGAAATTGATCATCAATTTGTGATTTGAAACCTCTGTTTGGAAAATTGAAAGAGGAATACGTATGAAGGAAATATATGGAACTCTGTTCTTTTGAAATATGTTAAAATTGGAAATCAGACCTTGCATTTTATTTGTTAAATGGTTTGTTTGTATCAACTAAATGTCTTAGGCTGGAATGGAAATGAATCTCCATATTTGGAAGATGAAAAATGATAAATAGCCCTTTTAAATCTGATCTTTGTTTTAAATTTTAAAATTGGCAAATACTTCTCTAAAATGCACAGTTCGAACCTACAAACAATAATCAACATTGAAACATTAAAATATAGCATGCTATGTTATCAATGTACTCAATTGGACTAAAACACTTAAGGAAATATTTCAAAACTTATCAAAATCGGGCTCAAACCGTTTTGCAGTTGTTTTCTGTCAAGAAATGGAAATGTTCAAATTGCAAATCATTTAGACAAAATGAACCTTGAATCCTCCCTTAAATCCATTTAGGAACAATACTCTGTGTCTATTTGACAAGTTGAGAGAGAAGGAAGGTCAAATTGAATAAATCTAACAAGTTAAAATTTACCAGTTTGCACTGTATAAGCCTGCAAGCCATTTTCTTAAAATTGATCCTTAAAATGTATCAAAATCTAAAATTAATTATCTCTATGAAAAGAGGACGTTGAGATATTTCTAGAAACTCCTCTTTTGACCAAAATTGAGCTCTTTATCAAAATTTATGGCCTTCTGAAGCTTTCTTCACTTGGCGTTAAATTTTGGGAAAATATTCCTTGGCAGGCCCATGGCCCGAATTTTTCCCTTGGGACTTAGGAAATTTTTGGGAAAAATTTCCAACTTTTCCTTCTGCTCCACCATCCCACAGCCCAATCGAAGATGCCATGTGGCCTTGTAAAGGCAACGACGGAGGCACGAAATCCGTTTTGACCTTAGCGTTTTAGAAAAAAATTGGGAAAATTTTATAATTTTCTTTCACCACCCCGCCACCAGCAACCAATGGTAGGATGACACATGGCAGCCTTAGGCATCGGTAGAGGCACAAAATGTTTTACAATTTTGAAACTTTAACTTTTTACTTTAGCAAAAATCCCAAAGTTTCCCGCCCCACAACCAATGGAAGTCCGACATGTGGTAGCCTTAGGTGTCGGTAGAGGCACAGAATGTTTTGTACCTTTGAAATTTTTACCACTAAACTCTTAATTCAAAAATCTCTCCGAGTAGAGACAAAAAGCGAACAAGAGATAACCATCAATGGACATCTTAGCCAAAAGACATCACAAAAACTGCCAGTTTCGGCTCGCGGGCGCGCAGAGGCAAATCAAAATTTTTCCCTGAAAAGGGAAAAAATGCCAAAACTCTTCCCCGCTCTGCCGACCCCCGCAAGGGAAAATTTTCTCCCCTGGGCCTGCAGGCTCACTCTTGGGAAAAGTTTCCTTCCAAGGTCTGCCGACCCATAATTTGAGTTTTATGAGGAGTTAGAAAGACTTCTTTATATCAATGGAAAGGTGGGGAAATTTGCTATCCAATGGGAGTGATTTAGGAAAATTTTGAATGCATTAAGTATGGGTAAAATCAATTTGAAACTTTAAGCTTATTAGAGAATGGGTATGGTGAGGAATTTTTCCTCTCTGAACCTAATTGAAACTTCTAACCCTAAATTTTGGACCTTGTGACCTCTAATAATTATTAATAAAATAAAATTATACTCTAGTAGATTAGAATTGTTCTGGAACCTGTTAGTGACAATTGTTGTCTTGTAACATGGTTGTAGATTCTTTTAATAAAAAAATAATTTATTCCATCATTTTTCCTAAACTAATCCTAGATTGTTCTTGAGTCTCAAGTGGGTTGTTTTAGTTGGTTTTATAGTATTTTGGAATTATATTGTATTTGTGAGCTTAAGCTCCATCGGAATGTAAACTTCCTTATATGATAAAAGTTGTAAAAGACTTAAACTTTCAAATGCAATACAAGAAATTGGTTAAGAGTACCTTAGTTAAGATCTTCTTTGAGGTTGGAATTTTCCTTTGCAAATAAAAGAATTGAATATATTAACAAACAATTCTTGTATTTGCAAAGGAAAATTCCAATGCAATATAAGAAATTGGTGTAGAGTACCTTAGTTAAGATCTTCTTTGAGGTTGGAATTTTCCTTTGCAAATAAAAGAATTGATTATATATATATATATATATATAACAATGTTATTCTTATATTCTTGATAGTATGGAAAATGTTTAAAAAGGAAATGTGATATTTCTTTGTTGGATATCCTTCTTGTTTGAAAATATGAAATATTTATTTAGCTAGAACATTGGAAAAGAAATCTAGTCATAACTTGGTGCTTGAGGTTTAACTTTTTTGGAATGGAATGAAATTAGTTTTGTTCTTTTCCATGTGAAACTTAATGATTTGATCTTATTAGGAAATCAAATTTGAATATGTATTCTTCTTGCTAATTTTTAGACATATTCCAAGCCTCTCTTCTTAGTTGAAATACTTAGGTACAATCATTTTATCACATAAATAACTAATTCATGTTAATATAAATATATCAAAAAGTATTATTGAGTTCCATACTTCACAAAAATAACAAAATAAAATATGTTATTTTACAACTTGAAATAAATTGTTTTTACATTGTAAATAATATAAATATATTCAATATGATTACATTTTAAAATATATCTATATTATTTTTAAACATAGTTATATAATATTTATTTTATTGATATCATTCTATATTATAAGATAATATATTAAAAATATATTATAATTTATATATATATAACAAAATTTAAACAACAACAAAATATATAATAAAAGAAACAAGTTTTGTTGAAATAGTTTTAGGTATTGAAACAAAGAAAACAAAACGGGGAGGGTCGAACCCCTCCCCACACCTGCACAACCAACTTCACACCCTGCACGTTGCCCACTCCTCCACCGTACACCACTCCCTTCCCCACGGAGGCCCCTCCCCATGTCCACGTAGCCTCACCCCTTCCTACACACTCCCAACACCAAAACCCCTTTACACCCTCTCCAAATCTGTGGCCAACCACGAATCAGCCGCCCCTGTCACTTCAATCTGTGTAATTTTCTTCCATTTGGGTTTTATTGAAATGGTTTTTGAAAGATATAATAAAACACACACACACACACACATAGTTTTGTCCTTCCTTTACAAAATAAAATATGTTAGTATTCTACATACCCAACAACCAAGTATTTTAGGATAAGAAAATTTACAAAAAAATATAATAATGTGACTTTTCATAAAAAAAAATTCTATGAAACCAAACTTCCATAGCTCCTCCATCAACCTGCACAAATGAGAAAACTAAATGAAATCCAAATGAGAAGAGAAAACAAAAGTCACATTAGGAAACGAAAGTGAGTTAGGAAACTTTAGGGCATGTTTGAAATCAAGGGCCCAAATTAGATTGATCCTAGGGTCCTTGTTAAACCCTACACACTTTAAGTCATGAGAATTTGATGGGAGTGGGAAATATTTTAAAAGGAGGGTGAGTGGGGACTAATTAATTATAAAGGGGGTGTAAACTTCCCAAGGTGACCTTAGCAAATGTTTAGTAGGGTAAACCAAGATAGTGGAAATAAATAAATAATTAAATTGGAAATTAGGCAAGTAGTTAATTAATTTAGGTTAATTGAATTAATATAAAATAATTATTTACGGGAATTGGTTAAGAAAAACATTAGTATTGATTCTTCACTTCAAAAAAATATTACCCAAAAATTTAGATACCATTTGGTGGGATTTTCAATGTCCAGAGGCAGGGAACTACAGATTGAATATGTTGCAGGTTAAATTAATTCCCAAGCGAGCATTGGCCTCAAGAATAGTTTAATCTCCATCTCCACTTCTTCCATTATAACGAGATTTGAAACCAGTGGTTTAGACTGGAATTGTACACGAAAGGGGTCACCTTGGAGAGCTCGGTGTCCTTTCTGGAAATAGTAATAATCTTAAAGTTATCGGACTCGATAATTAGTTCAATGGCCATTCCTCGACACAACAGAAAATTAGTCAAAACCCTGTGTTGTTTGGTTAAAGGATTGAATGGTGGGGAGGGGGTGTAATGTCTTCTAGAGCTCCACTCAACTAAGAAAAAAATCCCTCCATCTGCTGTTGAAATCCCTAGCCCAGGCGTGCATTGGTCACCAGAGTACTTTAATCTCCATTTCCACATTTTCCACTGTAAAGGGATTCAAAACAAGCAATTTAGAGGCGAGCTGAAGAAGACAATACCATGATAGCCTTGAGCTATGTGATGGGCTGCCAGATGGTGTCTCTCTACATTCATAATCCCTCCAATTGCGACATTTCATGATTTGCATACGCTCTTCGCCCTTATCATCGACGGAAGAGGAAACCTAGCCAGAATCTCCCTATTTTTTACACCATGGACCAATGCCTCACTCGAACCCTCATTTCCTCCATATCGATGGTGGAAAGCAGTAAGTAAAGTGGAATGTGAAAGGCCTAGACACTCATCACTCACCACAAAGCGCCAGTTGCGGTTGAATTTTACGGGGATCTTCGAATTCAATTTTGTATCATCAAAAATCCATTCAATATTCTTCAACTGCATCTCCATCTCCCTCTCCATCTCCATTTCCGTTTCAATCTCAATCTCTGTTTCTGTATCCTCTGCATTTTCCTCAATCTTCATGTTGTTCTTGCTAAAATTATATGCTCCATCCATCCACCACCAGAAATCAGAAATGGTGTAACCCAAACAGAATAATATTGGGTACTATCAAATTTTAGTCCCTACACTAATCCTGATTAAGCGACCATTCACAATTAAGATCTATGAATAATCCTGAGTGCATACAAGATTCTTGTAAAGTGAATATATCTGCATGACCAAGTGTGGCACTTTGGCGGGCGTAGAGTTGAAAGAGAAGGAGAAAGGAACCTCAAAAATATAAAGACAATGTTGAAGCTGTGGATTTTTTTCCAATACTAAATGTCGAATCCGTAAAAAAATAATCTGAAGAAATATATAAAACCACAAATTTGGAACTTCAAGGATGTTGGATCTAAACAGAGCCCACAAAGTTAATATGGAGGAAAATGGTGTAACTCAAACAACGAGATGTGGAATGTGGTCAGCCAACGATGACACGGGAGAGCGGCGAGTAAAGTAGAAACTAGGTGCAATGAAGGCAATAGCCACTCACCCTCGTGGCTGCAACACTTGCACTTTGGAAAAAACAACTTATATATGCAGCTCTGATACCAATTGAAAAATTGAACAGGGACTTATATGAAATGAATTCACAACCCAAAAAGAACAGTTCCAAAATGAAAAAAATAGAATTGATATTATATGTTCAGGTAGAATAGCTACAAGAAAAATAGCATTCTATACAAAAAGATTGAGATATACTCAGAACAGAGACTCTCTATTTTTTTATTTTATTTTAAAACATACACAAATGGCTTTGCGTACAAACAAATATCTGTTGTTGTTGTTGTTTTCTACACCCAATCTAAACACATATTTAAAGGAAATCAAAGACTCAGTTAAGCCTCTGTTGTGGCAAACTTCAATTGACACTTGGCAAATTCAGTTTTTGATCTGCAGTTTGACTGTGTTAAAATTGACAAGTGTTGATTGACAAAAACTTAGTCATCATAGCTTTCGGGACTTCAAGCATGTTGGATCTAAATGCAGCCCACAAAGTTAACATAGAGGAAAATCGTGTAACTAAAAAATGAGACATGGAATGTGGGTAGCCAACGATGACACGGGAGAGCGGTGAAAGCAACAACCAGTGCAATGAAGGAAATAGCCACTCACCCTCGTGGTCGCAACACTTGCACTAGAAAATCCTATGCCCTATTCCATTTAAAGAATACTAGAACAGGGAGACAATCATCTTTGAAGCTCAGAAAATGGAACTGTGCACAGCCATTGTCTACTACGACACCTTCTCTTCATCTCAGAGTTCCCACATTATCAGTTAAATCCTCTCAAGAGGACTCGGGTACTGCTTTGATATCAGTTCCTCTCAGTCTGTTATGTTAATCCAAGCTTATAATACCTAGTGATGCAAGACACGCCCACATAATGAAATATTAGAGGAATCTACTAATGCTCTTTAAACCGGAGCACATTAGCCTACTTATTTTTTAATATAAACTATATGGCTAAAGAAAGATTAATTCAATAAAAAATAACTTAATTTGTCATAGACTCTCTGTTTCTGTTAACTGAATATTGTACCCTCGGACATTGATGATCATGTCTCCTCTTGCTATCCACTATAAAGTTATTTATAGGCTTGTCAATACCATGTATCCTGTTGTTAAACATGGTATTTCTAAAGCGATAGCGTGGTGAGTCATGCCGGTTTGGAGAGTTAACAGATTGAATGAAATGACCTGATTTCTTGGTCGCAAATCAAAGTCCCCAAGGAATGGACCTTGTCAAAGAAATTTCTTGATAAAAGTCAGCCCAAGTTGGAAAATGCCACTGCAGTTAATGAATCAAAGTCTAATGTTACTTTATCATTTAGATCTAAAAGTTCTTTGTCTAATTTTCCCAGATCTAGTTCATTCAGATCTGATAGTTTTGTTTTCTTGTTAGGAGAACCCTCGAGAAAATCTGTAAAGGAGCAGACATATATTTGTAGTCATAACAGTCTAGTCCATGACCCAAATACTGATTATTTGTGGTGTAAAGACTGTGAACAACTTATTAAGCAGAAATATGTTCCCTCTAATGGTCCAACCATTAGTATGGCCTCAAGAGCATCTCATGTTTCCTCCTCATTTCCGTCTCTTGACAGTACAGAAGTCTTGTCCTCAGATGAGTCCCAAAAAGCTGTGTTTTGGTATCAAAGATCTGTTGACAGACATATAGATCCATCTGAGTCCTCTAAAATGCTTAACTGGACTAATAAGGCTGTCAAAAATGTCCATGATAGACTTCAGTCTCAAGAGTCTATCTTTGCTGAAATGGAGAAAACACTGAAAGCCATTGAGTTAAATAAAAAGGAGATGTATCTGCTGCTTTAAAGTTGTTAAATACTAAAATAGATGATGTCAGTACATATGTGAAAAAGGTTGATAAAAATGTTGAGAATACTTCTGCATATGTGTCTACATGTCCTGATATACCTAAGGTTGTAACTAGAAATGTTGTAGATATTGTTCAACCTTTGATTGATCATACTGTTGATATTAAAAAGATGTTTCCTCTAAGTTAGGAACAACTCATAAACTTGTCCAGAGTATTCTTCATCAGTTAAGTGATTCTACTATTGAAATAAGTCATAAGATAGATTCTGTCCAAGAATCTATAAGTCCCATACCTGTCATGGTTCCCCAAATAAAGAAAATCTTGGAAAATACCAAGAAGCTTGATGAGATAGACCCTGATTGGTCACGAAAAGTATCCTGGAATGAAGTTGAATAACTTTCAGGAACTTCTTCTTAGCACAAAGCTATTTTGTCTCAGCATAGTCCATTATTTTTATCTGAGAAAAAAGATACAGATAAAAATCAATTGGAATGGTAAAAATTCTCCTTGAAGAAGCCGAGAGTATGTTTTTAGGAGAATCATCTGGTGCATCAGTTGAGCCATTGCATAATACTACAAGAACTCAGACATTACAGCCCAATTGGTATAAGTTAGATTGTCATTCCATTGAGCAGATAAAAGAAATGATTCATGGAATGATTGGTTGGTCTAATTCTTAGGTAACTTTGTACAAAAAGATCCACATACAATTGCTGAGATAATTTCCAATGGTTTTGTTGGTATAGTTAGAGAATGGTGGGATGCTCACCCACATCAAGATGAAATTTTAAATGGAGGATACTCTTCTTTGATTCTTTGCTCTAATCAAATAATTCATTGATACGGTTGACAATGATAAGCTTAAGAATACTTATTTATTCTTAAGGTAAATATTATGGGATATGAGTATAATTAAAGAGTATCGTGTTATATGCAAAAGATGTATTATAATTCTGGTAATATTAATGATCCTACAATGAGAATCAAATATATAGAATATTTTCCTGCTTACTTTTCTACAAAATACAAGAATGCCATGCATGGAAAGACTCTTGATGAATTGAGCATTGGAGCCATCAATCAGATAATTGATGAAACTAATGCTTGACTTTGTCAAGAGAAGAAGGATCGCAAATAAGTTGTCAAGGCCCAAAAGGCCTTAGGACACAAATTCTACCAGATGATTGATGTTGACCCTTTTGGTTGCAAATCTCAACAATATTCTTTCAAAAAGAAGGTATGCCATGATTGTTCATCTTTTTCAAAAGGGAAGGGTCAGGGAAAATACAGAAAATACAACAAATTCAAGAAAAGGAATAAAGATTCTTTTGAAAGTAAAAGCCCATATAGAAAATCATACTTCAGAAAAAAGAAGTATATGGGTAGAAAGAAAATTTTATTCCTACATGCTTTATCTGTAAAGGGAAGCACTATGCAAATGAGTGCCCACAAAAGGAAACAGATAAAGGAAAAGCTAAAATTAATACTCTTACTGCTAAGGGTATTACTGATAAAGAATATTGTTTGATTAGTGATTCAGATAATTATTCTTCAGATATTTCATATAATTCTTCCAGTGAAGAATTTCAAGTAAATATTATTCAGATTCAAATATTGATTCAGATAGTACTGATTCAGGATATAGTTCTTTGCCATCATTTGTAAATATGATTGCAAGTTTTCCTCATCCAATGATGCCTTTATCTTCAGAACTTCTTCTCAAGCAATTGGAACTAAGACAAAGTGAGTTTGAAGACTGTCCCCCTGGGACACTACAAAGAAGATATTTCTGTCACAAAAAGTCAGAGAATTAGAAAGGAAATATTCTCAAGCAACTAAGATCTGAACAAGAGTTCAAAGAAAGAAAAGAAGAAGAAGAAAAGAAAAAATGGTATTCTTAGGAAAGATCACCAGTCCCTTCAAGGCCTCCATTTCAAGGATGTGTCCAGCAGAGATAGACTCCTTACAGAGGAAGAGGTCGTGGAAGAGGTGGAAGATATTCTCCTCCAAGGAGAAGCTTCCCATTTTGTTTCCTGAAGAAAATCCAGAAGAAGAGTTTCAGGTATCTTTCCCTACATCTAAATACGATATTATAATTCTTGATCCCGAAACCATGAAGACATGGAGAATAAATAGAATAGAATTTCTCCAGAAGGTTATTGAAAAACCTACTAATGAATACAAGCGTCTCATTAAAGAAGAGAATAGAAACAAGAAAGAAGTTGAAGGCGAAGAAGACTTTGAAGAATCCTACCAACAGAAATTCTGCATCAAGATGTAGAAGCATCAGTCTCAGTTGAAGAACCCAACACTGAGGTATGTACAATAAAAGGAGCCCAAAATCCTTTTATTTCAATCACATTTTGCATTCCCAATATCAAGCCATACTCCATAGATGCCATGATAGATACTGGAGCTGATATTAGTTTGCTAAGATCCAAAGCTATACCTCCTGATTGTTGGACTGAGACATATCTCAAAATCAATTTTGATAAAAAAGAAGTCATCTCTAGGTTTACAACCTATGTTCCTATTAGAATAGAAGGTTATGAAAGAACCTTGCAGTTCTACCAACATGATATGCTCTCATATGACTGCCTAATAGGAGTAGATGCCTTATAAGAATGTGGTACTTTCAGCCTTAACAAAGATTTTATATCTTTGTTCAACCCAGATGTTCAAATCCCAAGAAAGTACTCATTTAGAACTATCATCCCTTTACCAGAGTCTAAGAAAGAATCCAACCATGAATGGATTCATAAGTCAATTGCTCTATGTAAAAGCAATATAGATGATATTATAACAAAGATTAAGAAGAATCTTTGTTCTGATAATCCTCATGCTTTCATTACAAGAAGAAAGCATATCTGTTCGCTTGATCTGCAACTTGTAAAGGATGATAAAGGGAATGAGGTCATTCCAAAATTCAAAGCTCATCATAGGGGAATGATTCCCTCTGAAAGAAAAGAATGCCAAGAAGAGATAAAGAAGTTACTTCAAGGAGGATTTATAAAAGAATCTAACTCTCCTTGGGCATGTGCTACATTCTATGTCAATAAAAGAAGTGAACAGATCAGACAGAAGAAAAGGCTTGTAGTTGATTATAAGCCTCTAAACAAGTTTTCACAATTGTTCAACATCTAATTCTGCCTAGATGATCTATTAGCAAGAATCAAAGGATCTAAAGTTTACAGTAAGTTTGATTTAAAAGTGGTTTTTGGCAGATCTTTTAAATCCTGAAGACACATTTAAGATTGCATTTGTTGTACTAGGAGGACAATATGAATGGAAAGTCCTTCCTTTTGGTTTGAAGACTGCACCATCCATCTTCCAGAAGAAAATGGATTCAATATTTGGTGAGTTATCTAATTTTCGATAGTATATATTGATGATATACTAATATTTTCTAAGTCACCAAAGGATCATATTGATCACCTTGAAAAGTTTTATGAGACAGTCTATCAAAATGGTTTATGCTTGTCTCCCACTAAAATGGAAATTTTCAAGGATGAAATGAATTTCTGGATATAAAGATCAAAGATGGATCCATAGAAATGCAAGGTCACATTGTGTCCAAGATTCAAGAATTCCCAGATCAAATTACGAGAAAAAGAACAACTGCAAAGATTCTGGGATGTGTAAATTATGTTGCAGGTTTTTATAAAGATATAGTTGTTGATAGAATTCTTCTCAATAAAAGATTGAAGAAGAATGCCCCTTCTGACTGGTCTGAAGAAATGACTCAGGCTGTTAAAAGAATAAAGAAACAGTTTTGAACCTTCCTGCTATGTCCTTGCCTGGTCAAGGATTGAAGATAATTGAAACAGATGCTAGTGAGCATTATTGGGGAGCCGTTCTGAAAGAAAAGACAAACAACATAAAAGAAAAAGTTTGTAGATATGCATCTGGTTCCTTCCAAGGTTCTGAATTAAAATATCATTCCACTCATAAGGAGATTCTAGTTGCTAAGAAAGCCATTAAAGCTTTCTTGTTTTTTATTTAGAATGAACATTTCATTCTTTGTTCAATTTGAAAGATTTTAAAGCTAGAATGAGTAATGGTGACCTTGCAAATAAGACTGCATTTAATAGATTGCAGCGTTGGGGTATGTGGTTCGATAATTTCAGCTTTGAAATCGAACACATTAAAGGAAAAGAAAATTCTCTTGATGACTTTACCAAAGAAAGAACTTAATCAATCCAGGAAAGTAAATATTACAAAATTGTCACATGAATTTGTTGAATGCATCTGGAATACTGCTACTTGTCAGAATTATCTGGAATCACGCAAAAGAAATGATAATGAGATGTCTTATGAAGCTCAACATCTACTTCTCTCTCGGGGAATTATTTCAGTTTCTCCCTATCAAACTACAGAGGTAGCATGCAGATTTGTTGATCCAGAAATTCCAACAACAGAGTTCCACTCCAGGTAAGATCCAATAGTATTCTGCACTTTACAATGGCAATGGAGACACTTTAGATATGTTGAGCCACCTGCTGATGATATTCCTGTTGAAGGGCGACGGTTAAGGCAATTGGTCCCTAGACCTAACACTCTTTGGAGATTTGAATTTTCCAGACTTTTGCTGAAGGACATCCTCTGGAGAATGATGCATGGAACCAACCCAGTACTCCTGGAGATAGGCAGTATATCGTAAATCATTTTAAATTATTTTCTCTCTAAATTTCTGCCTATAAAAATTTCTAACAGTCCATTGTTAAACATAGATCCTAATACTTTGTTAGAAATATCTTGATAAATTGTAAAATTCCATGGTATGTAAAAGTCTCTGCTATTATGTTAGGACTAATCCGAACAGGGACATCATGCTCATCCTAATGGAAAACTTTGGAGAAAGATCTTCCTCCATCATACAATGAGTGTGCATCCTCCTACACCTGGTCACTTCCTACGGATTCCTGACCACTATCTTTTCCCAACAAGAATATATCTCAATCGAGATACTGATGGAACAACATCCATATTCAGACTATGGTATGAAAGGAACACTCGTGACATCTACTTCGCAAAAAGACAAGAATGGGAAGAATCTTCCAACTCATCTGATGATGACGATGGTCCCAGTGTCCTATATAGTCCGTAAAAGCTATGATGACAGGCTTGTTGTCATCTTTAAATAAAGCTAGATATGACTCTACTTTAGGTCATGTCAAAAGCATGGTGGACCTCCCCACTTTCTAAAGGCGTTATGATGAGTGGCGTGTACTCATGTGTCTTTTCCTACTTTTCCTTAGTGGGAATCTTCTTGCTCACCTAGGTTACCGGTTTCCGGTCTCTAGGTTGCCCTTTGATCTAGTGAAAATCCTCTCACATTCCTATAAATAGGCATGTTGAGACTCATTCACTACATCAAAGATTTGGGATCTCACATAGAGTCTTAAGTTCGAAGTCTGTAAGTAAAATTGTCTGTGTTTAAGAGTTTGCTTAAGATCTTTGTATTTTTGTATTATACTTGATAAGAGTTTTCTTAAGAGCTTTGTATTTTTGTATTATACTTGAGAAGAAGTGGTATCAGAGTTGGTTCTCTATTATACAGAGTAAAAGGATTCTGATGTAATGAGAAAGTGATATCAATAAAATTTGCAAGTTTTTATCTGAGTTTCTATCTTGAAGATCTATTGCGTATTCTTCTTTATTTCATCTGTGAATCAAGTTCATACCTCATAAGATAGGCAAAGACGCATGATCCTCCTTCTTGTAAGTCACCGTGGATGTGCACAGTTTTAGGTTGAAGGCCGATACCGTAAGCCCTGCAGAAGAGTTGCTTGGTAGTACCAGTTATGGAATTTGAAGATCATGCTAGTCTTTCTGGTGGAGATCTAGATCAAGATCTTGTAAGTTTATCTGATGTATTTCCTGTAAATTCTACTATTGATGTTCAACAAGAATCAGATCCTTTGCCGGCATGGAAATTTCCTAAGATCCCCTACAATCAAGTATATGATAAGTTGACTGCATTTCATCTTATTGCTTCCTACTACGTTAAAAACTAGAGAGTCTGTTATACAAGTTTCTCAGACGTCTTCCCATGAATATGATATTCCCTTAATAGATCCTACTTGATATTCAGTCTTTGAAAAAGCAAAAAACTTTTAAGTTTGCACATATAGGTTGTGTTCAAATAGGAATTACTCCTTTGTTCAGTCGAGGTCTTAATGCCTCTGTCTTGTGTTGTCTTATGGATTTAAGATTTGATAGTTTTAAAGATTCATTGTTAGCTGCTATTCAAACCGGTCTACATAATGGCCCAATTTCTTTTGAAGTATATCCAAACTATCCTGTTAGTTTGCAAAAAGAAGACTTGCTCAAACAAGTCCTACGCTTACATCTTGCCACTACTGGTCTGCATATGAAGCCTGGTGCTTGTCCTCTTGCCATCCACTATAAAGTTATTTATAGGCTTGTCAATACCATGTATCCTGCTGTTAAACATGGTATTTCCAAAGGCAGTAGCGTGGTGAGTCATGCCAGTTTGGAGAGTCAAAAGATTGAACCTGAGCTGATTTCTTGGTCGTAAATCATAGAAGCCACATGTTTACTTGTTATTCCCATAATGTTTGTTAAATTTAGATATGGCCCATTCCTTCCGGGTGATGATGCATTGGTTGTTTTCATGAAGAGAATAGAATACCCAATAAGAAGTGGACACGTCGCAAAATAATTATTCAATAAGGAAAATAGGTGGTGATATAATTGTGTAATTCGGTGGCGCATTTATTAAGTTTTTGTGGAGATGATTCCATATAAACCACCACCTATTGGACAAAATTGTGTCAATCTTTTATTGATGGTGGAAAATTATTGACGCAAAGGAGATTAGTGGGAGGGCATGGGGATTATACAATATGTGGAGAAAATAAAATAAGTATGGGCGCTTATAATGGAGACATAATTGGAGGGCATCTAGAAATACATTTAAAACGTTAAAAAACTCAAGAGTTTTAGTATTTAATCTAGCGAAGGCCATTTGAAGCCACATTTAATGTATGCCACCTTGCTATTATTGTACCCGGTTTAGTCTACCAATGGCTAATCTCCACTCAATATGCACCTTGTCAATGCATCATGACCGTCCATTGTGAAATGGACGGTCATGATGCGTTGACCGGCATTGACCGGGTGCATATTGAGTAGAGGGTAGCCTCTTCCGTTTAGTCACGTGCTCTTACATATGATTCTGTGATGATAAAACATGTTGTGTGATTTTAAGTGTTCGTTCATTCTTTTCTTGTTTTGCCCATTCGATACAATCACAGATTTTAAAATATATATTTATATTTAAACCTAGGTATTATGAAGGGTTTAAATTATGTCACTATAGATATATATTTATTTAAACCCAAATTATTACATTATTATTAATACATTGAAACCCAAATTATTAAATTATAGTTACTAAATTGGAATGCTTAGAATAAATACCCTGGGATTGGGTTTGGGAAGCAATGCAAATTGTTGAACGTATAGTGCATTCAACTTATTTGTCCTTTTTCGTTCGTTAGCATTGTAAGACAATTTATTTATGCACCATGGATTCATCTCTAAGTTACCCACTAATCCCTCGGCTAGGAATAATTCAGTAGGAGGAGAAAAATTCGATCATAGTTGAGTGTTTCAACTCCTTTGGAGAAACTAAATTCCATATCAAATAGATTATCGAATCCAGCCCGCTCATCAAGCTCTCCATTTACCCGGGTCAATATTTGCTTGTCACATATGCGAAACGGACTCCAAATTTTCAAAAGGGGATCTATAGCACTGTCAAGCACTATATATTCACCGAATCCATACTTCAATTGACACCTACCCCTACTGAGATCATGTTGTGATCTCAGTAGGGGGAGATCTTAGTATTACAACTTGCACCTGGTACAGTGCGGTTTTGTGAAGCTGGCATGGTTATTTGTTTTCGCATAAAACTGGTTGGCCTGAGATGTTAAAGTTGAAGGATTGGCCACCTTCAAATTTTTTTTAAGAACGTTTGCCACGCCACGGAGCTGAATTTATTAATGTGTTGGCCTTTCATGAATACACACATCCTAAATGGGGTGTTCTTAATCTGATAGCAAAGCTTCCTGAAAATTTCTTAAAGTCAGATCTAGGACCAAAAACTTACCTTGCTTATGGTACACTGGAAGAACTCGGAAGAGGTGATTCAGCCACTAAACTGCATTGTGATATGGCGGATGTGGTGGCTACCTGTGTTATGTTGTTATATAATAACAGAACCAACATCGTTCCTTTATTTATTACCTTCCATTTTGGATGGGTGTATGGCTTAAATTATCTCATATATTTTCTCTATCTTTCTGAGGTCACAGAAAATCGAACTGGCACAAAATGTCTTTCCAGCAAATCTTGGGGAGTTTAGATTTATATTTTCCCATGGATATTAGATACAGTACTGATTTTTAATTATTTTTTAATCCAAATAAAAAGGTTCAAATGCTTTTAGGCTGACAAACAAATAGTGCATGATGTCATTCGAGTAAATGACTAGTCATGGAGGTGATTTGGATAATGACTAAAAATCACACAAGTTAAAATCCAGTAAAAAAAAATACCCTTAAATTGCGTGTGGAAGGCATCAACTTAACAAAAAATATTAGGTTCATCAAATTTAATAGATATTTCTTCTAATTTACCATTGACACAACTATTAATAAAGGCAAATGTAGTTTACTCAAGATAACATTCACTTCCTCGGGTAAAATTTATAGGCTATTATTTTCCTATTGGCTAATATTTCATAAAAGCTTCCAACAATAGATTGGGTAATCCCCAAGTTTTTCCATAAATGTACAAAGGTGAACAAATATGCTGGTGAGAAGTTCCACAAAACCCCAATTCAATCGATAATATTAACAGAACTGGTACTACATTAGGATCCACCAATCAATAACTGAAGGATCAAACAAGGTTCAATTATACACTTACGAGGAAAGAAATGGGGCCTTTCGATACAGGCAGAGCAGACAATTCCGTCAGCCTTAACAAGTACAATTTTTCTTCGTATTACCTAGGGAAAGATGAATGGTTAGGGGTGAAAATTGGCAAAAAAATCAAGATGTTCTGAGAGATACAAACATAATCTTTTGTGTTGGATTGGGATCTTTTATCCACGATAAATATAGAACATTTTACCATGCAACTACATATTCAAGGGTTTAGATCATTTGATTTTTTGGCAGAGATGTGAAAGATGACCTGAGGTAATTATCATATACTACTATTTTCCTGGGTTCCGTCACTCCTGAATCATTGCTACAAGAAAGTTTATTGTCATTTTCACTTTCATTCCGAAAAATGTGTACATAAACTTCATAGGGGTAGCTATTTTTCCTTACAGAAATTTGGACATTCTACTAAGATGTTATTACATCTTGTGAGTTGTTGGTGAGCGAGCTAAGAGAGGAGCTTGCTTATGAAGTAAACGCAATCTCACTTCCGGCCCTATCTAGATTTGTCTTGATATGGGTTGGATTAACTGCAGATAGCTGGGTATACATATATGGTACTTAATGTGTAAAAAATTTCCTAAGAAATAGTACGGCTATGTTGCTTTGAGCCCATGTTTATAGGAAACAATTCTTTCTTTCAATACAATGGGTAAGTTATAGTTCTCAAGTATTATGTACTTAACATGTTAGCATATGTAGCATAGCTTATATTTTAGGTGTGTTTGTTTTATATTATCCCTTTATTCTCTCCTAACTGTTGTATTCCATTATTCTCTCATCTTCATTCATATCTTCCTCCTCCAGTTTAGGGGAATGTTGTTTACTATTTCTCCTATAAATTATACGTGCTTCTCCATAATAATACAAGATGTTGTGAGAGTTATTTACTCCACATTCTTCTTATCTATTTTCTTCCCACATTTTGGTATCAGAGCATCAATATCTCTAACACGTGTGTGTGCATCTGAAGAATTATTCCATCCAACTTGGAAGGAGGCTACGTGAAACACTTGCATGCAATTAGTGTGGAGATTTTTTTTTGAATTCTTCTACAACCTGCGTGGAGAGGAGAAGCGTAGTGAAGCTTTCAAAGCTGCATGCAAAGTGGTAAATAACAGACCAAAAATTGTTGGTGCGTGGTGCTGCACAGAAGAATCCACGTGGTTTATTTTTTTATGTCTTATTTGCTGTAGAAAACTTCAAATAATTTTTGCGTGGAATATATATTGTTATTTTGTCTTTAGTGATGCTTGCGTGGAGATTGAATCTATTAGCAGCCAACAAAGCACCTACAAATTTCAACGCAGAAGGTTAGAGCACCTACACATTTCATCGCAAGGTATAATAATTAAAAAAATGTTGAATCTGTTGATGGAGAGCGACATACTTCTGCGTGGAAGAATCCAGAGCAGTGTGGGAGAGAGTTGCATACTTCTACGTGGAAGAATGAATCCAATTCTATTATGTCTTTTGTTTTATTTGCTGTAGCAAATTCAAAACAAAAGGTGCGTGGAAGTCTATCAGCAACCAGTGAACTGCAAAGAGCCTACGAGGGATTCTCCATTCAAAGCTGCGTGGAGAGTTGTATGCAAAAGCTGTTGTTAAATAAATAAAAATGTGGAGGCCTGGCAAAGAAAACGTGGAGATTCTACAACACTACGCTGAATGTCGAGTGTAGATAACTTGATTGATAGCATGAATAACACGATAGACACTGCCGAAAGCCGAACATCAACTCGCAAGCTAGAGAACACCATGAAGAAGCTCTTGAGAGCTCCGAGTTCTACTTTTCTTTGCTGAACGAGCTTCAGAGAATGGCTTCTTGAATATTTCCTTTTCGACGTCAGCTGCCAAGAAAAGCGAGTACGGGAAGAATTAGAAGCCGTATGATGCCGACTGTGAAGACAAAGAAGATCGCCCCACCAAGCATCGTCGTCTCTTAGCACGCGAGTATCAAGAGCATCTACGAGCTAGTACTACACAACAATGAGTCATTATTGTAATATCTCTTGAAATAAATAAATAATTTTTTTAAATTATTTTAAAAAAAAAAATGTCTGCTCCAAATTTGCTCCTCTCCGATGCTCAGTTGCTTAAAGGGCCTAATTTTGTGGCCTAGAAAACCAAGATGTAGACAATCCTTTAGTTTGAAGGATTATGGGGCATCATGACTGGATCTATGCCTGTTCCCACTGCTCCTGACAAATTAATAAAGTATGAGATGGCTAGTACCAAAGCCTTGATGCTATAATGCTCAGTATCGTTGACAATGTGCAAACGCATGTTCGAATTGCAAAGAAACCAAAGGAGGCCGAGGACAAGCTGGAAACAATTTATCAAGACAAAAATCAACTAAGATCCTCCATCTTCAGTCAAAGTTGCACACCATCTCTATGGGTTCAGATGAGAAAGTTGAGAAGTTCTTACGTTGCGTGGCTGAGCTACGATCGATGTTATTTATGCTCGGTGAAATAGTGGACAAAATTCTCATACCGATCACCTTGAGAGCACTCCCTTCTCAATTCCGAGTGTTCATTATGACACTAAATGTATCTAAACAAATAGTGGCATTCGAAGAACTTGTGAATTTGTTGCACAGCAGAAGAGGCCATCAATTCATCCCAAGAGGAGTCTCAGGATAAAGCCCTGTTCTCAAAGCCATACCGTGGCCAAAAGAATCGAAGGGTCCCCTAGAGAAGACAAATCAAGCGCAACCAAAACAACAACAAAAAGATCAAAATTCAAAGAGGTGGTGTCACATTTGCAGAACCAACACTCACGACACTGATCATTGCTGGTACAATAGCTTGAAACAAGGGTCTTCAAGTCAAACAAGCACATCAGGGCATGAAGATTTTCAAAAGTCCAAACAACGTCCCCACTGGAGAAAGCAAAAGGGGCATCTCACAGCCCAAGAAGATAATGATTCTAATGAAGAGACATCAAAAGGAGCACATTCTGGTAAGAATCTTGTACTTGTCTCTTAGACTTCACAGACCATGAAGAGAGTTTGGCTGATAGACTCCGGTGCAAGTAAGCACATGTCAAGTGACAAGGAGCTATTTGATTCACTCAACGAAGAGCCCATTGGAGATCGGGTTCGGATAGCCGATGACAAAGAGTATGTTGCAGAAGGAATAGGAAGAGTCACCATTCCTCTGGGACCACAAAAATGTACACTTACAAAGGTACTATATGTTCCTAGTTTGACTAGCAACCTCTTGTCAGTAACTCAACTATTAAATCATCACCTGAAGGTAGAATTTCTTGTCCAAAATGGCATCAAATCATGTTTGATCTCGTGACAAGGTAAGATTATTGCTAGAGCATTTCGAAAGATAAGTTATTTTCTTTAGATATTGTTTCATCTTCTGCAACAACTTTATCTACATCAACAATACAATCTACTGCACTCTAGCATTTTAGATATGGACACTTGTCGGCTAGTTCATTGCATCAGATGAGTTCAAAAGCAATGGTTCATGGACTACCCAAATTTTCCAGTTCCTTTCCTATTTTCCCTGGCTATCTTGGAGAAAAAAACACATGGACTTTTTCAAGCAAGCACCTTCCATGCCAAGAAGCGTCTGGAGGTAGTTCATACCGATCTGAACGGCCCTCTATCTGCTTCATTTTCAAGATACAAGTACTTTCAACTGTTTGTGGATGACCACTCCCGCAAGATGTGGGTGTTTTTCTTGAAGAAGAAAAGTGAGGCTCTTCAACACTTCCAGAACTTCTATCATCGTGTTGTGAAAGAGACCGAACAACCTCTTCTTCTACTTCACTCAGATCGAGGGGGAATTCACATCAAATAATTTCTTGGAATTTCTGAACCAACAAGGCGTTAAGCAACACCTAACTACTCCCTACACGCCCCAACAGAATGGCATTGTTGAGTGTTGCAAACACACAATGATGGAGATGACTCGCACGCTAACAACTGCAAAGCTAGAAGAATGCTATTGGGCTAAAGCAGTATAGATAGTTGTATATCTTCTCAATAGGGCACTAACAAATATTCTACAAAATAAAATGCCAAAAGAGGTATGGAGTGGTAGAAATCCATCAATTTCTCATTTTGAGTATTTGGTTACACATCATACATGCATGTCCTAGCTTAGAAGAGAAAGAAGGTTGAGCTAAAGATGCTCCCGTGCATCCTACTTGGCTACAACACTACCTCGAAGGCATATCGTCTCATGGATCCTGAGACAAAGAAAATATACGAGAGTCGGGACGTGGTTTGTGACGAGTCATCCTTTGACTCAATAGTATCAACAAAAGATCCACTTCCAACCACCTCTCACCAACTAGTCTCTAAATCAGATGATGAGCCAGAGGAGACTACTCAGAGAAAAGAAATACTGCCAGGAGAGCTATTTGTTGACCTTGGAGAACTGGAGAATGTGACTCCACACCAATCCACATGAAAACATCATAGTTCTTCTCAAAAGCATTTAAGTTCTCATCTGAAGTGGGTACAAAGCACCATCAAGGACTCACATTTGCAAAACCTATGTGCAAAGCAACATCTTTTTGTTACAAAATGTCTAATTGTAAACCTATATCCACTCCCATGGAAAAATGCTTGCAACTTTCAAGATTCCAGGACTCACCTCAAGTAGATGCTACACTCTACAGACAACTTATTGGAGGGCTCATCTACCTGACATATACCAGACCAAATCTATGCTTTGCCATCAACTATCTTTCCAGGTTTATCGCAGAGCCAAAGAAATGTCAATTTGGGACGAAGCGAAGCATGTATTGAGATATGTCCGAGGAACATTTGATTATTGTCTAGAATATAAGAAGAGTGATCATTTCTTCTTACAGCGATACGTCGACTTGGACCATGACGGATTTGTTGATGATAGGAAGTCAACTACAGGATACATATTTCATCTCGGTTCTAGACCCATCTCATGGATAAGCAAGAAGAAGAATGATGTTTCTATCTCATCCACAGAGGCAGAATATCACGTTGCACAGGAGCTATGCGAGAAGTGATATGGTTACGTCGCATTTTGGATGACATGGGAATTCCTAAAAATAGTCACCTGTTCTCTATTGTGATAATCAAAGTGTGTTGAAGCTCATGCAAAATCCATTATTTCATGAACGAATGAAACATATTGAAATTGACTGTGATTTCATTCGAGAGCACGTCTTGAACCATCATATTCAGCTCCAGTACTTTGTCCTACAAAAGCACAAGTAGTTGATATTCTCACCAAGGCACTTGGAAAATTCAAATTTGATCTCTTCAAAGGTCACATTTGCAAGAATAATGTAATAAGGGGGGAATGTTAGCATACGTAGCATAGCTTATATTTTAGGTGTGTTTGTTTTATATTATCCCTTTATTCTCTCCTAACTGTTGTATTCCATTATTCTCTCATCTTCATTCATATCTTCCTCCTCCAGTTTAGGGGAATGTTGTTTACTATTTCTCCTATAAATTGTACGTGCTTCTCTATAATAATACAAGATGTGTTGAGAGTTATTTACTCTACATTCTTCTGATCTATTTGCTTCCCACATAACATGCACACAGTCTTCTTTCTTATTTCATCTACTTAGTTTCTTATTTACAAATGTATTATAAATAACATCATAATAATTTTATAGATAGGATGGAATTTGTGAAACAATTGACAAGTTGATGTTCTTTCTCTTTTATTTCCATAGGGCACTATACATGTGCAAATATATAGAAAGCTAGAAATGTGGAAGGGGAAATGTCCTAGGTGTCTCTAAAGACATTCCATCTATGTAGAAATCTTTATTATTGGGATAAGTTTGGCAAACGGGGTCATCCAGTGTGCACATACCCCATTTGGAGGTAATTCGAATCCACTGCTAGGAGGAAACCACTTTGTAAGGGAAAGGGAATTGGAGAGCTTGAGATTTTTCGAATGCCAAGATTGTAATAGAACACCCCGTATGTCATCACAAAGAATGTCAAATAAAGAAAGAAAACAAATGCATAGTTGAGCTTGGAGCAAAACAACATACGTCTTACTAATTTTGTCTGAAATGTCTCGCTAGTGACATTAAGACAAGCATTCCTACATGCTCTATAGTTGGAGATATTTGTAGCTACCCACAAAGATATTTTAATTCGTTCCAACGTTTAAGTTGCAAGTGGAAAATGTATGTAGAGCGGGGGATGCGGTCAATGTTGTTAGCAGCAGGGATAAGGAACTCAAGGAATGTGAAATTCACTGTAAAAAAAGGCTTCTTCATGTGTTAGGTGGAAAGGTGTCATTGCATATCATGTGAATTAGGTGGCTGAATTTTCCACTGCTCAACCATCAGCTCACTTTTCCTACCGCAAATAAATATCAAGCTTTCCTGTGTTTTTTACACCACTCTGTTTCTTGGCATGTTTATTTTTCATATTCTGATAGGCATGCCTCAAATTTCATGCTTTGCAAGACATTTATTTGTATATTTAAGTCTTATTTTAAAGCATTACAAACAAGTTGACTAATAAAATAGAGTTGGGTTATGACTTTGATAGCTTATATTGATTAATTATTGAGATTGAAGTTGAAATAAAGAATATTTCATATTCTTTTGTTTTTTTAAAAGTAATTTAATAAAGTTTTGTATGACTTTATGTACCATTTTCACTGATATGGAAATGTGAACTATGGCAGACACAAATTCAATGTGCGAGGCACTTTTTAAATGGAATCTTTCCAAAGTTTTAAAGTACCTCACATCAAATAAAAAATAATAATATTGACTTGTATTCAGGCTACATTACAAGTTGACTTTTCATCAGCGCATGTTACCAAATCGGTGATGTAGGCCCATCATATGTAAGAGATGAGAAGGTGCTACTTTGAGTCCATTATTTGTTTGAGGCTCTTTATAAAAGCATGTGCGATCAAGCATTCTCATTTTTTTGGTTGAGCCATTTCGTGTTCAAGATCACAGTCATATCCTGCCTCAAGATTCTTATGAAATCTTGTGTCTTCATATATCATATTTTGGATTTCGTGTTTAAGCAATAATCCATCCGTATGGGATTTTGTTTTCCCAATGTATTTTTTGGGGCTACTACTCTTGGTTCCATTGATTGGCAAGAAAATATTTTACAACAGCTCTGGTACTAAATGGAAATTGTAGCTTATACTATCTTATCAAAACTCAATCAAAGGTGTTGTAACCGAGAGAAAAAATTGAGGTTTAACACAAATTAGTATTCTACATAGTAAAATTATATTACTACAATACGGTATAGTAATGGCTTTTAGATATGACTCCATTATAGAGGTGGTTTTAACGAAGCGAAAATAGTATTAGTGAAGCACTACTATTGTTCTAGTACTCGAACTTACTAACTATCCATACATAACCTTAATTACTTTCAGCACTAAGAGATACATTTCGCAATGTATCAATGCAAAACTATATGCTAAGTACACAATCATAGGTGCCTTACAATTTTAATGTGTAGATTTTTTTTAGATTACAAATTTGGTTTTGAAATTATACTCTTGGTTGAACCTATTCACCTATTTTTTTAAAAAAAATGGATTACTGAATATGTGAATACACACCAGCTTATATTACCTCATCATTGCTTCATGGATCTCAGTAAATGCAATGGTAGTAGGTGATGAGTCTGGAATAGATAAAAATCAAAACTACATAAAAATGGTCAAGCCATACAAATTCTAAAATAGAAAAAGATATAAATCCCCATCTTCATTTATCTAAAATCTTCAATCAAAAGTTTTTACTGTTCCTTCGTAATTTAGATAATAATTACAAGTTGTCCTTATAGAGCGCTATTGCATAAAGAGCACGATTAAGCAGAAAAGCTAACCTAAGGTATGTACTGGCTATTTCAAAATAACAAGGGAAAAATGTTTCTTATTTACAATTCCTTTTATAATATTGGGACCTCTAAAATAAATTTCATCCAAGTTAGGTGGAAACAATGGAAGTAGGTGCCAAGAGTTTCAACAGCCGCCACTCCATGTGGTGGTGGAGCAACAGGCGGTGGCGGTTATATGAGCTCAAGCTCATTATGTATCACCTTTGGCTCTGGGGGCATACACCTAAAGAAGAAGCATATATGTTTCGATAACCCCATAAAGCCATATAGCAATAGAGGGTACTCAAATCAGCCTCCACACATGTAGAGGGATTCCACGGTTGGTGTCTACTATGTGTAGGAAACAAAGAAGTATATAACATGTAAAAAGTGCACATGTTGAGTAAATGTCTAAGTACTGTTAAAGTGTATGTGTCACTGTTAAACCATGCATGGTGAAATACATGGTAGAAAAAAACACTTATATTGAAACAAGTCTTAGGTCATCCTAAAGGAGCTAGCATATGTGGGTTTCAAAATAGGAATGATTTTATAAAGGGGAGGGGGAAATATATTACAATTTTTTAAAAACAAGGTAATGAGTATATTTAAATGAATGTATCTATGCAAACAATTTTGTTAAATACTTTATCAAATTTCTATTGGTTTATAGTGAATAGAATTATTTAACTATGTGATTGTGTTGGTCTCATAGTTAAGTACAGTTAGTATGAACTTTGTGTTTTTTTTTTTTGGAAATGATGTTGTTTAAGATACATATTATAAGTACCCAAAACCTTGTGTCATTTTTAAAGTGAAATACAATAGGTTGGAGTGTTTGACAAGACAAACATTTTGACGATGCCTATACAAATTCCCATGGAATGATAGTGTTACCCATGAGAGGGGCTTACCAAATTATAGTATCACATGGCCTATACAAATAATAACATACATTGTACAAGATTTGGCAAAGGAAAAAAAAATTGATATATATATTTACATATATACATATATCCGTATATATGTATGTATATAATAGAGCAAAGCAGTTCTTCAGAGTAGCACTGGCTCAAAGGTGATGCTATTGTTATAATGCATGCCTATAGTATTTGTATATTCTAGTATGTAGGACCAAGTCCCTTGATTTAGATGAAAATAAAGGATGCGATATTCCCGAACAACACCTTTATGAAGCACAATAACTCTCTCATTGCATTGCAATTAAGTAAAAATATCCTTTTCCTCTAAATCAAACACCGACACATTGTTTGAGGCATTCTTGCAATTTTTATCCAACCCCAAACACTACCACTCCTTCCAAAGTAAAGATCAAGCTAAAATATGAATATGTTCATCACATGATTCCTAGTTACAATTGGTGCTACAAGTAGTTCCCTTTTTTCGATACAACCAACCTAAGTATATAGTGAGGGAAACTTGTTCTATCATATCTTACAGAAATAACACAAAATGCACATTACCACAATCTTGAGTGTTGTAAATTCACACACTTAGTACGGGTTCATATGTCATTAACAAAAAAATGTTATCAAGACTGCTTCACCTATTTCTTAGATCGTTTCTTTGAAGTGTTGATGAAACAAATAAGGTAATGGGCATATGAGGAATACATGTTTAAATGTTGGTTGATGGGTTGTTGCACGCGTATGACTTCCGAATCCATAGCTGATCATGAGAGATTCCTTTTGGCTAGGAGGAACTACCTGTAATGCAAAGCAAGACCACCATAAAGGAGTTAAACAATATGTGCAGTGAATTTCCTAGTGTATGCTAGATCCGGGAAGTGTGATACTTCCTAGATGGCTGTCAGTCCACTGTTTTAAACAATTTAATGTTGTAAACAAAGTAAATCCTATTGTAATTTGAAATGATTTAGGTATCTCACTTAAAACAAAATAAGAAATAGATCTAATCTAACAGGCTAAGCTAGAATAGAATCCAAAGGTCAAATGATTGGTTCTAGGTTTTGCAAGTTTGACAGAGGTCTCGGGTAGATCACAAGTGGATGAGGGTGAGATGAAATTTGGTGGGTAGGTCTCTGTTCTGGGCTATATGGGCAAATACAGAGACCGATGTCGGTTAAGGGTAACCGACGGTGGTCAGGTGTAACTGGTGCCGGTTACTATGGAAATCTAGAAATGCCACAGAACAAGCTTTGGGTCTCCTTTGTGATTGCACAAAGGACTTTGGTTGGTCGGATGAGGTATTGGGTGATTGGGGTAGGCTTTAGCGAGGTTTTAATGGGTATATGGAGGTGGAAATGTTGGAGAAGGTCAATAGGTGGCTAGGTAAATAATAGATGATAAAATGATGATGAAATGAAATAAACCAAAAAAGTATGACGTTATACTTACTTGGATTTTGGTCCTGAATACCTGTGAGTGAGGGATGGAGGTGCTTGATGAGAGGTTTGAAGGTTGCAAGTGATCACCAACTGAAGGAAAGCTTCTGCATGGACTGCATGTACATTCCTCTTTGCTTGGTTAGATCAAATCATGGCTGGGATGGTTGTGTAGGAAAAGATGTTTGATCTCCTTCCTTGCATGCGGATTCTCGCTGAATTCACTCTCTGAAGATGTGTTATCTCTCTGAGATGTGTTAATGCTCGCCAACCTTCTTTCTTGCTTCCAACTTCCAACCTTGAGAATAAGGTTGTTTTGGGGTTAAAAGGGTAACCGATGGTGGTTCCGCTTAACCGCAATGGTTAGGGGTAACCGACGTCGGTCAAGGTGGGATTTCCTAGGTTTACTAAACTAGGGAGATCCTCTTGATTTCCTCGGATCTCGTGTTGTTAACCCATGGATTAGACTGGGAGCTTCTTGTGAGCATGCGGGAATGTGGTTAGAGGGAATGTAGGCATTGATTTTTAGGGTTTGGGTAAGTCTTAGTTAGTTATGGCAACTTACTAAGAATAGGTCTTAGGTTGAGTTGGCTTGGTGAGGTGTTTAAGTGAACTGTATGTGTGGATATTATTTAAATAAGATATTTAAATAATAAATATAGTGTGGATAATGCATTAATTTAATTTAATTAATTAAATTAATATTATTAGGGTGAAAGGGGCCATGGCTAGGTGAATGTGATGAAGGGTGCTTATTCGTCGAGGGACCAAAGGGGAGTGTGACCTAATTTTAGTGTCTACATTTTGCCCCTTTTTGTTGCGTAGCTTGTATTGTAAGTGACGCTAAATAGAAATAAGATGTGGTTGCCCCATGTTTGGGTGAAGGTGATCCCCCTCAAACTAGGAACTAATGAGGCCGAAGGTAGAATCTGGTGAGTGGTTTGATAAAAGGTGAATGTGAGGAAAATGCAGGTGGGCACAGGGAAAAAGGGTAAAAGGTCTACTCGGGCCATTCTAGGTAATGGGTCAGGGTAAAGGTAGCAACAGTCAAACGCACACACATGTATAAACTACAAAGACACTACCGAGTTGAAGAGCAAGCAAACTCTACATCGTCTAAGGTCGATAGGTTTATCCAAACAAGGTTAAAGTGATTCTAGTATCCAAGGTATATGATATGGTTAGGAAACACAATGTAGGTTAGGTGCAGGAACGTTTAGGTATGTTCCAGTACACCAAAGGTAGGGTCAGGATAAACGGTCATGGCAATAGGCTACGTAAGTTCATTAGGTCAATCAACATAAGTAAGCCCACAAGGTATAGCGAACACATGAGGTCAAAGGTCACTAGCATGGTCCAAGTCCAAATAGCTAGGTCACAGCGACGGGTAAGGCCAAGGTAGGGGTAAAATAATGAGTCCCCAAAGGAGGACAAAGGGAGGTAGGAAATGAGGAGGTCAGGAAAGGTAAGGTAAATGGGTTGGGTAAAGGTGGGGTTGGGTAAAGGATCAGGGTGAAGGGTGGGGTAAAAGGGAAAAAGGGAAGGAAATGTGCAGGTGAGGGTGACCGATGCCGGTCATGGATAACCAACATCGGTATAGGGCAACCGACAATGGTTAGGTAGGGCACATGATCGATGCCGGTCAAGGGTAACCGACGTTGGTTAGGTCGGGTTGGTTATAAAAACAAAAATCCACATTTTTTGTATTCATTTGTTATTTGCAAAGTGAGAAAATGACAAAAAGGGAGAAAAGAGAGAAAAGTGTCCGGAGGAAATGAGACAGTGAGCTGTAGTGTGATTGGATGAGGGTTTGGTTGGTGAGCAGCGGGTCCACGAGATCAGGGTGAGAGATTTGATTGATCGGAGGTTACGGGTAGCTATTCGGTGATGGCAGAGGCCAGAGAGGGATCGGGTGGGCCACCGGTACAATGGCTAGACGTGCCACCAAGATGGTGGCAACACGATGAGGTAAGTGCCCTACTCTACATTGTGGATTTGATAGATTAGAGGAGTAGAGTATTGTTATTTGTAGGTTTGTTGTTTTTTGGTTTTTGTGGGTGGGTAAAAATTAAATTTGGGTATGGGGGAATAGCGGGCAAAAAGAGGAAGGGGGAGGGTAGTAAATGGTATAGGTGGGGTGGGTAGAGGTCCAGGGGTAGTTTAGGTCATTGTAGGTGGGGTAAAAGGGGCAGGGGAGGTTTTTAGAAAAGGGGGTTTTGGGAAGTCGTGGGTTTTTCCGTGACAGTGACCGGCATCGGTCAAGTGTGGTCGGCGTCGGTTGGGTGGAACTGGTATTAGTCACCAAACAGTGACCGATGCTTTGGTTAAGGGGTAACCATGGTCGGTAAGGGTGAACCGGTATCAATCACTAAGTAGGTGACCAATTCCGGTTTAGGGTGACCGAGTCGGTTAGGATGAACTGGTATTGGTCAGGATTTTAGGCACAAGGGTGCAAAAAATGATGTGGGCTAGGTAGTTGAGATGGGTAAGGTGAAAATAGGGTGGAGGGTAATGATAATTGGTGAATATGGTCATGGTAAAGGTAAATTAATGTTGTGTTTGTATTGGATGTAGGGGAGAGCGCAGTTACATATGCGAGACAGGGTTCTCGCTCTACTAGTGATAGTGCGCGGTGCAACGACCCCGTTGGAGCTGTAACATGTGGAGGAAGTGGGCTTGAGTGGGGTTCATTACTACAGACATGTTTTTGGTAGCCCAACTTGATGGTCATGCGCTCATCGATAGATGGGATCCCGTGACCAACACGTTCCACCTGCCGACGGGTGAGATGACTATCACCCTGGAGGACGTGTTCCAAATTTTACGGTTACCCATATTGGGTGCCCAGGTGTACTCTATCTCCTTTGAGGCCTCAAAGGAGTTGATTGGGACTATTTTTGGTGAGGGAGCGCTGATTTGAGATTCCATAGACCATTTTGAGCTATGGAGAGATGTACCTAGCCCATCCGGATGAGACGAGGCTAGTGGTTTTATTGATGGAGGTAGTGTGCTACTATGCACTGCCAGATGCAGAGGGTGGATGCTTTCCCGATCACTAATGGGGGTACTCCATGATATGATGGTGCATGAGACACACTTTTCCTGGCACCAACATTCTTGGTGTAGCTATACAGAGAGCTATGGGCATATGGGTAGTTACGCAGGTTTAGCCTGTGTTGTACATTTATACTACACTGTTGGGCATACAAGCACATAGTGTGTGTGCACCTATAGGGATTCCCTAAGAAGATGCATTCCCACCTAGATTTGTGCGGGTGGGATACATGAGATGGGTGCCGGTGATAGGAGAGCGGAGATCGGATAGGCCGACACATGATGTGGCCCATTTTTGGTAGTTACTTGGAGGGATTTTCCGAAGTGGACATTATATGGAGGCCATATGTGGGATTCCCCTCATATAGGAATATGCATGAGGAGCTAGCTGAGCTCCAGCTAGAGAGGTGGATACAGGTCGTCCATGCCGGGAGGATGAGATGATCCTGGTAGACAAATTCTAACAGCAGTTCGGCTCTTACAGGACATTCCTCCGCCCTTCCCACAATATCGAGAGATGACGTGGAGAGGCCCCTACCTCTACCATAGCCTACAAAGGCCTGACAGGAGGAGGAGCAAGCTAAAGTGGATCGGTGGATAGATGACGCCGGATGTACAGCAGTGGCAGTAGTGGTGGGCTCTCATTACGAGTCAAACCACCTGCACTACTAGGCAACCAAACCTAGCTACCATTACAGTGTAAAGAGATGCCCTACATGGGCAGGTAGCTACACTGATTACCCAGTTGAGTATACTGCAGACACCAGGAGGTTCAGAGGCAGAGGTAGTAGAGCTACATGTATAGGTGGCTAGTCTGCAAGCCTAGATGATGGAGATGATGGAGGAGATGGAGATGGTCGGGGGATGGTTAGGTGGCAGCCTTACAGCTCAAGTGGAAGGTTTACAGGCTTGGCCACACCCAGTGCACATATTGGGCCTTACAGCCTGATACAAGCACAAGGGGCAGGGGCACCACCATAGTCACCAAGAGTAGGTCCCAGTTCATAGGCAGAACAAGACAGTTTACTATAGGGCAGGTACAGGGGTCGAGACCTATGGGACCACCACAGACATGTCTATATCCGGTTATGGGATGCCCTAGGTGAGGTGAGATACTATCAAGACCAGCTTATGGCGGCTGGGATATATTTCATATCCTATGCCGAGTACATGGCACAATAAACGTCCAATGAGAGGATGAGATCCCGCACTCATAGTGTGGAGAGCACAGAGGTCAGTGAGCTCCAAGGCCCGATCAGGGAGAGGCCACCAATGCACGGTGACCAGCTCTAGGTGAGGTGCCAGCAGGGACACAGGAGGCTCGAGGGTACAGGTGACACAGAGATGGAGGACATCTGGCGAGATGCCTGATATGCGGTCACCTAGTTTTTTATGTATACTAGTTATTTTTTGAGATATATATATCGGCCTGCGTGCTGAAGATAGTTGTATTTTTTATCACATACCACCTGCATGTCAAGACAATGAGGATGTACGAGTGATTTGTATATTTTGAGCATATACCGCCTATGTGCCAAAGAGATTTTGTATTGATTCATTCTTTTTGTATATATGAGACCGGCCTGTGTGCCGATGACATTTTGTATTGTATATCGGCCTACGTGCCAACATTTTGAGATGATGGACATGATGAGATAGGCATGTATATTGAGATACACATTTATTGATTTATATGATGAGATACATGGTATTTTGTGATGTGTTGATGTGTTTATGAGATATTGGATGTATGGCTTGTGTTAGATGAGATATGGGTTTTTTGTTTTGATATGGATGGAAATTAGGTGAGTTAGGCATGATGGAGTCAGGTTAGTTTAGGCATGGATCGAGTCAGGTTGGTTAGGCATGGTTGAGTTAGGTTTGGCTAGGCATGGATTGAGTCAGGTTGGTTAGGCATGGATCAAGTTAGGTTTGGCTAGGCATGGATTGAGTCAGGTTGGTTAGGCATGGATCGAGTTAGGTTTGGCTAGGCATGGATTGAGTCAGGTTGGTTAGGCATGGATCGAGTTAGGTTTGGCTAGGCATGGATTGAGTTAGGTTTGTTAGGCATGGATCAAGTTAGGTTTGGCTAGGCATGGATTGAGTCAGGTTGGTTAGGCATGGATTGAGTTAGGTTTGGTTAGGCATGGATTGAGTCAGTTTGTTAGGCATGGTTGAGTCAGGTTTGTTTAGGCATGATTGAGTTATGTTTGTTAGGCATGGTTGTGTTGAAAGTAGGTGAAGTTGTGATTCATTATTATTTTTGCAATGAATGATACTATGGGTCATATGTGAGATGTGGTATAATCTATGCATAGTGATGATAGAGAAATGGTAGGTGTAATAAATGTATAAAATATGAAGCAACTTGTTATGTATGTGGCTTAATTTCCAATTTTGTATATAAAAGGGAAACTGAGTAAGGTGTGATGTAATGGTGGGGAACATGGAAGATGAATTGTTTAGGGTAGAGGATGGCCGAGCTAACCTCCAAGGGCCCCATGCCCTCAAAGTGCTACCTACATAGTCCCGGTGAAAAGGGACCTCAGGCCGATGTAGTTCTCCCATAAGCTAGGGAAGAAAATGAAGAGGTGTGAAAAGTGGGGTTTTGGGCAGATGGGTTTAGATCTGCTAGGTGTGGGTAGATTATAGGTAAAATGATGTAGGTGGGGGTGATTGTGGTGAAAGAAGGAGATTACCCCAAAAGTAAGCGTCGAGGACCAAGTCCTGTATAAGGTAATCAAAACGTAAACAAAGATGGTTAAAAGATAAAAGGGGGCAATAAAGCCACCTGATGGGGTAGGATCATACCGAGTAGATCATACCTTGGTGGAGGTGATGAATGTAAGACCCTAAAGACATTGCATGATGGACTGTTCTACGGTGAAAAGTAGTCACATGATCACCAAATGTCTAAGTTCCAAGAAGTCCCTTGAGGCAGTAGGAAATGAGAGTGGGCATGGTTCAAAGGGTGAAGAGTAGGTAATTTTTATATGGTATGAGGTAGCATGCACTTTGAAACAAGAGATCCGAGGTCACAATGGGCAAGTCCATGACAAAAAGGTTGAGTGTTTTGACTTATAGTTGAGATAGACTGATCGATGCGGGAAGTCTATATGGGAAAAATTGAACTCCTTGAGGTCTTTGTGAAGCTGATCGATGCGGGAAGCTTTGGTTGCTCTCTTTTTTTTTTTTTTTTTAAGAGCTTTACATAGCTTTCCTTCATGGGATCAGTCTATTTATAGCAACAATTATCGAGAGGAAGATGTCCTTTTGAGGGAGTCATCTTTTTATTAGAAGTTTGACTCAAGGAGTTTGGTCCCATTGTGAGGTCTTTGCAATCATGGACAAGACCAAGGTGAAAGATAGGACTCTTGTTCAAAGGGAAAGGTGAAATGACCATGGGATCTCATCTAAAGGTAGACAAAAAGTATCCATGAGAATCATGCTATGTGCAGTGCCATGGTACACATATTTAAGAGAAGATAACTAGTGATGGGTACTCACATGATTCTTGTTTAATCATTAGGGAGGTGTATGGAGTGAATGGCGCTCAAGGGATGAGCATGGGAAGAGAAAAAGGGTGAGGTAGGATGACGAGTCAACAATAGAATGGTCGAAGATGCAAGGCGTTAAGGGGCTCAGGTCGGGTTTACCATCAAGAGAAGATAAATGATAAGCACCTGATCCATAGGTATGAGTCACGATGTATGGTCCAAGCCAATTAGGAGAAAATTTTACCTATTTAATTTTTTTGCTTTGGTTACGTGTTGATTTTCTTTTAGGACAAGGTCACCGACTTGGAAGGTTTGTTCATGGATAGGTTTTTCATAGGCACGTTTGATACATTGTTGGTAAACTTGAAGGTGGTTAAGAGCGTTAAGACGACGTTCGTCTAATAACTCTAGTCATGTGTCTAAAAATGATCCCGACGAAATTCATCATCGTGAGCATGTCATGGAGAGAAATACGGAGTGATGGGATCTAGACTTTGAGAGGCAGAACAGCCTCTGTATCATAGACCAGAGAAAATGGTGTGGCCGTAGTGGAAGTGCAAATACTAGTGTGGTATGCCCATAGGGCAAAAGGAATGTACGTATGCCAATCCTTCCTAGTATCGTCAACCACTTTCATGAGAATTTTGTTGAAGGTTTTGTTAGTGGATTCAGCTTGGCTATTGGTTTGTGGGTAATAAGGTGATGAGAAACTAAGTTGAATGCCAAAGGCATCGCAAAGTCTTTGCAATGTTTTGTTTTTGAATTGTTTTCCATTATCAGTGATGAGGCGATGAGGAACACCAAAGTGACAAATGATGTGGTGGTTAATGAACTCACATATTTTCTTGGCTTTCATGGAGATGAGTGGTATGGCTTCCACCCATTTTGTATAGTATTCGGTAGCAGTGATGATCCATTGATGGTGTTGGGACGAATGAGGATTGATTTCTCTGACAAGATCCAAACCCCATTGAGAGAAGGGCCAAAGGTCACGAGCGACCTATAAGGCGTGATTGGGTGTATGATGAAGATTGGAATGTTGTTGGAATTTTACATAACATTTGACGTAGTCACAACAATCATGGTTAAGGGTCAGCCAGTAATAGCCTAGGAGAAGAATACACTTAGCAACAGCAAGGCCACTAAAGTGACCTCCACATATGCCATCATGAACCTCCTTAATGGTATAAGGAATTTCAGAACTTGTGAGGCATTGTAAAAGATAACCATAAAAGTCGTGCTTATAGAGGAGGCCCCCAAAATGACGTAATGAGAGACCTTTTTAAGGAAGGCACGTTGTCCGTTATGGGTGAGATCAGGAGGTAAGATGGAGAGAGAAAGGTAGTCGAGTATTGTTTATACCACAGGTCACTCAGGTCAGGGGTAGTGGTTCCGATCATGTAAACATTATGAGGTAAATAAGAAGGTGATTGGAGTCATTGTATGGTGACAAAGATTATAGAATCAACAGGTGAAGTCGGTATTTGGGAAGCTAAGTAGGCCATGGTATCTACAAATTTGTTGGTTGAACGTGGGATGGTTTGAAGGGTGTAATGATCAAAGGTGGTCAAAAGTATGTCTACATGATGTTTATACTTTTGAAGTATCTCGTTACAACATTTTTACATACCATTGACTTGGTTCATGACCAATTGAGAATCACCAAAGATGTTGATTGATTTGACATCTAGGGCGTAGGCGGCTTGGAGACCTAGTACAAGTGCTTTGTATTCGGAAATATTGTTGGTGCATTCAAAATCTAGTTTGAAAGACAAAGGCATGGGTTCACCATCAAGAGGAATGAGGATAATACCATCCCCTCCCCACATTGACACTTGGAACCATTGAAAAAGAGTGTCATTTGGTAAGGAGGTTTTTCCAGGGAAAGGGTAGCAATCGACTCATCTAAAAGTCAAAATTAGAGGGTTGATCCCCGAAAATAGGTGCATCGGCCAATTGTTCAGGTGATAGCTTGGCCCTTGATGGAATTTTGATGAATGAATTCAAGGTCAAGATCAGCTAAAAGCATAAGCCATCGTGCGGCACGCTGATTTTGATAAGGTTTGGCGTACATGAAGTGTAAGGGGTCGGTGTTGGTCACAACATAGGTTTTGTGGTTGAGTAGGTAATGACGGAGTTTGGTGGCAACGAAAACTAAGGCTAAGCAAAGTTTTTTAGGATGGTTGTATCAGGTTTTATAGTCCAAAAGAGTATGGATTATGTAATAAACCGCCTGCTCCTTGTGTTGTTCATCATGATGAGTGAGCATGGCTCCCAAGGAGTGATCGGTAGTGGATATGTATAGGTAAAAATGTTGATCATCTTTAGGTGGAATGAGTATGGGTGGTTGGAGAAGGTATTGTTTTAAGGCCTCAAAATCTTTGTGACAGTCATCATCCCATTTAAAGGAGACATCCTTCTTGAGCAGATGATGAAATGGTTGACACCGATCAAATAATTGTGAAATGAAACGGAATGGACTGCAATTTACCTTGTAGACTACGAAGTTGTCGAAGGTTAGTAGGCGGAGGCATTTTGAGAATGGCCTTGACTTTAGCAGGGTCAACTTCTATACCACGAAGGAAATGATAAATCCTAGGAGCTTTCCTAAAGAACCGTGAAGACGCACTTCTTAGGCTGAAGGCGGATGCAATATTTAATGAGGCGATCAAAGATGGTTTTAAGGATGGCAAGGTGATCGGAGTGACATTTAGATTTGGCCAAGAGATCATCCATGTAATCTTCCAATATGTGATGCATGATATCATGGAAGATGTAAGTCATATCCCACTGATATGTGGCACCAACATTTTTAAGGCCAAAAGGCATGACTCAATAGTAGAAGGTCCCCCAAGGGGTGATGAATGAGGTCTTGTGTTGATCTTATAGGGAAAGAAAAATTTGGTTATAACCCGAGAATCCATCCATGAGTGATAGCATCTTGTGACCAGCGGTGAGGTCAACCAATTGATCAATACTGGGTAAGGGAAAGTTATCTTTCAGGCAGGCTAGGTTGAGGTCATGAAATTCCGTGAAAATGTAGAGTCCCCCGGTTTCTTTAGTGACAGGACAATGTTAGAAATACAACGAGGATAATCAATGGGTAAGATGAAGGAAACGGAAAGAAGGCGTTGAAGTTCTTCTTTGACGAGAAGAGCAATGTGAGGGTGTATTTTCCTCAGCTTTTGTTTGATGGGTTTGGCATCGGGAATGGCTACGATATTGTGGACCACTATGGCGGGGTCATTACGGGCATGTCTGTAAGACTAAGCAAAAGCGTAGATATGATCACCGAGAGAAAAGAAGTGATGCATTCGTGTTCGGCAAAATCTAAATATTGTCCGATTTTTAAGATGTGCGGGTCGTCCCGAGTATGAATGTTGATCTTGATAGTCGATTCATTCAATATGGTTTGTATCTCAAAGGGTAACAACTGATGAATATATGAGTCTTCTGCACCAAGGTAGGTGATTATGGATTCATCATCCTGACATTGAATGACATTAATTATATGTGTGTCGTCATCGATCATTTCAGGATACAAGAAGGGAAGAGTGGAAGGGGCCTTGCCTTTGTGTTGATAAGTTAGAGCCCCCAAGGAAATGGTATTTATGAAAAAATAAAATTAGGAGGGATAGATTCAGGATCCATCGACTCCGTCGGTGAAGGTGGTGATGAAGGTGGAGAAGATGAAGAAGGTGGAGAAGAGCTGGTGTCCTTAATGAGTTCAATGAAGGTTTGTTTGGTAGGTGGTTTGGGAAAGTCAATACCACTACGGTCATTATGTTTACGGGTGGTACATGGAATAATGGTATGGTGGCCTTTCTCGTATAAGCCAAAACCAAAACCCTTCCATGCACATCGGTGTAGGAAGGTGTGGGTGAAACAATGATTGGTAAGTGATTGGAAGTCAATGGAAAATGGGCGGGTTTGTGATGGTGGTTTGGGTGTGTAAGTGGTAGTATCAAGTCCCCCATAGTTGAGACTAGTACGAAGATGAGGAGGACCATAAAGGAGGTGTTCTCCTATATGGTGATCATAGTGAGGGTGTTGGTGAAGACTTCCATACTCTTATGGAGTAAGAAATGTGTTGACACTATATAGGCGGTACTCCCCCAAAGTGAGGTGTTGAAAACACCTTCCAAGGGATCAGTGGTTGGTATGTAGGTAGTTGGTATGGATAATGTGTCAGAGGTCGATGCGGAGGTGGAGTTAACAAATTAGGAAGTTAATGGGTCAGCCGTGGAGGTTATAGCAGTGGTAGGAATGGATGAGGTATGTGTGGTAGAAGCAAACGGTCAGACTTGGTAGGGAGGAGGTGAAGCGAAGTGGTCACGGAGGTAGACGGCTTGATAGGTATGAGCACATCATTGGGTTGGTAAAGCATGTTGCATGTTTTGAAAGGTGATGGGTCAGCTGGAATGGTATAAGTGTGTCCTTCATGTTCAAACTTTACACAACGATGTAAAGTGGAAGGAACGCAACCCATGACACGGATCTAGGGTCTACCAAGCAACGGGTTATATTGGAATTCCCCCTCCAAAATGTAATACAATTCTAGAATAGTACCAGGGGCCCACACGAATGTGGAGGATGACGGTGCCTAGTATAGAGGTGATAGCCTCATTGAATGAACGCAACATTCACCGGGTGTTTATGCATGCAATTTTCAGTATGCGCATTTGAGTGAATGTATGGGATGAAATTAGGTTAATGCTAGCACCCCCATCAATCATCAAATGGCTTACATGTATGTCATCAATATGGACAAAGATGAAGAGGGATTGGTTTGGGTCTTTGTTTTGGTGTGGTATGATCTCTTCTTCTGAGAAGCTAAGGGAGGCCACTTTGTGAACAAGGTCGGGAGAAGATGAAGATGGTAATTTGGTGAGAGATGCTACATGATGGGGTGTGATAATGGAGGCTATGAGTATAGGGTCATTGGGTAAAACCTCAATAGATTGAAGAACCTCCATGAGATCTTGACGATGGGATTCTGAGGTTTGAATGAGGTCATATAGGGACATTTTGAGGGGAGATTGGTGTAATTTTTTGAGCATGGTGCGATGTGTGATGCCATTAGAAATGGGGTACGTGGGACCGCAGATAGTGATTTTAGGTATGGGTGCAGATGGTATGTTGGGTATAGGATTGGTTGGTGGGTCAGTTGCCTTTTCTTTACCCTTTTGTGCACATGTAGTGATGTGTATCATGTTGATTTGAGGGAAGTTGACAAATGGAGAAGGTGTAGGATGAGTGGTATAACGACACGACGGGCAAAAACCTACCAAAGGAGAAAAATCCTGTTAGGTTAGTTGGGTGAAATGACATTTGGGTTGTGGCGTGACAAGTTCTCTCGATGTGAACCATGTTAATTTCAAATCTTGGTCAGGCTCTGTGGAGCTATGAGAGGGTGGAGCTTGTGGTTGTTGAGTGGGTAGTGTGGGAATGAGTGTTGTTGTAGCAGGATCCTCGTTGAGAAGGTCATCATCACAAAGTTGGTTTCGATGGACACAATTAGATAAGGATAGCTTTCAAGGCCTTACAGCTTCTCCACATCATGTGTCCCGACACACATGGTATGCCCAAATATTAGCATCATCAAACCCTTTTGGCTTGGGTTTGAGGGGGTCGTAAGGTCTGAGTGGTGGTAATGTGATGACAAAGTCTCAAGGAGGTTGGTTAAAATTTTGGCATAAGACCCTGCTAGTGGATCACAATGGGAAGTGAACGTGGGTTTGGGTGTAGGTGTAGGTGATTGTTGAGGAATGGTCTTTAGAAGAGGAGGGGGTTGAGCCATGGGTTTGGGTGCTAGTGTGGTTTTAGGTGTCGGTCATGTTTGTTTAGGTATGGGTATAGTAGGTGAACGGGTAAGAGGGTGTGTGGTTGTTTTGACTACCTTATTGTAGGGTAGTGGAGTTTTTATTTTGGGTTGCACCTTCTTGGGTAAAGGTGATGTGGGTGTACGAGGTATAGAAGGAAAATAAGATGGAGGAAGAGGGCGAGTTACCCATGGGGATAACGGGGGTGTTGTGAAGGTAGATGACGTGGGTCGTGCTTGGGGTGTGAGAGATAGTGACTAAAGTGTAGTGGGTAGTGAAGCAATAGCTGAGGGTATTGGAGGTATGGGTGGTAAAGAGGTTACAGGTGTAGGTGTAAGTCGGGTTGGGTGTCTGGGTAGGTCAGAGGTTTGTGAGGAAGGAATGGGTTGTTGTGTTTTTGGTTTATTGGTGGGTGGAGGTTGCTTGACCATGTTGGGCAGCTGAGGTCCTAAGATAGATGAGATAGGTATAGGTGCGATTGGCGTAGCCGGGGTATGAGTTATATTGGTTTGGTGATTTTGTTTGGGTTTCGGATTAGGTTTGGTGTTGACTTTGGAGGATGTAGCTAAATCTAGTTTAATAGGTGGATGAGTAAGGTTGGTGGTCATGGTGACCCCTAAAGTGGTAATAGGTTTAGTTGAGGAAGATGTTGTATGTGTGGATTTGGGTTTAGATGTAGGTCGGGTTATGGGTAAGGGTGTGGTTTGAGCTATAACAGGTGTCATGGAAGGGGTTGTGATAGAGGTGGTTGTGTTTGGTTTGATTGGTCGAAATATTTTTGGGTAGATAGTAGAGAGGTATCAAAGAACGGATCTCTACATTTGTGTTGAGACGGAAGTAAAAGGCACCCCCATAGTAGAGCCCTATCCACATAATCTAAGTGATTGGCCAAACATGAGAATGACACGTCTGTAGGTGGAGTTGGTGAGGACCTAATGGCAATTCCCATAAAATGTGTCTTAGAGACGGGGAATTGGCTAGCTTCAGCTTCCGTGGGTAAGAGAGCCGAAAGTAGGTCTATAGGATTTTGGGTAGCTGATGGAGAATGCTCGCCAAGAGGCAAAGGTATCTCAACTGGGTCTATGATGGGTGGAGGAGATGATGGGAGCTCCTCTATAAGTGGAGGAACGGATAGGTGCTCCTTTGTGGGTGGAGGAGGTAATGGGTGCTCCTCTGTGGGTGGAGGAGGTAATGGGTGCTCCTCTATGGGTGGAGGAGGTAATGGGTGCTCCTCTATGGGTGGAGGAGGTACTGTGGGTAAAGGTTCTCTAAGTGGTGAAGCCAGGGGTGAGATGGTCTCAATGTTAGCGAAAGAATCCTCCGTAGGTGATGAAGGAGATGAAAGGTGTTCCTCTATTGGTGAAGGAACAAGGGAGGTTGGTTCCGATGTGGAAGGAGGATTTCAGGCTAGGATCTCCTCTATGGAAGGAATATCGGTAATTGAGAGGCGACAGTACGTCATTAAAAATAGCATGAACCTCATGGGTATGGGTATCGTGAGTTGAGGTCTCACCGGTTTGATCGATGAAGGGGCATGGTTGGGAAATGGTTTTTGAAGATGTGTAGGTTTTGGTTGGTAGTATGCATTAGGATTATCCATGGGTAACTCACATTTCTCAAGAATTTCTTGGACAATATTTTTGAAAGTGATGCGATTCCATCACACTATGACCCTTTACTCGATGATAATTATAGAAATCATGTTCTTTATACCATGCGGGCATGGGGCGAGCAAGGTCAAAACCAGTGTGTGGTTTTATGGGTGGAAGAGTGATGGCTCCGACTTTGATAAGCTTTTCTAAGATAGAAGAGTAAGGCTCCCCAATTGGGGTATATTTCCACTGCTCTCATCTAAATTGAAAAGTCTGGATAGGTGAGAGATTAGATGAAGGGGTAGCCTAATTTGACAGATGTGCTAGGCTGGCCTTGAGTACCACTATGTTAGCGGTGCCCTTAGCTTTTGAATAATTGGTTTGTGGTTTGGAAGAAGAAGAGGTATCATTCGACTTGAATGCTGAATTCTTATTAATAATTGGATTTTCTTCTCTTCGATGGCCCGAATCTCTAACTTTCGTGCCATAGTGAATGCTTCATCAAATGTTTAGAAGGTTTGGACCTACAAGGTCAGTGAGATATTCTAGCACAAGCCCGTGTGAAGAGCTCGATGAGTTCTATTTGTGGCGCTATCAAAATGATTGTTGGAAGGTAAGTTGGTTGAGTTGGTGAGAGTGTTACGGGAGCTTGAAACCGAACCCTCCAATGTCTGCATCTTGTCCAACATCAATTTAATTAGGTCGTTGGTGGGTTGCGATGATTGGGTGCCTCCTGTAGCATGAGAGGGTTGGTTTTGGGCATATAACAGGGGTGGCACTCCAGTGTATGGGGTTGCCATGTAGGTTGATTGAGAAGAAGGAAGTGAAATAGGGGTACGTATCCGATGTGTATAATGGATGAAATGGGAGGTTGTTAGTAGTATGCATATGGGAGTGGAAGGGTTTTGGTAACGCTAGTGGCAATAGGGGCTAACGATTATGGAATGGAAAGGACCACATTCTGAAATGGGGTAGGGGTCACCAACACGGAGGTGGTAATGTAGCTATGGGTATGTGTGAGACATTAGGGGTGGATGAGGTTATGTTTGGGGTAGTTGTCATGGGTATGGTGGATGTAGCGGGTGCCACGGAGGTAGCAGATGTGGCAGTTATAGTGGGTATAGGACCTAGTTGCGAAATGACTTGGGGTAAGGTAGATGCGGGCAGCATGGAACCAGATGAGGCTGATGCGGGAGTGGGAGCGAGAGTTGGGGGATATATATGGGCATGCCATATATCAACTAACCCGAGGCATCTCGAGTGGACAAGTGGGAAAGGTAGAACTACAAGGCGACAGGGTTTTGGTCAAGGAGTCGTGTGAACTCCTCATCTCTGGTAGTGATAGTAATAGGCTGGATGGGCTCCATAGTTGGTGATAAAATGAAAGGTGGTGAAGGACTAGGTGGGAGTGGTTAACAATTAGCGTGAAATATGAATGCACTTGCTTTTTTTTTCAGTTAACACCATGTGAACCAAGATCGATCGTAGGGCCACTTCTCTGTAAATGACACAGAGATAAGTAGAAATAGGTGAATCAGCGGTAAAAAGTGGATTAGGTACCAAATGGTGGCTAGAATATAAAACAAGATAACCGATGCCAGTTAGGGAAAACCGATCTTTGGTCGTGGTAACGTTACTACCAACCGTAGAAAATGGACAAAGTGAGTGAAAAAAAGCAAGGCGAGAAGGTGAAACTACAGTATGCTAAATCTGATGATGTTTACAACGTCAATGGGTATGATGGTAGTGACAGGGACTGTGAAAAGTGGAAGAAAATGAATAAAAATGTCCTTTTGAGTAGGTTAGAAAAAGGACCTAGAACCGACATCGATTGGGTATAACCGACGACTGTCAAAGGGTAACCGATGACGGTTACTGTGAAATTGAAATAGTGATGAAAGAAAAGTGGTTATGAATTAAAATATGGTGTGGAATCAGACCCAGAATTCAGAGAATGATGGTGATATGGCCCATTCACACTCAGGTGAATCCAGAATACACCAGCTGTGATGAGGAGCATACAAGGATGAACAAAAAAGTGAAGAACGTGATCTGTCACCTCAAAACACAAGCCAAGCAGAAACAATAAGAAAAAATGTGATCCTGGGAGTGCGCTTTCTATTATGTTTATTTAGCTTATGCTATTTAGGGACTGACACATCAATTGTGAAATAGAGTTTTTGGTGAGGATGGCTTCCTACAAAGAAGGAGATCTAAAAGGTGAGGTTTTAGGTATGTTATGGTGGGGCGGGCTTCGCTCTGAAGTATGACTTGATAGAGCAGTGAGTTGGGTGCCCACTATGTCGTGATCGTGTGATCACCTACAACTTCTTCCAGGTAGGATGTTGTTTAAGAATGTATGTATTTTAAATTTTTGTGAGGTTTGGTAAGACTCAGAGAAAGAGAAAAGGAAAGAAGTTCTTTTCTACGATTCGTTTGTCAACCATCAGCTGGGCATGACTTCTAGTGTATAGGTTGCCCTTAATTAATGTGAGCTAATGCAATAAATCAGAATGCAATGCACTTATTTTTAAGCCCAAATCGAGATGTGAAATTAGATGACACAATAAGATGAAGAGGAAGAGGGATGATCTTTCACTACAATGCAGAAAACATGAAGAAATGGTTCTTTTTAATTACACCAAAAGAAAAGTTTCCTTTAAAAAAAAAAAAAATAAGAGGTGGGTTACCAAGGAAGAAAATTAGTGTGTACACTTTTTAGAAGGGAAACAAACACACAAATTTTCCTAGGAATGAATGAAATGCAAGGAACCCTGGATGGGTCCCACCGGGCGTGCCAAAATGTTTCACCTATTTCTTAGATCGTTTCTTTGAAGTGTTGACGAAACAAATAGGGTAATGGGTGTAGGAGGAATACCTGTTCAAATGTTGGTTGATGGGTTGTTGCACGCGTATGACTTCCGAATCCATAGCTGATCGTGAGAGCTTCCTTTTGGCTAGGAGGAACTACTTGTAATGCAAAGCAAGACCACCAGAAGGAGTTAAACAATATGGGCAGTGAACTACCTAACGTATGCTAGATCCAAGAAGTGTGATACTTCCTAGATGGTTGTCAGTCCACTATTTTAAACAATTTAATGCTGTAGAAAAAGTAATTCCTATTTTAATTTGAAATGATTTAGGTATCTCACTTAAAACACAATAAGGAATAGATCTAATCTAACATGTTAAGCTAGAATATAATCCAAAGGTCAAATGATTGGTTCTAGGTTCTACAGGTTTGACAGAGGTCTCGAGATAGATCACAGGTGGATGAGGGTGAGATGAAATTTGGTGGGTAGGTCTCTATTCTGGGCTGTATGGGAAAATACAGAGACCAATTTTGGTTAAGGGTACTTTGACGGTAGTCGTGTATAACCGTGTGCTAATCACATCGTGGAAATTTGGAAATGCCATAGAACAAGCTTTGGGTCTCCTTTGTGATTGCACAAAGGACTTTGGTTGGTCGGGATGAGGTATTGGGTGACTGGGGTAGGATTTAGTGAGGTTTTTAATGGGTATATGGAGGTGGAAATGTTGGAGAAGGTCAATAGGTGGCTAGGTAAACAATAGATGATAAAATGATGATGAAATGAAATAAACCAGAAAAGTATGACGTTATACTTACTTGGATTCCGGTCCTGAATGCCTGTGAGTGAGGGATGGAGGTGTTGATGAGAGGTTTGAAGGTTGCAAGTGATCACCAATTGAAGAAAAATTCTGCGCATGGACTGCATTCACATTCCTATTTGCTTGGTTAGAAACAGATCATCGGCCGGGATGGTCAGTGTAGGAAAAGATGTTTGATCTCCTTCCTTGCATGTGGATTCTCACTGAAATTCGCTCTCTAAAGATGTGTTATCTCTCTGAGATGTGTTAATGCTCGCCAACCTTCTACTTTTTTTTGTTTCCAACTTCCAACCTTGAGAATAAGGTTGTTTTGGGGTTAAAAGGGGAACTGACGGCAGTTCCAGCTAAACCGGAAATGGTTAGGGGTAACCGGCGTCGGTCAAGGTGGGATTTCCTAGGTTTACTAAACTAGGAGATCCTCTTGATTTCCTCGAGATCTCATGTCATTAACCCACGGATTAGACTGGGAGCTTCTTGTGAGCATGCGGGAATGTGGTTAGAGGGAATGTAGGCATTGATTTTTAGGGTTTGGGTAAGTCTTAGTTAGTTATGGCAACTTACTAAGAACAGGTATTAGGTTGAGTTGGCTTGGTGAGGTGTCTAAGTGAACTGTATGTGTGGATATTATTTAAAATAAGATATTTAAATAATAAATATAGTGCGGATAATGCATTAATTTAATTAAATTAATATTAGTAGGGTGAAAGGGGCCATGGCTAGGTGAATGTGATGAAGGGTGCTTATTCGTCGAGAGACAACAAGGAGTGTGACCTAATTTTATTGTCTACAAAGACAACGGGCGGTAGAGGAAGAAAGTTCTTAATCGTGCCAAAATCTGCTAAGCCCCCAAAGACGAATCACAAATTTCTATAATACCATTACTTGCATTTTCTCCAAATCTATTAGCACATGCCCGTACCACTTACAAGTTGAGGATCATCCTCATTTAGCGCTTTTAGGGTTATACTAGTGTGAGAAGGTTATTGGAGATTCCTCCAAGCATTACGATGGGAGACAAGCTTCCAAAGGACAAGTGAATTCCCCCACTATTCATGTATGAATCAAATTCTTCTTCATTAAAAAAATGTTGGTAATAAAATTCAACATAGAGGTAATGAGATTCCACCTCCACTTTCTTACCATAAGCACCATGAAGGTTGTAATAATTTTGATCCATTCTTTAAATTTAAAAAGTTTGGCTTTGATATTCAGAAAATGTGGCATGTGTTTCATTGTATGTTTTGTGGGATGCATAACCATTATTTTCCCAAATGTTGGAAGAGGACTTTTTTGAAGAAGTTGTTTTCATTCACCAGAACAAGGAAAATCAGAAACCTCCATCTCATTATTCGGAGGTGAGAAATGGTAAGTGGATTTCCTCATCTCAAAATAAGGTAACGAGGAAATTATATGTTCATTGTCATGTGAAGTGGAATCAAGTAGATACTTTCTGGAAACTTCATCCATCTTGCCATCACTATAGTGGTAACACAAAGATGGAATATAGACCTATGGAAAAATTCTTATTTCACTAAATTGGGACATATTCTAGTGAATTGAGACTCCAATATTTCAAATATTGGGAGAAATCTATCTCGGTATTTGCATATAATATTGGATTCCATTTTTGTCTATATTTGATTCTATTATTACTATTATTGGAATCCAATAATAGCAATATTGATTCCAATATTGTCATTATTGGATTCTAGTTCGAATTTCACTATTATTGGATTCCAATATTATTATTATTAGATTCCAATATTGATATTATTAGATTCCAATTTGGCTAATATCGATCCCAATAGCGCGATTATTGGATTCCGAGTTCACCACTATTGTAATACAATTTATAAATCCCAATTTTTGGATTTTAGTTTCACTATTTTAGGATTTCTATTTTTTTATTATTTGAATCCCCACATAAGCCAAGTGGCCGCTATCTTACATAAGCCAAGTGACTGCTATCTTACATAAGCCAAGTGGCCTCTATCTTACATAAGCCAAGCGACCACTATCTTCAATTATCCTAGCAGTTGCTAACTTACATGACGGAAGCACATCTAGGTGAAATCATCCCGATGGGGTAAAATTTACATCTTTTTATTGGATGATTTGTACATGTGACCTGATTTTACTTGTGTTATTGGCTATCTTTTTCCTAAATTTTAATTATAAAAGTTATAAATTCTAATTTCTATTTTTACAACTAGTGGTACCATACTACACATTATCACTCATAATAATTGGCTTATGCATAATCATTGGCTTCTTTCCCCTATGGATTTCAAAATTTGTATAGCCTAGTGGTTGTTGTGACGTAGTTTTTTTCTTACACGTTAAAATTCAAATATTGACTCCAATGGTAGGCCATAAGTTGCTGATAAAACTTCAATGTGTGAGCGAGCGCAATTTCATGTTCGAATAATCACACTTAGACGTGAAAGTGATAGATATTGTAGTGCGAGAGAGTAGTGTCCTCGTATATCTACCAAGTATGATTCATCGTATGAAAAAGTGTGATCCATATTATGTTGAAGTGTGATCCATCGCATGTCAAAGTGCAATCCCTCACATGCCGAAGTGTAATGGATCACACATCAAAGTGTGATCCCTCACATGACGACATGCAATACCTCGCACGACAAAGTACGAGCATTTTCAAGATGAAGTGAGATAATTCTAAATTGGAATAGCAGGAATAGGGAAGAGATTTTAGGAATAAGTTTAGATGGACTAAATCCTATCAAATTTATTATATGACCACTATTGTAATCCAATTTATAAATCCCGATTTTTTTATTTTAATTTCACTATTGTAGGATTTATATTTTGTTATTATTTGAATCCCCACATAATCCAAGTGGCCACTATCTTCCATAAGCCTCGTGGACTGCTATCTTCAATAATCATAGTGGTTGCTAAATCACATGATGAAAACGCATTCTAGGTGAAATCAGCCTAACGGGGTCAAAGTAACATCCGCCTTGTGCCCACTAAGTTACATTTGCCTTGTGGTCACTAAGTTACATAAGCCTAATACCATGATAATCCTAACGACCGCTATCTTACATAAACGTATACGTTGTTAACTCACATCATCCCAAGGGTTAAATTTGACGGCCACTTATGCCTATCAAGAAATTTTTAGATGATGGTAATTTTACAATATTTCCCTTTAAAAATACAAAACAATAGTTATAGAAATTCTTCGAATCAATATTTATTTAATATTTTATGTATATTATATATTGATATTATTTTTATATAAATCTATATAAAAACAAAACCATGATAATGTAAATATGCAAGTTGCGTGTGATAAAGTCAACTACCTTTTCCATTCTATAAATCGTAAAGAACAACAAAGAGTTAAGAATTACATTAAACAAGTTGTTTTGATGAAATAGATTTGAATATGTATTTCCATAGGAAATCAATCATTCAAGAATATTTAATAATCATTGATTCCTTGAAATGGTATTAATTATTGTTCTTGAATTTGTGCATGGTATTGTTGGATAGTTTCATGACCCGATTCGGTATTTAAATTTTAACTCCTTTCTATGTATTGTTTGGATTCCATGCCCGGATGATTTTGTCTATATAAATATCTGATGTGTCCCATGAATTTCACCACCATTGCTCTTTTAACAAGCATTCCTCGTACAATTATTTTTCCATATTTCCTTTTCCTGTGGGTTCCCACTAGTGTACCCTTATCTTTTGAGTGTTTGTGTGAACATCATGTATTAGTTTTAGTTCTACATTTCCCATCCATATAGGTTCATTATCATCGACCATCTTACTAGTATCATCTTCCAAACATTCACATCCACTTTGTTGGGTTGAATTCCTCTCGAGGTCTATCACAGACAGGTCTAACATATATATCCTTATTTGAAAGGACATTTTGACAATAGTAGCTATCCATTTCAAGATGTGGTGCACCCACTATCTAATCATACATTGCACTATCCTGAATTATTTTTGGCTAAAAACAATCTCTTCTCGTCATGTTACAATTGACAAAGGGATTCTCTAGGGCACGTAGAACATTTTTCCAATATGCAATCTTTGGAACATAGTATGCTTCTCCACCATCTGTTGAACTCTTTTCCCAGTGTGTGATGTATGCATGAATGCCTCTCTACATGTCTGTCATCTCTTTGGGTTCTTTGAAGGGTGCCAATGGAGGATCCCCTTCAGAAAGAAAGGTTTCCCATCCAATGTTTTCCATATCTCAATTGAGTGTGACCAGTCAGACTCCAAGATTGATGTTTTAAACTCCATGATGGGCTTGTGGTACTTGTCATAGAATTTAAACATATCTGGTTTGTTGATACCCATTATCTTGTCATTACCATCTCGAAAGAGTTGTTCCAAAATGCCTTAAAGTCATAGACTTTCTTTATAAGATATGGAGTGAATGTGTTGTACTCCTCTTATAATGTTATGTAAGTGTGCATTATTTGTGGCGAAGAGAATGTAACAAATTTGTAAAATGTTGTTTATAATCGGCCAAATGTCCCATCTATGTCTTCATGCATGTGACCCACTGGATGGGAAAATCACATAAACCGTGTTGAAAAACCTTCTAGTTTTCAACATGGATGCAAACGCAAACAATGTCTTAATGAACTTTAACAACTACTTACGTATTAGTTGTATGAGCACCCTCATTTTTTCTTGTATTCCTTACACTTGTCATATGCATCATTTTGTAATAGTGCATCATGTAATGGGTGTTTTTACATCCCACTACTATATAAAAATCACCATACTAATCTGTAAGTGGTTCTTCTAGCTTCCTGGATACATAGTGTCAATGATGTTATTGTGAAGTTTTCTCCTCGCTCAACAAAAGGGAGACCAAAGTGCCCGAAACCCCTGTTTTGTGCCCATGTGTCAACATACTAGTCAAGGTGACAAGGAGATTAATAACATTGCTTATTGATTTTACTTTTTTACTTGTCCTTGGTATTGCAGTTTTCATCTTGTCCATTTTTTCATGCATAATTCTCAAATAGCTATTAGGATTTTGTTGTGATTTCACTCTACGTGCATAGTAAGTTACACGAAAAATTTGAATGTAATCATTGTGCCATTTCTGAGATGATCTATTATGCCAATGTTTCTGGACATGAGGTCATTGCACGTTTGTTCTTAAGCTCTATGCACTCATCACATTTGGAAAAGAATTTATTCTTGGTGATTGAAACATGGGAGAAATGTTCTTTCCATATTTTGCTTTGAGATTTTACTATGACGTTTGAGGAAGGCCTAATAGTGAAAGGCCCTCATTACACTTTTGTAGTATGTAAGCAAAACTATAACATGTAGGCAACATTCTCATTGTTACTTTAGTGCCATCTTTTCCCACTAAACAAGACATGTGTGGGGATATATCAAATTCTTCTCTACCATTTTGAATATCAATGCAATAGTTGTAATAGTGTTTGGCATCTATTTTTGTTTTCTTGTATTTCCATTTATTTCCCTCCTCTCACTATTAATCCAAGATTTTTGTATCTACATAATAGGTGATTTTAACGATTCCATGACATTTGTACCATGCATTCTGACATACATCCCTTCTACATAACTTCAATTTATCTATATTATTTTATGAATTTTTCCTGGATCACAACCGATAGCATTTGTGGTAAATGTATTAAGTGTAAATTTTTTGATGGCAGGTTCATTCATATCTAGGGTTAAATTCCCTCTATGATTGAAAACACTTGGAGATATATTGGAGAGACATCCTTCCTTATAGCAAGGTTTTTTCTCAACTTCAGACAAAATTTCTTCTCTTGATTTTTCATCATTTTCCATTGCCTTTGATGTACTAGATGGAGTAGAATTTACCTTTTGGCATTTACAGACATTATAAGGTATTTTTATCAAGTTTTAATTAATACTACATATGGAGGATTCATATGAATTTGGGTATACCGAGTTCATGCAATGTATCTTCAAATACACTCCACATTTTTACAGAAACTCTTCCGAATTTATTTTATCCTTACTTCCATAACGGAACCATCTTGATGTTCCAATTGGCTAGCATGCCATTAGATGAGAGATCCTTCTGATATGAAGAAACCCTTACAAAAAGGCGTAATTAATTTGTCAAGATTCAACCTAAATGTGTTGCCATCTAATTTTTAAAGTGCACCATGTCTCCTTTACACACATTTTTTATTTTTTCTTCTATAACAAATTTGTGTTCTTTTGAACAAAAATGTATCAACTTGGCATTAACCCCCTTGAACTTCAAATTGAAGTCATTGCTTGACGTGTCAGTTGTTTCTTGGAGTTCACAATTTCCATCCACACGAAGTGTAGTTCTTGTTTCTAGATAAACTAACTTTTTGATTGGCTAGAGAAATTCTTTGTAGCATTGTAGACTTGGATAGTAATCATTGCATGTATTTAAAATATTCTCAACAAAAACACCAAAGTGTGTGGATCCCAACACCACTCCTAAAATCACATGTTCTTCTTATACCAAGGATATAAACCCTTCAACTATGTTACCTTATTTTTAAGACACTTATGTTTTAGCACCACGTAGGTTGTAGCAAATTCATCCCTATCTTTAGGAGTTGTGAAACAATGGATATCATTGGTAGAATTCATACCCTCATCCTCGATCCACTTTGCTCATTATGTTTGGAATGACATTACCCCCACATGTGAAACATTTGAAATCACATGATTAATCATTTTCTTCCTTTCCCATGGGATAAAGTATACCTTCTTTTCAATATCTCGCAGTTTACACAATCATCAATTGTGTATGATAGTATCACTCTTCCATTAAATACAATACTTATTGTGACAATGAATAAGCTAGACTCCATGCATCTACAATGGAGTTTATATTTGGATGGATTAACTAGTCCCTCCGTAACTTTCACACTTTTGGATAGTAAATCCACATGTGCTCCTTCAAAAATAAAGTTCATTTTCAATTGTATCCACAAATAAAAAGAGAAAATTATTACAAAGAACACTTAAATATTTAACGTTAGTGTGGAGAATTGAAATCAAAATGAGAAAATAAAAATATGCATCCTATATGAACATCTTTAAAACCTCATTCAATATAAATATTTAAACATATAACAAAAATTTTTACACCCTTTAGATCCCGCTTTGAGTGTATAATTTTATCCATAAACCACATAGTGTAGGGGAAAGATTAAGATTTTTATAATGCACACATTTTATTTTGTGCATTTAAATTTTGTTGAAAAAAATTTCTAAAGGGATTAAAAAAGGTACTTTTTAGTACAAAGAAAATTAATATTGGCCCTTGTTTGTGAATAAAATCAAATTTTTGGTATAGTAGACGTGTCACCTTTTATTGGTGTTTGTTACAAGTGACTTGATTGTACTTGTCTAATTGGCTACCTTTTTCCTAAATTTTTAGTATAGATGTTATAAATTTTGACTTTGATTTTTATAACTAGAGGTACTATACTACACATTACCATTCAAAGTCATTATCTTATGCATAGTCATTGGCTACTTTCCCTTGTGGCTTTAAATAGTTGTATAGCCTAGCAGTCGTTGTGACATAATTTTTTTTCTACATGCTAAAATTCAAATATTGAATAGAATGGGAGGCCAGAAGTTGGTGATCACAATTCAATGTGCGAGTGGGTGCAATTCCAAGTTTGATTCCTCACATGACGAAGTGAAATCCCTCGCAATTCCAAGTGCAATCCCTCGAATGTCAAAGTGCGATGCCTCGCATGTCGAAGTGTGATCCCTTACTTAACAAAGTACGTGCATTTTTATATGAAGTGCAAATTCAAACTTGGCCTTATATTTACGGCCATTAATATTGTGTCGAACTAAAATCGTTCATGTATTTAATTCTCTAATTATATAGCTAATGCTTATTTTATGGTATAGAGTTCAATTTTTAGTCATTATTTTATTAACGATGGTGGTATAATTGAATTATGTGTATTAATTTTTTCTAATATTTTTATATACTACATAATCTTTTAACAATATACATTTTTAAACATAATTTAGACTTTATTAGATTAATGATCGTGGTATATATGCTTTGTTTCAATTAAGTGTATTTAATTGTTTCTAAGCTTTGTATATCTTTGTTTTTATAATTGTATATTATATTAAGTAGAAGTAACACAAGTTACCTAGTTTTTTATTAATAATTCTCAATATTAAAGACTTAATTTAAATTAAATATTGAAATTAAGTCTCAAACAATGTCGAATTGTAGTTTTCATACATTAAAAATAATGTTTTAAAAAGTTTACCTTAATTTTAGATCGTGTTTCCGTGTGTATAATTTTATCCATAAACCTCATAGTGTAGGGGAAAGATTAAGATTTTTATAATACAATAACAATTACACTTTTTTGTAAGGTCAAATGTTACATAATTAATATTGTGCTTCCCTAAACATTAAATGGCCATTAAACCATGTAATGTAAAATCCAAAGCCACTTGAGAGTATGTTTTTATTTTTAAATCGCATTTAATATTAAGTGCCACAATATTAAATTTTAATCCACACAAACTCTGCTAACATCTATATTTAATGCAATAAAATGGAAAACTATATACTCATTTCGATGGTGACCACTCAAAAACAAGGAACGCATACACAAATGGGGAAGAACTGAGTTATATAAAATTAAAAGAGGTAAAGAATTGTTATTTTATTTTGAAGAATTTCATTTTTACACCCATTTCACAAAGTGATTATAAATATTGCATTTTTAGTAGGTAATTAACCAATTTTTAATTATTCTCCAAATTTTTTGATTATGTGATTTACGGAGCGCATGACCCTTGTATATTAATTTTTAGAAAATGGAAAATGAAATTAAGTTTAGATAAAATATGGAGTACATAAATTGTTTCATTTTTGATTGTTTATGGTAACTAATAAATTTGCAAGACATGGAAATATCACCATTTTCCTTGTTTTCACATTTTGAATCACAATTTTTCAAATCAACTCCAAGAAACTATGCAGACAATATGGTTTTTTCAACATAGCTAAGCAACTGTCGTGTAAAGGACTTCTGCGTGCAAAACTTAGATGGAAATAGTGTCTCAAATTTGTAAGAGAATACAAGTGGTGCATAGAAATTGGGTCCTTGCATTCCACATTCACAAATCAATCTAAATTATCCATATATTGTTGATGATTCAAAATTAGAAGAAAATTTTTCAATAACAGATGCATATGAAAGAAATAGAAATAAATAGGACCTCTTTGAAAGAATACAAAGAAGAGTTGTGGTCAACATATGATGTGAAAACATTTATTTCAAAATATGAAGAGGTGTATGAACATTTAAACTATGGATATATCAGCAAGAAACATTGGGATAATATAGTAGATGCTTTGAATGAAGTTTGTGGAAAAACATTCACTGGGAAGAAATGCAAATACAAGATGAATAGGTTGAAGAAAACCCTCAATAAGTTGAAACCATTGGAAAACACAACATTGCCAAAAATTCAACATGGAATTTTTGTGAATATATAGATCGCATTACACAAAAATCACACAAGATTATTGGTTTTAATGGAAAAGAGAGGGTTAATACAACCACTTCTACTTCTGAAAAAGACATGAGATTGGAAATAGAAATCCCTTCCATCGACATTGAAAATTTGGAAGGAGAAAAGATAGAAACCCCTTTGAATAAAAATAGAATTCATAGAAAAGATGTGAAGAGAAAAAGAACCTCTTATGGAGATTTGAAAGAGGTAATAAAAATAGCATGCATCTATTGTGTCAGATGTTGAAATAAATTGAGTAGGGAAGGCTTCAACATGAGCGTGAAAGAATGAAACAAGAGTGAAAGATAATGGAGAAAATATTGGATGTAAAACTTCAAGTCACAAGCCTTTTTACTAGGTGGTAAATTACATATATTTTAACCTAAGTAATATAGTATTGCATCATTCATTCCATCTTAAAAGAAAAAATATCATGCATTGGAGTTAGCTAATACTTCTCTATTTTGCATTCTTCCTTTTTATTTCAAAACAATGCCAATGATCAGCATCATGGGTGCCACCAAGATCATTGACACGCACATCCGAAGATATTATTTATGTATAAGAAAAATTAAAATGATGTTGGTAAACATGTATATTTTTGTTGAGGACAATATGATAATTCAATATCCGAGACATCAATTGAACCACATATCACTGGTAGTATAGTCAAAGTATGGAATAATTATATACTCTCTATGTAATTTATAGATGATAATATTGCCAATGAGCATGGTGTTATTTTTTTGATAATGTTGATAATTTTGAATTAATGGTGGCACATGCAACACTCTTTATTTGTTGTTCATTTTCTTTCTTTCTTTTCACTTCATTTTGTTTGAGTTTTTGGTCTAGTGCGAGTATGGTCTTTCTGGGGTTCCCTTTTATCACTTTACTCAGTGAGAGAAGTGAAATGGCCTTTTCTTCGACCATCTCCCGCATGATGCTTGAAGAAGTGTTGCGCTATAGTTTTATGCTTAAGGCCAAGTCAACTAAAAAATTGTAGTGGATTTCATTTCCAATTGCATTTAACTTTATTCGGTCAAGAAGGATGTTGTGGAAGTCACAGAATTCTTCATTTACCCTATTCATCACATTGGTTTGCGAGTTCAATTGGACCAGGGAAGAATCCATGGCCCTCTAATTTGGGTGGAGGAGGTGGATGAACAGGCAATTGGCTCAGGGCAAGGGGTTGATTGGCTCGACCAATGGTATAGGGATTTTTCGTGCATGTTGAGGCTATTCATGCTCTGTTGCAGTATGGCGGTCAAGACCCTAGCATACTTCCACCTATAGATCTCTCTAATGCTCATTTTCCTATAGACTCGGCCATTGACCACCTTAATGAGTTTCAAGAAAATTACAGCGTGACTATTTTCTTCAAATTGGGTAAGACAAAACAACAGATTGGCGCTTTTATAGTGGTGGCGGTGGAAGTTTGGAGGAAGGCGGGGGTGTTGCATTAGATGCGACACTTAGAGTTGTGGGCGGGGTAGTGCGTGGGTCTCCATTTCCGGGGTGGTGGTTCTTTTCGATGAGGAGTAATTATTTTCCTTGGTGTTTTTTTGGTGTTGTGCTCTTGTGCTCTTGGTGTCTTGTTGTTCCTTTTTCACCGGTGTTTCATTCATCTCTGTTTAGGCCGGTTTGTGGGTCCTTTTTTGTTGGTTTTTATGTTCTTTTTCAGTATGTGTTGTTAAGGGTGGGTTCCCCTAACCCTTCGGTTCATATCTCCGATTAAAAACATTTAAAAATTAAAAACTATTACGAGTTCTATTAAACCGAACAAATATAAAGTTTTTGTGATATTTGAAATATGATAATTAAAATGTGAGACATCAATTGAACCACATTTCATTTATAGCATACTCAAAGTATGGAATACTTATATACTCACTATATAATTTAAAGATGATAAAATTTACACTTTGAGCATGTTATTCTTTTAATGGTTAATATAATGGTTCCCCTAAAATTAATTGGCCTTTAACTAAACAAAGTAAAGTTCAGCACACAAATTAAAAAGACATGCAATTGATGTATAATTAATGGCTTCAAAATGGTGCACATATTTTTAATACCGCACTGCGCCAAAGAAAGTGGTGGTTGGAAGTGTCGATCTTTGTAATTATAGATTGTAATTTATTATTATATTTCAAGGAAACTTAAATTTTGAATCTTCTTCTGAGAACATTAGCATAAGGTAAAAATCCTGTAAGCATAATAGTTCATTGGAAAATCAGATCACGGCTCGATTGGTAAACTTCTAAGCACAGTTTATTTTTGTGAAGAAAGAATCGGTATATATTATCACCTTTTCTCCTTCCAATTTTGTAATATTCTATATATGTTGAATATTATGTAGCCTTTTCAACAAAATCCTAATTTCTCTTGCTTCCGGTAGTTTAATATCTCTATTCTTTAACATTCTCTCGACAACTACTTCTCAACTGATAGGTTTTGACATCATTTTATCATTCTTTTTCTGATCCCTAAATGATTTGCTAAATATGTGTGTACCCTTGCGAGCAATGTAAGACATGTTATGGGTATTTTTCACGTAAGAGGACTAAGAAATGATTCATAAAATAACCGAGATGGACTTGATGATTACTAGAAATGAACAAAATGTGTGTTGATTAAAAGGCTAAGGAAAATAGATTTTTCTCAGTTAGGGTTGTTAATTGTTTATGGCTTATGGACCAATAGTGACCGGTTTCTATAGACATTTAATTTTAAATTAAATTCTAGTAATGAAATAATAATAGTAACTTCAAGTAGATGAAATAGTAATAGTAACAAAAATAATTGTTTTCTTGCTTACAATAATTGTTTGATTACATAAGGAAATTGTTGGAAATAAAAAAATTTAAAAACATATATGTGACTGCCAAAGTGAAAATGCAAAGAGTTTCATCTATGTAGGTTCCTCTTTATAAATGAGTGAATCAAGGAATTATAAAACCTAATATTTTGAGAAGTTAGGGAAAACAAGATGTAGATCAAGAATTTCTGCGCTTGTTACCTGTCCAAGTTAATGCACCAAACTAAACACAAAATTCCTAAAAACTCAAATGAAATTGATACCTAATAGTTAAGATGGGATCCGAGGACGTATATGGGAGGAAAACCAATGTAGACCAGACGGGCGCACACGAGCAAACCTACAAAGTAGATCCGAGAAACCTGCAATGTAAAAATCCTTGGCAGAAAAAAACAACATTAAAAGATATTTGGTTGGGCTTGCCTAAAGCGGTCCAGAAGCGATGAGCTTCCTCGGCGATGTCATCCATGTTTTCAATTAAGGAAAGAAGCATACATGATAAAATATGTGGGTAAATGTTTATATTTTCCGATTAAAAGTAAAAGACAGAATGTAAATAGTAGACAGAATACTATGAAAACAATGCTAGATTTATGTTACCTGTACTTGACACCTGTTTGTAGGTTGATCGGCATCAACCGTTATGTAAATCGCGTCGATTTATTTAAGCGGCACTAATTAGGGTAAATCAGCATCGACTGGAATGGGTCGGCGTCAACCAGAGGCAAGTTGCAAAAAGCTTGATGGATGATTGATGAGGACTGGATCGTGAACACCTACAGGAGCTGCAAAGATGCGACAGAGTTTCACCTTAGCTAGATGTAGGAACAAAGTCACCAAGAGGTCGATGAATCCTCACGATGTTGATGTTGCGAGGTAGAGTAACAGTACACCTCTCAAGGATTGATTTGGACAAATTCTCTCTTCTTTCGATTGACGATTCAAAGGCTCAAGGCTTAAGCTTTCTGTCTCTCTTTTTGTCTAACCAGAACTAAATTCTAGCCCTATATTTATAATCAGTGCCGACCGAGGTACAATCGGCACCGTTTTGAAAAATCAGCATTGACCGAGTACCAGTCGGCACCGATCAGGGAACAGATTCCCAAAATGGCCAAAAAGGATGAATTGGAAAGATAAGAGTATTATCCTTCCGACTCAAATATGGGAAATATCCCACTGCACGGTTTGGGGAGAGGAGAAATAGGGGGATAGATGGATAGAATTGATATGGGAGGTTAGGAATTGATATGGGGTAGATAAGTGGTTAAGATACATGTAAAAAGTATAATTAAATAGTTAATATTTAATTATCCATGGACAAAATACAATGGGGTATAATAAACTTAGGATAGATGTTTAATTAGATATTTAATTAATACCCTAAAGGAAAAGTGGTGATATAAAGGTGCCCCAGGTTACCCGAGAAGGTAAACGAACGCGGGGGACACTAAATTGGGTAACCAATTTTAGGTGTCTACATTTTTCCCCTTTTTGTCGAGTAATTTGCGATAAGCAAAGTTGCAAGACAAAACAAGAAGTTGGAAGAAAGGAAGAAAAGTGATGATGTGATCCCCCTCAAACTAGGGATGGGATGAATCTCAAAAGACCAACTGATCCTAAGTTTGAAAAAGGTAGATGAGAACGAAGGATGCTCCAACTAGATATCTGGAGTAGATCTGACCATTGATGACGCATGAAAATAAAAAAGGTAGCAACCTAAGGAACTCACATTGGTAGGGTAGACTAGACGGTCTTCGTATGAGATGACGTTAGTGGCTACAGACCCGTGAGTGGAAGGAGGCCTGCAAAATAGTAGCAACTAAAGAGTGACACATTGGTAGGGACAACTAGATGGTCTGCGAATGAGACGATGTTAGTGCCTACAGACCCGCTATCTTTAGGCTGCCACAAATGCGAGTGACCCATGTACAGGGAACAAACTCAAAATGGGTGATAACATCGAAAATATGTGCCAAAAAGGCAACACTAAGGTCATAATAATGATTAGATAAACAAGCCAAGCATCAATGCTTTGGAAAAAAAGATGAAGAGACATTCTTGTTGGAAGAATATGATGTGAAAAGACAAGAATGTAACCAATCAACGTCGATCGGCCACAATCGGCGTCGATTAGACAAAATCGATGTTGACTAAACCAATCGGCACCGACCAGAAAATCAATGCCGACCGTACCGAAACCCTATAAATATGGGAAAGGAAAATGTTAACGATTTATTTACACTGCGACGATTGATTTAGAAAGAGTCAAAAATTGAATTTGAGCAACATGGAAGCCTCTGGGAGTCAGTCAGAAGCGGAAGAGGACATGACCTGGGGTAAGTGGATCTACTTTAGCTTCGTGTATGTGTTTATCACTCAATTAGCATACTAGGATGCTAGATTTTAGGAAAAGTGGGGATAAGTGGGAGGCCAAAGTGTTTTGGACACTCGGCCTCTCAATCGGTGTCGATTGACAAAATCGGCACCGATTAGGTTCAATCGGTGCCAATTAGGTTTCCAATCAATGTTGACTAGATTAGATCGATGTCGATTGGATCTCAATCGGCACTGATTGCATAGATGAGACTTAGAAAGTAGAGAAATGTGCTTCTGATGTTTCGAGTTGAATACATGAGAAGCGAACACTATTTTTGACGTTCATGGATGTAGGCATGAGAGGATTTACACATGCAAGATGCTATTCCTGAGCTTCGTAGACTATTCTTCCTGATGTGACAGATGATGTCGATTGGCGGCACCTAGAATTAGTCGGGCTTGGGGGCTTCACATTTACTACCGACGGGTGCCCCGAGATGTGGAGTTGATATAAGCCTTGATACGATGATGGGACAACAGGATGTGCACATTCTGGTTCAAGATGGGTGAGATGACCATCACCCACAAGGATATCTATAGGATCCTTAGGCTGCCGATTACTGAGGAACCCGATAGAGACCACTCCATGAGAGCAGCAACAGAGGGCCCTGGGATGATTATATGGAGATAGGGCAGATGATTCAGAGATAGTGTCTAGGGTGGTGAGGATAGCCTCACATTATAGACAGGATGATGCCAGGAGTAGATGGATAGCATTGATTCAGATGGCGATCTCCTACTTTGCTCTACCAGATTCAGGAGGCGAGAGATTTCCACTGCTTTTACTGGACTGTGTCATGACATCCTAGAGTTTAGGTAGGTGTTCACATTTTCGAGATGCCTTAGTAGCACAGATATATCATGAGCTATGGATGTACAACACAGGTGGACGAACAGTATTGATGTCAGCTTTGTGCTCCATTACTGGGCATATGAGCATATAGCAGTGATTAGGCCATCAAGGCTTCCATGGATGCCAGGAGTAGAGGGGGCCCTTGAGTATGGATTCGATGATGGTGGGAAGACATGGCCCCAGGAGATACAGGGAGATCTGCAGAGTGGTATATAGAGTGATTCAGGACTCTGACACCAGAGCAGGTTATATGGAGACCATACCAAGTCTACCCGACATGGGCTAGTCAAGATGCTCACCTGGTGGAGTTGAGACAGAGCAGGGTGGTCAGGGGTTGTAGGCCAGAGATTTTAGAGTGAGTCCCATTTATACAGGTGATGAGGTAGTTTGGTTTGGTACAGACGGTCCCAACCACATATGTGCCATATAGGTGGGACAACAGAGAGACCGACCTACCGATTTTGATCCTAGTAGATCCACTGAGGGAGGCCCCACCTCCCATAGATAGTGATGACGACGTAGGAGTGGATGATGGCTATGGGGCATGGTACCCCACAGAGCTACCATGACACCTCCCAAGCATCCGTAGATGCAGATGAGGATGACATAGCTGCAGTGCTAGAGAGACTGGAGGGAGAGCATGTTGCCTTGACACATACACACCAGGCTGCCCTTGAGGAGATTAGGGATTTGACGGAGGAGAGGGATGCATTGATACTGGAGAGAGATACCACTTGTCAGGAGTAGGATACAATGATACAATAGAGAGATCACTATCATAGACATAGAGAGGCCCTTAGGGCCAAATACAGTGATACAGCACCACCTCAGAGTCAGGGGCATAGGGTGCGGTAGTAGGAGGGCCACCACCTGCAGCAGCAGCACCATTACGAGCACCCGGCATGGTGAGTCTGAGCACTTATCAGGCTCTCCTTGCTGAGGTGAGATACTATGAGGATGCCCTGACACAACATGCCCCCGATGTGCCTCGTTACGGGGCGAGGAGGAGATCAGTGACAACTGCAGCTAGTGGTGCATTGGAGGGTGTGAGCACCAGGAGAGATTGAGATGCTCTAGCTCAGTAGGAGATGGCCAAGAGAGATAGCTTTGGACCGAGAGGAGGTGGAGGAGACAGTGTTTTCCACCTGTCTGACTTCATGATTTAGATGTGCTATTTTTTTGTATCGATATACTGATGTAGCCTCGATTTGAAGGCATTTTTGATGTATGATATAGATGGCTTGATTGGAAGCCATTCACTCTTTTGTACAGACATATATGTATATATATATATATATATTTTTTCATCCTTTTGTGTTATGTGATTGTACTCATGCATTTAATTTCGATAGATAGGGATGGATGTTATGGATAGATGTTATGCAATTTTGATGGATATAGATACATGTTTATAGAGGATAGATGAATAGATGTGATGTGATCGATGTGATTTGATAGATTGAAAAAATAAACATGTTTTAAGATGTTAATTTAATTAAATGAGATAGATAGATGGATTCACATGTGTTTTTAATACATGCTTTTTGATGATATTTAGATGAGATTGATGAGATGAGCATAGATGATAGACTTTGACTGAGTAAATTAACATGTTAAATGTCAACTTAACTAGATGAACAACAAATAAACATGGGAAATGTCTATTTAGAATAAAGAAAGAGATGCAATGTGCTTAAAAAGGCACTACACCTAGATAGAAAAAGAATGATAAGTTAGACTCCTCACTGACCATAAATAGAGACCTCGACGGAAAACCAAAAAATGATGCACACAAGGCCATAGATGAGGTTAAAATAAACCTGACACTAGTTAGTCGCAAACCAGATCTAGGAGGTAGATAAGGACGAGAGATAAGTATACATCTCATCAGAACACATGAAGGATTAAATACGTGCCCATGTGGGGAAAATAAGATCTCCATATGATCGAAAAGGTCTCATATCACAGCTTCATGATTTGTTTCTTTTGATAAAAGAGCAAAACTGATCGATGCAGGAAGTTTGCTAGATATAGAAAGACTGATCGATACGGGAAGTCTTTTAGAGATGCTAAAAAGTGAACAAACTGGCCAATAAAGGAAGTTTGTTACTGCAAAGGCTGAAAATGCCATAAAACAAACAGCCATCCTTCAAGGGAGCGGTCTATATTTTGATTTTGACGGTAGCCATCCTTCGAGGGAATGGTCTACACTTTTTGATTGGTAAGGCATGGATAGCTATCCTTCGAGGGATCAGTCTATCTTTTTAGGAATTAGGATAGCATCTCTCTCTCTCTTTTTAGCTTTGGAAGAAGCTGAGTTTAGACCAGATGGATTAGATAGAGGGGAAGAAAATGTATATAAGCACGTACTCATGCCCCAAAGTTGTTTTGATCAAGATGAACACCTAGGGTGGATGGAGTAGTGATTAAGGTATTCCTACCATGAGAAGGAACAAACCCGTAAGGAAAATGCCATGAGTAGAGCTGCGGTACTCATATTTAAGGTATAAAAGATAGTAATGCAGAGTACCACATAGTTCTGAATCACTACAAAATGTGTGACTGGTTGTAGATGGATGAAAGATCTGTTTCGACTAAAATCGTGTAAGATAAAGTTTAACAGTAGAAGGGCCTTAGATGCAAAGCATTAAGAGGTTCCATTTCAAGTACACCATCCATGGAAGATAGGCGATAAGTCCCGAGACCCATACTTATGAGTGACAATGTACAGACCCATCCAATTAGGAGAAAACTTACCATGCTGACTCCACTCTAGTGTAGTGACATTTTGGTTTTCTTTAAGAACAAGATCACCAACTTTGAAGTCACGATGTTGCAAATTCTTGTTATAAGATAGACTTGATGATGCTCAAGAGCATTGAGACGTCGCTCATCTAGCAACTCAAGCTGCGCTAGATGGTTTTGATGATAGTCCTCATCAGAGACAAATTCTCTGAGAGAGACACGAAGAGATGGAATCTGGACTTCCAAAGGAAGGACAACCTTAGACCCATAGATGAGAGAGAAGGGAGTAGCACCAGTAGGAGTATGAATGCTAGTCCGATAAGCCCAGAGAGCAAAAGGGATATGTAAATTCCAATCCCTACCAGCTCGACTAGTTACCTTTGCGAGGATATTACACAAAGTTTTATTAGAAGCCTCAGCTTGGCCATTAGCTTGGGGATAGTACGAGAGAAGAAAATCTGAGTTTGATATTGAAAGCATCATAGAGGTTCTGTAAATCAATGTTTTTGAAAGACTTACCATTATCTGTGATGAGTTTGTGTGGAACACCAAAGTGACAAATGATGTGTTGATAGACAAAATCAACAATGGGTTTAGCTTTGGTTGATGAAAGAGGAATAGCTTCCACCCACTTAGTGAAGTATTCCGTGGCAGTAATGATAGAGTGATGACATTGTGAAGAGTGGGCATTGATGAGACCGATGAGATCAAGAACCCATTGTGAAAAAGGCCATAGATCCGTTGCAAGTTGTAAAGCCTAACTAGGGATATGTGTAAGATTGGAAATCTGTTGACACTTGACACATTTCTTAGTGTATTTGCAATAGTCTTGATTAATAGAAGGTCAATAGTAACCTAAATGTAAGATGTGTTTAGCTATGGCCAAGCTACTAAAATTTCCACCACATTTCATCACGTACTTCTGAATGGCTTTAGATGATTCGGGGTTTTGAGGCAACAAGAAGAAAAATACCATTAAAACCACGTTTGTAGAGGATTTTGCCCAGAATAGTATAGCAATTAGTGCATAGGATAAAATATCTTCTCGCCATTAGAAGTCGATCTGGAGGAAGCACTTGAATAAGATAGATAATCAAAGATGTGTTGATACCACTCATCTTGAGTATCAGTTGTGATTACGTTGATCGAGGTCAACTGTGTGAGATGAGATGGTTGATCCAGACACTGGAAAACCACATAAAGTCGTGAATCCTCAGTGAATGGAGGAATAAGCGAGGCTAAAGAGGCCATTGTATCTGTAAACTAGTTTGTAGTGTGAGGAATAGCCTGGATAGTAAATTTATCAAAATATTAAAGTTGAAAGAGAATGATATCGCGATATTTTTGAAGGATATCATTTTTGCATTGGTAGACACCAGTGACTTGATTAATGATGAGATCAGAATCACCGAAGATGTCGATATGGTGAGCACCAAGATTAATGGAATTTTGAAGTCCTAAAATGAGGGCTTCATATTCAGCCATATTATTGGTACATTCAAAGTTAAGCTTGTGTGCGATGGGGATAGGTGCACCCCAAGGAGGAATCATGACGAAACCTGCACCTCCCCCTTCTTGACATTTGGACCCATCAAAGAAGATTTTTACTTTAAATGGAGATAGACCGAAATCGATTTGTTGGATGTACTCATCTGGGAATTGAGCAAGGGGGATTTGAGTGTCTCGGAAGAGGAGTATCAGCTAATTGATCCATAATGACCTGACCCTTGATAGATTTTTGTGAGATGAACTCGAGGTCAAACTCTGTCATGAGCATGAGCCAACGAGTGATACGATCATTGTGATAAGGTTTCGCATGCATTATCTTGAGTGGATTAACACTTGTAACAATGTAAGTTTTGTGATTAAGGAGGTAATGACGAATTTTAGAAGTTGCGAAGAAGAGAGCACAACACAGTTTTTCAGCTTCAGAATAGCATGTTTCATATTCATGAAGAGTGTGACTAATATAATAGACAACCTATTCTTTACCATTAGCATCCCGATGCAAGATCATGGCTCCCAGAGCATGGTCAGTTATAGAAATATAAAGATATAATGGCTCCCCCTCACGTGGAGGCGTGAGCACAGGTGGAGAAAGGAGATAAGCCTTGAGATCATCAAAGGCTTTTTGGCAACGCTCATCCCATTCAAAATGAACATTTTTACGAGAGGAGATGATGAAAAGGTTGACAATGGTCCGAAAGTCTGCAAGATAAAATGATGCACTGATTGAAGGCATCCTTGAAGACCACGGAGCTACTTTAAGTTAGAAGGGGAAGGAATCTCGAGGATAGCCTTTATTTTTATGGGATCAACTTCAATGTGCCTAATAGAAATGATAAAGCCTAGGAGTTTACCAGTAAGAATGCCAAACACGCATTTAGATGGATTTAGGTGAAGAAAAAAATGGATAAGTCTCTCAAAGAGGGGTGCAAGAATAAAAAGATGATCCTGACGATGTTTGAACTTACCAAGGAGGTCATTGACGTAATCTTCCATAGTTTTTTGTAAGAGATCATGGAATATGTAGGTCATTGCACATTGATAATTTCCTCCTGCATTCTTAAGATCCAAGGGCATGACGCGATAACAAAAAGTCCCCCAAGAAGTTATGAAGGAAGTCTTATGCTGGTCCTCTGGTGTGATGAGAATTTGATTATACCCTGAGAAACCATCCATAAGAGAAAGCATCTCGTGACCTGTAGTTAAATCCATGAGTTGGTCAATATTAGGTAAAGGAAAATCATCTTTCAGACAAGCGAGATTAAGATCCCAGAAGTCGGTGCAAATTCAAATTTTCCCAGTAGCTTTGGTTACTGGTACTACATTTGAAACCCATTTTGGATAGTCAATGGGTTGGATGAATTTCACGGAAAGCAAGTGCTGCAACTCTTCTTTAACGAGGAGGAGGATACATGAGGCGCATCTTACGTAGTTTCTGCTTAACTGGTTTGATGTCTAGAAGAGTAATGATATTGTGGACCACGATATTATGATCAAGGCCTGGCATATCTTCGTATGACCAAGAAAATTCTTGGCGATGGTGGGAAAGAAAGGCAGTGAAGTCTCCTAACTCCTGTGGATTAAGAGATTGGCTGACCTTAATGATGCGAGGGTCTTTAGAAGTCCCTATATTAAGGTCGACAGTGGCTTTGTTGAGAAGTGTAGATGTGTCAGAAGGAATGGTTTTAGGAAGATAAGAATCCTCTCCCCTAGATAGGTAAGGACAAAATCATCATCTCGCACAATGGATAGTATTGATAGTGGGAGAGTCGTCTCCAACTATTTCGGGGAAGACTAATGGTATGGAAGTGGATTTTCCATTAGTATTATAGGTCAGTGGACCTAAGGAAATGGTATTGACTAAAAAAAAGTTAGGGGGATGGAGATAGTGTCGTCCACATTAATTGATGCTTCTGACCTGACGGGAGAAGATGGTTCCTCAATGGAAAGAGGCTCATCGAGAATGGTGACAGTGGCTTTCGAGAGAGGTTTAAACCCTAAACCAAATTTTTGATGTGGTTTAAGAGTTGGAATGGATGTGAGGTCATGCACACCATGTTCATACTTTCCCAGGCCAAAGCCTTTCCATGCGCATCGATATAGATAAGTTTTTGTGAACGCGGGATTTTGTAGACAATCAAACCTTGCTAAATAGGGTTTGGCCCTAGGAGGATAATCCGGATGATAGTGAGGTGTATCAAGACCACCGTAGATGAAGTTAGTCTGTTGATTGGGTAGACCAATGGTGACGATGCGACCAAGACTTGGCTGATATTCAGGTTGTTTGTCTGGCCTACCATACTCGTTAGGTTTGAGATGGGCGTCAAAAGAAAGAAGAGGAAGCTCTCCTAACGAAAAATGCTGCAATGTTTCTTCTAGATTTTGTAAATCTGGTAATTTTGTTGTAGGTATGGAAGAGGATGAAGCCTTGTCAGGAGAACAAGCATTCTCCTTTGGAGGGGCAGACCCTATGGTCATATCACATTGTGCGGAAGGGAAAGGATCTCCTGGATGAGTATAGATTTTTCCCTCATACTGATATTTTATGCATTGATGGAGGGTTGATGGGATGTAGTGCATTGTATGAATCCAGGAGCATCTAAGGATCATATTGTAGTGGAATTTCCCTTCAACAATGTAAAAAATCTCATGAAGTAGTTTCTTGCCTACCCGAATGGGCAGGACCACAGTTCCTAAAGTAACTGCCAGCTGATTGTTAAATGATCGAAGGGTGAAAGGCGGTGGTGACACTACATTCTTTGGTAACTTAAGTTGCTTGAATGTGTGGGAGGAAATGACGTTGAGCACAACACCACTATTGATCATAGTTCATTTTAACGTAGTGTTATTGATTTGAACTGTGATAAAGAGAGGAGCCTCTAAATCCTCAGAAGAAAGGGGAGGAATTTCATAATCCTTGAAGGAAATGGTGGTTGACGATCTATTCAATCCAACAACCATCTCGAAAGGCTGGGGCTCATTTGAATTCACTGCGATACGACATAGATTATTGATCAGATCTTGGCAATACTGGGGAGATGACTGAATGAGGTCAAAAAGAGACATTTTGACTAGAGCATGGGTGAGTTGTTTCATAACACTCTCCTCAACTGACACGGGAATCTGAGCTGAGGTGAAGCATGAATAGAGATCTGAGGTCTCGGGGATGATGAGGAAGGAGGAACTCCTTTGGGGCCGGAGAAATGATGACCCGTGGTCGAGAGGCTATAGAAGATGATGGATTATCATACTTGTTGTGCTCTAGTGGTGATATGAATTGTGTCGATTTGAGAAGGTGGAAGATCATCCAGAGTGGAATTAATGGAATTAGAGGCCTGAGTAGACTGTTCAGGCTCAGATGTAGTTGGGATGATAGGAGACACGTGTTCCTCCTCCTCTTCCAGCTAGAAGATCACTTTCTTCCAAGAGGTTGTTAATGATAGATTGAAGGGCTTTACATCCCTCGGTGTCATGACCTGGAGTGCGATGGTAAGCACAAATCAAATCAGAGTTGAACCAGAAGGTTTTACTCCTTTGGGATTATAGGGTTTGATCGAAGGAAGAGATATAGATGAAGATTGGATAAGTTGGCAAAGGATTTCAGTATAGAATCTGGTAGACAAAGATGAGGACAGAGATGATGAAGGCACCTCTTTAGTCTTAGCAGACTGCCGAGGTAAAAGAACCTGCATATCTGGTTTGACAGTCTTTTTAGAGACTGTTTTACTTTTCTGGACATTGGGAAAAGTAGCCTTAGGTGCTTGAGATGAAGCAAGTGAGGCAAGATTGATTTTGGTGGAGGAGGAGCTCCTAAGATAGATTTTGAAGATGACGATGACGTGACAAGTGTTTTGGTCTTTGGAGATGAAGAAGGTTGTTTGGCCGAAACATATGATGATTTAAATAAGACTAATTTAGATGGGGGAGGAGCTTCCAAAATAGATCTGATAAGAGGCACAAAGGGTGCCTTAGCTTTTGGTGATGAAGATGATGGTTCTGATAAAAGAGGTGACCCCTTTCCAATAGGTAAACCCACTTTACGAGGCACTGGTGAAGATGGTGTTGTAGAAGAAGACACCTTTTCAGAGGATAAATCCAATCTTTTATGAGGCGCAGAGAGGTATTTTTGGGGGAAAGCACCAAGAGTCTTGATGGTCTGAAATATTGGTTTTCCCTTTTCGGGATGGTGACAACCTCGACCGCATATGGTGATTGTAACCGTTTCATGGAAGTAAAGGTGATGATGCCGATGATGTGACCCTAGGCTTAAACTCCAATTGTTTATGTCTCGAGTCCAGGTGTCGGAAGCATAGGTGTTGATGCTAACTCCTTAGATGTTTCCTTAATAGGCAAGGAAGCACTAATGGTGGAAGATATAGGTAATGAAGAGGTAGCCTCTTATGAGGTAGGTACTTCAGATGCAGTAATTGTGGGTGTAATTACTGTAGGAAAAGTGACAGGAAGGGTTAAGATTGAAGATGCCTCCAATGGCATAGAAGTTGGTACAACTATGGGTACATTAACCAAAGGCATGGTCGCAGCAAAAATGGGAGCGACAGAAGTAGAAGTATCTGTAGTGGGAATTTGAAGGGATGTAAATGACTCAAGCATCGAAAGAATATCTGATGCCGAGATAGATGAAGATGACACTATCTCAAGTATAGGTGGAAGATCAGATAAAGAGGCAGAGAGAGATGAATTTGTCTCTAACAATGGAGGAATACTCAAAGATGGATCATCTGAAGATGGTGGAATCTTAGAGATTAACGGAGCGGGAAGAAGTTTTGATTCAGTCGACGTGTTCGTATATGGCTCAGGTTTAGAAGAAGATCCTTCAGTAGAAATGAAGCTGATAGTATGCGCATTTGATTTTTGAGATCCCGAAGTGTCATTGTTTGGAGAGTGATTAGGAAAAGGTTGTTTAAAGACATCAAGAGATTGATTTGGGGGAGCATTGGGATTATCCAAGATGAGCTCGCCTCTATCGATAAATTTTTGGACGAGATTTTTGAAAGTCTGACATCATTCGATGTCATGGCCTTTGCTTCTATGATAACGACAAAATTCATTTTCACGATACCAGAATGGTCATTCTTTGTTTTCATCCAACTCTCTAATGGGAGGGAGTTTGATCATGCCAACTTCCAACATCTTGTTTAAGATGGAAGTGTATGATTCCCCCAATGGAGTATAAGACCGAGATGGCGGGGTCCTCGAGAATCTCTCTGAGTTGTTTGATTAGACATGTTATCAGCTCGTGATGTTTTTAATACGATAGCATTGGTGGACCCCTGATTCTTGTCTTTGTTAGAAGTGAAAGGGTTTGATTTTGTAAACCGAGAAAAATCTGGTCTAGACTTAGAATGAATTTTTAGCTTCCCTTGTTCAAGGGAACTGGACTCAAGTTTGCATGCCATTGTAAAGGCTTCTTCAAATGTATGAAAGGTCTGAATCCTTAGAGTGGAAGAAATATGATTGGCACAAGATTGAGTAAACAAATCGATCTATTGAGATTGAGGGAGGGAGAAAGACAATTGATTTATTATTCCTCTCCAACGAGTGACAAAGTCTACAATAGACTCGTCATTGAATTGACGAATGTTATAAAGATCTGTAATCAAGATCTTATGTGTGATGTTTATTGAGAATTTTTCAACAAACATCTGAGCTAATTGAGAGAAAGAAAACAAAGAATGTTGGGGTATGTTATTGTACCAGTCTAAAGCGGGTCCTGCTAGGGACATAGGAAAATTTTAGAGCATAAGCTCCTAGTCTTGGACTATAAGGTAGCAAGCATGCTTGAATGCTCACAGGTGCTATTGAGGATCCTCCCGGCTATGAAATTTTGAGAACTTAGGAAGTTCCCATTGGGGAGGATAAGGCTTAAAAGCCACTGATGGATGAATCGGTTCATTACATACTTCTTCAAAAGAGTATGATGGGCGATTCCATTTGGTGTGGACTTCTAAGTCTATGATTTTCTTAAAAAGAATTTACACGATGTCGATTAAGGAGGGGGCATGTTAGAGTGTTTCATATAAGAAGCAAATGGTATGTTTTGTTGAGGTGTTAATGGGGGATTCATCTGCTGATTAACAAGATGATAAGAGGAATAACCAGGCATTCTAGGTGATGCCTGGCGAGGTATTTGTTATGAAGGAGCCTACATATAAACAAGCTATGAGATGACAAGTGGTTGAGAGAAAGGTGGTTGAATGAAAGATGGGGCATGTGATTGGTGGGTTCCTACACTTTTCGACTGAATCAAAATGGATTGAGGAATGTGGGTGTTGATTTGATTTGATATGGTGGGGAACAAACTTTGAATGAGGCTTTTGACTGTTGGATTGGTTATTAGGGGCTCGACGCCAGAGGATGGGTAAAAGTCACTGTCACTGGAGCATTAGAAGGAAGACCAATTGGAGGACGAGAAGGAGGAATCAACTGACTCGTAGGAGGGGGTTGGTTCACAGAGAGATACTAACCCTAAGATATAATAGATGGCATAGAAGAATTAACAGAAATTTGTGGGAGCATGGATGCACTCATCATAGCTAAAGAAGAGGGCCTCTCAAAAGTAGGCTATGGAGTAGCCAAGGTAGCCATGGCACTAGGGATAGGCAGGGTCATTTGAGAACCATTGACATGGTCGGTGGAAGAGAAAAAGGAGGCATAGATGTGCCACCTTCTTTCATGGTTCGAGGTGAGAAAAAGCATGCTAACTGCTCTATAAAATCCTGGGATGGTTCATGAGAATAATCATAAACTTGTTGGATCGGTGGTCCCTAATTAGATATTCAAATAGAATTATGCACTAGGTAGTCCATAAGGGCTACCGGGTTGTGGTCAAGGAGTTCTTGAAATTTAGGATCTCCATGAGGAACATACTCTATATCAGAAGCAAATGACACCTCTGAAGGACTGGGGAAGTTGGTCGTGATGGGATCACTTTAGGATGATAGAAAGGATTATATGACCAAGATGGGGAACCAACTAATATTGGTCCTAAAGAAGACCCGAGGGGTACCGAAACATCCACATTAGTGGTGGTCTCAGATGAGGAAGAGACTAGTTGAGCCATTTTTCTAGATTGTGACTAGGTAATGACCGTCATAAACAAGCACAAACATAGAAAAATATTGTCCTAACTGATGCACAGACAATTCAAGTAGCGTAGGTGATTATCTCTTTTAAATTTTTATGCTTTTTAAGAAAGAAAATGTTTGGGAAGGATTTTTAGAATGGGGACTACTCAATTGGCCAAACTAAGGATGGTTTGGGGAATGTTTTGGTGAGGAGTCCCAAAGGCACTTCAGTAAAAGACTGGTACATGGATTTCCTACCCCCACACTTCACACACTACTACGATAAGGGAGTCGGGTGCTTTGCCAATATATACCAGAACTTTCGTGAATTTATAGCACGGCCCGAGTACCGCATAGGCTCTTCCTCTTAGATGTCACTTCCAAGTAGGTGAGGCCAGGGAAGGAGTTTTTGTTTAAATGCTTTATACCTAGTGATTTTGGCTTTGTGTGCAAGGGTGAAAAATAAAAATCAAATAGTGTCACTACCGATTTTGATCAATTTTCCAACCTATTTAGAAAACTAGATGAAGAACATACAATAGAAATGACAAAGAAGTTCTTCTTTTTTAAGCACTAAAAATGAAGTGTTTGATTTCGATGAAGATAAGTCAAACAAGTTCTTTCCTAATGTGATTAATTCTTTTCAAGCACCGAAACCGAAGTGTTTGACTATGATAAAAATAAACAAGCAAGTTCTTTTTAAGTTCTTAAAAAGGAGAAAACACCGCAAAAGAGAAATACCTGTAGATTTAGCTCTCCAAGGTGTGTGGACTTCAAAAAGCACGTTGTTGAGCTCTTCCCCTAAACAATCCCACGAACAAGCAAAGTGATCCACAAGACAAGGTTAAGAAAACATGCAAACAAATCCAAAAAGATATATCCAGATAAATAGATACTAGTAGAAGAGAAATTTTTATTTAAGAAACTAGAAAGCTTTCCAGAAAATGACAACTTTGCACAAAGAGATAAATAAAAAGCACAGCTTTGAAATCAAATGAAAGATTTACTAATTTTTAGAAATAGAAATGGGAATCTAGATATGCAAGAAAGAAATAATTTTGATTTTACAAATTATAAATGAAAGAACCAAAACCAAAATGAAGAAAGGAAATGCTTAAGGAAAACTGATGAAAATCAGTGAAGAAAAAGAACTAAAGCTCAAAACCGGAAAAGAAATGAACTTACCAATAGGGGACTTTGGTTCAGTCCCACCAGCATGCCAGAATGTAGATCAAGAATTTTTGTGCTTGTTACCTATCCAAGTTAATGCACCAAACTAAACACAAAAGTCTTGAAAAACTCAAATGAAATCGATACCTGATAGTTAAGACGGGATCCGAGGCCATAGATGGGAGGAAAGCCAATGTAGACCAGAGGCACACATGAGCAAACATGCAAAGTAGATTCGAGAAACCTGCGATGCACAAATCCTTGGCAGAAAAAACAACGTTAAAAGATATTTGGGTGGACTGCCCAAAAAGTGGGTCCGGGAAGCGATGAGCTTCCTCGGCGGATGTCAGTCCATGTTTTCAATTAAGGAAAGAAGCATACATGATAAAATATGTAGGTAAATGTTTAGATTTTCGATTAAAAGTAAAAGACAAAATGTAAACAACAGACAGAATATTGTGAAAACAATGCTAGATTTATGTTACCTGTACTTGCACTCTGCTCTCTGCAGGTTGATTGGCATCGAACAAATTGTAATCGGTGTCAATTTATTTAAGCGGCGCCCGATTAGGGTAAATTGGCATCGACTGGAATGGGTTGGTGTCGACCGGAGGTAAGTTGTAGAAAGCTTGATGGATGATTGATGAGGACTAGATCGTGAACACCTACAGGAGCTGCGAGATGCGGACAGAGTTTCACCTTAGCTAGATGTAGGAACAGAGTCACCGAGAGGTCGATGAATCCTCACGATGTTGATGTTGTGAGGGCAGAGTAATGGTACACCTCTCAGGGATTGATTTAGACAAAATTCTCTCTTCTTCCGATTGACGATTCGAAGGCTCAAGGCTTAAGCTTTCTGTCTCTCTTACTGTCTAACCAGAACTAAATTCTGGCCTGTATTTATAATCGGCGCCACCAAAGTACGATTGGTGCCGTTTCAAAAATTAGCGTCGGCCGACCGAGTACCGGTCGGTGCCAATCGAAAACAGATTCCCAAAATGGCCAAAAAGGATGAATTGGAAAGATAAGAGTATTATCCTTCTAACTCAAATATAAGAAATATCCTGCGCTACATGGTTTGGGGAGAGGAGAAATAGGGGGGATAGATGGATAGAATTGATATGGGAGGTTAGGAATTGATATGGGGTAGATAAGTGGTTAAGATACATGTAAAAAGTATAATTAAATAGTTAATATTTAATTATCCATGGGTAAAATACAATGGGGTATAATAAACTTAGGATAGATGTTTAATTAGATATTTAATTAATACCCTAAAGGAAAAGTGGTGATATAAAGGTGCCCCAAGTTACCCGAGAAGGTAAATGAATGCGGGGGACACTAAATTGGGTAACCAATTTTAGGTGTCTACACAAGATTTAGAATAATGTTTCACTTAATTAATAGTTTTGGAAAGACATATACAACAATTATAGAATAAATTATTAACTATGGTTGTTTTCGTTAAATTAACTAATGATATAAAAATATTAAAAATTATAAGATGTCATGGCTTTTTTTTCTTAATGTGACAATAAGAATATGGAAATAGGGAGATGTGATATCATGAAAAATTATGAGGATTAATAATAAGTGATATTATACATAAGGTTTCGAGTCTGTATTTTCACATTGACACTACAAAGAGTGTGTTCATTATATTTATTAGAATTATACCATAGCCTTTGAGAATTCATTTAATAACTAATTATAGAGGACCTTCTCTTTTGAGATTTCAGTTATAATTAAAATGTGGAATTTTTATCTTCCTTTCAATAACTTATAGTAAATAGTATGATAACTAGTTAAGGCTTGATCCCTCATGTCAAGGATATCTAGTGTAGCACTTGGCTCAAAAAAATTCATGGAACATACTAATGAGAAGTAAGAAATGTGTGACTCTTGAAGAAAACATGTAATGCTAATATTTTCTCGATTCAATAATAGATGTTGAGTGAGTGATGCCATGTGAACATTAAGTTCAAAATATTTTGTCGATGCTGATCATAATGACCACTAAGCCTATAAATATTTTTTTGGCTAACCTTAGAGACTACTAGTAATAGAATCTCGTGCGTGTTGACTACTTATTGTGGTATTTAATGACACGGAGATTATACAATTATAATTAATTAAAATACGTCCATTGAATGGTGTTTTGCTAACTCTAATTTCAAAATATTTTATCTAGATGGATGTTATTGGCCACTAAGAATTACATAGTTTCTTGTTTATATAGTTTTCCTATTAATGATGCCTAGAGACCACTAAGCTATAGGTATATCCTTGGGGTAGATCGTAGCAACAAGAAGGATAAAAATAACATATTTATTTGGTAATATTTCCTATACACCGTTAATCTCTAAAAAATATCTTGCGGCTGACCCTAGTGACCACTAGGATAAGAAATACTTATGTTTGTGCCCCTCAATAGTGATCGGATTTACCTTTTTTTCATTGCAATAACTATTGTTCTTTGAAATAATCCTAGTTACGCATAAGGTTTTAATAGGTCCTTGTGGATGAACTTAACGACCCCTAAGATTAACACTACATATATCTTGACCCCCGATAAGTTCAAAGAATTTATAATTTTTTCTCATTCTAATAATAGTTGACCTATTTATAAAATCATGACATGAGCAATCTCTAAATATTTTGTTGTTGATCAACTTAACGACCACTAGGATCTAAAATACGTAAGACTTGAAGCCTCAAGAGTTCTTATATTGATATAACTTTCTCATTGCATTAATATTTTTTATTGGAGTGACACCTAGCAAATGTCATGGTAAAAACCGTATATCTTGACCCTCCGTGGAGCTTATGCAGATCATGCTTCGGTCATTCCATTAATAGTATGTCCGTGAATGATGTATAAAAATGAGATGTATTCTTGATCCTACAACGAACTAATTAGACATAAGTAAATGTTGATCCCTTATGTATACATGTAATACAAAATTTTTTCTTAAGTCAATGATAAACGCCCATTAAATGTTGTATATCATTGTGGTTAATTGTAGTAATAAATATGATAAGAAGTATGTATTTACTTGTTTAAATGTTGTAGCTAACCCTAGCGATTGTTAGGATTAGAAATACTTGTGTCTATACTCCTCGGTAGTGCAAGGATTGACGTCTATTGTTGAACATAGTGACCGTTAAGATCAACACAACATATATCTTGACACCCCACCAGTTCAAATATTGGAGAAAATTTTCTCATTCTTATAATAGTTGTCTAGTGGATAATACATATGACCAATCTCTAAATATTTCATTGTTTCGAATGTAGCCATTTGCTACGATCTCAACTATCTATTCATATCTTGAATTAAATCCTCTCTCTTTCACTAACATCTATGTTTTCAAACTTTCCTTTCATGTTATCTACACAATGTGGATGGTTGTCAGACAATGGATAATCCTTCCAAAATATGTTGCGTGTGAATTGTCAAGAACAATTTTTCATAGTTTCTTAACTTAGCAATCCATAGTTGAATAGATAGTGATTACAATGGAAAATGTTAATGATAGGAGCCCAACGGCCACTAAGATAGACTAGTAATGGAGCTTAGTGGTTGCTAATAATTTATTTTATATGAAGAGAAAGTCTTGATCCCTCTCGATGGAAAGTAGTGAAACAATTGGCTCCACTAGGTAATGTGCAACTAACTTGAAACAATTATAGTTATTGACAATTAAAATTGTTCTAAAGTTGTATAACTAATGATTTCTATGATAAGAGGTAATGAAATTATCTATATTTTTAAATTAAGAACCAAAAATACTAGTAGTCTTTAAGTCATTCCTTTCAATTAGTAATGGAGTTTCATGGCTGCAAAGCATTTTCTTTTATATGAATGGATGTAAATTACGGCATGCTCCTATGCTTGATTTGAAATAAAACTAGTTAGGTATTTGGGTGTCCTACACTATTCTTTGCAAAATTTGTTATGCGACATTTAAACATTTTTGTTAAACAAATTCTTCTTAGAGACCGCTAGACCCATTATTGTGTTTTTTTCTTACACACTCTTTTCAAAATTCAAAAATTAAATCTTAATGGCCTTTATGCTAGTCCATTCAATTGGTGTTAATTACCAACAAGTAATGTTAAAACTGTCCATTCATATGTCGACTTAAATCCTCACTCTCGCTAACATCTATGTTTTCAAACTTTCCTTTCATGTTATCTATGCAATGTGGATGGTTTTCAGACAATGGATAATCCTTCCAAAATATGTTACGTGTTAAATGTCATGAATAATTTTACATAGTTTTTGAGCTTAACGATCACTAGGATCTAAACTATGTAAGTCTTGAAGCCTCAAGAGTGCTTGTATTGACAAACTTAGATCTTTGCATTAATATTTTTACTACCATGAAACCTACGAACACCACGAGATAAGACTACATATATCTTGGTGCATGTATAGATGTGCTTTGCTAATTACATTAATAGTAAATATGTGAATATTTCCTAGCGATCGTTAAGATCGAATATTTACTAGTTGTTGACACTTTGGTGACCGCTAGGATCAACACTTATTTCATTTATTTTGAAATTATTTTCTATGCTTACCTCATATTTGTTATAAGGGACATATGAATGTTCCTGTACAATCAATTTCACCATTTGTCTCATAATATTTTGTTGTTAATAATGTATGCAGCATTCGTGGCCCTTAAATTTTTCAACATAGTGAGAGAGCAGAAAATAGCGATGGTAGATACTTTTTATATTCCAATGACATCAAAAAGGTAATAAGAGATACCCTGTTCAATCAAATAGCCTTAGATGACAAATTTCAGCATTACTCAGCTCTATATTCCATAATTTAGAATGAAAGTGTTTATGTTGATGTTGTAGACATAACGGGTATACCGGAAGAGAAAGCGCTATGGTTCTGAGATGTAAGGGTGATAAAACGATATGGCCTCCATTTTATTTTTGTTAAACCAAAGGTGGTTCAATTTCTGGATTTTTCACTTCCTATCTATTTCATGCCAAGTCCAAGGATTTTTCATTATTTTCTAAATTAGGGAAAAAGAGAATAGGTTTGTTTGTTGGGAATGCATACAAAAGTTATTATAAACTTCTAGAGCTGGAATGCTTGTACAACTTATACATTGTCGAGTTCGGATGGCTAAAAGCGAGTAAGATATGTTTTACAGAGTTGGGCATTTGACCCATTAGATAATATGGATGATTCTAAGTTATCTGAAATCCAAATTAAAAGTTTTAGACCAGGAGTTCACATTGACATGACACTCATAAATAGGCTATATTGAAATCAATCAAACTCTAAGGTGGATGTTTCCTAGATCTTGTTACTTTATATTATTATGGATAAATTCAATATTTCCTCCTTAGGTTAGGTGCTCTGTTCCAATTTAATGAAAAAAATAAATAATTTCATCGACCATGGAAAACCATTTTAGATGGATTCCTATCTTCTCGATGTTGTCATTGGTGTTCTCAATTTTCTAGATTTTAGTCAATTATGGTCTCCTTCGAGCCCTTTGAGGGTAAATGAGAAATATTCATACGTGTATTACCATCGTTTTAGATCACATACTCAAGATATATGCACTTATTTTTTCATACTCTCTACCAACAATTACATGAAACATCGCCACCGAGAATATCAGATACCATCCTCAATTCCATAAGGAATAAGGGATTCTTATTCTTCTATCCGGAATATACATTTATCATGATCATGGGGCTCCTTACACCTCCTTTTCAGTTTCCATATTATGTTCTAGAAAAATTGGCACTATAAGAGGTTACATATCAGATTTGTAATGGTATTACTTTAAAGTGTAAGGAGAAGAAGCTTAAAACACATCCCTCCTTCCTAATCTTTGTGGGACACAAAATGTTTAATAGATGGCCTGATTTGAAGGATATCTCAGCTGATAGAAATTAATTTTATCTCCTTGAAAAACCTTTAAGGAAATATAACATATGGAATAGGGTTTCCCGACACCTTAATTCTATTAAAGGAAAGTTAAATATATTGTATGCTCACGCGCATGATGATAATGACTGGGTATGGATTACCCAAACACAAGATAACCTTATTCAGCAGAATATGAAGGAGTCAGGGGCAGTTCCACCTCTAAGATAAATTACTAAAAAGGAGGCTACGAAGAGAAAAAAAGCTTTGTATTTGGAAGATTTACAAAAAGCTTGTGTTACCCTATCTCCACCAAATGAATCTAGATCTCGAGTATCGAGAAGTCTTATCCAACCAAATAAAACTCCATCCAATGAAGCCCCTATGAAACCCTCTCAATCTTATCCCTCCACTTAAAAAAAAAAAGTGAGAAATGATTAGATAGATCCATTCATACTTGCCTACAAAGGACATCTAGATTAGGCAGCACAAGAAGATCCCTTAGTAAACATTGAATTCAATCTAAGGATGAAAACTTTGAAAAGGGTAACCAAAAATAAGATGTCAACACAACAAGCCATCATTTGACATGAAAATTCGAAAGACCTATTCATTCTTTAAAATAAAAGGAAAGCGAAATGATCCCATGTGGTGAATTATGAGGAAGATCTAGAATCCTTTATAATGGCAACAACATAAGTAGCTATAGAAGTAGTGAGGGGAGTACATGCTAGAAATATAGAGCTTGAAAATCTGATAAAGGTCACGGTTCCTCCCATAGTTTATGATGTAGAAGAGGCATTGCATGACTTATACAACAATATAAAAAAATAAATCCGTGCAAAGAAGGAGGCAGAAGAGGGCTTGGAAAACATGAAAAACTCATTATAAGAGTGTCATCATTGCAAAAAACACTACATTATTTTTTTCCGACTAGCACCAAGTTTATAACCCAACTAGAGTGCTTCATTGGACACTTAGCGCTTTCCAAAAAGTCCTATTTTGTGAAAATACAAGATCTTAGTCAAAATTTATGGCAATATGAAGATGAGGGTTCCATATTGTAATAATTGTGAGTGGTTGACCTACCTTTTTGGACTCTGACCATGCATCACACCCTTTAAAATTTGAAATTTTAGAATTTCGAGATTCAAATTTTTGGGAGTTCGTACTTCGGAGGTCATTTTCACTCTTCACCTTCTTGAGCTCATGAAACCTCTGAAATGCTGAAACCCCAAAGTCTAAAATTCAGACTTAAGGTTTTGGGCTTCAAGTTATTATTTACGTGTGCTAGGAATTAAATGTTCCAAAATGTAGAATCCTTGAAGTCCAAAATTCGACTTCGGGTTTCGAGACCGTTGTGTTTTCGAGGATTTCGGGGGTTGGGTTTGGGATTATCGGGGTTTCGGGGTTTTGAGGGTTTCCATTTCGGGGTTTCGGGGTTTTAGGATTTCGGGTTTCTTCATTGGCTTGACCTTGCTACCAACTCGAAACTCTCGAAAGCCAAAAGCCTGGAAGCATTAAACAAAGTCTTTTTTATCAAATTTTGAGCTCCCAACAAAATTTTATAGCCATCTCAAGATGAGGGTGCCATCTTGCAATAAATGTGAGTGCTTGACCCACCTTTTTGAACTTTGATCATGCATCACACCTCCAAAATCCAAAATTTCATACTTTTGGGATTCGAGCTTTGGGATTTCATACTTCAAAGGTCGTTATCACTGCTCACCTTCCTCACTCATGAAACTGTGAAATGCCAAAACCCCAAAGTCTAAAATTAGAACTTTGGGTTTGAGGCTTTAAGTTATGATTACCATGTGCGGGGATTCAATGTTTGAAATACCAAAACCCTAAAGTAATAAATTCGGACTTCGTTTTGGACCCTTTCATTTTTGGGGATTTTGGGTTTTAGGGTTTCCAGGTTTTTAGGGGTTCACACTTTGGGGTTTCGGGGTTTTTTCATCTGCTCAACCTTGCTACCAACTCCAAACTCCAAAATCTCTAAGTCTACATTTTCGACTTCGGGATTTAGAATTTTCTCCTCCTTACGTGTCATTGTTCACCATGATCCCCAAGACTCGAATCCGTAAAATTGGCCTTCCTTTTATGCGTTGACCTCTGAATTTTAGATATTTTTTCTCATTGTCTTCGCTTTTACTATTTTTCACTTTGGCCTACGTCCAAATGACCTTACCTCTCAAGTCCAATTTCAGACTTGGACCTTCTTCATTACTCCGAACTAGCTCAAATTCTCGAGCTCCTCTTTAATTTATTTTTTCCTCTTCAACCTATTTAGCCAATCCTGAAATGTGACCTCCCCAGACATAATCTATCCTTCATTTTCTCTTTGTGAGGTCTTGTTTGTCCAATTTTTCCTGAGGGAAAAGTTGGATAAGAATTTGGAAAATCATGGGGTCACCTTCCTCGCTAGGTGTACAATTATTTGCCTCGAAATATCCATTGGGGAAGGATTCATAAATTATAACCTGATATGTATCTTGTACTTGACATTTTCTCACGATTTGCTTGCCACACTCTCAATTTTCATAAGGAAATATTGAAGATGAGGTTTGTGAGAGTAGAAAATTGTGTTCACTTGGAATTTTCTCATGTTCCTAAAATGTATTTTCCTGAAACCTGATTTTAATTTCTTTGTATTTTCTTTCCTTTGAAATTGTCAACTATACCATATAAGTACAAACTTCTTCCCTGTTACATTATTCACCTTTGGAGGCACACCGAATGTAAAATGATACAACCCGAGAGAAATAATTTTTTTGTGAAGAACTTAGTGAGAAAATTTACATAAACTAAAATAAGACAATTTACATACGCACATAGAGAGGAATTAAAATCCTAAACTAATATGTACAAGGGTGACAATTTTCTTATCATTAGTAATGTTTAAGGTAGATTTCGTTGACCATAATCATAATTTCTTCTCCTTCCAAGGTTGATAGTATGAAGGAATTGCTACTTTTACATCCTGTGACCATGAAGGGGCCACTACAAATAGCATCAAACTTAGAATGCGTACCCATTTTTACCCAATCTGCATCCCACTTTACAACTAATTCCCCTTCCCGCAAAGTTCTTGCCATGGCCTTCCTATATAATGTCCTCTTGATCATATCTTGATCCTTCTCAATGGTTTACATGGCATGTCTTCTTATCTCTTCCAATTCCATCAATTTTGCATACCTAGCTTCTATAGGCTTGAACTCGGACATTTCTAGCTATTTCATGAGTTTGAATGCCAGAAACTCGAGTGATATATGCAACACTACCTCTTTCCCGTAGACTAACTTGTAAGGAGAATTGTCTATTGACACCTTTGGTGTTATCCTGTCAGCCCACAAGGCTGAATTCAGCCTTGTATGCCATGTCCTCTGATTCTCATCCGAGTGATCCCGATGATTCTCAACAAATTCTTGTTTGTGGACTCTATTTTTCTATTACCCCGAGGGTATTAGTTTGAAGAGGTCTTCAAGTAGATATCATTCCTAACAGCCCAATCTATTACCATAGAACCTAGGAACCCCAATGTATTGTCGATACGATAGTGGATGGTACACCGAACCTTGAGATTATTCTTTCGTAGAAATCTAGTATGCTTTAGACGTGTTTTCTTCCTTGAGTGCTATCACCTAGGCCCACTTCGTGAAATAGTATGTTACTATCGAATCCACTTGTGACCTTGGCTCAAACTAGGATTAATAACCCCAATGAAGTCCAATCCCCATTGCATGAATGGTTGGTCAACTGAAATTGGATGCATAGAAGTGTTGATAACCTTTCCTTGCCTATGAATAACACACATTTTTATACCTTTTGATCTAGGTGTAACAATCATTGAACATTGTGGGCCAATAATACACTACCTACATTATTTTGAGATTTGTTACCCATGGAAAAAAATGTCCTTCATCCTCTCCATTTTGAAACTCCTATAACACCTTCTCAATTTGGCCTATTCTAATACACCTCAATAAAACTCCATTGATGTCCTTCTTGAACTAAACATTATCAACAAGAACATATGGAATGGCTTGAAGTTTGAAGTATCTCCTCTTTGTTTTTCTCATTTTTAGAGGGCATATACCCATTTGTAGGAAATGTATCATGTCCTGAGTCCAACAAGGAGTGAGCACATTATCATTTTCTTACTCCTCACTATCTTATAGCACCAAAACAATATCTTTTCCATCACCTTCTTCAACATGTTGAATCAAGGCTCGATGTTCACATAATCCTTTCTCACCGAATTTCTTAGTGAATTTAATTTTAATGTCATATTCCATGATAGGAGTGATCTGATCTATATGTTTCTCACTCAAATCCTTGATTAGAAGGAAGTCCTTCACTCCTCGCATGGACACCAAAAATGAATTATATTGTTTGAAACTAGGTGCTTTAATTTCTTTGAAATCTTAATAACCACAAGAACATCTTTCTCGATAAAGGAGTACCCAACCTCATAGTCCTCCAAAACTTGACTAAAGAAGGCAAAACTAGCTTCTCGGACCCCTCTTTGTTTTGTTGCAATAGGATTTTAGAAATCGTGTCCAAACCTCTCGAAGGCGTAGAGTATGAATTTCTTATAAAAGTATGGATTCATGAGAGTTGGGGTTTGAAATATAGCCTCTTTGATAACCTCGAACCTTGCTTTACCCTCATATGTCCACTTAAATTTCATGATCTAATTAAACACCAATGTTATTGGCTTCATAAGAGTGAAAATGTTTGGTACAAATCTATGGACAAAATTGATTCTTCCTAAAAAGCTATGAAGAGCCTTCATATGGCTTGCAAGGATATACTAGAATTGCATCAACTCTTTCTCGGGTCAATTGTCAATCCTTCCTTTCACTCAATGTGGCCTAGGAACTTTCCTTTGTGAGCCAAGAATATGTATTTTTTTAGATTCGACGATACCCCAAATCTTCTATAACTCGAAAGATATGTCTTATATGAAAGAGGTGATCTGTTGCATCTTTAGAGAACACCGTGATAACATCAACCTACACTAGCAATATTTTATTGTTCATCCCCTTGAATGCCATATCCATTTCCCTTTGAAATCATCTTTGGCATTTGATAGTCCAAATGGAATTTTCCTATAGGCATAGGTGACTCACTTGGTGGTGAAATCTGTCTTGAACCGATCATATTCTTTCACCATTATCTGATTGTATCATGAATATCTTTCTAGGAGCTAAACTAACTACCACCTCTAAGATTTTCTCCATTGAAGGGAGTGGGTAGTGTTCTTTAAGAGATGCCCTATTTAGGTCTCAAAATTCTATGCACAATCTGACCCCTCCATTCTTTTTCCTAAATGGCCCATGAAGTTTGCAACCCAACTAGAGTCCTTGATTAGACACTAAGGGGATTTCAAAAAGTCCCATTTTGTGAAAATCTGAGATCCTAGTCAAAATTTATGGACATCTAAAGATGAGGGTACCATAATGGAAAAATTCAAGTGGTTGACCTACGTTTTGAGAATCTGACCATGCATTACACACTCTAAAATCTGAAATTTCTAAATATCAGGATTCAGAGCTTCGAGAGTTTATACTTCGGAGGTTACTATCATTGTTAATCTTCTTGAGCTCGTGAAATCTATGAAAATCCAAAACCCGATGTCCAAATTTGGAATTTGGGTTTTGAGATTCAAGTTAAGATTTTCATGTGCTTAGGGGCTTCAATGTTTTGAAATTTCAAACCCTAAAGTTTGGAATTTATACTTTGGGTTTCAGACCCTTGTGGTTTTGGGGATTCGGGTTTCCAGCGTTATGGGGGCTTCGGGGGTTTAGGTTTCAAGGTTTTGGAGCTTCAGGGATTCAGTGGTTTGTTGATCCGCTTGACCCTACCGCTAACTCCAAACTCCCGAAATCCCGAAGTTGGCATCTTTCCAAAAAGTCATCTTTTGTGTAAACCCGAGTGCGAGTAAAACTTTATGGCCATATGAATATGAGGGTACCATACTTCGATAAATGTTAGTGCTTGACCTTCCTTTTTGGACTTTGAAAATGCTTCACACCCTCAAAAATATGAAATTTTAGAATTTTAGGATTTAGAGCTTCATAAGTTCATACTTTGGAGGTCGTTATCACTATTCACCCTCCTAAGCTCATCAAACCTCTAAAATGTTGAAACCCCGAACTCTAAAATTTAGAATTCGGTTTTGGGCTTAAAGTTATGATTTTCATGCCTTTGGGTCTTCAATGTTCTCAAATGTAGAAACCCCAAAGTATGAATTTTTCACATTTAGTTTCATACCCTTGTATTTACGGGGATTTCAGGGGTTCAAGTTACAGGGTTTTGGGGGTTTCTGGGGTTCGGGTTTTGGGGTTTTGGGGTTTGAGGGTTTGTTCATCCGCTTGACCTGCTGCCAACTCGAACTCCCGTAAGCGTGAAGTCTGAATTTCAGACTTTGGGTTTCAAAATTTTCTCCTCCCCATGTGGCACTATTCACCATGAGATCCTAAGAATCTGAATCCCCAAACATGACCTTCCTTTTATGCGTTGACCTCTCGAATTTCGAGCTTCGCGCTCCTTGTCTTTGGGTTTCACCATTTTTCACTTTTCCCTACCTCTGAACGACCTTACCTCCAAAGTTCAAATATTTGACTTTGAAGCTTCTTCATTCCCAAACTAGCTTGAACTCCCAACCTCTTCTACAATGCATTTGGTCCTCTTAAACTTGTTCGTCCAATCTCGAAATGTGAGCTCCACTAGATGAATCGATCCTTCATTTTCTCTCTGTGAGGTCTTTTTGTCCAATTTTTCCTGAGAGGAAAAATTGGATAAAAATTTGGTGACTCACGGGGTCATGTACCTGCTAGGTTGAGTATTAGTTGCCTCAAAATATCCATTGAGCATGGAGTCATAAATGGTAGCATGATATTGATCCTATACTTGAAACTTGTTCGTGATCGGCTTGCAGAGACACGTGACCATGAAACTTCTCGACTTCCGAACTCTTAATTTTCATTAGGAAATATTGAAGATGAGGTTTGTGAGAGTAGAAAATTGTGTTCACTTGGAATTTTCACCTATTCCTGAAATGGATTGTCTTGAAACCTGATTGTAGTTGCTATGCATTTTCTTTCCTTTGAAATTAATAACTATTCCATACAAGTACGAACTTATTCGCTGTTACAAAATTCACCTTCAAAGGCACAATGAATGCTCAATGATACAACATGGGAACAATAAAACCTATGATGAAGAATTTAGGTAAATTGAAACCTAAACTACAACACGACAATGTGCATACGCAGTTAGATGAATTAAAATCCTAAACTAATATGTACAAGGGTGAGAATTTTCCCGTTAGTAAAGATGTTTAAGGTAGATTTTGTTGACCAGAATTTGAAGTTCTTCTACATCCAAGGTAGAAAATTTGAAGGCATTGCTACTTTTACATCCCGTGACCATGTAGGGACAACTCCAAGTGACATCTAACTTAGAATGCCTACCCGCTTTTACCTAATCTGCATCCCACTTTAGAACTAAGTCCCCTTCTTGGAAAGTTCTTTCCATGGCCTTCCATCAAATTTCCTATTGATCATAGTCCCGATCCTTTTCCATGGTTTGCATGACATGTCTTCTTATATCCTCTAATTCTATCGATTTTGCATACCTATCTTCCATAGGCTCAAACTTCGATAGTTCTAGTTGTTTCATGAGTTCTAAAGTCGAATGCGGGCTGATATGGGAAACACTTCCTCTTTCCCATAGATTAAATTGTAAGGGGAATCACTATCGACAACTATGATATGATCATGTCATCCCACAAGGCTGAATTTACTATGTATGCCATGTCCTTTGATTCTTGTCCGATTCCTCTTGACGATTCTTAGCAAATTCTTGTTTGTGAACTCTTCTTGTATTATCTTGGGGATACTAGTTTGAAGAGGTTCTGTCTCATTCCTATCCCATTCCATGATCTTAGGGGATGCCAATTCAGTTTTTGATATGATAGTGGATGGTACTATGAACCTTGTGATTATTCCTTTATAGAAGTCTAGTATGATAGACTCGTTTTCTTCCTCGCATGCTATCACCTCGGACTACTTGGTGAAATAGTCTGTAGCTGTCATAATCCACTTGTGACTTTGGCTTGAACTAGGATTGATAACCCTAAAGAATTCCAATCCCCATTGCACGAATGGTTGGTAAACTAAAATCAAATGCAATGGAAGTGTTGCTAACCTTTTGTTTCATGTGAAGAACTCACATTTTTACACCTTTTGATCTAGGCGTAGAAATAACTAAACATTATGGGCCAATAATATGCTTCCTTTGTTATTTTGAGAGTTTTTAGCCGTGGTGAAAATTTTCCTCCCAGATCTCCATCGTGAAACTACTCTAACACCTTCTCAATTTGACTTATTCGAATACACCTCAATAGGACTCCATTCATGTCCTTCTTGAACAAAACACTATCAACAAGCACATATGGAATGAAGTGAAGTCTAAAGTATCTCCTCTTTGTTTTACTCGTTTCTTGAGGGTATAGACCCATTTTTAGGAAATGTATCATGTCATGAGTCTAAAAAGGAGTGGGTGCATTATTATTTGCTTGCTCCTAACTATCTTGTAGCACAAAAATAGTCTCTTTTCCGTCACATACTTCAACTGTTGACTCTGGCTAGCTATTCACATAATCCTTTCCCACTGAATAGCTTAGTGACTTTAATTTCTATGTAATATTCAATGATGTGGGTAATCCGACCTGCATGTTTCTCTCTCAAATCCTCTATTAGAAGGAATTTATTAACTCCCGCATGGGACACCAACAACTGAATTCTATTGTTTGAAACTACATGCTTGAATTTATGTAAACTCCGATTACCATGAGAACATGTTTCTCGATGAAGGAATACCTAACCTCAAAGTCCTCCAAACCTTGAATGAAGAAGGAAACCAACTACGTGGACCCCTCTTTGTTTTTTGCACTAGGATTGCAGAAATCATTTATGAACCTCCGAAGGCATACAACATGAAGTCCTTAGAAAATTCTGGATTGATGAGAGTTGGGGCTTGAGATATAGGCTCTTTGATAGCCTTGAAACTTGCTTTACCCTCAGCTATCCACTTAAATTTTCACAAGAGCTATAAATTTTTGTGCAAATCTAGGCATAAATTTATTCTTCCTAATAAGATTTGAAGGGCCTTCTTATGGCTTAGCAAGGGCAATGCTCTAATTTCTTCAAATATTTTTGGGTCAATTGTCAATCCTTCCTTTGACACAATGTGGCCTAGGAGATTTTCTTCATGAGCCAAGAATATGCATTTTTGGATTCAATGATACCCCGGATATTCTACACATATGAAAAACCTATCTCAAATGAAAGATGTGATTTGTTGCGTCTTAGAGAACATAATGATATTGTCAAGCTACACTAGCACTATTTTTTTATCGACCCCTTGAATACCATATCCATTTCCCTTTGGAAAGTGGCTTTGACATTTGATAGTCCAAATGAAATTTTCCTATAGGCATCGAGTGCCCACTTGCACGGTGAAAGTTATCTTGAACTGGTCATCTTTTTCACCATTATCTGATTATATCCTGAATATCCATCCAGAGAGAATATTTCTGAATTGGCTACCACCTGTAGGATTTTCTTCATTGAAGGGAGTGGGTAGCATTCTTTCAAAGATTCCATGTTTAGGTCTCGAAATTCTATTCACAATATGATCTCTCCATTCTTTTTCTCGACGCACCAAGTTTACAACCCATTTGGAGTACTTGATTCGACAATGAGGGCTTTCTAAAAATTCCTATTTTATGCAAACCTAAGCTCCCAGTAAAAATTTATGGCCATCTAAAGATGAGGGTGCCATACTACGATAAATGTGAGTGGTTGACCTGCCTTCTCAGACTCTGATCATGCATCCTAGACTCCAAAAGCTGAAATTTTAGACTTTCAGGATTCGTAGCTTTGGGAGTTCATAATTTAGAGGTCCATGTCACTGTTCATCTTCCTGAGCTCATGAAACCTTTGAATTTCTGAAACCCCAAAGTATGAAATTTGGACTTCAAGTTTTAGGCTTCAAGTTATGATTTACATAAGCTAGGGCTTCAACGTTCCGAAATGCCAAAACCCTCGACTCTAAAATTCGGACTTCGTGTTTTGGATCCTTGTGTTTTCGAAGATTACGGGGTTTAGGTTTTGAGGTTTTAGGGTTTTGAGGTTTGTTCATCTACTTGACCCTACCGCCAACTCCGAACTCCCGAAATCTCAAGTACAAATTTTGGTCTTTAGGTTTCGCATTTTCTCCTCCCCCATGACACTTCTCACCGTGAACTCCCAAGACTCGAATCCCCAAAATTCATTTAGATTTTATGCATTGACCTCCAAATTTTGGAGCTTCGCTCTCCTTCTATTCGGGATTCACCATTTTTGCTTTGGCCTACCTCTAAACGACCTTACCACCAAATTTTGAATTTCAGAATTCAAAACTTCTTCATTCCCGAATTAGCTCAAACTCGAGATCATCTCGCAATGTGTTTTTTCCTCTTCAACCTATTCACTAATCTCGAAATGTGATCTCCCCGCCGAATCGATCCTTAATTTTCTCTCTGTGAGGTCTTGTTTGTCTGAATTTCCCTAAGGGGTGAAATTGGATAACATCTCCTAAACCATGATGTAGTGGTGGAGAATTTATCCAGTTTCAGTAGGTACCTAGAATGTGGAAAACAGGACATTGTATGCTCAAGTCGTGGTTGGTCAAAGTTTGGTCAACACTCAAACTCTATAGGGTCAAGTGACATATGTGGTAGTGACATGTGGCGAGTAGTAGAGAGTATTCAAAGAAGTAAAATAAAATTATTTGTTTATAACATCGGTCTTCAAAACTCATATTCGAATGGGTGGACCCGAGTTTTTAGTGGTCATGGGTCCTCGACTAGGTTCGACACAATCTTTTAACGAAGGGTACTCTTTTCATGGAGGGATTCCTTTACCACCATGATCAATATTTCTCCATGTGGTGGGCCCTCAAGCCACCACATGGCCTTCCACCACTATTTACATCGAACTCACTAGTGGATTTCCACCACTATTTACATTGAGCTCACCGGTGGAGTTCCACCATTATTTTCATTGGCTCAATGAGCTCGGCTTTTTACATGGATTGATACTTGGCTAGATCGGTGAGTTCACATTATGGATTAGGAGAGTTATTATTTGTATTAGAAAAACTAATCAATTATCTCTACTTAGTGAGCTCCCATATGGTTTGTCCTATACACAAGATCCAATATTCATGTGGCATTCCACATCACCACCAACTCAACTCTATGGGTATTTTTATACCAATGCAAACATAACACACCACCACCCTAGCCCTTTAAACTCAGTATTTCCAACCTACTATGGTCAATCACACATCCACATGGCACAAGTGCTCTATATATTATGTCGGGACAAAAATATCGGTGTGGCCACAATCACATGGTGAGATTGGTGGTGGGAAGTTTATAAAGGTCGACGCAAGTTTTACCCCCACCAATATGGGATATTATATTCCCACTGACCAAAATTTAAAGGAGGCCCACGTGGTATGTAGGGTTGGCAAAAGAACATGTGGATCGATCAACAACCTTAATGGCTAAGAAACATGGGACTTTAAATTTTGTCAAGTAAAATGTAAAATCCATAATAAAGGCTTAAACAGATGAAAGAGGATCAGTGGGGAGAATCAAACCCCCACCGCCTAATTAAAATTATTAATGACTCACCACCATACCACCTTAGCTCGATGAGTTATGAAATGGTCTCGGTTTTCGTATCACACACAACTCATATGGACAACAACCTTACCATATAGAGAATGTTTTACATATCACTTATTTTGGAGGTCTTATAGGCATTCTTAACCCTTGAGGTAAATAGATAAATTGTTCATATATTCCTCATGCTTCCAAAGATGGTATTTTTTCCCTTATTTCGATGATTTTTACACATTTTTAATCTACGTAAGTCACATCAACATTTGACATCCATCCGAGTCTTCGTTAAGCATGCCTCTCATCAAAGGAAGAATATTTGGAGACCCGTACTTTTGCAATAGTCACTATATGTGGGGTGCTTCTTGTTAGAATTGAAGGAGATATTTTCTTCATATTGTTCTGATTTGAATTCATATTTAATTAGATGGATCGGTGATCATCCTACTTTATCTTATTTCGATTCATAAGTAATCAGCTAGGTATGTGATCATCAGGGTAGAATCCCTATTAATTATCATTAGGTAGAATCCCTATACAACTAACATATCGGTAGAATCCATTTATAAAATATCATTATAGGTTATGAGATCAGATGTGTTCACTCATATCCTCATCTAGGTTCTTATGTTCATTGTATGTTTTTTACTAGTTTACAACTCAGAAGTGTAATGAATCAGTTCATATGAACCCTGATATGTAGATATTACCAAAATTTGTTATCAATTTCATTTTGTATTGTGTATATGTTTTCTTTACATCTTATTTACCATTTAAAGTTGATAATATTTATGGAGTAAAAAATATTGCAGTGTTGTTTGCAAGGGTTCCATGGGTAGTTTAAAAATTTACCCATGTTTATGAATCACGAATAAAAGTTTTTCCAACATTTTGGTATCAAAGAAGTAGTTATTAGAGTTTTTGGGTTTGCTTGTTAATGGATTCCAGTGATAGAAGATCATGGTAAAAATCACCACTATGTTATGGAAATAACTATGACAGGTTGGTGTATAGAAATGAAGACATTTTTCTCTTCTCAAGAGCTATAGGAACTAGTATAATGTGGATACAGAGAGACACCAAACTAGGATACATTCAATGCACTCTCATAAGCCTAAAGGAATATTTTGAAGTAAAATACAAAGAAGGATGAAAAATATTTAATCTACATTCAAAATGTCTTCACTTGATTCAGTTTTTCCAAGGATAAAAACAACTAAAAACTCCAAACAAGTAGGGGATACCTTGAAAAATTCCTATCAAGGTTGTGACACTATGAAGATAGTGAGATTGTAGATGTTAAGTAGAGATTTTGAGACTCATGGAATAATCATAATCATTCAATGATTTTTTCATAAGAACAATGACCATACGAAATCAAATGAGAAAAAATGGAGATGTTTTTAAAGATCATAAGATTATAAAAATGTATTGAGGAGCCTTCCAACTATATTTGATACATTTATTGTAGCAATAGAAGAGTCCAAGGATTTGAGGAAAATGACAATTGATGAATTGATGGGTTCTTTACAAACCCATGAACAAATGATGAGTAGGACATCTAGATCTTCCAATGAACAAGCCTTCAAAATAAACACAAATGTGATAGGCCAGGGAGAAGATCCTGCAATAGAAGAAGAGGAAGAGTTTATAACTAGTAATAAGGTGGAAAACACAACCATCAAGAGCCACATGTAAGAGTAAGAGGAAGGATCAATAATACTTCTAGAGGTGGTTCTACACAAAGGTATGATAAATAAAACATAAAATGTTATTATTGTAAGAATATATGAAACTATGTTAGTGAATTAAGGAAGAAAGAATATGATATAACAACTCACAATGAAATTTATTCTAATTCAATAGAGGTTGAACCTAAAAAATCATGAAAAGGGTGGAATTTTTTTTTTTGACTTGTAATATACATGAGAAATGAAATAAAGAAATATGGTATTTAGATAATCCATGTAGTAATCACATGTGTGGAAACAAGGGAATGTTCAACAACATAGATGAAGTCATCAAACATTAGGTAAAGATGGGAAAAAATCACAAGGTTCCATTGATGGGGAAAAGAAGTGTATCCATTATCACCAAGAAAAGAGATAAGAGGTAGATTCATGATGTTTTTTATGTGCTAAGATTTAAGTATAATATTCTAAGAATTTGGAAGCTAGTCCAAAAAGGATGCAAGGTGATATTTTAAAATGTGGACTTCATAATCTATGAGTGAAGTGGGAGAAATAGATAACTTGCGAAAATCAAAATGATAAAAATATAATGTTTCCTTTGAGGATGCAAAGTGAAAATAATAATTGTTATAACTGCTCATCACAATTGGAAAGTGAATCAAATGAACATCAAATCAACCTTTTTGAATGGAATTGTTGATAGAGGTGTATGTGGGACAACAACCAGTGATGAGATTATAGGGAATAAAAACAAGGTGTATAAGCTCAAGAAAGCTTTGTATGGACTTAAACAAGCACCAAGGGTCTGATACATCCATATAGAGTCCTATTTGATAAGCAATGGATTTATAAAAAATAGAAGTGAGACTACATTTTACATCAAAAAAGGAAGGCGAGATTATTTATTGTTGTTTTATATGTAGATGATTTAATCTTTACGAGAAATGCAAACAAGTCCGTAAAGAGTTCAAATCAGCCATGAAGGAGTTTGAGATGACTGATTTAGGTTTGTTGAGATATTTTCTTGGGATTGAAGTTAAGAAAATGGAGCATGGAATATTTGTGTCTCAAGAAAAGTATGAAAAGGAAATTTCGGTAAGATTCATAGTGGTGGACAACAAACCAACATCTATAATAGATGAAACAAGTTTGAAACTATGCAAAGAAAATTGCAACAACAACATGGATCCCACATGGTACAAAATATTGGTAGGAAGCTTGATGTACTTGACTGCAACTAGACTAGACATCATGTATGTAGTCATCTTGATTTCTAGATTCATGAAGACTCCAAAGCAGATGCAATGGAAATAAATAAAAAGGATTTTGAGGTATGTTAATGGCGAGAAAATATTGGAATTTTATATGATATTCATAATGATTTAGAGTTAGTTGGATTCATTGATAGTGATTGGGAAGGTATCCTAGATGATAGAAAAATCACATCTGGATACTATCATCGAAGCGCTTAGGATCTACTTTGGTTAGAAGATTGCATAGGTGAATGATGGGAGATGTGAATTGTTCCAAGAGAAGACAATAGAAGCATAGAAGTCTACAAAAATACGAAAATTCAAGAGAGATAATTGCAATAACATATAAATAGTTACAAATCAATACAATCAAATAGAATAATGAAAGATATGTACATATAGGAGGTGAATTTGTAACCTCATCCTAGAATCAAGGAAACATCTACCTAAAATAGTGGGAACCAACAACTACAATTGTGTAGTCAAGTGGTGATTCACACCTAGAATAGTGTAGTCAAGTGTACACCTAAGCAACCATAGCCTAGAAGTGTAGGGAAACTCCAAGTGAGGTGGAATATCCTAAGTAGGATAATACAAAAAAGTGAGGAAAATAAATCCTACACTAATGAGATACATGTTTCATGTTATGTCGGATCCATCTCATGGGATTTAAATAAAAATTCAATTGTTTCACTTTCTACAATTGAGGACAAATATATAGCATGAACTAAACTACTTTCCAGTATATATGTCTCGAAGAATCCCGTTAGATTTGCATGAAGAGAAACATGGATCTTCTGCTATATTTTGTTGAAAACTTTTCTCCCATTGCCTTGTCAAAGAATCATGTATTTCACGGAAAAATAAAACATATTGCAATTATATATCAATTCATTTGAGAATTAGTTAAAAAGGGTGAGATAGAATTTAAAATTTTTAAGTCGAGCAGCAACTTGCTAAGATTCTTAATAATCTTGCTATCCCGAATTCACCCCTCGAGGTAAATTTGGATAACCTGCATAATTTCTTCAGGCTTGAGCAAGTAGAATTGGTTCGAGGAAAAAAATCAGGTTTTGGGGGTCCCTTTGGCTCTTCTCTAACTTCCCTATCCAAGGAAAAAATTCAAGGAGTTAGAAAAAATTGCAAAATCCGAAAAATGGCTTCTTTTAGTGTATTGCGGAAAATGCGGAAGTTTTTGTCCCAGGCTACACAAGTTCAACCGGAACAGTCAGGATCCAAAAAGGTGAAATAGATGACATACAAAGTAAATAGTGTATTTTGGGTGGAGCGGAGGTCAATGGCCCCGATGACCCGGTCAACGGTAGAACAATTAAGACATGGAAGCCTAAAGCGGCGATGTAGAAAAGGGAGGCTAGCGCGGACCAAGTGCCGTAAGGACATGAGTTCCTTGCAAGCCAAAATGTCCATAGTGAAGAGAATTACGGGTGGAATGTAATTTTTTTCAGACATAGCTAGGACACATGAACCCGTAATCGCCAAAATGCCCGTAATATAGAGAAAAAGTCAACCCCTGACTCCTGAACTTCAAACGGCCATAATTTTTGACCCATAGCTCTGATTTTCATGAAATTTTACTTTTCAGAACGGGAATGACGTCCTCTATGCCACAGAGATATATGAAAATAAAATAAGAATATTCAGCTCCATTCAATTAAATACCCAGCCCGCTTAAATGACAAAAATCACTGGCAAATCAAAAACATTTTCCTACACTCAAAATGCCGTATCTTTTGCAATTCTCAACGAAAATGCACAAAATTTGTATAGTTGAAATCATGGTTCTAAACCCAATGCACAAAAGTTAAGAAATATGGAATTGGATGAATAGTTGATGGATATTTTTCTAAAAACGTGGATAGGATTAGAACAATGTTTTATTTGGTAGTTGGGATGCATTTAATGAAGCATTGCGTACATTTCTCACAAATACAAGTTATGGGACAAGTATGGGGGATTTCAAAAGAAACATACCATCATTCCAATCCATTTATGATATCTTACAAGTGGTGGGAGGAAGAATTTTAGGATTTTCATTTTCTCTCTCTCTCTCTCCTCTTAGAATTCTATAAATTAGAGTGTTGGGCTCATTGTAAAGGAGATAGTTTTGTGTAACAAAAATCTACCAGATTTTTTTGCTAAAGCCAATGTGTTGTAGGACCTTATAGTGGACTCCTTGCAAGGTGATCCAATCCCTTATTTTGTAATAGATTGAACTATGCATATCAATGAAGCAATAAATACAAGTTTGTGGATGTATCTTCCAATATTCTATTTGTCTCAATTCTCCTTGCCTCTTCACCTTCATTACGAATATATTGTGTCTATATTAAGCTCTGCGAAGAATTCATTATCATTCTGTATGTATGAAATCTTGTTGTGAATGCATTTTCTAGACTATGGAGAACTATTATCACCCCTTCTAGTATGCATTTTGCTCTATTTTTCACACATTGGAAAGCTATCCTCATTTCCTCCTTTTCTAGTGTATCACCACTTTAATGTAGACTCTTTTTTCATGTGCTCTCTCTCCTTGGTCCCTTGGAAAGTTAGATTAGGAAAATATATTCTTGCCTGTATTAGAGTATATTGTGGTAGATAGTTTAGGAACAAGAATCAACTTTCTCTCGGAGTTCTATCTCAAGTAGCAAGTCCCACAACTTGGAGATGGTACCCATGTTATCCAGTCACACCGTGAGCTCAAGAAAACACACTTGTGTGAACATGAGGATGTTGTGATTCTCGTGATAACAAATCCTTTTGAAAATATAGATTTTAATGATTGATAGGAAATTCGGGCGTCATTGATATGGTTTTATCTAAATCAAAACTTCATACAAGCATCTCAAGACTTCATACAACCAACTCTAAAATTCATACAAACATCTTTTGATAAGCATAGTCACTTTCGATCAAGCACAATCAACTACCGACTTCATACATACATCATGTGAACAAGTCTTTCAAGTACGTCTAAACCAATATTTAAATCATCTTATGGCCAATCTTTTAAGTAGCACCGGACTTAGAAGCTCTAGACCAATTGCCTAGTCATCTCCGCACCATCTAACTTCGTAAATCGAAAATCAGTTTTTTGAATTAGTATTTTTATGGCTTAAGATTAAGGAGGAGTGTTGAATATTATAATCTTGATCTAATTTTTAATTTTCAACTCCTTCCACCTACCTCTCTATTTTTTAATAAATGTTTACTTTAAGCACCCAGTGTTTAAATTCTCTTTTTGGTGGGAATTTCACTAAATGCAAAAGCTATTTGTAATTAATAGAATTATCGTATACAACAAGAAGGGAGATAAAGTGGGAAAATATATACATCTATGTGTAATGCATATTTTAAAGAAACACTAGATAACAAAAAGTAAAAGAATGTGTTTTGAAGAGTAGAGAAACAACATAGAACAAAAAGGAACCTAAGTAACAACTCGAAAAAGGTGTACAAACAGAGAAATAATAGATTAGAGAACAGAGCATCAAAATTAAAAGAGTGCAAGGGTAAAAAAATAGAGCAACAACTCGAAATATATGTATTAATTTTTTTTTTTGAGTTAATATAAACTAATTGGTCTTTTCTCGGTTGTATTCACTTATTTGTATTTGTTTGTTTTTTAGTTTTTGGAATATAAAATTTTCCAATAGTCTTCTTTCTAATTTTAGTTATGCATTACAAAACCATCTTATTTTTAGGACTCGGAAGATGTATTTTAGTGGCGAGATGTAAGTAATGAAAATTACAGAAAAAGCAGAAGTAAGCAAATAAACATAGAGATAACCTCAATTGTCATATTCTTGCAAGCCTCAAGAAGATTGTGAAGCAATTGGACTTTTAAAATATTTAGATTTGAATGATTGTGGGTGCTCTTGATCAATTTTCCAAAGGATGAATGCAAATGCTATGAGATTTGATAACACAAGGATGTGGATGTAAAATTTGTAGAATTTTTTTATAATTTTCTCAAAGCTTCCCAAATCGATTTACAAAGGAATGGAATATCATTTATAGTTTTGGGTGAGGCCATGAAAAGTGGATCAAAGTTTGAGTAAGCTCTAGGTTAATAATTGTAATTTCCTAAATTAACAAGTAGAGTTGGTCTATGTAATTACATATGTGAATGGGATATGTAAATTTGGACATTATTCAAGCAAAGGTGGTTGTCGTGAAATTTAATTTCCTCCAACATTCTAGGATTATAGAAGTGGAGTTCAAGTGGAGTGTGAATAGATAGATAAAATTACTTAAATAACTAATTTAATTATTTTATTAATTATAAGGAGATAATTAATCATTTAATTAAATTAATTCCAAAGGCATGATATAATTTAACTAATTAATTATAAAGGGGTAGGAGTATGTATTAAGTAGTATAATTAATTTACTTAATTCTATAAGGGTGTATTATAGTAGCATATAATTAATTTAATTAATTCTACTAGGATGTAATTAGGTATGTAATTTTTGGTTATCTACATTTACCCATATTTAAAGTGTTGTTATGAAGTAATAACATTTTAAAGATAGTAGACATATGCAGATCAGTGAGTCAAGATATTGAAAGTGAGGCGATGTTTAGATTTGTCCCGATGAAGAATCTGGATAACACGATGAATAGATGTGGTAAGGGAATGATTCCTCAAGTGGGTGGGTGCCATAATAAGGTGGTGGAAAACCAGGTTGATACAAATAAGAAAAATAATTTGAATAAGGATGAGAAGGAATTGTGCTCATAGCATGAGCATCATTTAGAGAGTGAAATTCAAAGCAACCTTATCTTTTTGTTATACAATAGAGTTGTCAACATGATTATGAAAGAATCCTGATGGGTAACCTAAATGCACGTAAACAAACACACACACACACACACACAAAAGAAAAGAGAAAAAGGTAAAAAAGAAAATATAAAATGTAAAAGTATGCACCATGACCATAAGGAAGCCAAGATGACAATAAAATATGTGTAATTAGTCTAAAAATATTAAGAAAGGAGAAAATCAACCAACATGCATCAAAATGAAGATAAGTGAAAATTCCCTAATATACACCCTAATTAAAATTAAATAGATAAAAATGCCACAAAACGATAGACTTATGAAATGTATGGGAATCTAGGGTCGATGGAAGACTACATTATACTTATAAAATCCTCATGGAACTCTTATTGGACCCACAAGAGAAAGAAATATGAGATTTTCCCAAGAGAATTTATATTGTAATAAAAGGCATAAAGTATGAAATTCGTAAGATCAAGACAATCAATAGGGTAATTGTGATAAGTGTGAGGAGAACATGACTCGGTTATGTTTTGGAAAAATTTGCACGATGTTGTAATTTTTAATACTTTTTTGGACATATTTTAATTTTTTGGATACTTTTAATCTTAAACACACGCCAAATGTTGAGTTGTGGAGCTCAAATAATTCAGATTAGCATGCGATGTAAAACTTGATGGAATACACAGTAACCGTCATCGGTCACCTAGGACTGACATTGGTCAAGCATCGAGGAAACAAAATTGGTTAGGGCTAACCGATGTCGGTTACCTATGCAATGATGTTTTAATTAACTCTCAAGAATTAGATCTATTTTTAGCATTAAAGTATATTTATTGATTATAATTGAATGGCTAAGTTCTCTAAGTCTATAAATGACTATATAAACATAAAATCTAGGGTTTAGAAGTAGGTATTAATAAGAATTAAGAAGAACTTGAAAAGGTTGGTGAGAACGAGAATTCTTGGTGATGAAGAAAATGCTTGATAAAAAGAAAGTACTTTGTACATTGGAAAGGTGTGGAAGATGGTAAATCTTCATTGTATATCTTGTCAAAGCTTTGGATAATAGACTAGCTTTTTTCTTGGTGGACATAGCTCGCATGCCTGGGTGAACCATGTTACATATGGTGTTTATTTATGTCTCTTGTTTTGTATATTTCTTCTCGGTAGAATATCTACTTTTATTTGCATGTATGCTTAGATGTGATATATTATATGTACAACCGATATGCTAACTTCAACACCAAATAATAACAAAAATAGTATTCCCAAACCGTAGTCGATAGTGCAAGAGAACAAGCCTAACACAAACATTGGACAAGTCACAAAGAAAGAAGGTGAAAAAAATGATAAACCATGGGAATGACGTATTGAATAGGAAAACACATGAGACAAGGTCGTGGAAAGAAAAAGTTGGAGACAAGGGAAAAGCATGAATCAAGCTATTGTTTTGATATGCCCCTAGCACAAGGGATCTTTTTCAGATCTTTTTCATATGAATAACATTTATAGGATCTTTAAGCTATTTTCCAATCTCATCAAATAATTTATACGCTCCGATCCATGCTTAGTAGTGATGATGTAGGGCCCTAGCAATTAGGTTTAAAATTTCCATGATTATCACATGGATTTATTATATATATATTTTTATTTTAATACCAGGTCATCGATCTTGAAATTTCAAGGTTTTATCTTTCTATTATTGTTATGAAACAATCGATTATGATACCCTTCTATATGATCCAAGGCACGATGAATATTTCATCTAGAATTAAAAAATTTACAAGGCATGTGTGGTGGTAATATTCTTCATGCACAGTGTTAGAGGGATATATAAAGGGAATAAAGTTCAACTTTGATAGGTAATATGGATTTAGAGCCATTTACTAGGGAAAAAAGGGGTTTCTCTTGTTTGAGCACGAAAGGATGTACGGTAGGCCCAAGAGGGTGGGATACAATTATGTATGTTAGTTGTGACCATGTTTATCAATTATCTTTTCCAGTATGGATTTGATAATCTTATTAGAAGATTCAAACCGGTCATTACATTACAGTAACAGGAGATTCCTATTGTAGGAAGATATGATATTTCTTGGCTAAGGCTTTGAAATTTTTGCTTTTAATGAGTTATAAGTTTTAGGGATAATGGTAGTGGGAATACCAAAATGGAAAATTATATGGTTGAATATGAATTTAGCAATATTACACTCAATAACGTAGGTAAGAGACATATCATTGATCCACTTGGTGAAATACTTGGTATCAGTTATTATGAAGGTATGATCATCAGAGGAGGTGGGATTATTTATTACGGCCAAGTCAAGCCCCCATTTAGAAAAAACACCAGGGTGAAGTGATAGGTTATAGAGCTTGGGAAGGTTAATAAATAGGATTACCATGTCATTGACATGATTGTCATGTTTTAACAAAGTTAAATGCATCAATATTTATAGTGGGTCAGTAATAGCCAACATGAAATATATTCTTAGCTATAACCGTTCTAATTATCTTCATGCCCCAAATTCCTAAATGTACCTCATCTAGTGTTTGATTAGCTTCGTATTAATTAAGATATCTTAAGAGAACCCCGTTATAGCCTCTTCAATATAGGGTGTCACCAAGGATGGCATAGCATGAAGTACATTGTGTTAAGGCCCTTTTGTTAGTTGAATTAATATTGGGAGGATATGTTTTAGATTGGATGAAGGTGTAAATATTGTGATACCCAAGATGTTCGGGATAAATAATCTCACATACCATGGTGGACTTTGAAAAATTGTATATGGGAATCAAAATATTTTCTATGAGAAAGTCGTTGTGATTTTGGTTACATGTGTCAAATATGAGAAGGGGTGCGATAGTTGTCATAACATTTGCTACTTTATTCTCGCAAACAAAGAACTTCCCGAAATGTGATTATCTAGAAATACCTCTATAGAATTTCAACCATGCGCTTATAGGGGAGGATATTATCATCTTTAAATTTATATTCACTATTGACCTACTTGATTATTAACAGGAGTCACTAAAGACTATCAATCCTTGTATTCTTTAGGAAATAGAAAATCCTAAGCCTATTATTAGTGCTTCATACTCGGAAATGTTATTTTTACATAGAAATTTGATGTGATATGATTAAGGAATAACACCCCTTTAGGTGTACATAATATAATTATAGCTATTGATCCATGTACATTACAATAACCATCACATAATATAGTCCATGAAGGGACTATGTCTATGCATAACAAATCTTAATTTGGGAATTCAAAGTATAGTGGTTGAGAACCTAACATTGGCGATGTGGAAAATTGATGTACCAATGCTTACCATTTTATAGACTTGTGATTGATGAATTCAATATTGAACTCACTTAGGATCATGATCCATCCAGACATTCATATTATTACAGTAGTCTTGATAATAGATACTTGAGAGGATCGATTTTGGTGATAAGCTTGATAATATGGTTTAACTTTTGAAAAGCGAATTCCACTTTGCCAAAAAATTTTTACCGACATGTTATTACTTTGTTTCATGTTCGAGGAGAGTTATACTTAAGTAATTTATTTTTCTTTCGTCCTATCATTATGTTGTGTTACTAATTCCCCAAAGGCATGTTCAGTTGCAGAAGTGTACAAGAACATAGGTTTATCTTCGATTTGTGGCATGAGTACTTGTGGATTTGACATGCACTCTTTCATCTTGGTGAAATATTCTTGGAATTCCTATGTCCACTTGATTTGGAAATACTTTTTGAGAAATTTATTGAAATGATGGAACTTCTACAAGCTCTGAAATAAAGCACCGAATAGATTGAATATTGCCTTGTAACCCTCGTAGCTAAAGGATATTTTGTGGGGGTGAAATTTCCATTATTTATTTAAATTTGGTATGTTCCACTTCAATTCCAATTGCGAGACTATGAATCCCAGAATTTTTCCCAAGTGACACCAAAGACACTTTTTAGGATTAAGGTGAACCTTGTATTCCCTTAATCGTTTAAAGATATGACAAAGAATGCTTGCATGATCGATTATAGTTTTTGAATTGGCGAATATGTCATCAACATAGTCTTCCATGGTATTATGAATAATTTAATGAAAGATTACATTCATTATGTCTTGGTACATAACACTGACGTTCTTAAGGCCAAAAGGAATGACCTTGTAATAAAAAGTCCCCCATGGAGTTGTGAATGTTGTTTTGTTATGATCTTCCTTAATGATATGAAAGTAAGTATACCCTAAAAACTATCCATCGATATAACATCTCATAGCCTACCATAAAATCAACAATCATATCGATATTAGGAATAGGAAGTCATCCTTAGGACAAGACTTGTTGATGTCACAAAAATCAGTACAAATCCAAATTCCGAGTTTTCTTAACAACATGTACCATGTTGGATATACACTCATAATAGTATATGGACCGTATGAAACTAACCTATAGAATGTTTTGAGGTTCTTCCTTGACAAGTAAAGTGACCTTAGGATGCATTTTGCATAGCTTTATCTTGACAGGTTTTGCATTTGGGCTAACCACAAGGTGATGGAAAACAAGCGAAGGGTCTAATCCTAGCATATATTTGTAAGACCACAAAAACATCTTGAAATTCTAGGATAAGTAGTGTGAATGTATTAATTTCTATCTATGATAGGATCGCGTCAAGATGCAACAATTTGGGTTGATCATTTGTCCCGATGTTGATAGTGGTGGTCTCTTCTACTAATACCTTAGAAGTACCATTTTCATGAAATGATGTCATAGTTTTATGTATAGCTAATTGTATTTCTAGATTAGTGTATCCTCTCTAGCACCTCATAAATGTTTTCACTAGAAGAGGCGTAGTTTTATTTTCTTTCTTTTTCAAATTTTGTTTCTTGCATAGCACCTCAAAAAGGTTTTCACTATCCGAGATTTGATTTTTCTTTTTTCTATTTTTGATTTATTTCTATATTTTTGAACTGGAGAACTCAAGTTACTTGAAAAAGTATGTAATAGTTTTAAGGTTTATATCAAAACCTTCTTCTTATGTGATAAGGGAAAAGGGTCTTGAGTCCCAAATAACTCTTGGATGGCCTCATCATTCTGAAAGCGAGTCCATGGAAATATGACATTGTTGATCTTGATTAATGAGGGAAGGGTAGACAATATCAAGGGTATGGATGGATAAGTCTTCAAGAAAGAGGGTGGTTTCAACAAGGTTCTCAAAGAGGCTATGTGTGGAACTAGTCTCAACTTTGGAGTCTAAGTCCTCATCACTAGTCAAGACATCAAATATTATAGGCCTCTTTTCAAAGGTCTCATATCCTAGACTCTATTGCTAGAGATTTTCTTTGCATAAGAAAGGTTTGAGAATTCCTTGTTCTTATGGGCCAAGTCCCCTACCTTTCTAATTCATATTCTTCATTATTTTTTGTGCCTTGGTATATTTTGTGTATCCCCAACATTCATCCATTTTATCTTTGTATAACCAAGAGTTATCGGAGCCTTAAATATGTTCATCCTCCAAAAATTTGTATCTCCTCCAAAGAGTATTTCCAATATGATAAACTATAGGTTCTCGTAAATGGGGGCATTAGGTCATCCTTAATTACAAGGGGATGAGGGGAGTTGATGAACGTGAATAGAATTTTCAAGGGTATACTCACAAAACCTTTATGAGAGGATTTAAATTTAGGTGACATATTGAACGTAGTGGTTGTGAAGTATATTCATAGGTGTGTGAGTGTAAAATATTTTCGGGTTCAATGTGAGTATTATCAATCGGATAACACGAGGTTCATTAGAGTTATTAGTATATCGATAGTAGTTATCACTATTAATACTTGCTTATAAGAGTTTGCAGGTACTCAAAGGGTTTTGTGACAAAAAACAAGGTGAACTCTTTTCCATTATGCAATAATTTAATGCATTGATGGAAGGTGGAGGGAACAACTTACATTGTGTGTTTTCAAGGCCTAACCAAAAGGAGATTGTATCATGTTTCCATGCTAACTACATGACAGAGGGTTTCAATAATTTGAGGGCCCACTTGTATGGGAAGGGTAATGATGCTAGAGGATTTTCACTCACTATTGTCATAACCATGAATTGTGATAACATTAGCTTCCAAGTTTTCCTTTGTATGACCAAGACAATGTAACTTTTTCATGGAACAGATGTTCAGGGATGCTCCATTTTTGATGAGAACTCATTTAAATTTATGGCTTGTTATGCATTCTTCCATTTATAAAAAGTTGTTGTTTTGAAGGTTTTTGTTAAAAAGTCTTGAGGACCAACTGAAAAGATGGGACTATTGGGTGAAAGGTTAGCAATAATGGTTAAGAACTGTTAGAAATTGAGGTTCTCAGGAACACACGCTTCATGAAGAGCATGTGTAGGAATATCTTGTAATTTATATGATGATTTTCATAACATCATAAGAGATATGTGTGTAAGCATTCTCGCAAACTATTTTAATAGGTCATATAGACCAGAAGTATAAGATTTTACATTTAAGGTTGACATTTGGTTTGATGGAGTTATATGGTTTGACACTTGAGGATCGGTGGATGACATGGATGGTTGGTCCGATGCAAAAATAAAAATTTCTTTTGGTGTGTGGCCACCACATTATTTTGAGTTTTAAATTTGATGGTAGCGATAGTAGAAGGCATTTCTTCAATAAATGAAATAATCGAGTTAAAATCAACATTATTTGAAGATTGACCTTGTTCAGTAGTTTTGTTATTGACACCATGCTTAGGGAATGGATTAGAAAACACTTTTTGATTATCGTTTGGTGTTTTGTTTTGTGTAGGATATTCAACCATGATATCCTGTTATCAACAAGGTCTTGGATATGGCGACTAATTTGTACACATAGATCGATTTAGATTCCATTAATACAATGAAAATCACAATATGTATCATCTTTATACCAAGTGGGTTTAGGTTCCCCTTCAACGAAAGGTTTCGTAATAAGGTACGTGACCATATTGGCATTTATAACTTGTTTTAAGATGTTTGAAATGGGTTCTCCCAAAGGTGTGAAATGTTGGTGTTTATTGTCACAAGGGGGAGGAGCCTCTTTTCTTGGGATAGTAATTGGTCACTTCAATTTTTTGGTTATGATTATCCATTGTGGACGTTGTGTACGTTATGATTGTCAATGTCACCATCATTGATGACGTTCGATTTCTATTGACATTTGTAAACTTGTCATGATGAGAACCACTATTATTGATATTATGGTTCCCATTATATTTTGAATGAGGTTTGATTAAACCTTTTGTGATAAGGGAATTTTCTATTTGAGATAATTTTTTGATGAGTCCTTAAATCTATTGAGGAGTTCATTTTCATATGAAAGGATAATTGGGTGAGTGCACCAACTGGGGTCAAAAAGGGGTCTTAAGTGGACACTTTTTTTCTAAAAATAAAATATCTTCATCTTGTAAAAGTTATTTGAAATAGTTACACTCAAAACTAGAAGATGTTGTAAGAACATGAGTCTTAGCATTTTGAGTCTAGTTTCTAAGCTACTAAATTTTATTGAAAACAATTAAGTTTAAATGGTTCAAATAACTAAAATACCAACAGGTGATCTTGTTTTTGTTAAAAAATATAATAGATTTTCTTTCGTGCCCCCACAATTTTTTGAGCACTATTTAGTATTTTTGAAAATCCTTTTGTAGAAAGATAGCTAGGAGGATCTAGTTTATGCTAGAATTTTTTTTTATAAACTTTTTTAGCGATTATTTTTTCATGATTTTTTTAGAACATAAATTTTAAATTTTGAAAAATAACGAATCTCCAATCTGTGCCCCCTTAGACTACCTAAAAAAATATCAAAAATTAGTTTTTAAATATGTATATAATTAGTCCTAGTTTTTTCCCGAATATAGTGTTATTCAATTTCGATGAGTCAAAAAAAAGATACACGATGAAAGATAGATGTGTATAAACTCAAAACAATAGCTAAAAAAGGCATATTTAGAAAATAATTAATATGGAAACCCTATATTAGTCAAAATATTTGAAAATATATATTTATAGAAATAATAAAGTTTTCTCAACGTCGTAGGCATATTTTTTATTAAATGTATCGATCATTTTAGTGTGATTTATTATGGTGGAATAGCCATTTTAACAATTTTATGCAAAAACAAGTTCTTTGTTGTGTTTTTGTAGGTGGAATAGCCATTTTAACAATTTTATGAGAAAAAGTTCTTTGTTGTTGTGTTTTTGTAGGTGGAATAGCCATTTTAACAATTTTATGCAAAAACAAGTTCTTACACGAATTTTGAGTAGTTAAACTTGTCTCCTAGCCCACTAGTTGAATTTTTGTAATCATGGGTGATAACAATCGAGCTAATGACATGAGAAAATGAAAGAACAAGACACCGGAGAGATTGGAAGAGATGATAATAAAGAAAGTGAATAGAATGTAAAAACTTCATGAAGGGAAAGGTACATTTGTTATATCAAATGTACCTAATATTATAGAAAATGATCGATGAAACACATAATGAAAATGTAGAGAATAATTATTTTGTAATGAATATTGATATTGAATTGAATGATAATGTTGTTATGGATGAAGAAATTGATATGAATCCCAATGTTGAACCTTTACCTAAGAATCCAAATGGTAATCCTCAAATTTGTATGGAAACACCGAATGATGAAAGTAACCTTGTTAATGAATCTTCGCCACTAAGAAGACATCCTTCCATTTTACAAAGAAAACCAATTCGGTTAATTTAAATTGATGAAAAAATTATAAAACCAATGCCTAACAAAATTTATGAAATAAATGCGAGAAGAAAATCTAGGGAATTTGGGATAATTACTTTGAGAATTTAAATGACACACCAAGATGTAAATTATTTGTTACATTGATGAAATCAATTAAGATGAGAACTACAATGAAGACCACGGGTTAATAATGTTTAATGTTATTGATCGAAATGTGTCAATTATTGAAAATATACATAAAGTATACACAAATCGTAGGTGTCAACAAATGCACCAAAGATATTAATGTTACACGGCGTGCACTTAATAATTGTATAGTAAGTGATAAAACAATTAATAAACACTTGATTAGAAAAACAATCATATTTTTGAAGATAAACAAAAACAACAACAAAAGTAGTTAGGAGAAGAAAAAGTCTTGAGTCAGTCAATAACACTCGACTATTCAAATTCTCTAGAATACTCACATGAAAAGACAATAATACATCGGATATTATAAAATAATTACTTGTAAATTATTGGAATGAGAACACAAGGGTGTCACCAAATAGAAGAGATACAATAAAAAAAGAAAAATAGGTTCGATAATCGTAGATCATGTGAAAAAACTTTCTTGGATATGACTCAAACACAATTGTTCTCTAAGTTTCGAATGAAAATCCACAAATTAACATTACGTAAAGATTCTTTTAAATGAGAAAACCCGTTTACATGAAAATCAATCACTCACGTACCACTTGTCATGTTGTAGACATTATGTTGTATTTTCAATGCATTGTGATGTTTTTTTGTCAAATACATTGTGTTTTGCATATTGACATCATGTTACAAGAGTGTGGATTAAATGCCTCCCCCAAAAAAAAAAATTGTAAGGGAATTTATTCCTACAATATTTTGTGAAAAATCAACTGGACAATTTTTTTACAACAAATCATGTTTAGTTGGAACATGCAATGGATGTGGTGGCTTGCCAAAATTGAAAAGTTGTATCCATGAGGAGAGTACAGATTCAATAGGAAAAAAATTAGTTAGTTTAAAGAAATATAAATCGTGTCATATAAATTAAAATATGGAATATAATCTAAGAGGTGTGAGCTTGTTATGAACAATTACCTGTATCGAGAATATATTGTCAAATTCGAGAGAGAAATTGTTTATGAATAAAGTACACACATAGAGCTCGATGGTTGGATGAACAATTAAAGTTAATAAAGGACATATTCCCACTTGGTACTATCATGTTAGTAGTTGAATTTATAGATAATTACACATTATAACAACAAATGGAGGTTCGGTCTCAATATTATAACTCAATGAAAGTTGTTATTTTCATGCATATAACATTCATGCACTATCCAGAAAGAACTAAGAAAGATCAATAAATATTAAGAGATTATAATTTCTACATCGGTGATGATCGGACACATTATACGAGAATATGTGTAAGGGTGTTTCTAGGTGTTTTATGTGAACTTGATCGAGAGGAACATTTTTTTAATCAACATTACATTTGGTCAGATAACTACACATCACAATTCAAGAATGCATAGATGTTTTATTGACTTAGTAGAATACACAAAGAAACAAGTGTAAAACATATTTATATTTCCATAAAGGAAGTTTATGGGAAAGGAGAGCATGGTGGTGCAGAGCATGTGTGAAAAGGGAACTTGCAAGATAAGAGTTAACGTTCAAGGATGGTGTTAAATTTACAGGTGAAAAAATCATTGTTGATTAGTGTGTCAAGAACATGGGCCTTAATCTCAAGAGAGTTAAATGGTTCATAGATATTTCTAGTTGATAGATTTGGAAGGATGTGAAGATTGTATGACAATTGCAGGATCAAGTGATATGCACTCATTCCATAGTTCAAATACAAGTTCTTGGAGTATTTATACTAGGTACATGGCATGCTTTTGTATATCATGCATTGATTTTATGTGGAATTAATGTGAGTCATAATAATGGGTGGATGAATGGAATTATAAACATCTAATTCCAATCAACACATATCAAGTTCCATGAGCATTACAACTTACAGTGTCTTCACATCATATGACAACATCACCCGAATTTTACCAAACCTCCGATTTAGTGCAACAAGGTACATATGTATGTCATGCTTTATATTTATAAATTATTAAATGATCAACTCTTAATGTATTTTAAATTTGACTTGATTTTTACTTTGTGATGTAGTGCACATTTTTTCAGATTATTGTGACAAAATTTAACGAAAAAGGAACAAACTACTTGTCTAGTTGTGTATATACTAAAAAAATTTACTTTCACAATATGTTGGTGAAGGCATTCATTATCCCACTTTGGGTCGGTGGTAGCCACCGGAACTTGACTTGACAAAGATCCTATAAAAAAATAAAAAAATTGGTTATTTGAAGACTATGAAGTACATTGAAAGATACTTTACTAATCACATTTGGTTCTTCCAATAAATATTAAGATGATCAAATATTGAGGTAGGTCATTAAACAAGAATTCTAGAAGGTTCATGAATTAGATCATGAATTAATTCTTGCTACTATCAACAAGAGAGTTCATCCTTGCGGTTTTATTCGATTGAATTTACAAAGGTATGTTCTTCATGAATTTAATTTAAATATTTAGATTAATGATTTTGTTTAAATAGTGTAGGATTTATAATTCTATTTAATTTCTTTCTAACATGTTTATGTAGGTTAGTGGTGCCAAAAACAGCCCACCTTCACATGATTGGCACTATTAGTAGAGAATTGATTATTCTTGAAGCCAATAGAATCTAAGGGAAATTAAATATTCGAAAATAAAAATAAAAAAAATTATCATTTCACCACCTATATTGTAAAAATATCTTACTAAAATTATCATTTCACCACCTATATTTTATGAATCATCTATATTATTCACGTGGTTGGTAATGGATAACCTTAAACTAACTTAGAATGGACTATTCGTTACTTTTGTAAACAATAGGAAAGCAAGAGGAACAAATTGAGATGGGATTTTGTAGAGGGTACCAATTTAGAGGTGTAGGATCTGACGAGACCTTTCTAGGTGCCAATGAGTCCAAGAAATCACCTAACGAACTTATAGCATTTTTTGTTCTCAGGGCTCTTAAGGGACTACGCCTTTGAAAAAAGTAGACTAGAGGCACTAGGAGCATAAGGAATTAGAATGATGCCTCCCAAGTGTTTATAATTCCACCCCTATGCGTGTGTGCGATCGTTTTGGTTCCACAAGCTTCCATTTGTAAAATATAGCATCAAACAACCTTACACTAACTTAAAATACATTATTTGGCATGGCTGCAAAAGAATAAGACAACGAGAGAACCAAGTGGATATGGAGAAAAAAAAGAGGGTTTATTAGAGGGACTTGACATGGATGTGTAGGATCTGACAGACATTATTAGGTGTCATGGAGTCCAAGATATCATCCATCAAAGTTATAGTCTTTTTTTATCTTAGGACTCTTAAGGGACTATGTCCGGACGAAGTAGATCAGAAGCAACGACACCATATGGTACTAAAAATAAATTTCCAAAGCATTTACCATGTCATGAAAATGTGTTGGTGCAATCACTTCAGTCCCAAGGGATTTTTTTTGAAAAATATAGCATCCGACAACCTCACATTGACTCAAACTACACTATTTGGCACGGTTGCAAAAAAATAGCATAACGAAAAAAGCCGAATGGATATGGAGAAAAATGAGATATTATTTTGTAGAGGGTCTCAACACGTAGGTATAGGATCCGACGAGACATATCCAGGTACCACAAAGACCAAGATATTACTCATCTAGGTTATATCCTTTTTGGTCTTAAGGATCTTAAGGACTACTCCCAGACAAAGTAGCCCAAAAGCAATGGAAGCGTCCGGCACCAAAATCAAACCTGCATAAGTGTTTACTAGGAAATCCCTACATGTTTTTGTTGTTGTTTTGGTCACACGATCTTTCGTTTGTAAAATATAGCATCAAACAACCTTACACTGACATAAACTGCACTCTTTGGCATAGTTGCAAACAATCAAACAACGAGAGAAACAAATCGATATGGATAAAACTAAGGTAGAATTTTTTAAAGAGTCTTGACAAGGAGGTTTAGGATTTTATGTTACCTTTCTAGGTGCCACGTATTCGAGATATCACCATGGATCAAAGTTATATCCTTTTTCGCCTTAGGGCTCTTGAGAAACTATGCTCGGACGAAGTAGACCGAAGCAACAGCACCATCTGACACCAAAACAAAGCCTCCATAAGAATTTACTTGGAAAAATTAATGTTTTGGCACATTTTCAATTTAGTCCCACAAGCCTTTGTTTGTAAAATATAACATCATACAACCTTACACTGACTCAAACTGCACTATTTGGCATGGTTGCAAACAATAAAGCACAACAAGATAAACAAATGGAGATGGAGAAAAAAAGATACATAATTTTTATAGCGTCATAACATGGAGGTTTATAATTTGACAAGATCTCTCCAGATGCCATAGAGACTGATATACCACCATTCAAAGTTATAGCCTTTTTGGTTTTAGGGCTCTTAAGGGACTATGCCTAGACAAAGTAGCTCAGAAGCGGTGACAACGTCGGGAACCAAAACAAATCCTCCTCAAGTGTTTACTTGGCCACCTCAACGTGTTGGCGTAGTCGATTATTTTCCATGAGATTATGTTTGCAAAATATATCATTGGATAGCCTTATACTTACTCAAACTGCACTATTTAGCATAGTTACAAACAATAGCACAATGAGAGAACTGAATGGAGATTGAGAAAAATAAGAGAAGATTTTGTAAAGGGTACCGACATAGAGGTGTAGGATTTGATGAGACCTCTCTAGGTTCCATGGAGACCAAGATATCACCCATAAAATTTATAGCCTTTTTTTGTCTTAGGGCTCTTAAGGGACTACGTCCCAGACAAAGTACGCTTGGAATATTCTAGTTGTAATGGCCCTCCTATTTCACTCCCTCAAATTTTTCCTTTCTCTCTCCATCACACTCAGCTTCACCATTCTTCCTTTACATCCACACACACTAGCTCTCAATATAAATATAATATTTGTATTCAAAATAAAAAATATGGAACATGATCTATTAACAAAAGTAAAAAGGACAATGACCGTGCAACATTACCAACAAAGGATTTCATACTGGTATTATGGTTGGATAAGGGTTGAATCTCGAGGATCATATTCATATTTTGTATATCACAGTCAAAGAGGGTAGCTCCCCTATCAAATCAGTTATTCAGTATGATGTGGAAGATGAGCAAATCAAATGAAAGCTAGAGAATTAGATTTCATGGGTAATTAGTACTAAGTATCAACAAGACTAATATGGATTTTGACTTCCTGTCAACGTAATCATTATATGTTGAACATTAAAACTTTGGCACTGCTACTTAGTAATAAGAACTCGTAACTTAGGACCAGATGGGAATGACAATATTAGGACCATATTTCCTAATCTTGTGGCTAGAACGATCATTGAGTTTGGTAGTGCAAAATAAGCATAACAACAAGGGAATGGCTAAGAACACACATGGGTTATCAATCGCATAGTAAATATTTCTTGTTTATTTCTTAATGGGAGTTAGTTGGCCTATGACTTAATGGCCTTCCATTCATTAATAGTTTATAATGGAAGAAAAGTATCGATGTGTCCCTATAATCAAGGAAATTAAGGATTAGAAATCCTCTCAAATTATCATTCTAGGTCCTATTATAGGTTGTGATCTTGGTCCTATTTCTCTTTACATTTGGATCTAGTCATGGTCATCGAATATGGAAGTTTCAAGAAAGGAATCCACACTTGAAGAATTATTCCCATTTAGGTTGTTGGAAATTCCAATAAGCAATGGCGGGTCTTGTGGAATTTGGTTGGTTGAAGGTGGGGTTGTGCCCTTTTGGTTTTTACTCATTGTGTCATAGGTATCCTTTCTGGTATTATCAAAGAGAACTCTCCATGCTTGTGTGATAAGTTTAAAATATCCCTTGGCTCCTAGGAACTTGTTTTTATCAAGATGTAATAACAATGCTAGTTTTAACAGGTATTAACATAAAAAAGAAAAAACATTGATTGAAATTACTTACAAAATGCATACCTTCATTTTGATTTCATCTTTATAAATGAAATTCATCTTTCCAATTTCTCCATACTTCCAAATTTGGGGCGAATTGACATTCTCGGACCTTTGAGAGTGTGAAGAAAATGATGACCTCATTTCCCCAACCTTTCTTGAAGGGAATTTAAACGAAATGAAATTTGGAATTTGAAGGTGGCACATGGTAGACATTGATTTCCACCCACCGATTTACTTATTGATGATTAATATTTATTAGTTGGATTTATTTCCCATTATTATGATAAGTACATTTTTAGATTGCTAAATCACTTTATCAGTTTATCCGTGAGAATATAATTATTATTGTGGCATGGTGTAGGAAAATCCTTAAATCCTCTCATTATTATGATTACCTCTCCTAAAAAGATGAATGAAGATTAATTCCTTCATCTCGTAGGAATTAGTTAGGTATATGAAGTAAAGAAGAGGCAAAGAACCTTGTCTATAGAAGAATGATGATAATTTCAAAAGGTGGCATAATTTTTCACTAGAGTTGATTTAGTACTTGAAATTTGACATACACATTAATGAGATAATGGGTGCCTAAAATGCTTACCATTCGGTATGAAAGATTTTGGTTTGCAAAATGTGTTCGAATTTGTCTTTTCGGGGCTTCAAGGATTAGTGAGGATCAAAAAGGAAAATGATGAAAGATGGATTTGTGAAACTGATAAGATGGTATGAGCAAGTGTAAATAAGGTTGTTTAGCATTTTTAAATAGTTTTTCATTAATAGCTAAGTTTTCTATTGCTTTTGGTTATATTGATCTACTATTTGCAAAGTGTGAACTATTGAGTTAGTGCTTCAAGATCAAAAATTGAAAAGTTTAGCCCTAAAGAGTTATAGAAGGAGTTGGAGTTTGATATTATTGGATAACCATAGGGATGGAAAAATTTAACTAAAAATATCGTAATACTTTTTGGGTATCCTTAGATCTTTCTATCCATGCTTGTTGCAAAAACATTGTATTAAGGGGCATAGTTGAAATTTTTTGAAATATGAACAATGGTATTTGGAGCCTTGTGGATAAAGTTAGGGATGGTCTTAATTATTTTATGATGTGTTTTAAAAGGGAGAATACTTAAAAGCATTGAAGAAGGGAATAAGAGCATGATAAGATAAGAACCTATACAAAGAGACCAACAACAAGTAGAATCATAATTAAGGTAAATATGAAATAGGGTTTAAAACCCGCAAGAGAGGATCACGAGGGGCGACATGCACATCAACCGACGTGCAAACGGAAGCGTGAAGATATCTCGGGAGGAGAGAGCATCAACCCGAATGTGCATGTAAAGATTTGAAGCATGGGCGAACTTGGTTTAGCCATAAAACTCTCCTCTATCTCATAGATCAAATGGGGTGTACATATAGGAGGTGATGAGTAACCCCAGTCTTTGTAATCATGACAAGTCAAGTAGAGAGGGGAGTTACATTCCCAGAATAGAATTGTAACTCCCAATGAAGTCTCGACATAATGACACGCAAGAGAATCTCATAATGACCCCTAAATGACACGTGGACCTACTATCTCACCTAAGTGAGATGACTCACCTAATGATGTGGAAAAAAACACACACCAACATCCCCCTTCATTGTAACTTAGGATGAGGCAGAAAGTCAGAAATGAGAAATGGGTCATGGCACAAAGCCTGATGAGGTACCCATGCACAAAAGAAGTCCCAAGTAGTGAAGGAAAACCCAGTGGGAAAAACATCCACCACAAGAGAACAAAACACTCTCTAATCTAAGAAAGATGCCAAAGATGGGTCCCGGCCATAGACGAGCCTGAAAGGGTACCCATGTACAAAGAGGAAATCTCTCGAAAAGAAGAAGAAGAGAGAAGAAGAGGGAGACAAGAGGGATGCAGAAGATGCCATGGACGGATCTGAACTTTGTAGCTCTAGGAAGTCTCCCAGAAGAATGTTGATGATGAGATCCTCTACCTCTAGGTTGAAGATGAGCCACCCACACAAAACTATGTGACTACCCTTAGGAAGGACATAAATGATGCACTGGAAGTCTACCCACTCCATAAAGGAAATCAAGGCAAAGAACACCAAGAACTCGAGTCCAGTGCACTAAAGTGTGACATAGGTATAGTGAGTGAGTGCCAAAGAACCAAAGGTAATGCCACATGCATAGAGCTCTCAGATTGAAAAAGAGGAACACCCATAGAAAGGATGTCCAAGTGATGTGAAGGGAATAAAACATCCTCCATAATAGAGAAGGGATCCAAAGCTGAGGGTGGATCAATGAAGGTCTCTGGAAATGTGGAAGTGACATGATTCTGGAAGGGGAACTCCCAACAATAGAGATAATGAACTCCTCTGAAAAACCTATAGATGGATGAGGGACCTATAGTGCATCACAAGTAGACTCTACGAAAAGACGAATAAGGTCAGGAAGATACTCGTCCCAATGAGGGGGCTCAACAAATAGAAGAGTGATGTTAGATAGGTATGAGTCATCCAATGAAGGTAAAGGAGTGTAGGGGGCCTCACACACTGGAAGTGGAAAGGAGGTGGGTGTGATGACTGTGTGAGACTGAGTAGGAGACTGCTCGATATCTGATGAGATGTGGGAAGTGTCAACACTCTCTGGAATAGTGAGAGAAAGAGGAGAAGAGTCCTCTGTAGTACTCTCGACATCAGAACTGGGTGCACAATCCTCATCATCAGAAGTAGAACCAAGCGAGTCTATGTCAGTGGAACTGTCATCACACGAAGAAGAGGAGACAACTGAATCATCATTAGCAACAAAGGTGGCAGTATGTGAAGGGTCTCCATAGAAGGATTGAAGAATGCTCCAAACACGGTGAGGTGGATCTGAGTCTGCCACGTGAAACCAAAGAGAATGAGAGACATGCATCATCATGTGACCAAAGACATGGTCACAAGTGTCGAGGAAGTCCTCTAGATGATGATGATCAGCGGGTGCAGGAACTAGCCCAAGCAAGAAGGGTAAAAGACCCTTGTGGGTGAAGTAACGTTCTATGGAAGCATGCCAAGCTAAATAGTTCCCTCTCCGGTGAGAAGTGGTGGAGGCTATAAGGTGATCCTACAATGCTCAAGTCTGGAAAGAGCACTCTCCATGATGAAAAATGCAAGATGCACAAAAGTAAGATGTCGAATCGGCCGATAATGCATCTGCATGTGAAAGCCCAAGAGTACAAGTCAACCCCCGAATGTGGCACTTTATAAAGTAGTGTGTTTACAAAAATGATAATGTCATCACGTAATGTGTGAGAAATCATCTCAAAAATGAGCTACGAGTCAAAAGTTATGGCATTAAAACAATTCCCATGCAACTGATGGAAAATGTCAATAAACGCTGCAAACGCATTAAAAAAGTGCCCAAAATGGGTGCAAAGGGTGTCGTGTGGGTACCCATTAGAAATGACATCAAATTTTACCAAGGGTTTGTTTTTCTTGTCAGGGGAGATTAGCCTCTTACTAACCCCGGACCTCGCCCTCCGTCTTCGACAAGTGTAGGAAGGCATTAAATACAAGCAAAATCAGCAACCCAAAATCAATTTACAATGCCATGAATGTTTTTGTTATCTTAAAACATTAAAAATAGATAAGGAGGGGGCCCACGTTGAAAATACAAGGCTGTTGATGAGCTAAAGATGCTAATGGAAGCCCACGTGCAGATTTGAAACATTGGCACAAGCTTGTAACCGTCATTGTAGAGATCTGCCGCGGTTTTAAATGCCAGGGTTAGATAGAGCTAGTGGAGGGGGCTAATTCCACATGCAGCCGTGTGTGTGGAGTGCGAGCACCTTTGGATCGTGAAGTGATCCATGTGCTGAAGATCCTAAGTGAGTCAAAAAATGTTTTTCCAATAAAAAAATGCAATTCACCGTAGGAGCTTGTAATGGTTTTTAGAACGATCCAAACACACCAGCAGATGCACATGGAGTAGGATGCAAAGAACTTGAGTCTGAGATGTGTGAAACCAGTGCTGAAGGTGCCAAAAAGTTGCAAGTCGGGATAAAACGTGAGTAAAAATTGTGAAGCACGAGCAGCAAACAAGGAGAATCAACACATGAGCAAAACTTGAGCTATTTGAATGCTGAGCAGCTGAACGTGGCCAAATGAACATGGTTTGAATGCTGAGCAATACAAAACACATTAACCCATGTGAGAACTCGAGTTTTGTAGACCAAAGTGCACGAGAGGTGCCAAAAAGAGGTAGGGGGTTTTGACGTGGCCAAAACGTGAGTCAAACAAAATGAACCCGAGAAACCAGTGCATAAAAACCACGCAAAAGCAGTTAGACAAGCACGAGCATATGTATCGAGCCAACGTTAGACCACAAAATGACCTCAGGAAGTAAAACCCGAACTCAGATGTAAGCCCTCAAATAGCACCCATAAAACATAAACCACCTCACGAGACCGCATACAAAGTCTGGAAAACCACGAACACCCACAAACAAACCACGAACAACCCAAACGAAGGTATAAATGCCCGAATCAATGCAGGAAGAGCACGGTCAGAATTTCCATTATGACACACACACAAGAATCTGAATATCACACTGTGAAAGGAAAACACGCACACAAATGCCGATGAGTGCACGGATCCACAAGATCTGCTCTGATACCTTGAAAGAGGGTTTAAAACCCGTAAGCAAGGATCACGAGGGACGATGTGCACATCAATGGACGTGTTGACAACAAGGTGAAGAGCTCTCGGGAGGAGTGAGCATCAACCGAATGTGCATGCAAAGATTTGAAACATGGGTAGAACCTAGTTAAGCCATAAAGCTCTCCTCTATCTCATAGATCAAATGGGGTGTACATATAGGAGGTGCTTAGTAACCCCCAATGCTACAATCGTGACAACTCGAGTAGAGAGGGGGAGTTACATTCCCAGAATAGAAGTGTAACTCCCAATGATGCATATGATGCACTGATGTGCAAGAGAATCTCATAATGACCCCTAAATGACACGTGGACCTATGATCTGACCTAAGTGATATGACTCACCTAATGATGTGGAAAATAACACACACCAACAAAATACACATATACACATTGATAAATTGAATGAATAATTTCTTAGATTAGATAAATATTTATACATGTTATATAATCATTTATTTCAAATTTTCCTTCATATTATACATTGAAAACTCTCTAATATACAACACCAATAAATGAAAAAACATCCATAATGTCTTATATTGTCAAGTTCACATCATATTAGTTTCATACAAAAATAATCACATAAATACAACGTCTCATACAAAAATATCAAGTTCCAAATATTATTAACGTGCACGATAAAAATAAACATGAGAATAGGTCATATAATATCAAGTGAATTCCATATAGGCGTACATACAATATCGATTGTGCATACAATGCCATGCATATAGGCATACAAAAAAATGTCATAAGACATATATATCCTAATGATTAAAATATATCCCTCTTGATCCGAAAATGATTTTCACCCCCTATGTGTCATTTTAAATATTTTGAATTATTTTTATCAATTTACATGAGATGTCGTTACTGATTTTACGAATTAAAATCTGATTAAATTACATATTTAAAAAGCAGAATTAAAAATAAGAAATCAGGGATAAAGTAAGACACCAAAAATTGATAACGAGTTTGGCATACAAGCCTACGTCTCTAGATTCTCAACAAGAGAATTGATCTATTTAACATCTAATGAAGTACAATAACCCTTCAATAATGAAAAATAGATCACAAAACCTATAAATGGGCTAATTCCAGACCTCATGGAACTCTGACAATCTGATAAAACACGTTCCCAAGTCAATTCATGGCCCCTACAGTGTTTTTGTATTGAAACCCTCCTACAAATGTGCTATAAAAGAACCTAAAAATGGAGCATCCTAAAAATTACATGAAAAAAATTACATATTTGGAATCCTTATAGAATTTTAAGAAACTTTCATTTTTACACCATGGACAAATTCTACCTCTAGGTCCTCCAAAATTGGACTCAAAAGCAAACTGCTCCTGCTGCCTTAATACATAGACATGCAAATTTGTGTGTTTTTAAATACAACGAGATCCTTTTTATAGCTCACCGAGATAGCATGGCTCATTGGTGAGGTATTATCCCTTTTAAAATGGCCGAGTAGGGTTCTTTCCTTTTTCACCTACTTTTGACAAAGAAGGATTTCAATTTGATAGGTCTTTTGTTTATTTGCCACCATGTGGCTTTACTTCATTGCTACTCCCGCATATACTACTCCATTATACCGACTTCCCTACTTTCTACGTAGCTTTCATAGTGGTTTGGTTGGATATATATGTGGTTTTCTCCCTCCACGTGAATTATCATCTATGCCACCCTAATCTCCTTGGGGCTCAAGTTTTGGTGGAGAGGTTGTGCCTTTGTCCCATATGCATGGGAGTTGAAGTGGGGAGAGCCTTTTAATAGGCTTGGTAGGCCAATTCAACCGTGGCTTGGGCCACGTTTTGATATTTTCCACCGATGTTGAAATAATGGATTTTTTCAACCACCTATCTACTATATACTGAACCGGCCATTGATGGAATCTCTCGTCGATCTGTGTGGAGCCTCAAAATTGGTTTACCTACCAAGTCATCACCTAATGTAAATCGAGTTATTTGGTTCATTGTGCAATGTTTGAATGCTCGCATAATTAATGAGCTAGTCCATTGGCTAACCAAATGAGTTGTACATTGATTTGTATAGGCCAATACGGTGTTGAGCCATTGATCGATGCCCTTGTGGCTGAGCTAGTAATATGGTGGGCGGTGTAATTGAATGGCCATATGGACCGAGCCATACATGTTTTCACCGAGTTGAAACATAGGCCAACTAGGTAGGTTAGTATACACTAATGCAATATAACCATGAATCGATCTCGAGCCATGTGGAGCTAAGCTTGAATAATGTATAACATAATTTGATCAATGTGGTAATAAATAATCAACTCGACTCAATGGGAAGTTAATCACCCCAGAGAGCTATCTAAACAGCTTTCCCGAGCTCAAATAAAACCTCATAAGGCATATTACGTGAGTTCAAACTGATGGAAAGCCACATGGTGGCTTGAGGACCCACCACGTTGGTGATTAAAATAGTTCTCACGATGGCAAGGTACACCTCTCGAGACAAAAGTGGATCCCACTAGCTATGGTCTCTATAGCCGATTTTACTACGACTTTCGAAGAATGGAGTTACCTTTTCTAATTTTCCACATCAATGCATTATTCACATGTTGACACTATTGACCAAGATCCCAACCTCAACTTTGATTGACAAGAACTTGACCATATGAACTCTGTTTTACACATACCACCTGTCATCGAAAATCTATCAAAGTTTTCGATCACCTTGTCATGATTTGGGGAGATTTTGGGAACTCTCTTATGTCCTAAAATGTCCTCTGGATCACACATCCTCAATGGGAAAGGCTTTTTTTAGACCAAAATCTTATTGGAACTTTTGTCACGTTGTCCTAAACTGAATATTTAGTTCTCACATCAAGTACTTTTGCGGTGGACTCTTTTTCCTTCGATTTGTATTATTCTCACTTTGATAACTTGGTCCCGATCCTAGCTCTATGGGGTATGATTCCTATCATGCTTATTTTTTTGTCATAATTTCCACATCTTCCCTCTAGGGGTCTTACACTTTGAAAATACAGGAAGAATATCACATGATGATCAACTACCATTCTGCTACACGGTCACAATGCCTCTACACGAACAACGATTTGCTCGATTTCTCACAAGCTCAATAATGATGACTTCAACCCCGTTGCATGAATACTATCTCTACACTAACAAAGTATCCTATTGATGTTGACTACTAGGTACCATCATGTTACACAACTATAATGGGCCTCTACACAGAATGAAAATCTAACCTGATGTTAGATGTTAATGGTGATCAGCTACCACTTTGTTGCATGGCTACAAGGGCTCTACATATAATGAAAATACGAGTGACACTGCGAGGTAAAATTTCTGCAAAAATGGATGAAAAATTAATAGATAATGAAATAGAAATTAAAAATATATATATTCAACCATGTCCACTAAATCTGCACACTGTTGTTAGAAATCTCCCAAGCTGAAACATGAGTTGTACCCAACTATACCTAGAAACTCAAAGCTGAATTAAGGAGATAAAAATGGAGTAATCCAAATGTAAGTGTGAGAAAAATACTAAGTATGATGAACTTGTCCCTCAGTCTATCCCACAAATCTGGACTCCAAACAACTATTACATGTTATATCCAATCAAGAGCTATGCAAAATAAAGTTGAATTTTTTTACCAACCCATGCTATCAGAATTTCATCTACAGGTATTACCTGATCCGGGGTTGAACTTTCAACTGGTGGTGGATTAGGAACTTCCTTACCTTTGCAACAAGTTTGTATTCCATCTTTGGCTTGCCATTATACTAATGGCGAGATGGATGAAGTTTCCAACAATTGTCCACTCGATGCCCATTCCTCTAACAATGAGTGAAAATTTTCCTCTTATCCTTCTTCTAGGACAAGGAAAAACCACTTCCATTTCTTTCTTCGCATTTTGAGATTAGTATTTTCCATTTTCCTTGTTCTTGACAAACAAAAACAGCTTCTTCGCATCAAAATCCATCTCTTCCAAAGATCTCAGCAACACAAATGGTTATGCATCCCACAAAACATACAAGGATAGGCATCCATCATTTTCTGAAAATCATAGCCATACTTCTTTAACTAAAAGAGTGGATCAGAAGTTTTACAATTTTCATGGTGCTTATGGTAAGAAATTGGAGGTGGAATCTCAATACCTCTATATTTTCTTCTCTTAATGACTCCTTTCTATGAGGAGGAAGTAGATGAATCCTACACTGAATCTGTCTATATGACTAGTGGGGTATTCACGTAGCTTTCAGAAGCTTGTCTCTCGTCACCGTGCTTGGAGCATTCTCTAATATCCATTCCCACACTAGTAAAACCCAATCCCAAAACTAGGATGATCCTCAACCTGTATTGGGTTAGTAATTTCTTGGAAATATTTTCCAAGATCTCTTCCGTTAAAACCCATCCTATACAATAATTTAGATCCAATGCCTCTAGTATGCCTTTCAAATGAACCAAAGACATCATTACCTGAATCCAAAACTGAATGGGAGGAAGAAATAAATTCCCATGGGAAAAACCTTACATCCACTCCATCATGGTCTCTACATCTGAAGTAGAAGGTATTTCCTTCTTCTAATCGCCACATTGTTAACGATCAAGAGCTCATCTTTTGATTCTAGCTCCTTTTGTAACCGATCAACTTGCTCTTCAAGGAAATAGATCTTGCATCTCAAGAATGTGTTTTCCTCATGTATTTTCCTGTTGATGCTCTTGAGATCTTTCAAAGATTTACCTCTTTAATGCTTTCCCCATGGCTACCTGAAAACCAAAAATCTTCCCAAAATACTACAAAACTTCCAACTAAGAAGATCAAGACAAATAGCCTTTGACCGATGGGATTAACAATCATAAATTGGTATCTACTTGTAATTAAAGTAAACATGAAACCAGCTCTGATACCAACTAATCCAAAAATGATTTTCACCACCTAGGTACCATTTTAAATATTTTGAATTTTTTTATGACTTTAACCTAGATGTCGTTATTGATTTTAGCTATTTAAATCTAATTAAATTGTTGATTTAAAATGAAGAATTAAAAATCAATAATTAGAATCCAATCAAATATTAAATACGATACCAAAATTGATAACGAAGTTTGGCATACAAGCCTACAACTTAGGATTCTCAACAAGAGAATTGACCTATTTAACATCCAATAAAGTACAATAACCCTTCAATAATTAAAAATAGTTCACAAAAATGCAAATGGGCTGATTCCAGACATCATGGAACTCTGCAATCTGACAAAACATGTTCCCAAGTCAATTCATGACTGGTACATTGTCTTTGTAATGTAATCCTCCTGTAAATGTGATAGAAAACCACCAAAAATAGAGCATACTAAACATTACATGAAAACATTACATATTTGGAATCCTTACAGAATTCTGAGAAACTATCATTATTACACCATGGAAAAATTTTGCCTCTAGGTCCTCCAAAATTGGGGTTGAAAGCAAACTACTCCTGCTGCCTTAGTACAGAGACTTACAGAGAATTGTGTGTTTTGAAATACAACGATTTCCTTTTTATAGCTAATCGAGCTATCATGGCTCATTAGTGAGGTCTTATCAATTTTTGAATAACCAACTAGGGTTCAATCCTTTCTTAGCTGCTTTTAACAAAGCGGGATTTTAATTTGATAGGTCTTTTGTTTTTTTTCCACCACGTGCTTTTAATTCATTATTACTCCTGCATAAACCACTCCATTATACCCATTTCCCCTACTTTCCACATAGCTTGCATAGTGGTTTCACCGGATGTATATGTGGTTTTTTTCTCCACATGGCTTACCCTCTACGCGCCCTAATCTCCATAGGGCTCGGGTTTTGTGGAGAGGCTATGCCTTTGTTCCAGATATGTGGGAGTTAAAGTTAGGAGATCCTTTTCATAGGCTTGGTTAGCCAAGTCAATCGTGGTTTGAGCCACGTTTTGGTATTTTGCGTTTGTTCGACCACTTTTCTAGTGTATGTGAGTCGGCTATTCATGAAATATCTTGTCTATCTAAGTGGAGCCTTGAACTTAGTTTACCTATAGAAGGACCCAAAACATAAGGGGAAAACAATGGAAAATGCATGCATCCGGGCTCCCTCGACCAAAAATGCGCACTACCGCAACCGTACTCGCTTCCGTGAAGTTTGGCAAGAGGGGCAATAACAAGTCAAAGGAAACCATACAGAATTAATTTTTGATAAAACCATTGAATATTTCATAGGCTACTAACTCAGACGAAACAATATAGTGTTTCATTGTTGATAAAACATTTGAGTATTATAATATTATAAAAATTATAAAAGTGTCATGTCAGTCAGAGAGGGTAGGGAGGGCACTGCGGATACATGTGCACAAACCCCAATTTTTAACCCGGGAGAGAACAGCTTGAGGCGCCCTTCGCAACTGTTCATTTCTCCTCATGTGCGGGGTGTAAGAGTCATCACCCAATATTGGTTGAGTTGTTTGGTACACTATGCAATGTTTGAATGCTTGCATTGTCACCGAGCTAGTCCATTTACTAACCGATTGAGCTATGCATTGAGTTGTATAGGCCAATACGGTGTTGAGCCATTCATCACTACCCTTGTGGCCAAGATAGTAATATGGTGGATGGTGTAGGTGGACGATCATATAGGCGAGCCATACATGTTGTGACCAAGTTGAAACATAGGCTAACAAGGTAGGTCGGTCTCCACCAATGTAATACAACCATGAATTGAGCTTGAGCCATATGGATCTAAGCCCGACAATGCATAACATAACTTAATCAATGTGGTAATAAATAATCAACTTGAATCTATGGGAATTTTATCACCCCACCGAGCTATCCAAATAACTCACCCGAGCTTTTATAGAAAATCATAAGGCATTTTACGTGAGTTCAAACTTAGTGGGAGGCCACATGGTGACTTGAGGCCCCACCACGTTGGCAATAATAAAAATAGTCCTCATGGCAGCAGGGACCCCTCCGATACAAACATGGATCCCACTAATTACGGTCTTCATAGTTGGCCTTTTCTCGCTACCATCAAGATCGAGAGGTTGTCAAAAACAAGAACCCCATTTTTTATCTTTTGCCAATTTGCCATGTCAACGCATTACTCGCATGTTGACCCTGTTGACTAATCTCCCAACCTGGACTTTGGTCGACCGGAACTTGAGGAAATGAAATCCTTTTTCCGCATTCCACTTGTCATTGAAAATCTTTCAAAATTCTCTAACACTTGGTCGTGATTTATGGAGATTTAAGGAACTCCCATATATCTTAAAATTTAATTTAGATCACCTCTATTGGCCTTGCTCAAGAAGGACCTCCCTTAGACGTAGATGGATATCTCATGAAATGACTTGGGATCCCCATGGCCACACTATGACTCCTCTTCCACTCTAAAATTTCCTATAGTCGAACCTATAAATGAAAACAATATTTTTGTACAAACATAATATATAAGTTTTCAACATTGTATAAGACCATGCTATTGAAACTATTTACATTTACATGCACTTACCACAATCTCTCTAATTGGTCATGCTTTGATCAAGCATCTCACGCTCAAATGAATCAAATGATAGCTACTAGCTTATGAATGGGGGTATTAAAACAATGAGCTCGACAGTTTGTGCCATCGAAGTAAAAATAGAATGGGTTAAACCCTACATATACATAATATTACAAAATCAAACATCAAAATTATCTTATAGAACTATATTAACAATTATTTTTTAAATTCAAGTCTAAAAATTTAAGCCAACTAAGTACATGTATGTGTATTGACAATATTTAAACTAATTTAATCAATATACAACTATTGTTTTACCATGCCACGCATGTGAATCATATGAACAGGGCTTCTACCGTCATGCAGATAACTCTTGCATATATAGAGAATGTAGTCATAAATATTATGTACATGATGCTACATCAAGGAAATTATTAAAATAATTTAACATAATATGAATCACACAGGCTAAATTTAACAAAAATACATATATTTTATACCTCGGTGAGTTGTTGACAGATGAAATCGTAGTAGAAACACATTTCTCTACTCCTCATGAGATGGTGGTGTGTCTAAGAAGGTCATCAACTTTAGTAAAAATATGTCACAACAAGTTATTTGAGCATATATAATATATACAAGAAAATACATATATATATACATAGATTTGAGGTCAAAATTTATATATATTTTTGTACGTGAAAATTTTAAACAATTTACTTAATAAATTACCTCTCGTGAATGCTCAAGGTGGGCATGGTGCTCACAACCTATGGTTGGGATGATGATGTACCTCCCATGTACTGTAATATTAATGAATACATATACATATGTATGTGTAAGTTAATAAATTTTACCAAGTTCAAATACAATTATTTTAAAAATTTAACATACATAAGTAAATCAAGTACTCTTATCTTTTTGTAACATGTAATAAAAACTAAAAATACTTGGGAAGGTGTCATGGATGTATGAAATCCAAATGTATCACTCGAAAGGTGTCATACATAGACACATTCTCATGTTTACCACCATCAAAGAACTCCACCAACACTAGCGTGTATGAACATATCATCCTCATCGGGTACTAAGCATATGCTACCACATTACGTGAAAATATGTGGCATCATGCTAGTACTTATTGGAAGAATACTTTGTCTATATCCATGAACATCCATATCGTAAATCTACCTAGTATGTCGGACAAGGGTATCGAAGAGCCCCTCGAAGTGTATCAATCTCTACTATCTCCTTCACTATTGTAGGTATATTCTATGAATGAGGGGAATTTCATGTGAGGACACTAGCAAGGTGAATAGGTGCACATTGTGAAAATGGTCTATCTTGTGCGTAACCTTTTCCTTGGCCCTAAAACTCACGGAATTCAAAATATTTCAGGATATCATTGAGGATATACTCGCACATAGATTTTCCCGTAAAGTACAGTAGAACCTCATCATTATTACAAGGTTAAATATCAAACACCATCCACCATCGGTCCCAAAACCTATTCCTTATCGTATCATTATTGCACTAGTGGATTGGGAACCATTTCCATGACAACCGAACAGAAAATTAGTTATGGTGTCATTAAATAATGCACATATGTGGTCTTTTGTACAAAAAAAATTTACATTTGCATATGATAATTGTTTGGGGTAGAATGCCCTACAATGCTCTCTATAATATTTCCAATGATCAATTTGACTCATTGCCATTTCAACCTGAGTCAATATTGCCTCCAATGTGTTTAATAAGTAAGAGATGATGTAGGTTTATAGAATGGAAATCCCTCATTGTATGAATTAATTCCTCAATTTCAATTTTATTTTCCACTATATGGGCTGCTAAATCCTCCTGACTACCTAGGGATGTGCAGCAATTATAGGAGGGCTAAGAGGGTTCACAGGATTTGTAGGGTTTTGTTGTGGTTGTGGTGCAATAGAATAATAAAAAAACCATGTTTTTAATTAAAATCTACAAAACATTTACCAAATTTCAATGTAATTCAAAGAAAAACAATTTTCCTTACCTCTTCTCGCTCTTCTCCATGGTGCCATTGTTGATTCCAATCTTCACAGTGATATGCAGATGATCTTGGGAGCTAGTTGTTGAAATAGAACCACGACTATAGGGTTTTTCTCTCAAACTCGCGTTTAGGGGAAATGAAAATTAAAAGGGCTTGATTTTTTTTGTTTATAGATTTACAAAATGTGTACGTGTTTTAAGCTCGTGGATTACCAAACCAAGAAAAACATAATGCATATGAATTTTTCTTATTTTTCAGTTTTTTCCCACTTTTGGCCCCCCAAATTGGTGCAGTTACCCAATTCATTGGTGATATTTGAAACAAAGATGTTCACTAGTTTTTTTTTTGGGATAGATCATGGGAATCAGCTAGTAATTCCCTTCCATCATTATACTAATTATGTAAATATTTCATTTGGTTATTATTTGGCATTACACAAATCCATCATGGTGATCTTAGAGTCCGGGTAGAATGAAAAATGTTTGATGAAATTTTTGAGAGGCCCACAAAAGTGGTTATTTAACCCTTGGGAAGGTGTAGGAATCAATCTAAGACTTATCCTCCTAGACATCATGGAAGATATGCAATAAGAAGATATCATTATATGCAACTTCTTGGCATGCCATGAAAAACTCCTTAATGTGCTCTCATGGATTGTTCTTTCCCTTATATTTATCAAATTTGGGTGTCTAAAAATATTTTGGAAAAGGTATACGTAATATTTCCTTATCGAATGAGTAAGGACATAATTCATCAAAGTTGAATAGTTTGCATTGGTTTTGCATACCCTAAATTATGCCTTTAATCATTTTCTATTCTCAAAAAAATGGTGAGTTAGTTTGTGGGATAAAGGATGTATTATCATTCTTCATATTGTTGTTCTCTTTATTTTGTGTAGTATGGGTTTTAGATGAATCATCACTTCTTTTATTTTATTTTTTCAATTCTATCAAGTAGTGACTTTGGAAGATATGAGAGCTAGTTATTTTTCCATCACATTGATTTGATCAATTACGACTTGATTGGGATTGAGGCTAAAGAAATAGATTTCCTTTTTCCTCGTAGTCATTTTTCTTTGTCCAAATTCGTCATTGTTATTTGATGTGGATGGTATATAATTTTTGGGTTTAGGTTTACTCGAGTAAGCTTCACAAAACATCCTCACAAAACTCGAAAGGTTATTTTTCTCCCATCTTGAGGAGATGAATCAAAAATTGGTTCTTATTTATTTGTAAAATATTTTCTATTTGGGATTGTTACTCAAGAGAAATGTTATTTTGGTGATTCTCAAGATGACCATCGTCTTCATCGTAAAAATATGAAAGGTATTTTTTTCACCTATTTCAAGGGAATATAGTGCATGTTTTGTGTTCCCACCATTTTTAAAAGATGGAGGGATCAAATAGAGATGTGGTAGATCAATAGAACCTAAACAACGTGAATGCTAAGATGGAAGAGAGTTTAGTGATTAAGTTTGAAGGTAGATCGACCCTTAGCAAAGTGAATGCTAAGATGGAAGAGGGGTTTGGAATATTTGAACAACGTGACCCTTAACAATGTGAATGCTAAGATAGAAGTGAGTGATGATGAAGACCAAGATGAACTCAACTCTTAGCAACGTGAATGCCAAGATGGAAGAGGGGTTCGATTCATTTGAACATATTCAACCTCTAGAAAAGTGAACGCTAGAATAGAAGAGGGTGATGAAAATATTTGATTGTACTCGACCTCTAGTAAAGTGAATTCTAGAATGGAAAAGGGGATGAAAATATTTTATTGTACTCAACCTCTAGCAAAGTGAATTCTACAATGGAAGATGGGGTGAAAATATAAGACTCAAGTATCAATTATGTGAAAGTTGAGAAAATAGATGATGGAAATAACAATGCCTAAAATTTAAGATAGCAATTTCTAAATTTATTGATGTAAAATGGATGAACCCCTACAGTTCAACAATGTCAAACTAAAAGATGTAAGAGAAAGATGAAAATATGAAATCTTGATAGAATACAAGAGTTGAAGTACACTTGATTATGATAAAAATGGGGATGAAAATGTCAAGACTTAAGTCGCGAACTACAATGCTTGAGTGAGGACCTAGGTATCCACAACTCAAGAATTGATTTGAAAGGAAAAGAGAAAGATTTATACTTTAGTAAAGGGATCCAAATATTTAAGACTAAGATAAGATAGGAAGAAACTCAAGATGAGAAAAATCCAAAAGGATAAAATTTGGTGATTTTGAAAAGAAATGTGAGGAGTATAGAAGATTCAAAAGAGAGAATGAAAATTCCAAAGAAGGATGCAAGATCCAAATAAAAGAGACGAAAGAAAGGTCCAAATAAAGGATATTTGGAAAGGGATGAAATAAAATGACGAAAAATCCAAATAAGGGATATATGGATTTCAAAAAGAGATGAAAGAGAGGACCCAAATAAATAATATTTGGAAACCATAAAGAAAGACCATAATATATCCAAATAAGGAATATTTGGAAAGTTTCACAAGGATGAAACCACGATCAAAGTAAATTTGGAAAAAATTGAAAGAGAGATAGTGAATGATTTCAAATGAAGGAGAAGGAAGATAAGAAAAGAGATGAAAAAAACTCCAAATGTTGAATTTTTGGGGTCTTGAGAGAAACAAAAATGAGTCCAAATAAAAAGCATTTGGAAAATTAGAGAAGATACGAAAAATAAACCCAAATAAGTATTATTTGGAAGGTTGAAAAATAGGTGAAAATGAGAACATAGATATAAGTGTGGAGCACAACTCACTAACATGAAAAGAAAGAAATGAAGAGAAAATTGAAAAATAATGTTTTTTTATGGAAGGTGGGCCTCTACCTTAGATTGAGTTGACAAGGCATGGCTTCCTAGAATAATTTCTCTCCCTAGGTGTCAATGGTATATCCGAGCGATTGTGGTGTTATTTATAGTTTGTGGCTTTAATTTACCCCTGATACTATAAGCTATATTTTACTCCCCTCAAAGGATCAAGCTAGGATCTCCACTATAGATATCCATGACTCTAATCTATCATAAAGACATACTAGTTAGTTCGATGGGGGTACTCATTTTTTCAACCAATTCCCTCAAGGCGTTGACTACTTTGGTGTACCTTTGGTACTCCTCACAATGAGTTTAAGGCCCTTGGAATTTACTTCCCACAATTAAATTCAGAAGAAGGAATAATCCCAACTTCAAAAATTTTAATAAAGTTAATTTTATAATTTTTTAAGAAAGGTGATAAAGGGGTTTGCTTGAAACCAAGATCAAAGGAAACCTATAGTAGTAATATGATTATTATTAGAATGACCTCCTTTAGACCATGTCCTACAAAATGATGATTAGTATTTTTTCTTGAGGTAGGGGAAAGGAAAAGACACAATAATTAAATCCACATTTCTTATTTCCAAGATCACTTAAAGAGTGTGAGGAAAAATCATATGCTTACTTTCATTAAATAAAAGATAATTTGATTACTTAACAAAAATTTAAATAATGTCGATGGGGTTTAGGAGGAGCGATGATGTCAAATGGTTATTTCCAAATCCACCCTTAAAATCACACTAAAGTATGATCCCCTTTTGGGGTGGTAATTTCGAGGTGGCAAGGTTGACAAGATTGTTTCACTGTGGTAGTTTATGGCTCGAGAAGAACTGTGCTAGATGTGTGTTCAAGAATGACGACTCGTAAAATCAACGGTGGTGTGTGTGCATGTATGACGGCTCATGATTTGCTATGAAGTGTGTTCAAGTGTGGTCTCTCGTGGTTCACTAATTATTGAGCTTAATTGATATATCTTGGTTGATTTTACTCTAGTTCATAGCTCCAATCAAAAGCATTTATCTATCAAAAAAATAAACAACAAAACTTAAAATAACTAAAAACAACAAATCTATAGAAATAGAGTCATAAAGTATACTAGAAAAGAAATTAGAATAAAATAGTACAATGGAAAAAATAAAAATAAAACAAAAAGTGTACACTAGTGCATGCACTTTGAGTGTGCTAGGGTTACAAATAACTCTAGTGCGTCTAAATGAACATGTTAGCATCACACAAAAATCGCAAAAAAATGTTAAAAAGAGGAAAAATAACTAAACATCTTCCATGCAAGAGGACGCTTAACGCAAATAGGTGGGAAGTAGCATGTTTAGGAAGACACTAGCACAACTAGGTCTGATTTACTGCATGTTCAAGAAGACACTAGTGCATATAGGTGGATCTGCGCATGTCATCATGACAATGTAAATGTGTACAAGTGAATGCTAACATACACACATCTAGTTTAGCTTCGATATCAGGAATTCTAGTGTAGGTACTTATGGAAAAGTTTAAATGTCAAAAATATGGCCAGAAGTATGATTTTTTTATTTTTCTACTGTACTTCACCTCAAAACCTAAAACTTGCCTAACAAGGTTAAAATAACACAAACAACACACAAACAATGTTATATTACTAAAATTACTAAAAGGTAGAGTAAAAGTGTTAAATTAAATGTGGAGCTCAAACACTGGGCATGTTAGAATGTAAATAATGAAAACTATAGACAAATCAGAAACAAACAAATAAACATAGAGAAAACCTAATTTGCATTTTTTTGCAGGACCTCAAGAAGATTGTGAAGCACTTGGACTTGTAAAATCTTAATTTTTGAATTATTTTAGGTGTTCTTGATCAATTATCAAAACAATGAATGAAAATTCTATGAGATTTGATAGTGCAAGGATGCAAATGTCAAATTAGCAAAAGTTCCCTATAATTTGGTCAAACCATCCAGGGATATATTTACAAAGGAATGTCCTATCATTTATAACTGAGGTTGAGGCCATGAAAAGAGGATCAAATTTTGAGTGAGATTTAGGTTAATAATTGTAATTTCTTGGAATAGCAAGTAAACTTGGTCTATGCAATTGCAGATTTAAAGGGGCAATGGACATTTGGACTTTATTCAAGGAAATGTGTTTCAGACGTCAACTTCATTACCCCCACCATTTTTATCTAGGATTCTCCAAGTGGAGTGTGTGTAGATAGATAGGATTGACTAAATAAGTAATTTAATTACTTTATTAATTATGAGGAGATAATTAATCATTTAAATAATAAATGTTTGATTGAATTAGTAAAATCTCCTTATGAATTAATTTAATTAATTCCAAAGCATGAGAGAATTAAATTAATTAATTCTAAAGGGGTAGAGTATGAATTAAGTAATAGAATTAATTTAATTAATTCTAAAATGGTGTATTATAGCATCATAGAATTAATTTAATTAATTCTATTAGGACGGAATTAGGTATGTAATTTATGGGTGTCTCCAATAGCTTACTAGAAAATTTTTATTGTCAATTATTTGGATCTTTTGTTTTCCTAGTCCATCATTTTGCATCCTATGGATTTTTGTAGAGGCTTGTCTTGTTTTTTCTAGAATATTTATTTCTTTGCAAATTATTAGAATGGTTTGTTTCAATTTTTTTATTTCTTTACAAGAAATAGGTGGAATATTTAGAGAATCGTGAACATATAGGTTTTAAGATGTTTTACTACGTGTCTCACCCTATTTTCTATTATATCAAAACTTCGTGTGAGGTTTAGTATTTACTAGCCCCCAACAAGTATATTGGGGATTGAAACATGATTGCTTGAGTTCTAGGTGTTTGAGTCTAATATTTGACAAGACAAAACATTCTTAAAAATCATGTAGATTCAAACAATGGTCATAAGGGAAATGCACAATGACAAAAAAATGTGCAATAAAGTGGACATAATAAGTAGTATTCAATAAAATCAATTGTAAAATACATAAGAGAGCATACCACATGGCTATTGATAGCTTAAATATTTTAGGCCACCAAGAATTCAATATTCACCACAATTTGGTGAAAATGATGTTCCACCTTTTACAAAAGATAGGACTGATATCATTCATAGATATGAGTAGGTCCACTAGAATGTTACACAAATTGGTCATGTTCTACTCCTCCTTCTTGTCCTTTTTCACCTATGAAAATCTTGCATTTGGTACAATTTCTCATCACTTTCCATACAAACACCAAGATACTTAGACCTTAATTGATTAAAATGATAATTCAAAATATTAGTACAGAAAAAAATTATCTCACACCCTCATCCATAGGCATTATTAATAATTCAACTCTTTTTGATTATTTTCATCTACAGGCATAACAAACATCAACATATTTTGTGTCCACTATATATGTTTACTTGCACATATTGATCAAGGAAATCAAACCATTTAAAGGCTAGGAATCGCCATCTTTTCAACACTCCCTCAAGCATGTTGAGTATATTTTCATTGATGTGATGAGCTTCATTGGCCCTAAATTGCTTACTATGGTTGACTACCAACTCCTTCAAGCTTTACTCTATTTCAAGAAAATCACTTTCATCAATAAATATATCATTGTCATTGGTGACCTTCACAAACATTACTTTTTGAGGACATTCATCAGATGCAAGTCACTCATACTCGCCAAACCTCCTGGAGGATATTTTATCTTGACAATGAATACTTGAAAACAATATTTGACACAGAATATTTGCACATAAACAAGACGGTGCTTGTGTATTTTATTAATATCAAAATCAAGCATTACAAAAAAATGAGAGAGCTACAATATTTATAGATATTGGGTAGCTTCTATCTCATCCTCAATATATGGAACCAAATGATCTAATCTGAGAAAATATGCAAAAATAGCATATTGCCCCTAACTTCCCCTATTGCCCCTCATAGAAATCATCTTGGAACAAAATATGTAAGATAGAACATGATCCCACAAACATTGGGATGAGAACACTATCACTTAGTTTACTAACAAGTAAGGATAACTAATATCTATTAACATAAGTCTAAATTTTTAAATTAAATACTTCAAATTATTACATTTATTCAAATATCAACTAATGATGAATTAAGCTAAGTTTATTCATAACATTCCCCCTTAATTCAACATGGTCTCAAGTGAACAGAGCGAAATTCTCTAAAACCCTCAAATTTACCTCGAGTAAGTGATTTTGTGAAGACATATGCATGTTACATATTTGTTGGGAAATATTGGAGCTATATGTTGTTGTTTTGAACATGTTCGCGAATGAAATGTACCTGCACCTCAATGTGTTTGGTGTGCTCATGAAAACTGGATTCCGAACAAGTTTTACTACTCCTTCGTTATCAACATGTAGGATAGTTGGATCTTTCTGTGGTATTCCCAATCCTTCAAGTATACGTCAGAGCCATATCGCTTCACATATAGCTCCACCTACAACACGATATTCTGATTCTGTGGAGGATCTTGAAACAAAAGTATGCGTCTTAGTCCCCCATGATATCGGTCCGCATCCTAGAAATAATACAAATCCTGAAGTGGATTTCTTATCATGTATGTTTCCTGCATGATCTGAATCTAAATATCCTATCAAGAAGAAATTATTATTCTTCTTTTATTATAGGCCATAGTCCATATTTCCTTTGATGTACCTTAGTATCCGCTTTTCTACTTTCTAGTGAGAAACCGTTGGTTCTTGCATGAACCATGAAAGATAGCTGACTACATAGTTCACATCCGGCCTAGTGTAAGTCAAGTACATGAGACTCCTGATCAAATACTGATAGAGAGTTTCATTTACTTATTGTGATCGATATTTTTGAGACAATTGAAGTCTTGTTTCCATAGGTGTGGAAAATGGCTTAGAATCCATCATATTGAATTTCTCGAGATTTGTCTTCGCGTATTTCAATTGTGACAGAAATATAATATTTTCTCTTTGCCAAACTTCAAATCCATGACAATAATGCAGAAACCCGAGATCGTCATGTCAAATGATTGTGTTAGATATTTCTTTGTTGACTAAATCATCCTCACTAATCCACCAGTGATGACTAGATCATCGACATATACTACAACGATCACTATTTCCCCCTTACTTTTTGAGATAGAGATTAGGATCATATGGACTCTATTGAATCCATGTTTAATGAGATGCTCATCGATTTTTATGTTCCATGCCTTGGGAGACTGCTTTAGAATATATAGTGATTTTATGAGTTTACATACCTTTTCCTCTTTACCTAGTATGAAAAAACCTTCTGGTTGAGCCATGTAAAATTCTTCTTGTAAATCACCATTAAGAAAGGAACTTTTCACATCCATTTGGTGTATTTTCCAACAAAAATTTTCAGCTAGAGAAAATATCAACGTGAAAGTTTTTATCTTAGTCATGGGAGTAAAATTCTCCTCATAATCAATGCCTTAATTTTGACCATATTCCATAGCAACTAGTCTAGCCTTATGTTTATCAATTTTTCCATCTGCTTTGTATTTAGTTTTTAAGATCCATCTTCATCCAATTAGATTTTTCCCTAGTGGAAGATCTATAAGTTGTCATGTATTATTTTTCATAAGTGACTTATATTTTGAATCCATTGCATCTTTCCAAGGTTTCACTGTAGGGCTTATGAAATTGAGAAAGAATCAATAGTTTAAAAAACTTTACCCATTAAGGCCAATTGACCTCATTTCGAGCCATCTTTGCGAGTCCTCATTTCCGTAGTAGATGTTTTAGAGACACTATCCAATTTTGCATCTTTCATCATACTTGTATACCATTTAGGCATACTTTTTTTGGTTCCCGTGGGAGGTTGAATTTAGCCATCTTCCCCAAAATAATTATCGTTATCAAAGTGATTACCATCCTCTTTTTCACTTTGTAGGGATTATTTCTTCATCATGTGATTATATGGAAGGAGAATCTTCTTCTTTCTTTTCAAATAACTCAATATCCCAACTAGTGTATACCCTCCTTGTTTTTGGATCCATAAGTCTCGTAGGAAATTGCTTCATCACTGTATCCCAAGTAGATAAGTTTTTATGATTTCATATCAAGCTTAGTTATTTGTTTTTTAGGAATGTGCATACTTGATTTACATCTAAAAACTCTAAGGTGTGAAATAGATGGCTTATGCCTTGACCATGCTTCCAAAGTGGTATTACTCCATCAAGAGCTGCAGTGGGAACTCTGTTTAGTAAATAGACTATTGTTTTAGCTACTTCGGCCCAAAATGTTTTTGATAAACCTGCATCATCAATCATACATCGCACCATATCCATGATAGTATGATTTTGCCTTTCAACAACACCATTTTGTTGTGGTGTGTGAGGAGGAGCCATCTGATGACGAATGCCATGTGTTTTCAAAAATCATTGAACACATTTCGAGTGTATTCTCCCCCTCGATCCGAGTGGAGTTTTTATTTTCCTACTGCAGACTCGACTCAACAAGGGATTTAAACTTCTTGAAAGTTTCAAAAGCTTTTTCTTTTGTTAAAAGATAGTATATCCACATTTTTCTTGAAAAATAATCAACAAATAGAATGAAATATTAAAACCGAGAGTGGTTGGGTCTCATTGGTCCACACAAATCGGTATGCACCAAGTCAAGTTATTACTTAACCCAAAATGTACTATGTTTGAATGGTGATCTATTTTGTTTTCCTGTCAAACAATGATGACATTTATCTCATGCCCTTTTTTAGAGGTGGTAAACCCCTAACCATGTCGTATCGACGAAGTGTGTCAAGATAGCCAAAACTCACATGTCCAAGTCTTTGATGCCATAGTTGAGTTGATGATGTATCCTTGGCTACAAGTGCTTGATCATTTCATTGAACAAAATCCAACTAAAACATTCTTCCCACATTCGAAGATTTTGCAACAATTTTGGAGCTTCGTGACTTATCTCAAATTAGGCACATCTTTTTATCACCTTTACAATCAAAGTCAATTTTGAGATTGTGATCTAATAATTGACTCACGGATAACATATTTTTTGTTAAACCAAGGACATAAAGAACATTTGTAATTTTACAATTATGATGCCCAAGTGGTAGTGAAATGGAACCAATGCCTTCAACACTATATGATGTATCATCACCCAAAGAGACATGATTTTTGGTGGGTGTTTTACTCATTGTGAATAACCAATTTTTCTTTCTGTCATGTGTCGAGTTGCACCCGAGTCGACATACAAAATTTGATTTGAAGAATTGGATACTTCATTTGATTGTGCAAAATATAGGAATTCATCATCATCAAATCAATCTTCCTGTTCAGCTACATTTCCTTATTGAGTTGGTTTCTTATCCACTTTTTATTATCTTATCCCTTTTTAAAAACGGATTTTATAACAAAAAACATGCGTAAGGCTTACATGCATGCGTGCAGCTTTGTTCCCTCCATCATCCCTTCACCTTAAAAGCTTTGTTCTGTAGGGTCACACAAGAATGGAGCTCTAATTTTCCAATGATGGTTTTGGTTGTAGATTGAAGACATATGGGAAGATCAAGAACTCAGCTCATTTTTTTCTTTTTTGCAGTGTGAAGTCACGGGTAAATCCACAGTGTCCGTAAGGTGAATTCACAAATATATGCAAATACCACAAATGCATGCAGTCAAGCGATTCGGTGGTGGATGTTTCCTTTTTCTCTTAAAATGAAACCTACACACCAAAGCCAAATAGTGGTGCCTCAAAATTGGGGTCCACTAAATTAAAAAATTCCCTGAAAAAATAACACTAAACGGATCTCTGAATTAGAGAAAAATTAAAAAATTCCCTGACAAAATTGTTTATAATTTTGTTTAAATACACCATATGCAATGAACAATATTAAAAAAAAATTGATACAATCACTTTGTTACCAATATTGGAGGTGCATCTAAGTATGATGGCCTATGATTATAGTTCCAAACAAACTTCCTATGTAATTTTTTGTACTTTTTCTTTTGCTGCTTCTAGTGTGTGGAGTAAGGCGAGAGGCTAAGTGAAGAGGCTTGAGGGAACACTGGCTCCTCCTCCCTCAAAACCTCCTACACTTTTCCCTAGATCAGAATGTTTCTCTGATACCAAATATTGACAATGAATACTTGAAAACAATATTTGACATAGAAGCTTTGCACAAAAACAAAACGGTGCTTGTGTATTTTATTAATATCAAAATCAAGAGTTACAAAACAAATAAGAGAGCTCTGTAATATTTATAGATATGGGACAGCTTCTATCTCATCCTCAATATATGGAAACAAATCATATAATCTAGGAAAATATGCAGAAACAACATATTGCCCCTAACTTCCCCTATCGCCTCTCACGGAAATCATCCAGAAAATAATATGCAAGATAGAACATGATCCCACAAACATTGGGATGAGAACACTATCACTTAGTTAACTAACAAGTAAGGATAGCTAATATCTAGTGACATAAGTTTAAAGTTTTTAAATTAAATACTTGAACTTATTACATTTATTCAAATATCAACTAATGATGAATTAAGCTAAGTTTATTCATAACATTTTATATGTCCATCATATTACAAATGGTTTTTCTTTAACAAAGGTTCTAACCAAACACAAGTTTATTTTCACTAGTGCCTTATCAACATCCGCGATGTCTTTCTACATATCAAGGATTATGAAAGTCTTATGTCTCACACTGATGCATGCTTTCATAAACAATAATTTAGTGTTTTTCATTCATCCCCTCGATTTTTGCAAACAAATGACCTTCTTAACCATCACAACCTAAGCATGTAAAAATCATTGAACCGTCTTGTTTCCGATTCTCTTGCATAGATTATTGGGTAGAGCATTTCGAGGAGCCTCGTGATGATCAATCAGACCACACAATATTTATTTGTGAACATCTACAAGTTATGCTTATAAATAATTTGTATGTTGAAATAAGACTTATAAATGGTACAATTGGCATTGTCATGGACATCATCTACAATAAATTTTTATCGCCACCAAATCTCCACCTCTTTATTGTGGTCAAAATCTAAAAGCACATTGACCCGTGTTGGTTTGATCACAACCCATTGCAGAATCCTTCCCATTGATTTTGAGAGGCAACTGCAAACATCTCCCTCTCAAAATGGATTGGTCTTTAACAATCCACAAGTTGTAGGGTCCAACATAGCATAAGGATATTATTGATATTGGAAGCACTATAAGACAGGACATCATGTTCCCTATAATCTCTAGAGTCCTATCACTTAAGAACCTCCACATTACACCCGCTTTCTCTTTTGACCATTATTCTAAAATATCTCACGACCCTATTCTTAAAATCATAAAAGTTGAAGAGGTTTGTATTACTTATCTAAATTATTTTCCACCATTGTCAAAAAAGTTTTCATATGTCTCGCCTCCAAGACAACTCAACATTATACATTTGAACATTTCCAAAAGCTTCGTTAAATCAAATAATAATATACATCATTCCTTTAAATCCTCGTATTCTATCGTTTCTCTATGGTATTTTAAGATTGCATATGAGCAGACCATCCATGATGAAGGTGGTTCTAGTAAGTGTTTTATCGAGAAACTATTAAAAATAAGATTGTAAACAGTCACGTGTTCAAACAAAATTGTATTTTTCTATTATAGTTTGAAAGATATATTGGTTTTTCTTATAGAATTTGAATATTGTTAGTGGCAAATGGTATTATTGTCTTCCAAATTTATGAACCAACCATATGTGTGTGCTTGAAATCCTATCAAGTCCAAATGAAACCGATTGAACACTCGGCAAAACTATCGATGAATCTTTCTAACATGTTCTACATCTTCTCATTCATGCATTAAGCTTTGGTGGCCTCTTTTTGCTTTCCCATTTCGGTTTGTATGTTTTGTGAAAGGATTTTCCCAACATAAACCAACCCGTTTTGGTAACATGTCAATTTTTTTCAATGGTGACTACGAACAATCGCTAGAGTATGTTGTCTTAACAACCTTTTCACCACAACCATTTTCTCCTTCAAACGATTGCCAAGAAAACATATAATACATATTTCTTTTCAAAAGAAAGAAGAGCTTCACATATACTCCCATTGATATTTCATCCGACCTTTGACTTCTCCTTAAATCTTGTTATTCATCGGCCTTCTTCCTAACACAATATTCAACTCTTAATATAATTTCTTCAAAACATCTCCTTATCCATCTCCATTGCACCACTCATCCGATTAGTATTTATACTAGTTTAATGCCTACGGAAACACACCCTTTCAATCTCTCATGGCAATTAACTTAGTAAATTATCTAAATGCATTGAAAACGAGGTCAGCGGGAAGAGAGACAAATTGATAGGCCGAAAAATGCGAGCAAGTTGGCCAACTTGTGAGGTAATCCATTCGTTAGTGCCCACCGCCCACAACAAGGACCGCGTGTCTCTTATCCAAAACAGGAATATGGACGAGGACCGCTCCTATGCCTAAAAATATCGGGCAAACTAATTACGGCCAACCACGTGTATAGAGATAATGTCAGCCAGCCTGGAAATTTCTTTATTGCATAATTGTTAAATGCCCCACACGGAGGAATCACTGGCATTATATCTTGCAGAGGCTTAGCGATGAGTTGAAATATTAAAACCGAGAGTGGCTAGGTCTCATTGGTCCACACAAATCAGTATGCAACAAGTCAAGTTATTCCTTATCCCAAAATGTACTATGTTTGAATGGTGATCTATTTTGTTTTCCTAACAAACAATGATGACATTTATTTGTACCCTTTTTTAGAGGTGATAAACCCTTAACCATGTCTTATTGATGATGTGTGTCAAGATACCCAGAACTCACATGTCTAAGTCTTCAATGCTATAGTTGAGATGATGATGTATCCTTGGCTACCAAAGTGCTTGATCATTTCATTGAACAAAATCTAACTGAAACATTCTTCCCACATTCAAGCTTTTGCAACACTTTTGGAGCTTCGTGACTTATCTCAAATTAGGAACATTTTTTTACCACCTTTACAATCAAAGTCAATTTTGAGATTGTGATCTAATAATTGACTCATGGATAACATATTTTTTGTTAAACCAGGGACATAAAGAACATCTGTAATTTTACAAATGTGATGCCCAAGTGGTAGTGAAATGGAACCAATGCCTTCAACACTGTATGGTGTATCATCACCCAAAGAGACATGATTTTTGGTGGGTGTTTTACTCATTGTGAATAACCAATTTATCTTTCATGTCATGTGTCGTGTTTGCACCCAAGTTGACATACTAAATTTTTATTTGAAGAATTGGATACTTCATTTGAATGTGCGTAGAATATAGGAATTCATCATCATCAAATCGATCTTCCTATTCGGCTACATTTCCTTCTTGAGTTGGTTTCTTCTTCCACTTGTTATTATTTTATCCCTTTTTAAAACAGATTTTATAACAAAAAGCATGCGTAAGGCTTACATGCATGCATGCGGCCTTGTTTCCGACACCACCCCTTCACCTTAAAAGCTTTGTTCCGTAGGGTTGAGAATGGAGCTCTAATTCGCCAATGATGGTTTTGGTTGTAGATTGAAGATGCATGGGCGGATCAAGATCCAAACTTGTTTTTTTTTCTTTTACAGGTGTGAAGCTATCAAGTAAATCCACAGGTATGCTAGGTGAATCCACAGATATATGAAAATACCATAGGCCGCATGCGAGTTCTGATTCGGTGGTGGATGTTTCTTTTTTTTCTTAAAATGAAACCTACACACCAAACCCGAATAGTGGTGGCTCTAAAATTGGGGGTCCACTAAATTAAATAACACTAAACAGGATCTCTGATTTAGAGAAAAATTAAAAAATTCCCTGAAAAAATTGTATATAATTTTGTTTAAATACATCATATGCAATGAACAATATTAAAAAAAAATTGATATAATCACTTTGTTACCAATATTGGAGGTGCATCTAAGTATGATGGCCTATGATTATAGTTCCAAACAAACTTCCTGTGTAATTTTTTGTACTTTTTCTTTTGTTGCTTTCGGTGTGTGGAGTAGGGCGGGGCTAAGTGAAGAGGCTTGGGAAACACTAGCTCCTCCTCCCCGAAAACCTCCTACACTTTCCCCCAAATCGAAATGTTTCTCTAATACCAAATATTGACAACGAATACTTGAAAAAATAGTTGACATAGAAGCTTTACACAAAAACAAGATGGTGCCTGTGTATTTTATTAATATCAAAATCAAGAATTACAAAACAAATAAGAGAGCTGCAATATTTATAGGTATTAGACAACTTCTATCTCATCCTCAATATATGGAAACAAATCATATAATCTAGGCAAATATGCGAAATAGCATATTGCCCCTAACTTCCCCTATTTCCCCTCATGGAAATCATCCTGAACAATATATGCAAGATAGAACATGACCCCAAAAACATTGGGATGAGAACACTATCACTTAGTTAACTAACAAGTAAGGATAACTAATATCTAGTGACATAAGTTTAAAGTTTTTAAATTAAATACTTGAACTTATTACATTTATTCAAATATCAACTAATGATGAATTAAGCTAAGTTTATTCATAACATTTTATATGTCCATCATATTACAAATGGATTTTCTTTAACAAGGTTCTAACCAAACACAAGTTTATTTTCACTAGTTCCTTATTAACATCCACGATGTCATTCTACACGTCAAGTATTATGAAAGTCTTATGTCTCACATTGATGCATGCTTTCATAAACAATAATTTTTGCTTTTCATTCATCCCCTCATTTTTTTCAGAACAAATGACCTCGCCACCATCACAACCTAAGCATGTCAAAATCATTGAACCCTCTTGTGGTCGATTCTCTTGCTCTCGCATGCATTATTAGGTAGAGCATTTCGAGAGAGCCTAAAGAATGATCAATTATAGCACACAAAATTTATTTGTGAACATCTAGAAGTTCTACTTATAACTAATTTGAATGTTGAAATAAGACTTGTAAATGGTGCAATTGGCATTGTCATGGACATCATCTACATGGACATCATCTACAATAAATTTTTATCGCCACCAAATCTCCCCTCTTTATTGTGGTCAAAATCTAAAAGCACATTATCCACAAGACCCATGTTGGTTTGATCACAACCCATCCCTATAATCTCTAGAGTCCTATCGAAGGACCTCCACATTACACTTCTTTCTCTTTGACCATTATTCATCGATTTTGAGAGGCAAAAGAAATGCCGAGACATCTCCCTCTCAAAATGGATTGGTCTTTAACAATCCACAAGTTATAGGGTCCAACATAAAGATAAGGATATTATTGATATTGGAAGCACTAAAAGACAAGACATCATGTTCCCTATAATCTCTAGAGTCCTATCGCTTCAATTCAAGGACCTCCACATTACACCTTCTTTCTCTTTTGACCATTATTCAAAAATATTACACCTCCAAATTCTATGTATGGTTTGTAAAATGCAAAGAAAGAAATGCAGTTTTTAAAAGTAAATACCTTAAAATTGTTTAAGAACGCTCCGATCATCATGCTTTGCATTCTTTACATTTAAATCAGAGCTGCGAAATAGATGGAGATGGAGATGGAGATGGAGATCCTCACCATTCCATATCTCCATCTTAATTATTTGCAAAACTATGAAAATGAAAAATGTAAAGACAACTTGAAATTAATGTATTCAATCGCAGATTAGAGAGATCTTTCAACTTTAATTTAGTTAAAAAATTTGAGTGTGGTATTTTTAAATGCTTTTTAATAGGAAGTTTTGTAGGGTAGCATATAATGAGACTCTATTTTATTTGAGATTTTATAAGGTAATAAAAATTGTATATTCAAGTGTTTTTTTGCAAAGGAAGAATTTATCAATTGTAATAATAATTATTATCAATTCCTTAATAAAGCGTGATACCATACTTTTACTAAGTGATCCCCGTGGGCTTCCCATAAACCTTGAATTGTACCAAAAGAACTTTAAATTTAAGTTTTTTTTTTTAATTTTTGGGTACTATCATATTTTGAAATTATTTTTTCTTTCAATCTCTCTTTTTATTTAGATTTTTAATAAAAATTGTTTTCAAGTGTTTTGGCAAAGAATTTAATTAAATATTTTTCCTTAATAAAGAATGTGGGCTTCCCATAAACCTTGAATTGACCAACACCTTTAAATTTAAGTTTTTTTTTTTTTTTTAAATTATTTTTTCTTTCAATCTCTCTTTTCTTCCTTTTAAATTTGTTTCTGTAGAATTTAAAATATCAATACATTTCGCTTTTAAAATAAAAATATCAATACATTTTCATGGATATTTTCACGTACAGAGCTGAAAGACGATGCCCTAACATGTGCCCTAATTTGCATGAGAAAGGCTTAGAATAGATATAGCGTCTATACACCGAATAAGTAATAATTTGTATGATGTTAAGGAGCTACCACCTCTTTTGAGTTTAGTGCTTTAGAATGGATTATGGTAAACATACATGTCATGCCATGTTTTAATATACATTTTTCATTTCTTTCTTTTTATTATGCAATTATAACTTGGGATAGATTATTCTTGTTACTGTTTACATTTAAGTGGAGTGTAATGGTGTGAGTTGTTTATTTTTATGTTTGAACTTAAATTTGACTCCCTTTGATTATGGTCATTAAATTTCAACTTAAAATTTAACGCTATTTAGTCGTCATTTATAGTTGATTTTTCATACAAACTAAAATTTTGGAGCATGTTTGATCTTTTTGACATATGGTTTTTCAAGCCAATAATGTGTTGTAGACATATCTATACCATTCTTCACCAATCATAAAGTAGTAGGCAAAAAAAGTAATGAAATTATTAATCAATGTGGTATGTGATAAATCTAAGTTGAATATGTGTTGTAGATGAATCTATACCATTCTTCACCAATCAAAAAGTAGTAGCTAGAGATAGTAATGAATTTATTAATCAATGTGGTATGCAATAAAAGATAGATATCTCTTGACACATTTTAGATAGATCTTTGTACTAGTAGATTACCATAGTATGATGTATCATGTATTAATCTCCATAGAAGCTCCAAGTAATCACACATAATCTATTTAGTTATCCCCTTGAAAACGAGGATTGCCTCATAAATCAATAAAACAAAAATAAAAAAATAGAATCAAGGTTATAATTACAACATGAGGAGTTCCTACAATGGTAGTGAGGTATTCTACTCGCATGAGTTGTTCATTTTTAATCTCAACCTAAAATTTGATGTCCATTAAACCATCACATGAATACTTTTTTGTTTCTTAGAGAATTCAATAAAAAAATAGTTTTATCTTGGCCATGTTGTAATGTTTAGGCCCCTTTTCTTTGTTGAAATAATGTTTTTGAGACAAATAAAATGGTGTATCTAAATTGATATCATTTTTTTATAAATTAGTAGGTAATCAAAAGTAGAACATAATGAATTTTTTTATAATATATATTATTTATTTTTTCTTATACTTATATATTATTTATTGGGGTATTAAAGAATTACAGTTTATACTCTAATTATTCAGTTATAATTAATTAGAATGATATTTATCATACTTAAAATATTTTATTTAAACCCCAATATTAGACAAAAAATATATATATTCTCACTCAATTTTTTTAATATGCATTTCCTTTCGAAAGATAGTTCAAAGCTAATACATATTACCACCTTAATGTAAGATTTATCAATAGTTCTTTAATTAAGATGGTGAAATAATATCACTTGGTTGAAAAGCACTCATTCTAGTTTTCTACCATCTTAAAAGAATCTAGATTTATTTATTAAAAAGAGATTATAAAATTTATGACCACACTAATATGTTTTAAGGTATTTACGTTTAAAAACTAGGGTTCAATTTTAGTTTTATATTAAAAGTAAACCTCATCTCCCATCTTCTAACTACCCCAATACCTGATTCCATTATAAATTAAACCTTTCACCCTCATATCTACCGGTATATTGAGTTTGATTTTATTAATTTTAATTACCTCAATATGAACCCACGTGCTAGGATATTGCTTAGCTAATGAACCCCGTGTTCTTACACTATACTTAGTTATATTAACTAGTATATTTATCATATTAAAATATATGAAAAATATGTGGAGATTAATGTAAGAGACTTTAAAACAAGGTTTAAATAGGTCACATAGAAAAACGACCAAAATTGTTTTAATATGTATTCATATTAATAGAATTTTCATCTCCTTTTCTATGTGGCCTATTTAAACCTTGTTTAAAATTCTCTCTTAGATAGTTAGTCCTTTTAATCAATTTCAAACTTATATTATATGGTAGCATGTGTAATTAATGTTGTAATTTGAATTCACTTGAATCAGTAAATGATTAAATGTAGGTTAAACTTGATTCCAATTTGGCATGTTTAGTTAAATTATATTGTCTAGGGAAACCCACATGTATAGTAGATTGACATTTGGAAAGTTATATGAGATTTAACTATAAATATAAGCATATTAAAACTATATATATATTTTTGTCTAATTATTTAGAAGTGTGGGTCCTATTTTTTCCTCTATAATTTTTTAAGTGAGAAAAAGTAAAATTGTGAGGTAGAAATAAAGGAGAAAGAATAGAGATATGTTATTTCATATTATTCTAAAGAACAAAGAACCCACGTACATTATTGATAGGTACGGGAATAAACTAGAATCCCCTAAATGGATGGAGAAGTTACAAAAAAGAAGGAGAGAATAATGGAATAGATAGAACAACTAGTCTAATAATAAAAACAAGTACGTAGACTATGCTAACATTTACCCCCTTATTACATTATTCTTGCAAATGTGACCCTTGAAAAGTTCAAATTTCACTTTGCGAAGAGATTTAGTGAGAATTTTGGCAACTTGTGCTTCAATAGGACAATACTGGAGATGAATTTGATGGTTCAAGACGTGCTCTTGAATGAAATGGTAGTCAATTTCAATATGCTTTGTTCGTTCATGAAAGATCGCATTCTGCACGAACTTTAACACACTCGATTGTTGCGATAGAGAATAGGTGACTGTTTTTCAGGAATTCCTAGGTCATCCAAAATGTGACATATCCATATCACTTTGCACACAACTCCTCGTGTGGCACGATATTCGCCTCTATGGATGAGATAGAAATAACATTCTGCTTCTTACTTATCCACGAGATAGATCCAGATCCCAGATGAAATATGTATCCTGTAGTTGACTTCCTGTCATCAACAGATCCGGCGTGGTCTAAGTTGACGTATCCCTGTCAGAAGAATTGATCATTCTTCTTATATTCCAGACCATAATCAGTTGTTCCTCGGACATATCTCAAAACATGCTTTGCTGCATTCCAATGACATTTCCCTGGGTCCTACATGAACCTGGAAAGATAGCTGATAGTATAGCAGAGATCTGGTTTGGTATATGTCAAATAGATGAGCCCTCCAACAAATTACCTGTAGAGAGTAGCATCTACTTGAGGTGAGTCCTGGAATCTTGAAAGTTGCAAGCCTTTTTCCATGGGAGTGGATATAGGTTTACAATCAGACATTCTATACTTTTCCAGGAGTGTCTTGGCATACTTTATCTGGGAGACAAAAATGTGATGCTCCTTTTGCCATATCTCCAAGCCAAGACAAGTAATGTAGTAGCCCCAAATATGTCATATCGAAGGTTCTTTTAAGATCATTATTTACAATATCAACCTGATCTTCTTCAATTGCCAAAGTGATCACAAGATCATCTACATATACAACAAGAATGACAATTTCTTTGTCTACCTTATTTATATACAAATTTGAATATGAGGGGCTACGAGTGAACCCATGCTGCAAAAGGTGATTGTTGATTTTGATATACCATGCCCAGGAGCTTGTTTCAGTTCCAGTAAAGTGATTTGATGAGACGACATACCTTTTTAGGTTGCTCTTCATCAACAAATCCTTCAGGTTAGGTCATGTATACTTCTTCTTTGAGATCACCATTTAGGAAATCACTCTTGACATCCATCTGCTGAAGTCTCCATCCTTTCTATTGCTATAAGTGTGCAAACTACTCTGATGGTCTTCATCTTCATAGTGGGTGCAAAGGTTTCTTCATAGTTGATGCCCTCTTTCTGAGCATATCCTTTTGCTACAAGTCGTCCTTTATGTTTTTGATGGATCCATCTACCTTATATTTTGTCTTGAAAACCCATTTGTAGCTTATGGGTTTCTTTCCTATAGGAAGATCGACAAGTTCCCATGTCTGATTTTTCATGAGTGAGTCATATTTTATATCCATGGCTTCCTTCCACTGAGGTTGACTGAGTGCTTCACGAACATTATCTGGCTCGAGCTATTCATCAGTGAACTCATGAGTACAAAGTTTACCTCATTTCTTGTTTGGCTCCTTGTTTTGACTCTAGATGATGTATCTGGGAGTTTTTGCAAATGTGAGTCCTTGATGGTGCTTTGTACCCACTTCGGACGAGAACTTGGCTACTTTTGAAAAGAACTGTTTCATTTCCATGTCAATTGATGTGGAGTCACATTCTCCAGTTCTCCAAGGTCAACAAATAGTTCTCCTAGCAGCATTTCTTTTCCCTGAGTAGTCTCCTTTGGCTAATTATCTGATTCAGAGACTAATCGGTGAGATGTGGTTGGAAAAGGATATTTTGTTGATACTATTGAGTCAAAGGATGACTTGTCACAAACCACGTCCCAACTCTCGTATATTTTCTTTGTCTCAGGATCCATGAGATGCCTTCGAGGTAGTACTGTAACCAAGAAGGATACATGGGAGTGTTTTTGGCTCAACCTTCTTTCTCTTCTGAGCTGGGACATGCATGTATGTTGTGCAACCAAATACTCACAAATGAGAAATTGATGATTTCTACCACTCCATACCTCTTCTGGCATTTTGTTCTATAAAATCCTTTGTCGGTGCCCTGTTGAGAAGATATACATCTGTTTGTATTGCTTCAGCCCAATAGCATTCTTCTAGCTTTGCAATTGATAGCATGCAGTGAGCCATCTCCATCACTGTGTGATTGTGATGCTCAACAATGTCATTTTGCTGGGGTGTGTAGGGAGTAGTCAGGTGCTTCTTAATGCCTTGTTGGTTTAGGAAGGCCAAGAACTTCTTTGATGTAAATTCCCCCTCGATCTAAGCAAAGTAGAAGAAGTGGTTGTCCAGTCTCTTTCACAACACGATGATAGAAGTTCTGGAAATGTTGAAGAGCCTCACTTTTCTTCTTCAGAAATATACCCACATCTTGCGAGAGTGGTCATCCACGAACAATTGGAAGTACTTGTATCCTGAAAATGAAGCAAGCAATGGACCATTCAAATTGGTATGAACTAGCTTCAGACACTTCTTGGCATGAAAGGTACTCGCATGAAACAGATCTTTTTGTTGTTTTCTAGCAAGAAAGCCAGGGTAAATAAGAAAGGAACAAGAAAATTTGGATAGTCCACGGACCATTGCTTTTGAACTCATCTGGTGCAATGAATTGACTGATAAGTGTCCATATCTAAAATGCCATAGGGAAGTTGATTCTATTGTAGAAGTAGATAAAGCTACTGCAGAAGATGAAACAATATCTAAAGCAAATAACTTATCTTTTACAAATGCTTTAGCAAGAACCGTACCTTGTTGGGAGATTAAGCATGATTTAATGCCATTTTGAACAAGAAATTATAACAGATAAGAGGTTGCTAGTCAAGCCAGGAACATATAGTACCTTTGTAAGTGTACATTTTTGTGGTCCCAGAGGAATGGTGACATTCCCTATTCCTTTTACAATGTAATGTTTTCCATCCGCTATCTCGAACTCAATCTCCAGATTGCTTCTTCGTTGAGTGAATCAAATAACTTCTTGTCACCGACATATGCTTGTTTCCACCAAATTCTATCAACCGAATTTCTTCGTGGGCTGAGAAGTTTGAGAGACGAGTACAAGGTTCTTACCACAATGGGCTCCTTCTGATGTCTCCTCATCAAATTCATCATCTTCTTGTTGGGCTGCGAGATGTCCCTTGTGCTTTCTCCAACGGGGATGTCATTTGGAATTTTGAAAATCTTTGTGCTCGGATGTGCTTGTATGGCTTGAAGACCCCTATTTCAAGCTATTATGCCAACAATGATCAGTGTCATGAGTATTGGTTCTACAAATGTGACACCATCTCTTTGACTTTTGATCTTTCTATTGTTGTTTTGGTTGTGCTTGATTTGGCTTCTCTGGGGACCCTTCCGATTCTTCTAGCCATGGTAAGGATTTGAGAACAAGGCTTTATCCTGAGACTCCTCATGGGATGAAGTGATGGCCTCTTCCTCTCAAGGAAAGTTCACAAGCTCTTCAAATTTCACTATTTGTTTAGACACATTTAGTGTCATAATGAACACTCGAATTGAGAAGGGAGTGCTCTCAAGGTGATTGCGACGAGAATTTTATCATCCACCATTTCACCGAGCGCTAATAACTTCGATCTCAGCTCAGCCACATGACATAAGAATTCCTCCACTTTCTCATCTGACCCCATAAAGAGGGTGTGCAAATTTGACTAAAGATGAAGTATCTTCATCTGATTTTTGGCTTCATAAATGGTTGCCAACTTGTCCCAGGCCTCCTTGGGTTTCTCTCGCATTCCTAACATGTGGTTGCACATCGTCACTGATACTGAGCATTATCAGCATCAAGGCTTTAGCACTAGCCATTTCATATTTTATTAGTTCATCAGGGGCTGTGGGAGCGGGCACAGACCCTGTGACAATTCCCCATAATCCTTCAAACTAAAGGATTGTCTTCATTTTTGTCTTCTAGGCTGCAAAATTGGACCCTTTGAGTAATCGAGCATCGAGACGTATAAATTCAGAAAGATATCGTAATAAAAAAATTTATTTATTTATTTCAAGAGTTATTACAATTTTTACTCACTGATGAGAATTACTGGCTCTTAGATGCTCGCGATATTCGCGTGCTGTGAGATGGCGACACTTTGTAGGGAAATCTTCTTCGTCGTCACAGTCGACATTGTACCCAGCTTCTAATTCTTCCCGTACTCGCTTTGCTTGGCAGCTGACATCGAAAAGAATGTATTCAAGAAGTCCTTCTCAAACTAGCTTATCGAATGCTAAATTGCTCGGTATTCCGAAGCTCATTTATCAAAGCAAAGTAGAACCCGGAGCTCTCAGGAGATTCTTCACAGTGTTCTCTCACTGGCAAGTTGCTATTTCGGCTTTCAGCTATGGCGGCCGTGTTATTGACGCTCTCAATCGAATTGTCTACACTCGACATTCGACGAAGTGTTGTATGATCTCGCTTCTTGTCCTTCGTTGTCTTGGTGGAGAGGTTTGTTTCAGACACTAATGGCACTATATATTTTTTTTAAAAAAATTATGACCTTCAGGCTTCACAATGCCAAATTGTTCTCTTCTCGAGCCACTCTCACTCTTCACGTGGGATTCTACACATTACATGCAACTTTCAACTTCCACACAAGTTGAGAATCATCTACACAAGCATGCATTCTCTCTCCACGCAGCAACACAACCTTTTCAAACTGATATTTTGTATTGAAAATTTGGCCTTCCACGCAGCTATGGTCAGATTCCATGCACCAACTTTATACTTCCATGCGAGGTTGTTTTTTCTTCTACAACAAAGAGACAAACAATGCACATTCCAAATTGCTCCAATTCCTCCGATCATGCAAAGGCAGAATCCACGCAGAAGGGAAGAGAATACAATTTTGTCTTCTTACATGCAGCTTTACCAACCTCTCCACGCACGTGAGACGTTCTTCCACATTTTTATCTCTTCACATAATTCCACACAGGAGTTTATTTAACTTGGTTTTGCTAATATTCCTCCATACGCAAGTGGATGGCTTCACCTTTCAGTGCAGAAAACAAGAAACCATGCACAGGTATAAACATCACTTTTTTAATGTCCATGTTTAAAACAAAACATTTTATCTTCTCTTGCGCAGGTTTCTTTTTCTCCTCTCCACGCATGCAGCCTCCTCTTAGTTGCAGGCCGCTCCAATCTCCATGCAAGCTCCAATCTCTAGGCAAAAGAAGTATATTTTTTTTTTTAGCACAGTTGTGCAAGTCGTTTTATCCTCACACACACTCTCTGCGCAGCTACCATGCAGTCTCGAAAATTAGCAAGCATCTCCTCTTCATGCAGGCGAGTAATGCTTTACGCAAAGAACAAGGGAAAAATACCGTGAGGAAAAAGACACTACACACAAAGTTAGAGATTTGGCCGCTCGATACCAAACCTGTGAGGTAGAAATAAAGTAGAAAGAATAGAGAAATGTTATATCATATTATTCTAAAGAACAAAGAACCCACGTACATTATTTATAGGTACGAGAGTAAACTAGACTACCCTAAATGGATGGGGAGGTTACAAAAAGAAGGAGAGAATAATGGAATAGATAGAACAACTAGCCTAATAATAAAAACAAGTACATAGACTATGCTAACAAAAATTACATTTGTATATGTTTTTCCTTATGTAATTAGTAGTTGAATACCCATTTAACAACAATAGTATTTAAATTAATATTTAACTACTAATTGCATAAGAAAAAAATACAAATGTAATTTTACTTTTGTGCATTTAAATAATTATATAAGAAAAAATAGGACCTACCCTTTTAAATAATTAGATAAGAACGCTTATTTCAATAAATCTGGACTTATTCTAATCCGAGAAGCTAAAAATATAGGTAATACTTTGGAATCCAATATTACTATTTTGGATTCCAAAATGTTAAATATTGGAATTAAAGACACTCCAAAATCACACACATTGGATTCAAATATCACATATATTGGAATCTAGAATCACATAAATTGGAATCCAAAATCACATATATTGAATCTGAAAATCAAAATATTAGAATCATTAATCTTCCTTCGTATATTCCATTTATTTCTAATAACTAATTAAATTAATAAATTTTTGAAAAAATGTGTAATGATTTTAGAGAGTCCAATATTGACCTAAGAAATAATGCATGATGTGACCACTAGCCCATATAAAATAGATAGATGTTTTGTTTTAGAAGGGCTAGTGGCGTCATTAGGCTTAATGTTTGCTTTTGAATAACGCTCTTACCAATTTTAAGATGTATTTAAGATTAAACTATGTAAATTTGAATATTTAAATCACCATTGGCAAACGGTTGCTACACTAATGAAATTCATGAGAAACGAGACACTTCCAGATTCAATTACTATGGTGTGATTGAACCTAGGGGCAACCAAAGAATTACCAAAGATGTTATGAAGAAACTTAAAAAGGTTGAAGATTCAATTTATGATCTAATGTAAATAATCGTAAAACCATTCTAGATATATTTTCATATTTAAATTTAGATATCAAATTAACTTCATTTATTATGGTGTGATTGAACCTCAACGCAACCAAAGAATTTTTGAAGATGTTATGAAGAAATTAGTAGAGGGCAACGATCCAGTGTAGGAGAATGTAATTAATTGTTAAACCATATCAGATATATTTTTATATTTAAATTTAGATATAAAATATATTGTAAGAGACATGGCATAAAATTTTTGATATTCAATTATTGATATGAACTTATTTAAATGTAACTATAAAACTATCCCATAAATATTTTAGTATTTAAATATAGTTATGAAATTAATTGAAATTACTTTACTAAATGTCGAATTATAGTAAAACATTTGAAGAATAGTTTGAATTTATTATGTAATATTATTCCCGAAGATGGGATTCCAAATCAACAATACAAAATATAGTAAAGTTTCAATAAAAAAACCTCATCAACTGTTTTTGTGGTATAATATAATACTAAACATCTTCAAATTCCTTCAATGGCTGCAAAAAAGGCCATAACACATCTAACAAGTATTTTTCTTATGACTTAAAATCTATGTTAAATGTTTCAACAATTACGTAGTTTACAATATCATTGAACTTGTTTTTCTATAAAGAGTCATCTAGAAGAATTGTATTTTCACAATACATTAAATCATGGCCAAATAGAGTTAATATTATTGAGATATAATTTGGGATTTCCAGAACCTTCGTAATCTAAGTGTTTGGTCTTGAGACAATTTTCTTGTGTAAATATGAACTCGAAGCTCATGCGACCTCCAAGCTAATGTTTTGAAGGAATGAAGGCATCATGTCATCAACATTTGACTTTCTCACCGATGTCCATATTACTATTTTGAAAAAAAAATCACCGTTGTAATAAATCTTTCACATTAGGTTTGATAAGATAATTTTATTTGAGCTCGTTGCTTCCCAACCTTTTTAACTATTTAAATTTCGAATCACCTTCTAGAGTACAATGTGTGCCAAAACACCATTTATATCAAATATGATCAGTTTCATGTTGCATGTGTACATATCTAAAAATGAAAAAAGTTAATGGTTGAGGGTGGTGGATCGTTTGAAAATAAAAAACAAGTCCCTTTTGATATTTTTATATCAAAATCAAATGGTCAGTAGGTGGTGACAAAGGTAAAAAGTCTAAAGGCATCCTGCATTTCTTATTGTTATACTAGGAATATTTTATTGTGGAGAATTTATCTAAATATAATATAATGTTTCAGTGCAATGATTCTTTACATACCATATTGTAGTTATTTAATTCCATTGGAAAGTGGTATATGTTTTCTATTATCGAAGCAAAAACTAGTATTTAAGCATGCTCAAAATTAATTTAGGAATACATATTTCATTAATAAAAGCTACTCAAATATTTTTTACATTAAATATTTTTGTTAATTCACATTCACAACATATATAGTCACAATCTGAATTTATAATCATGAAAAATTTAAATTATCCCACTTATATTCGTACAATCTCAACATACAAAATAGTTACGCTTAACCATCATAAAAACATATGAATGTATTTTATTTACAATGTTAAGTTGTATCATCACAATAAAATTTTGAAATGCTAACTTTTTCTTTGGCATTTAATCGCTCTAAATATTTGACGCCCTCTACAAGAAATAGGTGGAATATTTAGAGAATTGTGAAATATAGGTTTTAAGATGTTTTACCGCGTGTCTTGCCTATTTTCTATTATATCAAAACTTCGTGTGAGGTTTAGTATTTACTAGCGAATAAGCCAACAAGTATATTGGGGATTGAAACATGATTGCTTGAGTTCTAGGTGTTGCAGGGTCTAATATTTGACAAGACAAAACATTCTTAAAAATCATGTAGATTCAAACATTGGTCATGAGGGAAATGCACAATGACAAAAAAATGTGCATTAAAATGGACATAATAAGTAGTATTCAATCAAATCAATTGTAAAATACATAAGAGAGCATACCACATGGCTATTGATAGCTTAAATATGATAGACCACCAAGAATTCAATATTCACTAAAATTTGGTGGAAATGATGTTCCACCTTCTTTACAAATGATAGGGTGATATCATTCATAGATGTGAGTAGGTCCACTAGAATGTCACACAAATTGGTCATGTTCTACTCCACCTTCTTGTCCTTTTTCACCTATGAAAAATCTTGCATTTGGTACAATTTTTGTCACTTTGCATACAAATGCCATTGCCACCATTCAAATTGATAATTCAAAATATTGTATGGAGACAAAAATTATCTACACCCTCATCCATGACATTATCAATAATTCACCTATTTTATTATTTTCAACTACAAGCATAATCAACATAAAATTTTTTTGTGTCCACTATATATGTTTTCTTACACATATCGATCAAGGAAATCGAACCATTTAAAGGCTAGGAATTGCCATCTTTTCAAGACTCCCTCAAGCATGTTGAGTATATTTTCATTGATGTGATGAGCTTCATTGGCCCTAAATTGCTTACTATGATTGACTACCAACTCCGTGAAGCTTTAATCTATTTCAAGAAAATCACTTTCAGTAATAAATATATCATTGTCGGTGGTGACCTTTGTCAAACATTACTTTTTGAAGACATTCATCAGATGCGGGTCACTCATATTGACCAAACCTTTGGAGGATATTTTATCTTGAAAATGAATACTTGAAAACAATATTTGGCACACAATATTTTCACATAAACAAGATGGTGCTTGTATATTTTATTAATATCAAAATTAATAATTAGAAAAAAATGAAAGAGTCGTAATATTTATAGATATTGGTGACTTCTTTCTCATCCTCAATATATGGAACCAAATCATCTAATCTGAGAAAATATTCAAAAATATCATATTTCCCCTAACTTCCCTATTTCTCCTCATGGAAATCATCCTAGAACAAAATATGCAAGATAGAACATGATCCAACAAAAATTGGGATGAGAACACTATCACTTAGTTTACTAACAAGTAAGGATAACTAATATCTATTCACATAAGTTTAAAGTTTTTAAATTAAAGACTTTAAATTATTACATTTATTCAAATATCAACTAATGATGAATTAAGCTAAGTTTATTCATAACATTCCCCCTTAATTCAACATTGTCTCAAGTGAACAAGAGAGAAATTCTCTAAAACTCTCAAATTTACCTTGAGCAAGTGATTTTATGAAGACATCTCGCACATTACATATTTGTTGGTAAATATTGGAGCTGGATGTTGTTGTTCTGAACATGTTTACGAATGAAATGTACCTGCACCTCAATGTATTTGGTGTGCTCATGAAAAACTGGATTCTGAACAAGTTTTACTACTCCTTCATTATCAAAATGTAGGATGGTAGGATTTTTCTCGTGCTATTCCCAATCCTTCAAGTATACTTGAGCCATATCAATTAACATATAGCTTCACCTACTACATGATATTATGATTATGTGGAGGATATTGAAACACAAGTATGCATCTTAGTCCCCCATGATATCGGTCCAGATCCCAAAAATAAATAAATCCTGAAGTGGATTTCTTATCATGTATGTTTCTACATGATCTAAATTTGAATATCCTAGCAAGAAGAAACTGTTATTCTTCTTGTATTCTAGGCCATAGTCCATAGTTCCTCCGATGTACCTTAATATCCACTTTTCTCGCTTTCTAATGAGAAACCCTTGGTTCTTGCATGAACTGTGAAAGATAGCCGACGCATAGTTGATATCTGGCCTAGTGTAAGTCAAGTACATGAGACTCTATCAACTACCGATAGAGAGTTGCATTTACTTATGGTGATCGATCATTTCGAGACAATTGAAGTCTTGTCTCCATAGGTGTGGAAAATGGCTTAGAATCCATCATATTGAATTTCTCGATATTTTTTTCATGTATTTAAATTGTGACACAAAGATAAGATTTTATCTTTGCCAAAGTTCAAGTCCAAGAAAATAATGCAGAAACTTGAGATCGTTCATGTCAAATGATCGTGTTAGATATTTATTTTTTCACTAAATCATCCTCACCGATCCACCAAAGTGATTACTAGATCATCGACATATACTACAACAATCACTATCTCCCCCTTGCTTTTTGAGATAGAGATTAGGATCGTATGGACTCCTATTGAATCCATGTTGAATGAGATACTCATCAATTTTTATGTTCCATGCCTTGGGAGACTGCTTTAGAATATATAGTTATTTTATGAGTTTACATACCTTTTCCTCTTTACCTAGTATGAAAATACCTTCCGGTTGAGCCATGTAAACTTCTTCTTGTAAATCACCATTAAGAAAGGTACTTTTCACATCCATTTGGTGTATTTTCCAAAAAATGTTTAGCTAGAGAAATATCAACCTCGAAAGTTTTTATCTTAGTTGTGGTAGTAAAATTCACCTCATAATCAATGCCTTATTTTTGACCATATTCCGTAGCAACTAGTCTAGCCTTATATTTATCAATGTTTCCATCTACTTTGTATTTATTTTCTAAGATCCATCTTCATCCAATCGGATTTTTCCAGTGGAAGATTTGTAAGTTGCCATGTATTCTTTTCATAAGTGACTTATATTATGCATCCATAGCATCTTTCTAAGGTTTAGATCTGTAGGGCTTCTTAAACCAAGGAAGGCTTGATAGTTTAAACAACTTTACCCATTAAGGCCAAACTGACCTCATTTTGAGCCATACCGTGAGTCCTCATTCCAAAGGGTAGATGTGTCGGGACACTATCCAATTTTTCATCTCTCATCATACTTGTATACCATTTAGGCATAGTTCTTTTGGTTCCTATAAGAGGTTGAATTTCACCATCTTCCCCATCATCACCGTCATTATCAAAGTGATTACCATCCTCTGTTTTTATTGTAGGGATTATTTTTTCATCATGTGATTATATGGAAGGAGAATCTGCTTCTTTCTTTTCAAATAACTTAACATCCCGACTAGTGTATACCCTCCTTGTTTTTGGATCCATAAGTCTCAGTAGCAAAGTGCTTTATCACCGTATCCCGAGAAGATAATTTTTATGATTTCATATTAAGATTATTTATTTATTTCTTAGGAATGTGCATACTTGATTTACATCCAAAAAATCTAAGGTGTGAAATAGATGGCTTATGCCCTGACCATGCTTCCTATGGTGTTACTCCATCAAGAGTTGTAGTGGGAACTCTGTTTAGTAAATAGACTGTCGTTTTAGCTGCTTTGGCCCAAAATGTTTTTGATAAACCTACATCATCAATCATACATCACACCATATCCATGATAGTACGATTTTACCATTCAACAACACCATTTTATTGCGGTGTGTGAGGAGGAGCCATTTGATGATGAATGCCATGTGTTTTCAAAAAATCATTGAACTCATTGCTAGTGTATTCTCCCCCTCAATCTGAGCAGAGTGTTTTTATTTTCCTACCGAAACTGTCTCAACAAGGGATTTGAACTTCTTGAAAGTTTCAAAGGCTTTATCTTTTATAGAAAGATAGTATATCCACTTTTCTTGAAAAATAATCAACAAAGAGAATGAAATATTAAAACCGAGAGTGGCTAGGTCTCATTTGTCCACACAAATCGGTATGCAACAAGTCAAGTTATTCCTTATCCCAAAATGTACCATGTTTGAATGGTGATCTATTTTGTTTTCCTAACAAACAATGATGACATTTATTTGTACCCTTTTTTAGAGGTGATAAACCCCTAACCATGTCTTATAGATGATGTGTGTTAAGATACCCGAACTCACATGTCCAAGTCTTCAATGCCATAGTTGAGATGATGATGTATCCTTGGCTACCAAAGTGCTTGATCATTTCATTGAATAAAATCTACGAAACATTCTTCCCACGTTCAAGCTTTGCAACACTTTTGGAGCTTCAGACTTATCTCGAATTAGGAATATTATTTTACCACCTTTACAATCAAAGTCAATTTTGCGATTGTGATCTAATAATTGACTCATGGATAACATATTTTTGTTAAACCAAGGACATAAAGAACATCTGTAATTTTACAAATGTGATGCCCAAGTGGTAGTGAAATGGAACCAATGCCTTCAACACCGTATGGTGTATCATCACCCAAAGAGACATGATTTTTGGTGGGTTTTTACTCATTGTGAATAACCAATATATCTTTCATGTCATGTGTCGTGTTGCACCCGAGTTGACATACTAAATTTTTATTTGAAGAATTGGATACTTCATTTGATCGCGAGAATATCGGAATTCATCATCATCAAATCGATCTTCCTATTCAGCTACATTTCCTTGTTGAGTTGGTTTTTCTTCCACTTGTTATTATTTTATCCCTTTTTAAAAATAGATTTTATAGCAAAAAGCATGCGTAAGGCTTACATGCATGCATGTAGCCTTATTTCCTCCACCACCCCTTCACCTTAAAAGCTTTGTTCTGCAGGGTTGTACAAGAATGGAGCTCTAATTCACCAATGATGGTTTTGGTTGTAGATTGAAGATGCATGGGCAGATCGGATCCAACTTGTTTTTTTTTCTTTTACGGTGTGAAGGTATCGTAAATCCACGGAGTGTTTGCAAGGTGAATCCACATATATATGAAAATACCATAGGCTGCATGCAAGTTGTAGTTCGATGGTGGATGTTTCTTTTTTTTTAAAATGAAACCTACACACCAAACCCAAATAGTGGTGCCTCCAAAATTGGGGTTCACTAAATTAAATCACACTAAACAAGATCTCTAAATTAGAGAAAAAGAAAAAAATCCCTGAAACAATTGTATATAGTTTTGTTTAAATACTTCATATGCAATGAACAATATTAAAAAAAAATTGATACAATCACTTTGTTACCAATATTGGAGGTGCATCCAAGTATGCTGGCCTATGATTATAGTTCCAAACAAATATCCTTTGTATTTTTTTGTACTTTTTCTTTTCACACTTCCTCGTGTGTTGAGTAGGGTACAGGCTAAGTGAAGAGGCTAGGGAAATGGTAGCTCCTCCTCCTCAAAGCTTCCTACACTTTCCCCGATCGTAATGTTTCTCTAATACCAAATATTGACAATGAATACTTGAAAACAATATTTGACATAGAAGCTTTACACAAAAACAAGACGGTGCTTGTATATTTTATTAATATCAAAATCAAGAATTACAAAACAAATAAGAGAGCTGCAATATTTATAGATATTGGACAACTTCTATCTTATCCTCAATATATGGAAACAAATCATATAATTTAGGCAAATATGCAGAAATAGCATATTGCCCCTAACTTCCCCTATTGCCCCTCATGGAAATCATCTGGGAACAATATATGCAAGATAGAACATGATCCCAAAAACATTGGGATGAGAACACTATCACTTAGTTAACTAACAAGTAAGGATAACTAATATCTATTGACATAAGTTTAAAGTTTTTAAATTAAATACTTGAACTTATTACATTTATTCAAATATCAACTAATTATGAATTAAGCTAAGTTTATTCATAACATTTTATATGTCCATCATATTACAAACGGTTTTTCTTTAACAAGGTTCTAACCAAACACAAGTTTATTTTCACTAGTGCCTTATCAACATGCACGATGTCATTCTACATGTCAAGGATTATGAAAGTCTTATGTCTCACATTGATGCATGCTTTCATAAACAATATTTTTTTGCTTTTCATTCATCCCCTCATTTTTTTGCAACAAATGACCTCACCACCATCACAACCTAAACATGTGAAAATCATTGAACCCTCTTGTGGTCGATTCTCTTGAACAAATTATTAGGTAGAGCATTTCGAGGGAGCCTCATGATGATCAATCAGTAGTACACAATATTTATTTGTGAACATCCGTAAGTTATGCTTATAACTAATTTGAATGTTGAAATAAGACTTATAAATGGTGCAATTTGTGTTGTCATGGACATCATTTACAATGAATTTTTATCACCAAAATCTCCCCTCTCTTTATTGTGGTCAAAATCTAAAAGCACATTGACCCATGTTGGTTTGATCACAACCCATCATAGAATCCTTACCATCGATTTTGAGAGGCAACCGCAGACATTTGCGCTCAAAATGGATTGGTCTTTAACAATCCACAAGTTGTAAGGTCCAACATAACATAAGGATATTATTTATATTGGAAGCACTAAAAGACAAGACATCATGTTCCCTATAATATCTAGAGTCCTATCGCTAAGGACCTCCACATTACATCTTCTTTCTCTTTTGACCATTATTATAAAATATCTCATGACCCTCTTCGTAAAATCATAAAAGTTGAAGAGGTTTGTCTTACTTATCTAAATTATTTTCCACCATTGTCAAAAAGGATTCATATGTCTCGCCTCCACTATAACTCAACATTATACGTTTGAACATTTCAAAAGCTTCATTAAATCAAATAATAATATACATCATTCGTTTAAATCCTCTTATTCTATCATTTCTCTATGGTATTTTAAGATTGTATATGAAGAGACCATCCATGATGAAGGTGATTCTAGTAAGTGTTTTATCGAAAAACTATTAAAAAATAAGACCATAACAGTCATGCGTTTAAACAAAATTGTATTTTTCTATTATAGTTTGAAAGATACATTGGTTTTTCTTATAGAATTTGAATATTGTTAGTGGCAAATGGTATTATTGTCTTCCAAATTTATGAACCAACCATATGTGTGTGCTTGAAATCCTATCAAGTCCAAATGAAACTGATTGAACACTCAAAGAAAAACTATCGATGAATCTTTCTAACATGTTCTACATCTTCTCATTCATGCATTAAGCTTTGGTGGCCTCTTTTTGCTTTCCCATTTTGGTTTGTATGTTTTGTGAAAGGATTTTCCCAACATAAACCAACCCGCTTTTGGTAACATGTCAATTTTTTCAATGGTGACTACGAACAATCGCTAGAGTATGTTGTCTTAACAACTTTTTCACCACAACCATTTTCTCCTTCAAACGATTGCCAAGAAAACATATAATACATATTTCTTTTCAAAAGAAAGAAGAGCTTCACATATACTCCCATTGATATTTCATCCGACCTTTGACTTCTCCTTAAATCTTGTTATTCATCGGCCTTCTTCCTAACACAATATTCAACTCTTAATATAATTTCTTCAAAACATCTCCTTATCCATCTCCATTGCACCACTCATCCGATTAGTATTTATACTAGTTTAATGCCTACGGAAACACACCCTTTCAATCTCTCATGGCAATTAACTTAGTAAATTATCTAAATGCATTGAAAACGAGGTCAGCGGGAAGAGAGACAAATTGATAGGCCGAAAAATGCGAGCAAGTTGGCCAACTTGTGAGGTAATCCATTCGTTAGTGCCCACCGCCCACAACAAGGACCGCGTGTCTCTTATCCAAAACAGGAATATGGACGAGGACCGCTCCTATGCCTAAAAATATTGGGCAAACTAATTACGGCCAACCACGTGTATAGAGATAATGTCAGCCAGCCTGGAAATTTCTTTATTGCATAATTGTTAAATGCCCCACACGGAGGAATCACTGGCATTATATCTTGCAGAGGCTTAGCGATGAGTTGATCAACTTGTTTCGTATTCTTTACATTTTGCAAGCTGCTCATAGAGATGGAGATCCTCATCTTTTCATATTTCTATCTGTGGTCTGTAAAATGCAAAGAAAGAAATGCAGGTTTCAGGATGTAGGTTTGCAGATTATATGTTACACAGGTTTAAGGACGCTCTGATCATCATGCTTTGCATTCTTTACATTTTGCAAGCTGCGCATGGAGATGGAGATGGAGATGGAGATCCTCACCATTCCATATCTCCATGCGCGGCCTGCAAAAATGTAAAGAAAAGAACTTAGATCGCAGATTTCTGGTTTCAACTTTAATTTTTGGCAGTCATATTTTGAAATGCTGAGGAAGTTTTGTAGGAAGCATATAATGAGACTCTATTTTATTTAGATTTTTAATAAAAATTGTATATTCAAGTGTTTTGGCAAAGGAAGAATTTGTAACTGTTTTTTCCTTAATAAAACAGACGACCTGCCGGGGATGTGGGCTTCCCATAAACCTTTAATTGACCAACACCTTTAAATTTAAGTTTTTTTTTTTTTTTTTTAAATTATTTTTTCTTTCAATCTCTCGTTTCTTCCTTTTAAATTTGTTTCTGGTAGAATTTAATTAAACATTTCGTCTCTTATCCTCTTTATAGATGCCAGATTTTCTACTTCATTTTTAAAATAAAAATATCAATACATTTCAGGTTTCATGCAGTCTTTTCAGGATATTTCACGTATAGAGCTGAAAGGCGATGCCATAACGTGTGCCCTGTTAATCTGTTAGTTTGGACCGCTGTTCATCCATTTGCTAAGATTAGATAATAGTTATCTTATTGTTGAGAATGTATTTAATTATTTTCTAATTTTTATTTCTTTTAGTGACACCTTACTGACCTATTTGTTATGGTTGTTGAGTTGTTATGTATCTCACCATCGATTGAGAATCGATCTCGGCCGTTGGTTTACCAATGACAGTAGTATAAAAAGAAGGTCATTGGGCATTTGGAGAATACAAGTTTGGAGAATACAAGTTTGCGGTGCTAGCAAATGAGTTTGTAAGTTTCAAAGTGATAGTAAACAGCAGGTCTTGCGGTGTTAGCAAGGGCGCAATGATAGCGTTTGAGATAACAAAGTGGGGAATATCGCGGGAGAAGTTGGGAGATTGTCGGAGTTCTGCCAGTAAGAGGCAAGGAATCTTTGTATCTCTTAATTTGCTGAAGTTAATATAATTCCTCATATGTAGAATTGGTTTTCCCTTAGGGGTTTTTCCAGGGACAATTTGTCCGAAAATATTGTGTTCTTTGTGTTATGCATTTATTTCCATATTTTTATTAGTGAAGTTGTAGTTGTGTTATTTTTCGATATTAGTCGTGAATTATTTTTCCGTGTTAAATAATCTTTAAAGATAGGAGATTAATAATCGTGACTACATAGAATTTTCACATAGTATCGTAGCCGTGTTAAGGGTAGAAAAGGTTTGCCCTAGGAAAGAAGTTGAGGGTTTATATAACCTAGTTTGATCTCTTTAATTCTTTTTACTTTTATCCTTTGAGATGGCTTCAATTGGTTTGAGAGATCATGATAGATTAGATGGTGCCTCGAATTTTGGTGTCTAGAAGGCCAGACTTTCTTTATTGTTGGAAGAGAATGGTATAAAGGATTATGTTACCATTGTTGTAATTGTACCTACAGACGCAACACAACTTGTAGCATACAAGAAAGAGGATGCCAAGGCGAGGAGGATTGTCCTTGATGGTGTCAAGGATCATATTGTTCCACACATCTCCGAGTTAGATACGGCGAAGAAGATGTGGGATGTCATTCTGAATCTATACCAGAATGCTACCACTAACCGGAAGCTGATTCTCAAAGAAAAGTTGAAGAATACCTAGATGAACAAGGGAGAAGATGTTACAAGTTACCTCACCAGGCTTAGACTCATCAAGGATGAGTTAGCAGTTGTTGGAGATAAGCCAGATGATGATGAGCTAGTAAGAATAGCCCTAAATGGGTTTACTAAACAGTGGGATGTCTTTGTTCAAGTTGTTAGTGGATGAGACACCTTACCGAGTTGGGATCGACTATGGACTGATTTCACTCAAGAGGAGTTTAGACTAAGTCTTGTCAATGGGGCCAACAAGAGTCAGAAAAGTGAGGGAGAACAAGAAAACGTTGCCCTAGTGGGAAAAGGAAAAACAAAGAAGGGATTTAGCAAAGGATCAAATTCTCAAAGTGATAAGAAGAAGGACATGTCTAAGGTCAAGTGCTATGGCTGTCATGAGTTTGGCCACTATGTTAGTAGCTGCCGCAAAGGAAGAAGAATGATAAGAAGGGAAAGAACCAAGTGGCGGCTTCAAAAGTGCAATGGAGCTCTTTAGGAGATTGGAGGATGAGTTTGCACTCATAGCTTGTAGATGGTCACTCAACCTCACAAAGGTGTGTTTAGTTTATAGATAGTGGGGTTTCATTTCATATGATAGGAGTTAGAGAGTACTTCTCCGATTCTGGGAGGAGGACACCAATATCTAGATTTCTATGGGGAACTTGTCTAAACTCAACCCACTTGGGAAAGGGACTGCCTCGGGCCGGAGGGAGAATGGAAAGATAGTTCCACTTTGTGATGTCTTGCATGTGTTAGGATTAGGTATGAATCTTATTTTTGTATCTGTTCTTTAGGATAAATGGTCTAATGTACTTTTTTGAGGGACACATGTGTTGATTAAGCACAAGGATTGGAAATCACCCATAACTATTGGAGTTAGGAGTGGTCGCCTTTATAGGTTACAGTCTAATACTCCTAAGGCACTTATGAGCATCAATAATCCTAGAGATCTTGGAGAGCTATGGCATAGGAGGATGGGCCAAATTTATCATGGAGCACTTAAATTGCTTCATGAGACAAAGATGTGTGTTCCATAGGTGAGCACGAGACCATGATAATGTATGTAAGGGATGTGTGTTGGGGAAATTTGTGAAAGCATCTTTTCCAAGGAGTGACAATAGATCTAAGGGTGTTCTTGATCTAGTACATTCAGATGTATGTGGACTAATGTCAACAAAGTCTCTTAGAGGATATGTGTACTATGTTACATTTATTGATCATTTCTCTAGGAAGACCTAGATATACTTCTTGAAGACCAATAATGAGGTTTTCAGCCACTTCCAAGAGTTCAAGGCTCTTACGGAGAGAACTCGATAGAAGTAAGATAAAGGTTCTTCGATTATATAATGGAGGCGAGAACAAAGGAAATGACTTCTAGGATTTGTGTACCGGAGAAGGAATCAAGAGAGAGTGGACGGTTCCTTACAATCCATAGTAGAATGGAGTTTCGAGATGAAGAACCGTTCTATATCGGAGGTAGGTAGCGGGGTATGCTACATGACCAGTGACATGCCCCGCTATCTATGGGCAGAGACATGTAGTACATAGTTTACATCTATAATAGGGTTCCACACAAGGTATTAGTCACCGGTTGGTAGATAGTGAACCTTCCAACTATCAAGAGGCTGCACAACATTAGGTATGGCAAGATGCTATGGTTGAGGAATATACTTCAATAATGCATAATGATGTGTGGGAGGTAGTGCCTAGACCAACAGATAGGGCAGTAGTTGGATCACGCTGGATCTTTAAGATAAAGCACGGTATGATGGTAGCATCGAGAAATACAAGGCAAGATTTGTGGTAAAGGGGTTCTCTCAGAAGGAGGGAATAGACTATGAGGAGACATTTGCTCTAGTGGCCAGGTATACTTCTATACGAGCTGTAATCTCATTTGTAATGTAAATGGGATGACAGATCCATCAAATGGATGTCAAGACAACATTCCTTAATGGTGAATTGAAGGAGGAGGTATACATAGAACAACCAGAAGGCTTTGTAGCACAAAGCAAAGAGACCCATGTGTGTAGATTGAAGAAAGCCTTGTATGGACTCAAGCAGGCTCCTAGAGCGTGGTATGAGTGCATTGATACATACTTGCAAGAAATGGGCTTTGTGAAGAGTGAGGCAGATGGTAACCTCTACTACTTGGTGGTTGGGGGTGAGGCTCTCATTATTGTTCTATATGTAGATGACTTGTTTCTTACAGGTACACTAGGGCTCATAGAGGAGTGCAAGAGGGACCTTGTAGCAGAGTTTGAGATGAAGGACTTGGGACTCATGCACTATTTTCTAGGCATGGAGGTGTGGCAGACAGATGGAGATATTTTCCTTGGTCAAGGGAAATATTGCATTGAAATCTTGAAGAGATTCGAGATGGAGGATTGCAAAGCCATGTCTACACCTATGATCACTAATTGGAGGAAGGTAGATACATCTAAGGACAAAGATGTAGATCCCACCTTATACAGGCAATTAATTGGTTCACTCATGTATTTGGTCAACACCAGGCGGATATAGCATTTGCAGTAAACTCTCTTAGTCAGTTCATGGTTGAGCCAAAGAGAGTGCATTGGATAGCGGCCAAGCATGTGTTGTGTTATTTGCATGGTTCAGTTGAGTATGGGATCAGATATGTTCAAGGTGAAGGAATCAAGTTGATAGGCTATACTGACGCAGATTGGGCAAATACAATAGACAAAAGGAGCACTTTAGGGTGTTGTTTCAGTTTAGGATTAGGAGTTGTTTCTTGGTTCAGTAGGAAGCAGAAGTTTGTGGCTTTGAGTTCATCAGAAGTAGAATACATTGCAGCTAGCATGGCGACATGTGAAGCTATATGGCTTCGGAAGTTGCTAGTGGCCTTGTTTGGTCAGAAGGTTGAGACTACTATGATACACTGCGACAATCAGAGTTGCATCAAGTTGTCTGAGAATCTAGTGTTTCATGATAGGTCTAAACATATAGATATCATGTATCACTTCATCAAGGATTGTGTACAATGAGGTATTATTCAGCTATAATACATACCTACAGAGGAGTAGGTAGCAGACATTCTGACTAAGGCATTGGGGAAGAAAAATTTATCTTCTTCAGAGATAAGATGGGTGTCATGCAGAACAACTTCCTCGCTAAGAGGGAGTGTTAATTTGTTAGCTTGGACAATTGTTTGTCCATTTGCTAAGATTAGATAATATTTATCTTATTATTGAGAATGTATTTAATTATTTTCTAATTTTTGATTTCCTTTAGTGACACCTTGCAACCTATTTGTTATGGTTGTTAAGTTGTTATGTATCTCAACCGTTGGTTTACCAATGAGAGTAGTAGAAAAGGAGGTCATTGGGCATTTGGAGAATACAAGTTTGGAGAAGCATTGACAGTGCTGCTCGCAAATGAGTTTGTAATTTTGCGGTGATAGTGTTTGGGATAACAATGGGGAAATATCAATGGGAGAAGTTGGGAGATTGTTGGTGTTCCGCTAAGAAGAGGCAAGGTATCTTTGTATCTCTTCATTTGCTAAAGTTAATATAATTCCTCATTTGTAGAACTAGTTTTGCCTTGGGGATTTTTCCAGGGGACAATTTTTCTGAAAATATTGTGTTCTTTGTGTTACACATTTCTTTCCGTATTTTTATTAGTGAAGTTACTGAGCTTGTGTTATTTTTCGATATTAGATGTGAATTAGTTTTGGGAGTTAAATAATCTTTAAAGATAGGAAATTAATAATCGGTGATCTACAATAGAATTTTCACATGCCCTAATTTACATGAGAAAGGCTTAGAATAGATATAACATCTATACACATGTAATGAGAAATAATTGTATGATGTTGAAGGAGAGCCGACCTCTTTTGAGTTTTGCTTTAGAATGGATTATGATAAACATACATGTCATGCCATGTTTTAATATACATTTTTCACTTCTTTCTTTTTATTTTGCAATTACAACTTGGGATTGATTGTTGTTACTTTTTACATTTAAGTGGAGTGTAATGGTGTGAGTTGTTTATTTTTATGTTTGAACTTAAATTTGACTCCTTTGATTATGGTCATTAAATTTCAATTTAAAATTTAACGTCTATTTAGTCATCATTTATAGTTGAGTTTTCATACAAACTAAAATTTTGGAGCATGTTTGATCTTTTTGACATATGGTTTTTCAACCCAATAATGTGTTGTAGACATATCTATACCATTCTTCACCAATCATGAAGTAGTAGCTTAAAAAAGTAATGAAATTATTAATCAATGTGGTATGTGATAAATCTAAGTTGAATATGTGTTGTAGATGAATCTATACCATTCTTCACCAATAAAAATGTAGTAGCTAGAGATAGTAATGAATTTATTAATCAATGTGGTATGCAATAAAAGATAGATATCTCTTGACACATTTTAGATAGATCTATTTAAGATCTTTGTACTAGAAGATTACCATAGTATGATGTATCATGTGGTAATCTCCATAAGCTCCAAGTAATTGTTTACATAATCTATTTAGTTATCCCCTTGAAAACTGAGGATTACCTCATAAATCAATAAAAACAAAAACAAAACAATTGGAATCAAAGTTATAATTACAAGATGAAGAGTTCCTACAATGGTAGCAAGGTATTCTACTCACATGAGTTGTTCATTTTTAATCTCAACCCAAAATTTGACATCCATTAAACCATCACATGAATACCTTTTTTGTTTCTTAGAGAATTCAATAAAAAAATAGTAATATCTTGGCCATGTTGTAATGTTTAGGCCCATTTTCTTTCTTGAAATAATGTTTTTGAGACAAATAAAATGGTGTATCTGAATTGATGTCATTTTCTATAAATTAGTAGGCAATCAAGAGAGAACATAATGAAATTTGTTATAATATATATTATTTATTGATATTCTTATAGTATACTAACATAGTTATATTAACTAGTATATTTATCTTATAAAAATCTATGAAAAATATGTGGTGGGATATAGTCCGCAAGGTGACATTCCATTAATGTAAGAGACTTTAAAACAAGGTTAAAATAGGTCACATAGAAAAAAGTCCAAAATTGTTTTAGTATGTATTCATATTAATAGAATTTTGGTCTCATTTTCTATGTGGCCTACTTAAACCTTGTTTAAAATTCTCTTAGATTGTTAGTCCTTTTTAATCAATTTCAAACTTATATTATATGGTAGCATGTTCAATTAATGTTGTAATTTGAATTCACATGAATCTATAAATGATTAAATGTAGGTTAAACTTGATTCCAATTTGGCATGTTTAGTTAAATTATATTGTCTAGGGAAAATCACATGTATAGTAGATTGACATCCGGAAAGTTATATTCAAGATTTAATTATAAATATAAGTATATTAAAACTATAAATATTTTTCTTATCTAATTATTTAGAAGTATGGGTCCTATTTTTTCCTCTATAATTATTTAAGTGAGCAAAACTAAAATTACATTTGTGTATGTTTTTCCTTATGTAATTAGTAGTTGAATACCCATTTAACAACAATAGTATTTAAATTAATATTTAACTACTAATTGCATAAGAAAAATATAAAATGTAATTTTACTTTGTGCATTTAAATAATTATATAAGAAAAAATAGGACCTACTACCTTTTAAATAATTAGATAAGAACATTTATTTCACTAAATGTGGACTTATTCTAATCCAAGAAGCTAAAAAATATAGGTAATATTGAAATCCAATATTACTATTTTTGGATTCCAAAATGTTAAATATTGGAATTAACGACACTCCAAAATCGCACATATTGGATTCAAATATCACATATATTAGAATCCAGAATCACATAAATTAGAATCCAAAATCACATATATTGGAATTTGAAAATCAAAATATTAGAATCTGTTATTTCTCCTTCCGTATTCCAATATATCTAATAATGAATTAAATTAATAAATTTTTGAAAAAACATGTAATGATTTTAGAGAGTCCAATATTGATCTAAGAAATAATGTTCGACATCCGCTAGCCCATATAAAATAGATAGATGTTTTGTTTTATAAGGGCTAGAGGCCGCTAGGCTTAATGTTTGCTTTGGAATAATGCTCTTACCATTTTAAGATGTTTTAAGATTAAACTATGCAAATTTGAATATTTAAATCGCCATTGGCAAGTGGTTGCTACACTAATGAAATTCATGAGAAATGAGACACTTCCAAATTCAATTACTATGGTGCGATTGAACCTAGAGGCAATCGAGAATTACCAAAGATGTTATGAAGAAACTTAAAAGGTTGAAGATTCAATTTATGATCTAATGTAATTAATCAAAAACATTCCGAGATATATTTTCATATTTAAATTTAAATATCAAATTAACTTCATTTATTATGGTGTGATTGAACCGCAACCCAACCAAAGAATTTCTGAAGATGTTATGAAGAAATTAGTAGAGGGAAATGATCCAAAGATAGGAGAATGTAATTAATTGTTAAACCATATCAAATATATTTTCATATTTAAATTTAGATATAAAATCTATTGTAGAAGAGACATGGCCTAAAAATTTTGATATTCAAATATGGATATGAAATTATTTAAATGTAATCGTAAAATATCCCATATATATTTTAGTATTTAAATATAGTTATGAAATTAATTGAAATTACTTTACTAAATTTTGAATTATAGTAAAACATTTGAAGAATAGTTTGAATTTATTATGTAATACCATTCCCAAAGATGGGCTTCCAAATCAAGAATACAAAATATGGTAAAGTTTCAATAAAAAAACTTCATCAACTATTTTTGTGGTCTGATATAATACTAAACATCTTCAAATTCCTTCAATGGCTGCAAAAAGGCCATAATACATCTAACAAGTATTTGTCTTATGACTTAAAATCTATGTTAAATGTTTCAACAATTATGTAGTTTGCAATATCATTGAACTTGTTTTTCTATAAAGTGTCATCTAGAAGCATTGTATTTTTACAATACATTAAACTGGTACCAAACAGAGTTAATATTCTTGAGATATAATTTGGGATTTCCTAAACCTTCATAATCTAAGTGTTTGGTCTTGATGCAATTTTCCTGTGTAAATATGAACTCGAAGCTTGCAACCTCCAAGCTAATGTTTTGAAGGAATGAAGGCATCATGTCATCAACATTTGAGTTTCTCACCGATGTCCATATTACTATTTTGATTTTTTTTTCACCATTGTAATAAATCTTTCACATTAGGTTTGAGAAAATAAATTTTTTTCAGCTCGTTGTTTCCCAACCTTTTTAACTATTTAAATTATGAATCAACCTTCTGGAGGGTGTGTTCCAAAACACCTTTTATAAAAAATATGACCAGCTTCATGTCACATGCGTTCATATCTAAAAATTAAAAAAATTAACGATTGAGGGCGGTGGATCATTTGAAAAATAAAAACAAGTCCCTTTCGATATTTTTATATCAAAAATCAAATGGTTGTAGGTGGTGACGAAGGTAAAAAAATCTAAGGGCATCCTTCATTTCTTATTGTTATACTAGGAATATTTTACTATGGAGAATTTATCTGAATATAATGTAATGTTTCAACGTGATGATTCTTTACTTACCATATTGTACTTCTTTAATTCCATTGAAAAGTAGTATATGTTTTCTATTATCGAAGAAAAACTAGTATTTAAGTATGCTCAAAATTAATTTAGGAATGCATATTTCATTAATAAAAGCTACTCAAATATTTGTTAGAATAAATATTTTTGTTAATTCACATTCAACTTATATAGTCACACTCAATTTATAATCGGAAAGATTTAAATTATCCTAACTTATATTCATACAATCTCAACATACAAAAATAGTTACACATAACCATCATAAAAACATGTGATTGCATTTTATTTACAATGTTAAGTTGTATCATCACAATAAAATTTTGAAATGCTAACTTTTTATTTAGCATTTACTCACTCTAAATATTTGATGCCCTCTACCACATTCAATCCCTTTGACACTATTAGTGATAATTCTTTATACAAATTGGTCATCAACCACATATCTTTTGAAAAAAATATCCTCTGCTTGTCATCCCAACCATAAAATTTGTTGGAGGGTTTCCCTTTGCACCTAATGTAATACACATTATGTCTTCAGAACTATAGGGAACATCATTTATACTCCAAACCTTTTCTAGATATTTTATTGCAATTCCATCGACTATATTGCAATGTTATTTTCCCCAAGTGACTACTAGATTCAATTCAATTGATATTTTTTTATTGAAGGCCTTTATCATCTTTTAAACATCGTAAAATTAATTTTCTCTAAATAGAATCCCATTTCATTTTTTTTTAATAATGAATTTATAAACTCTTTCAAGACACCTCACACATTGATAGTATCCTTGTGGAACTTGAATGACATGTCCCTAGAGGGTGATTGGTTTTACTCACACAACAAGCCATCTAAATCTAAAGTAAGCAATTAATTCTTGTGGCTAATTGTAGGGAAGTAAATAATTTTTTTAATCGGTCTCATATCAATTCTAACCAATGGAAAAAATCAACATTTTAGCTTACGGCTACCACTTACCAATGTGCCTTGCATGTAGGATTGCATCTTCTTTACTTGCAGCTAGATCCTTTGATGAAAGATCTATTTCAAACAAACATTAATCTATTCATAATATAGCTATTGCTATGGAAAATGAAAGTGAATTTGAAAAAACATAGTGATCTACGTGGTAAAATGGTAAATTCAATATTAGAACTTTAGGTAGCTACCACTTACTGACTGAGCTTCGGCTTGGCTTGCATAGACCTTACTAGTTGCTAGTTTTTTTGATGCAAGATGTATTGCAAACAACAATAATCAATTCATAATTGATTTCATGCTATGGAAAATGAAAGCATAATTGAAAAGCATACTTGTCTCCGTGGTAATATGGTAAGTAAAAATCAAAATGTTATATGTCTTCTAAATGAATTTAGCGGTCATTAGGGTTCATTTATATCCATCGAACCACCCATTAGCGGACAACAATTTCAAGATATTAATGAGGATTAGCGACCGCTGGGCCATGCCATCATTGGCTGGACTAAGCATCAATTCTAATGTTTGTATCATTATGTCGATACTAATGGTTTATGTAGACAACCAAGAACCTGGTAACTACAAACTATGTAGCATTGGATACCACCATGAACTTTTGAAATAGGTTATTTGGTAATTCCTTCTTTGAAAATGGTTCCACTTCTAGAATTAGCTGATATCATTTTATATAGCTTTGTGAGCCTTAGAAATGGTTATGTTTAAAATTACGCATGGGTAACATACCTAGTTCTGATTGGATATTTGTGTTGATTACCACTGCGCATTCCATTGTTACTTTCTCCGGTTGTTGGTTATCTGCATAAACCATTAATTGTCTTATAAATTTGCAGGGTTTGGTAGTGGTTCTTATTTATAAATGCACATGACTAACATACCAGGATTTGATTGCATAGTCATGCATGATGTGGATGAGTTCTCCACATCTATTATCGAGTCTTGTACACATAGAGTATTGCCAAAAAATTAAAAACAATGGCAATTGAAAAAAGATCTCATTAAACTTATTTATAAATTATAGAAGTTCAATCACCATGTTGAGTTAGTTGTGTAGCATCAAGTTGCGAGGTTTTTACATCAATTTCTATTTTTCTTCATTTGTCTACATAAATAAAAAATGTGTAAGTAGATTTTTTAATTTGAAATACATTTAACATAATCACATGTTCTAGTTGTATTCCAGTATGAATCTTTCTTCATATGAGAATAATAATGTTTCAAAAACATTTATTGACTATGTGTTTCAACAATAAAAAAATAGATAGATTGGATTCAACTAATGCATGCAATGTGATATTGCCTCCATAAAGCACTAATACTAAATAATTTTGGTAGCAACATCGAGCAAACATCTCATACCAAGATTTAATATGATCACTCGCATGGAAAAGGATGTTTGTTTCGCTTTTAGATCAATTTTGCTTGTAGTTATCAATTGCTACGTGGAGTTTTCCTTCCAATCCCTAGTGACTTCTTCTCTTTCATCATTTTTATCATCACAGTTGTGCACTCCAGTTATTGTGTACATAGGATACAAAATTTTAAATTTCCCTCTTCTATCATGTAGTCTGTAGCAAGAACCATCCAAAATTGATTCTCCATTGTTTTGAACCTTTTCAATGTATTTTTTATTGTTTCTCTCAACGGTTTTGAATATTCAATTAGTATGAGAAAAATAATAATCAAATCCATTACGTTTGTTCCAATAATTTTTAGTAGATCCATTATTAATTCAAAAGGAATATCACTAGAAAATTATAAAAATTTAGGATAACACATTCTCCATTGAAAGGAATGATGACAAGAATAGTTGATAGAGTTGATGGAACACATTGACAATTAAAGTCTTCTGTGTCTTACATCCTTTCAAGTATATTGTCTTTCACCGACATCACATGCTTATCTAATATTGTTTGAGCATTTTCGGAAGAACTATTTCTGCCACTTGGTGCTTTTTTCGTTTAGATTTTTTTCGCTTATGTGGGAATCATATTTTCTCTTTCCTTTTCTCTCTTCACCCAATAGTATAGACAACTAGCAATAGTGTGATTCATGCAATTAAATTTTTCAATTACATTGGATTCACTACAGGGATGTCCATGGATTAATATATAGATGTTTGTCTTTAAAATATTGTAGAAATTTTTCTCTCATTTTTATATCTCCTTTTATTCTCCGGTAGTAAGAATCAAAAGTCTCTGTCATTACACCTTCCCGCATAGGTCTAGTTAACCAGACATCCCCTGATTGTACTTTATTTACTAGTATTGATAGTTCTTCATCGTTCATTCCTCTAAGTAGCCCTGAATAAATTTGTTGTGAATATTTCCAATGAATTAGGATGAAATTTATCCTGATTATCTTTAGTAGGTGAACAATAAAATCCACCATATCCAAAAACCTTAAATCTTATAGTCCATTTATTCCATATATCATTTGCCAATAATAGAACAATCCATTTTTCATATAGATTTTTGGTTATGTCTATTGTCAAAATCAAAAGGCATTAATTCTCAAAGTTATGCATTCAATGAATAATCATATGTTTTATATTTTTATATAAGGAGGATAAATGTTGAAAAAAATGCAATAAAATTAAAATACATTACCCTCCACTCCTCTATTTTGTTTTTGTCAATCTGGGACATTGAGGACATCCAAGCAATTTCCAAACCAATCTATCTTTGTATAGAAAATCAATAAACTTGGTGTCTATCCAAGTTTTGTTCACTTCATTCTGTTATTTGCAAATATTAGTAATGTCTTCGTTAGTTGCATTTACGTAAAGGATGTGAGCACTTCAAAACCATATCCTCTTTTGTAAATAATTGTAAGTATGTGAGCCCAATTTTTTTTTTTTTTTGTTCACATAATATATGATTTTCATCAAGTATATAAACTTTACCGTCATCCCTTTCCAAGTATTATGGACCTTGGAGCTCCATAACCTTATTTGTAGAAATGTAAGAAGGGAAGAAGAATTGCATCCGTATGTGTAGGAATAACATTTAACAACATAAAGTGCACAAGAATGTCATAATTCTCATTATCTATAAGATAATACTCGATACTATATAGGTGCTACATCGCACCTCAAAAATCAATTGAAAATACTTCACCATTGAACAAAAGTAATCAAATTTCTGAATAGTAAAGGTTTTATTTTAATTAATATAGTGGTTTCTTTCTTTAGCAATGCATCTGATTTAGTATTATTTTTCAACCCCTGCAACTTTGATCTGGATGGATCGATATCTAATTTATCCAAATATGTTTTCCTTAACATAGTAAACAACTTGGCATGTTTAGGTGGTGAAAGATAACCTTTTCTATTCAATAAATGACAAACACAAGAGGTTATATCAGCTCTATACAATTTTTTGAGTATTGTAAGCATGCTACGGAATGTCTTCTCGTATTTGAATAGCTAGTTTTGTCATTTTCTACTAAGAACCCCAAATTCAGCCATATATTGAACAACAACATTTTGTTTTATTTTCCGAGGCTTTCATCTCTTGTTTCCTGAATAAATAAACATCCAACTCCATATCTAGAATAAGACACTTATTATTTTCATACTCAATGTGTTTGACTTGAACACACAAAGTGTACTTGAATCAACAACTACAGAGGATATAACCATACCAACTTCCTTATGTCCATCATCTATAACAAAAAATCAACCACAAGTCATTTTATTAGTTTTTAGGACCATCGATTTCAACAAACCATTCTTCATCTCTTTTGTTCCAACACTCTGTGCCTTCAATGAAAGGAATTTTTGAGAATAGATCATGACCAATGGAAGACATGGTACTTGTAATGGGAGTAGAATATATTAATAATTACTTCACATATGGAGTATTTGTTTCCCATTATATGATATTGAATGTAAGTATTAGCCTTTCTTATCAAAATCTCTATAGTACATTACCTTTTATCATTGGAGAGTAATCAACATAATGGTTAGCGACCATTATGCTTCAACCGACCATGATATATGTTAGCATAGTCTACGTACTTAATTTTTATTATTAGACTAGTTCCTATCTATTCCATTATTCTCTCCTTCTTATTTGTAACTTCTCCATCCATTTAGGGGGTTCTTGTTTATTCACGTACCTATAAATATTGTATGTGGTTCCTTTGTTTAATAGAATAATATGAGATAACATATCTCTATTCTTTCTCCTTTATTTTTGCCTCACATTTTGGTATCATAGCACAAATATCACTAGCCTGTGTGCTTGGTATGGTCAGCGTGAAAGCTGTGTGGAGAGAAGAATTCCATCCTGAGAAAGCTTCCTACATGGAGGAGGATTTTCCCAACAAATTCCTTTTGAAAACCATGGTTTATTTTTTGCAAAACAAGCTTGACATATATTTCTACGTGGAAATTTGTATAAAACTCATTGGCTACCTCATACGGAAAAGGCCTGCTATCTCGTAGGAAGTAAAGTGTACCTGGTCATTTGAAAAGATGCAAGAATCCATTAGCAAATGCTACAAAGAAAAACTTGTGGCATCTTGAATGACTTTACACCTACATGGAAGGGGATTTAGACCAATTGGTGCATGGAGATCTACGTGGAAACATCTTGGCTGACCATGTGGGAAGAAATTCTACCTTAATGTTATGTGGAGAGGAGAGAGACGATGCATGGTGTGGAAAAGAGATGGATCTTTAGCCTTGCATGGTGTTGCGTAGAATAATCCACAACCTACGTGGAAAGACAAGAAGAAAATCATTAATGTTGCATGGAAAATATTTCCTGCCTGAAGTTTGTCTTTTGTTACCTTCTACGTGGAAGTTTGATACTAGGTGTGTAGAAAGGAAGAATTCATTTGCTAATTTGCGTGAAAGGAGAATTATTGCTCCGTGGGAGTATGCAATTTTTTCTTTTCTATTTCTCCTTGAACGTGTGATTAGTTGCAGATAGTCTACCAAGGCAACGTGGAGTTTCTACAACACTACGCTGAATTTCGAGTATAGACAACTCGATTGAGAGCATAAGTAACATGGTCACCATTAATGAAAGCTGCAATGTCGACTCACCGGCCGCCGAGAGAACACTGTGAAGAATCTCCTGAGAGCTCCGGGTTCTACTTTTCTTTGTTGAATGAGCTTCGAAACATCAGCAATATTGTCTTTGATGAGCTAGTTCAACAAAGACTTCGTGAAAATTTTCTTTTATACTTCAACTACCAAGCAAAGTGAGTTCGGGATGAGTTAGAAGCCAGGTAAGATGATAACTATAAAGATGAAGAATAACGCCCCACCAAGTGTTGTCGTTCTCAAAGACACGAGTATTGAGAGCATCTACGAGCTTGTACTTCACATCAGTGAGTCAAAAATTGTAATATCTCTTGAATAAATAAATTTTATTATTATTATTACAATGTCTGCTCTGAAGTTACTTCTCTTCGATGCTCAATTTCTCAAAGGGCCCAATTTTGCAGCCTGGAAAACAAAAATGAGGACAATCCTTCAGTTTGAAGGATTATGGGGCATTGTGACCGGATCTGTGACCGCTCCCACAACCCCTGATGAATTAATAAAGTATGAAATGGCTAGTGCCAAAGCCTTGATGTTGATAATGCTCAGTATCAATGACGATGTGCAAACGCATGTTCAAATGCGGAGAAACCAAAGGAGGCTTGGGACAAGCTAGCAACAATTTATGAAGCCAAAAATCATACTAAGATCCTCCATCTTCAGTCAAAGCTGCACACCCTCTCTATGGGTTCAGATGAGAAAGTTGAGGAGTTCTTACATTGCATGGTTGAGTTGTGATCGATGTTATTAGTGCTCGGTGAAACAATGGATGAAAAATTCTCACACAGATCACCTTAAGAGAACTCCCTTCTCAATTCTGAGTGTTTGTTATTCTGGCTCCGAATGTATCTAAACAAACAGTGGCATTCAAAGAACTTGTGAATTTGTAGCAGCAGGAAGAGGCCATCAATTCATCCCAAGAGGAGTCTCAGGATAAATCCATGTTCTCAAAGCCATACCGTGGCCAGAAGCATTGAAAGGGTCCCCTAGAGAAGACAAATCAAGCGCAACCAAAAAAATAGTAGAAAGATAAAAATCCAAAGAGGTGGTGTCACATTTGCAGTAACCAAACTCATGACATAGATCACTCACTTGTACAATAGCTTGAAACAAGGGTCTTCAAGTCAAACAAGCACATCAGGGCGCAAAGATTTTCAAAAGTCCAAATGATGTCCTCTTTGAGAAAGCACAATGGGCATCTCGCAGAAAAACAAGATAATGAGTCTGATGAAGAGACATCAGAAGGAGCACATTCTGGTAAGAATATTGTACTTGTCTCTCATACTTAACATTCCACAAAGAGATTCTGGCTGATAGACTCAGTGCAAGTAAGCACATGTCAGGTGACAAGGCACTATTTGATTCACTAGATGAACAAGCCACTGGTGATCGGGTTTAGATAGTCAATGAAAAGAGTGTGTTGCGAATGAATAGGAAGAGTCACCATTCCTATGGGACAATGAAAATGTATGCTTACAAAGGTACTATATGTTCCTCGATTGACTAGTAACCTCTTGTCAGTTTATCAACTATTGAATCATCACCTAAAGGTAGAATTTCTTGTCCAAAATGGCATCAAATCATGTTTGATCTCGTGAAAAGGTAAGATTATTGCTAGAGAATTTCTGAAAGATAAGTTATTTGCTTTAGATATTGTTTCATCTTCTATAATAGCTTTATCTGCATCAATAGTACAATCTACTACACTCTGGCATTTTAGATATGGACACTTGTTGGCTAGTTCATTACATCAGATGAGTTCAAAAGAAATGGTTCATGGACTACCCAAATTGTCCAGTTCCTTTCCTCTTTGCCCTAGTTGTCTTGTAGGAAAACAACACAGGGATCCATTTTAGGAAAGCACCTTCCATGCCAAGAAGCATCTGGAGGTAGTTCATACCGATCTGAATGACCCTCTTCCTACTTTGTTTTCAGGATACAAGTACTTTCAATTTTTGTGGATGACCACTCCCACAAGATGTGGGTGTTTTTCTTGAAGAAGAAAAGCGAGGCTCTTCAACATTTCCAGAACTTCTATGATTGTGTTGTGAAAGAGACCATCCAACCTATTCTTCTACTTTTCTCAAATCGAGGGGGGAATTCACATCAAACAAGTTCTTAGAATTCCTAAACCAACAAGGCATAAAGCAATACCAGACTTCTCCCTACACACCCCAATAGAATGATATTGTTGAGCATCACAATCCCACGGTGATGGAGATGGCTCACTACATTCTATCAATCGCAAATCTAGAATAACGTTATTGGGATGAAGTAGTACAAACAAATCGTATATCTTCTCAACACACCAAAACAAAGATTCTACAAAATAAAACTCCAGAAAAGGTATGGAGTGGTAGAAAGACATCAATTTCTCATTTGCGAGTATTTGGCTTCACAACATACATGCATGTCCTAGCTCAAAAGAGAAAGAAGGTTGATCCAAAGACACTCCCATGTATCCTACTTGGCTACAACACTACCTCGAAGGCATATCGTCTCATGGATCTTGAGACAAAGAAAATATATGAAATTTGGGACGTGGTTTGTGATGAGTCATCCTTTGACTCAGTAGTGAAATTAGAAGAACCATTACTAACCATCTCTCACCGACTAGTCTCTGAATCAGATGAACAACCGTGAGGAGACCACTCAGAGAAATGAAATGCTACCAAGAGAGCTATTTGTTGACCTTAGAGAACTAGATAATGTGACTCCACATCAATCCACATGGCAATGACATAGTTCTTCTCAAAATTAGCCAAGTTCTCGTCTGAAGTGGGTACAAAGCACCATCAAGGACTCACATTTGCAACAACTCCCAGATACATCATCTAGAGTCAAAACAAGGAGTCAAACAAGAAATGAGGTAAAATTTACACTCATGAGTTCACTGATTAATAGCTCTGAGCCAGAAAATGTTCATGAAGCACTTAGTCAACCTCAGTGGAAGGAAGCCATAGATACAAAATATGACTCACTTATGAAAAATCAAGACATGGGAACTTATCGATCTACCTATAGGAAAGAAACCCATAGGCTACAAATGGGTTTTCAAGAAAAATATAAGGAAAACGGATCCATCGAAAAACATAAATCACATCTTGTAGCAAAAGGATATGCTCAGAAAGAGGGCATCGAATATGAAGAAACCTTTACACCCACTGCGAAGATCAAGACCATCAGAGTTATTTGCACACTGGCAGCACAAAAAGGATGGAGACTTCAACAGATGGATGTCAAGAGTGATTTCCTAAATGGTGATCTAAAAGAAGAAGTGTACATGACCCAACTTGAAGGATTTGTTGATGAAGAGCATCCTAAGAAGGTATGTCGTCTCATCAAATCACTATATGGACTGAAACAAGCTCCAAGGGCATGGTATATCAAGATCGATGATCACCTTTTGTAGCATGGGTTCACTCATAGCCCCTCAGATTCAAATTTTTATATAAATAACCTAGGAAAGAAAATTTTCATTCTTGTTGTATATGTAGATGATCTTGTGATCACTAGCAGTTTAGAAGAGCAGGTTGATATTGTGAAGAATGATCTCAAAAGAACCTTCGACATGACAAATTTGGGGCTACTACATTCTTGTTTTTTAGCTTGGAAATATGGCAAAAGGAGCATCGCATTTTTTCTCCTAGATAAAGTATGCCAAGACACTCTTGGAAAAGTACTGAATGTCTGATTGTAAACCTATATCCACTCCCATGGAAAATCCTTACAACTTTCAAGATTCCAAGACTCACCTCAAGTAGATGATACACTCTACAGGTAACTTATTGGAGGGCTCATCTACTTGACATTTACCAGACTAGATCTATGCTTTTCCATCAACTATCTTTCCAGGTTCATGCAGAAGCCAAAGCAATGTCACCGGACAACAATAAAGCATGTATTGAGATATGTCTGAGGAACATTTGATCATGGTTTGGAATATAAGAAGAATGATTCAATTTAGTCAAAAAAAAAAAATCTGGAAGGTCTTTATCATCTTTTCAACATCAGTAGAAGTGATTTTCTCTAAACGGAATCCAATTTCAAATTTTGTTAATAATGAATTTATAAACACTTTTAGGACACCTCACACGTTGATAGTATCCTTGCATGGTACTTCAATGACATGTCCCTAGAGGTTGATTTGTTGTTCCCACATAACAAGCCATGTAAATCTAAAATAAGAAAGTAATTCTTGTGGCTAACTACAGGGAAGTAAATATTTTTTTAATCGACTCATATCAATTCTAACCAATGGAAAAAATCAACATTTTAGCTTATAAATACCACTTACCAATGGGCCTTGCATGTAGGATTACATCTTCTTTACCCGTAGCTAGATCCTTTGATGCAAGATCTATTTCAAACAAACATTAATCTATTCATAATATAGCTATTGCTATGGAAAATGAAAGTGTATTTGAAAAAAACATAGTGATCTATGTGGTAAAATGGTAAATTCAATATTAGCACTTTAGGTAGCTACCACTTACCGATTGAGCTTTCGGCTTGGCTTGCATAGACCTTACTAGATGCTATTTTTTTGATGCGAGATGTATTCCAAACAACAATAATTAATTCATAATCGATTTCGTTATATGGAAAATGAAAGCATAATTTAAAATTATACTTGTCTCTCGTGGTAATATGGTAAGTAAAAATCAAAATATTATATGTCTTCTAAATGAATTTTAGAGGTCATTAGGGTTCGTTTATATCCGTTGAACCACCCATTAGTAGAAAACAATTTAAAGATATTAATGAGGATTAGGGACCGCTGAGCTATGCCATCATTGGTGGACTAAGCATCGATTCTAATGTTTGTATCATTATGTCAATACTAATGGTTTATGTAGACAACCAACAACCTAGTAACTCCAAACTAAGTAGAATTAGATACCACCATGAACTTTTGAAATAGTTTATTTGGTAATTCCTTATTTGAAAATGGTTTAGCTTCTAGAATTAGTTGATATCATTTTATATAGCTTTGTGAGCTTTGGAAATGGTTCTGTATAAAATTACGTAGGGGTAACATTCCTAGTTTTGATTGGATATTTTTGTTGATTACCACTACACATTCCACTATTAATTTCTCTGTTGTTGGTCATCTACATAAACCATTAATTTTCGTATAAATTTTTGGGGTTTGGTAGTGGTTCTTATTTATAAATGCACACAACTAACATACAAGGATTTGATTGCATAGTCATGCATGATGTGGCTGAGTTCTTCTCATCATTATCGAGTTGGTACACATAGAGTATTGTAAAAAAATTTAAAAACAATGGCAATTGAAATAAGATCTCATTAAACTTATTTATAAAATTATAGAAGTTGAATCACCATGTTGAGTTGGTTGTGTAGCATCAAGTTGAGAGGTTTTTACATCAATTTCAAATTTTCTTCGGTTGTCTATGTAAAAAAAAATGTGTAAGTATATTTTTTCATTTGAAAGACATTTAAATAATTGCATGTTCTAGTTGTATTCCAAGATGAACCTTTCTTCATAGGAGAATAGTAATGTTTCCAAAACATTTCCCGACTATCTGTTTCAACAATAACAACAACATATAGATTGGATTCAACTAATGCATGCAATATAAAATTGCCTCCATAAAGCACTAATACTAATAATTTTTGGACCAACATCAAGCAAACATCTCATACCAGTACTCATATGATCACTCACAAGGAGAAAGAATGTTTGTTTCCTTTTAGGTCAATTTCACTTGTAGTTATCAATTGTTATGGCAGTTTTCCATCCAATTTCTAGTGACTTCTTCTCTTTCATCATTTTTATCTTCACGCTTTGCACTCCATTTATTGTGTACATAAGATATAAACTTTTACATTTCCCTCTTTTATCATAGAGTCTATAGAATCCATCCAAAATTGATTCTCCATTGTTTTTAACCTTCTCCATTCATTCTCTCTACGGTTTTTAATATGCAATTACTACGAGAACAATATAATACGAGTCCATTGCATTAGTTCCAATAATTTTTAGCAGCTCCATTATTAATTCGAAGAAATATTGCTAGACAAATTACAAAAATTAATGATAACACATTCTCCATTGAAAGGATTCGTGATAAGAATAGTTGATAGATTTGATGGAACACATTGACAATTAAATTCTTTTGTGTCTTCCATCCTTTCCAATATATTGTCTTTCACCGACATCACATACTTGTCTAATATTGTTTGAGCCTTGATGGGAAGAACTATTTCTACCACTTGGTCCTTTTTTTGTTTAGATTTTTTCCCCCTATGTGGGAATCATATTCTCTCTTTCCTTTTCTCTCTTCACCCAATAGTACAGAATACTACTAGTAGTGTGATTCATGAAATTTAAAATTTTCAATTACATTGGATTCAAAGTGTAGGATGTTAAAAGAATAATATTTAGATGTTTGTCTTTAAAATATTGTAGATATTTTGCTATCATTTTTATATCCCCTTTTATTCTCCGGTATTAAGAATCAAATGTCTCGTTATTACACCCTCCCGCATAGGTCCAAATAACCAACATCCCCTCATTGTACTTTATTTTTGCTAGTACTGATTGTTCTTCATCTTTCATTCCTCTAGCAGAGCCCTCAATGAATTTGTTGTGAATATTGCCAATGAATTAGGCTGAAATTTATCCTAATTATCTTTAGTAGGTGAACAATAAAAGCCACCATATCCAAAATCCTTAAATGTTATAGTCCATTTATTCCATATATCATTTGGCAATAATAGAAAAGTCCATTTTTCTTATAGATTTTTGGCAATAATTCTCAAAGTTATGCATTCAAGGAATAATCATATGTTTTATATTTTTATATAAGGAGGATAAATGTTGAAAAAATGCAATAAATTAAAATATGTTACCCTCCACTCCTCTATTTTGTTTTTGTCAATCCGAGATGTTAAGGACATCTAAGCGATTTACAATCCAATCTATCTTTATATAGAAAATCAATAAACTTGGTGTCTATCCATGTTTTGTTCACTTCATTATGTTGTTTTCAAATATTAGTAATGGCTTCGTTAGTTGCCTTTATAGAAAGGATGTGAGCACTTCAAAACCATAGCCTCTTTTGTAAAGACTTGTAAGTATCGAGCCCAAAATTTTTTTTGTGCACATATTATATGATAGCCATCAATTATATAAAATTCAACGTCATCCCTTTACAAGTATGTTGCACCTTGGACCTCCACAACCTTATTTGTAGATTGTATGAAGGGAAGAAGAATTTCATCCCTATGTGTAGGAATAACATTTAACAACATAAAGTGCACAAGAAGGTCATAATTCTCATCATCTATAAGATAATACTGATACTATGGAGGTGCTACATCGCACCTCAAAAAATCAATTGAAAATACTTCACCATTGAACAAAAAGTAATCGACTTTCTGAATAATTAAAGGTTCTATTTTCATTAATATAGTGGTTGCTTTCTTTAGAAATGCATCTGATTTAGTATTCTTTTTTAACCCCTGCAAATTTTATAAGGATGGATTGAGCTCTAATTTATCCAAATATGTTTTCCTTAACATAGTAAAAACTTGGCACATTTAGGTGGTGAAAGAAAACCTTTTCTATTCAAAAAATGACAAACACAAGAGGTTGTATCAGTTTTATATGATTTTCCAAGTATTGTAAGCATGCCACAATGAATGTCTTATGCATTTGAATAGCTAGTTTTGTCATTATCTACTAAGAACCCCAAATTCCAACCATATATCGAACAACAACATTGTTTTTTAACTTCGAGGCTTTCATCTCTCGTTTCCTGGATAAATAAACATCTAACTCCATATCAAGAATAAGACACTTATTATTTTCATAATCAATGTGTTCGACTTGAACACGCAGTGTACTTGAATCAACAACTACTGAGGATATAAGCATACCGACTTGCTCATTTCCATCATCTATAACAAAAAAACCACAGGTCATTATAGTAGTTTTTCAGGCCATGGATTTGAACAAACTATTCTTCATCTCTTTTCTTCTAGCACTCAGCGCCTTCAATGAAAGGAATTTTTGAGAATAGATTGTGACCAATGGAAGACATTGTACTTGCAATGGGAGTAGAATATATTAATAATTTTAATTCACATATGGATTTTTTTTTCCCATTATATGATATTGAATGTAAGTATTAGCCTTTTCTATCACCAATCTCTATAGTACATAACTTTTTATTATTGGAGATTAATCAACGTAATGGTTAGCAAAAATTAGGCTTCAACCGAACACATGATATCTAACCTTAAAATGGTTACCAAAAATATTTTTTGGATCATATTATTAATAACATAAACTATGCAAAATTATTCTTGACAATTAACACACAACATATTTTGGAAGGATTGTCCATTGTCTAACAACCATCCACATTGCAAGATGCAATTAAAGGAACGTTTGAAAACATAGATGTTTCGAGAGAGTGGATGTAATTTGACATATGAATGGAATATTTTTAACATTACTTGTGGTAATTTAAACAAATTGAATGGACTAATGAAAATGCCATGTTATCCATATTTCACCCCCATGCCAAATATTGGATCGGCCACGACACCACATAAGAGGAACTCCGAGAAAACTCATCCAGATCCTGTAGATTGGTCACAAAGGATTCAACCATAGAGTGGCGGAGGCCAAAAGACTAAAAAGACCCCTGTATAAAATAAGTGACTTTGTCGGTCCATTTCCACGTCTTAAATCCTTTCTCCAAGTTTCAAGTAGACTACGGCTATGAGATAGAAGGGCCGAAAAAAAGGGGCAATGTCACGAGGAGGAACCAGAGATAGGAAGGGGAAAATGAAAAATTTCGAGGTCCTTAGGATCAAAACGGTTCAAAAAGGGTCCAAAAATGACTAAGTATGGAGGAGGCAGTGGAAGGAGCCACGTGTCCTAACGGTGCTTCTCCAAAGTTGAGTCCAAGAAGAGAAATCAAACTTGTGTTAGGCTTCCATGCGCATCCGAACCTCAAAGGAAATTGCAGAGTGTTGAAAATTATCTAGATGAGAGAAAGCATGTAAGGTGTCAACTTGGCACAAATTCGGAAAGGAGGCCTAGTGCGGAAACTCAAACTTGTGCTAGCGCTCCATATAACAAATGGTCAAACAATCAAAAGGTAGGCTTCGTGAATTGGCTAAGTATAGATGTATCGGGAGAATGCCAAGTGTCAGTGTGGCGCATCTCGAAGAATTAGTCCCAAGGTGGAGACCCAAATGATTGTGAGCTCGCCACGTAGCCCAAAGTCTAAAAATTAAGAGGGATCGTTGAAAAGTCCATAGATTAGTGGAGGCTGACAAGTGTCAACCCGACACTCCTCCAAAGGAAAACTTTAGGCTGGGTTTTCAAGCAAGCACAGTGCCTCCACGTGTTATTCCGATGGGGGCAGAGTTAGTTGAATAGTCAATGCAAGGCCAAAGCCAGCGAGATCGCTAACTATCTTAATGACACTCGATTCAAGGGGTAAATAGAGAAAATATTTCCAAATGAGTGCCAAACTACCACGTGTCCCAAGGGAAAGTAGACCATATGGGAAAAGTTGGTTCTTTACCCCTTGTTATCTCAAAGAGGGTAAAAGTTACAAAATACCCACGACTCCACCCAAGGGAAAAAGTCAGCATTTGGGCCCGAGTCAAGGCCAAAGCGGGAGTTAGAGGAAAATTTGAAAATTTTCCTTTTGTAAAAGGCACAAGGGTAAATATGGAAGCACATTTCCTAACCAACTAAGGAACCATGTGTCCAAAGTGAGCTTTAGGGCTGTGGGAGTTTTTTTAGTTTTGCATTTTTACACAAAAGGGCAAAAAGATAAATTGCGGACCCGAAAGCCCAATTTTTATTCTAATCTGACTGCCACGTGTCCCATACTAGAAGGGGGGCTATTCTTCAAATTGTTTTCCCACCCATTTATACAGACTCGATACAAACTTCAAAGGGGCATATCTTTCGACTCAAGGCTCGAAATATTGTGAATATGACACCATTGGAAAGATCTCGGCCTCGCCCATGCCATGAAGGTCTGAAACTTCAATTTTGAGGAGGTTAGGTGAAGGAAAATGGAGAAACGTCTTCAAGCTTTCAATACAGGATCTTCTCACCTCAACAACCAGATCGGATTTGATTTTGTTTCCACCATTTCCTCTTCCTTCAAGGCAACGAAACAAGGATCAATGCAGAAAAGATGGATTTGGGGCATATTTTATCATGATCATTAACTACAAGGGGTTGAGTTTCATCTTGCGTTTTCGCTTCTCTCTCTCTCTTTCTTCTCTCTAATTGAATCAATAAATACAGGGGCAGGATTCATTGTAAAAGGTTGGATTCTCTTTGTTTTACATGCTCCCTCTCTTTCCATTGAGATTACAATACATTTTTTCCTTTTGAATACCTTATAATGGATCAGTATCAATCTATAGAGCAATAAAACACGTATGTGGTCAATCTTAGATCCTTTCTTGTCTCTTTTGCTTCCATTTGGTCTTTCATTACAGATCCGCTATCTCATGCTTTTTTATTGTATGCATTTTGTTGGTTTGTGTTTGTTGGAAAATAAGTGTTCATCATTCCTTTGGTGTATCACCCGTAGTTTAGTTGTTTCTTATTTCTTATACTCTTTTATCCCTGTCTCCTTGGCAATTCTTATATTAGGTATAGAAATAGATCCTTTGGAAATCCTTACGTATGCACCTAAACAGAGGGATAAGGAACCAACCTTTAAGATGGAGAGATTTTTCATTTTACAAGGTCCCACACCTTAGGAAAAGCTCAATGTTATGCAATCACACCAAATGACCCCGCCTTAGAAAAGTAGATCCATAACTCATTTGGGGGTGCTACGATTTCACACTAACAAGCCATTAAGATTTAATTTTTCATATTTTGAGTAGAGTGTGTGAGAAACAAATCACAATAATGGGTTCAACGGTCACTAAGAAATATTTTTTAAACATAAAAATGTTTAGTTGTTCCATAACACATTTTTCAAAGAATAACGTAGTGCCTACTAAGACCTAATGAGTTTTATTCGAAATCAAGCATTGGAGTATGTCGTAATTCACATCTATTCATATCAAATAAAATTATTCATGGCCATAAAGCTCCATTACTAATTGAAAGGAATGACATAAATACCGCTAGGATTTTTAGGTTCTTGATTTAAAAAGAGAGATAAAATAACAAATCATTGTCTAGCCTATTAGCCGCAAGGTTCCCGACATTACCTCTTGTGGTTATAACCACTATCTCTACAATTTTGAATCGATATTATTTTTCAATGACTATAAGTGTATCATATTGGCTTGACTATTCCTGATGGAGCCAAGTGCTACACTACATACCCTTGGGAGGGATGAATCCTTATATTGTTCTCATAATATATATTCTTTATGTCATATAATTCAGTTAGGTTCTTATATTATAGAATGCTTAGATACTGCTAAGCAACATTACTAATTGTAATGAATAACATGGCGGTGGCTAGGTTCAATAGTCTTTGAATTTGAATAAAGGGACCTCTAAGCTCCATTACTAGTTGAAAAGAATAACGTAGCAACCAGTAGGCTCAAAATTTTCTTAATTTGAAAATAGCTATATAATAACAAACAATGGTCTAGCTTAGCGGCCACTAGGCTCCTATCATTACCGCTTGTCATTGTAATCACTATTTGTTTAGCTTTGGACCAATAATTTTTTTCAATGATAGTAATTATATCATATTGGTTGGACTTTACATGGTGGACCCAATTGTAACACTACATTCCAAAAAGATGGATGAAGACATATATTTCATCTAAAATATATCTTTGTAAATTATAATCCATATTCGTTCATATCAAAGAAAAATCCTAGTGACCGGTAGGCTCAACAATTTCTTAATTTAAAAATAACTATTGAATAACAAATCATGGTCTAGCTTAGTGGCTGCTACGATCCTATAATTACCTCTTATCATAGCAATCACTATCCATACAACTTTAGATCGATTATAGTTTTCAATGATTATAATTGTATAAAATTATCCATAGGTTACCCGCGAATCTAATCGCTACACTAATTTCCATCTAGAGGGATCAATACATTCACTTTGTATCAAAGAAAACACTTAGCGACCGCTAAGCTCCATAACTAGTTGAAGGAATAATGTAGTTACCGATAGGTGCAACATGTTTAAAATATGAGAATAGATATATAATAATAATCAAAGATCTTCCTTAGCGGTCGTTGGGCTCCTATCATTACCACTTGTCATTGTAATCACTATCTGTTCAACTTTGGATCGTTATTGTTTTTCATTGATTGTAATTATATCATATTGGCTAGACTTCACATGGCGACCCAATTGTTTCACTACATTCCGTCGAGAAGGATCGAGTCTAATTTATTTCTCCTAAGATATATCTTTGTAAATTGTAATCCATATTCATTTGTATCAAAGAAAAATCCTATCAACCGCTAGGCTCAACAATTTCTTAATTTCAAAATATCTATTGAATAAAAAATCATGGTCTAGCTTAGCAGCCACTACGATCCTATCATTACCTCTTATCATATCAATCACTATATGTACAACTTTAGATCAATTGTAATTTTTAATGATTATAATGTTATCAAATTAGATGCACATTACCCAAAGGAGCAAATTCCTGACCGCTTTCCATCGAGAGGGATCAAGACTTTCTATTCTTATAGAATAAAATAACCTAGTGACCATTATCCTCTATTACTAGTTGAAAGGAATAATGTAGCGACTGCTAGGCTCAATAATTTTAAATTTGAGAATAACTATATAATAAAAACAATGGTCTATCTTAGTAGCCACTAGGCTCCTATCATTACCATTTTTCATTGTAATCACTATTTATTCTTCTTTGGATCGATAGTGTTTTTCATTAATTGTAATTGTATCGTATTGGGAAGACTTCAAATGGTAGAACTGATTACGCAATACATACATTCTATCGAGATGATTCAAGACTAGTTGAAAGGAATAATGTAGCGTCTCTAAGGCTAAACAATTTTAAATTGGAGAATAACTATATAATAAAAAAATGGTCTATCTTAGCAGCCACTAGGTTCCTATCATTACCATTTTTCATTGTAATCACTATTTATTCTTCTTTGGATCGATAGTGTTATTCATTTATTTTAATTGTATCGTATTGGGAAGACTTCAAATGGTAGAACCGATTCTCGCAATACATTCTATCGAGATGATTCAAGACTTATTTATTTATCCTAAGATATATCTTTATAATTTATAATCCATATTTTTTCATATCAAAGAAAAATCCTAGAACCACTAGGCTCAAAAATTTATCAATTTCCAAGTATCTATTGATTAATAACTGACGATCTAGCTTAGCATCCACTAGGATACTTTCATTACCTCTTGTCATAGTAATCGCTATCTTTACATCTTTAGATCGATTGTAATTTGTAATGATAATAATTATATCAAATTGGCTGCACATTACCCGGTGGAGCTAATTCCCGCATTACATTCTCGTCGAGAGGAATCAATACTTTTGGTTCTTATCAAATAAAATGTTTAGTGAGCGCTAAGTTACATTACTAGTTGAAAGGAATAACATAGTGGTCATTAGGCTAAATAGTTTCTAATTCGATAATAGCTATATAATAAAAAAATGGTTTAGCTTAGAGGAGGTTAGGCTCCTATCATTATCACTTGTCATTATAATCACTATTTTTTTGCTTTAGATGGATAGTGTTTTCATTGATTGTAATGGTATTATTTTGGGAAGACTTTACATCGCAGTCCCAATTGCTACACTACATATTTATCTCATATAAGATATATCTTTGTAAATTGGAATCCATATATACCCATGAGAGTAAGTGATATTTTTTATATTTGATAAGATAAATCATTGCAACATATAATTCACATTGATTCTTATCAAAGAAAATGCTTAATGCGACCGCTAATATACTTTATTTATTGAATAGGGTGTGTTGGGCACAAGAGTTACTTAGTTTGGAAATAGTGATATAATAAAAAATCATGATATAGCTTAGTGACCTCTAGCTATAAACCAATACCTTTTTTCGTAAAAAATATCTTTATAACTTTGACGTGCTATTATTTTTCATTTTTTAGATGTAAAAACACCTTCTGGGATTTCAGAATTTTCATGCCACATGTCATCATTTTACTTGGTTGCTATTTATATTATAATATTGTGGTTTCATATAGTTTCAAAATATTTTATAATCATTTCTTTTTATTTAAATTTTATAAGAAATGTGTCAATTATAATGTTTTCTAACTATCGTGTTCAACCATGTCACGTAGCAAAAAGTAATTGGAGAATTATTTTTCATTAGCGCACTACATCTAACATTGTCTAGGTCGATTTTGATAAAAATAAAAATAAATGTGCCTATACATTCATACACTTTATTTCTTCTATTTTATTATAATATTATATGTTTTATTACGTTTTAACTATTTTAAGCTATAGCCAATAACAAAAGGCATTGTTTTCAATATTGTTTATTTTTTCAATATCCCGCACCTTTTCTTAATGAGTGGTAAATTCAAAATTTGAATTGCGAATTCCCTCACATTTTTGAGAATTTGAAATTTCAATATTAACACAAATTCCCGTTCTAATTTTAAAATTTTCATATCCCACACTTTTTATGTATTGAAAATTTCTAACATGGAATGTGCTGAAAACATATTAAATACCCCCAAGAACTAGTGTTTATGGTTTTTTATTTTTTTGGTCTTGCATAATAAGTAGCTCGAGAAATCATAGAAAAATACAAGCAAGTCGTAGATTGCAGGGCCAAGTGCAAGAATCTTGGTCATTCTGGTAGAGAACAATCAAGCAAGTAGTATTTATAATCTCATTCATGGATTTAAAAAAAGGGAACAATCAGGAAGTAACAAAAAGGGCGCACACAAACTATGGAAGTAAAAGGGTTTGTGAAAAAATAGTGTAGATACTTTTTTGAATGCATTAGACAGTGGTTTGAATGACATCACCAAGCATGAAACAATCTCATATCTAAATTAGGTATTTATCAAAAATATATACTATACTAATTGTGAACCTTTTTTATTTGTAGGATTTTTTTAGTCGCTTTGTCTTTGACCAAATCCTATCTTTTCACGTAAGTCTAGCCTTGATTTTCCCTATGAAAAACTCTCTACTAAGACAACTCTACTTACCGGTTCTTTCTGATCATTTTTTCAAACCTCTTTATGCTACCAGGTTCTTTTCTTTTCACATCATGCTAACCCTTCTTTACCCTACAAAAACATAATTATCCCACCTCTCGCTTACCAATTCCTACTAATCATTTTGTCAAACTACCTTGTTCTTCAAGAAAACAAGGAATTTGTTGTGCCCAACCGTGAGAGAAAATTAAATCCCTTTTTAGCTATGGTTTTTATTTGATTTGAATGATTTAAATTTTTCACCATTCTATGTTCCCCTTTGGATTATATTTTTCCCGATAGTGATGGCGGTCCGAAAATCACTATTTTTAAAATTGTCATGTTTAGCAAGACCCAAAATATTATTTTGGTATTCGTTACGTCTACCTTTTCTTCCTTTTATTATGATGATAGAAATAACCCGAGGTAATTATTTCAATGTACATTGTTTAAATGGTTACCATGTTGACTTTGTGAGAATATATTCGAGGTTACAAAATGGTTTAGAATAATAAAATCATATTAAGTTTTCAATTGTGAGATAAATTTTTGTGCAATGGAATGTAAGTTACATATTATATATACACCCAACTTTTATATATTCAATATTTTAATCAAAATGTATTTAAATTTATAGTTTTTTTCCACCTACTAAACCATGAAAAAAGTCACATAGCTTTGTAGTCGTGAAGATATAATTATTTAAAGAAATATTATTTGTAGGCCATATACTATTGCGTAAGATAGATTGTTTCCTATATATTAATTCATTAGGGTTGCTTATAGAAGGCCACAAACTAATATGTTGAACATTAGGGTTGCTAGTAGTTAACACGTTAATGAATTATATTCGTAGCTTAGTGTTTGCTAGGTTATGCTACAACATATTATTTGGATATTAGTTCTTGTTAGGATTTAATAAAAATGAGAAATCTATTGCAAGATTAAGGCCTGCTAGGGTATAACACAATACTATATTTGTACCTTAGCAATTGGTACTCAATTATTAATGGTTATTTTGAATTCATAGGCCACTAAGACAATGTTGCATCGTAATAATTGGAACATAACGGTCGCTAGGATTTAACAAAATAAGAAAAGATATTTCGAGTCTAGTGTCCGCTTTAGTATTGCTTAACATATTATTTGTAGCTTAAGCGGTCATTATGATTTCAAAAATTTAATTAATTTAGTATGAAACCAGTTTCCACCACATACTACAACAACATAATATTTAAAAAAATTCTTGTGACATGATTTAACATTGTAAACCAAATTTATTTGAGCTTAGTTGTCCGCTAAAGCATTTACAACAATGTGTGATAATTTAGTTTTAGCATTTGTTAGGATTCAACACATAATATTTACAACATATATGTTGCATGGATTTAACACATTAAATTAATATTCTAGGAGGCTAGCATCCGCTACAATATCCATACTCATAATGTTGTAAAGTTGTCGGAGGTATACTTTAAGAAATCAAATTAACAAATTTTGAGCTACACGACATCTAGTTTCTTCCACAATAGAATTGTGTGAGCTTAGATGTCTTGATAATTTAACAAGACCAAAAATGAAATTTTTAGCTTAGTGTCAACTACCTTATATTCCAACATTTTATTTGAAGATATGTTGTCACTAGGATTCAATGAAAAACAATTAATATATTGCAAGCTTAATGGCGGCTAGGTTATGCCTCAAAAACATTTTTTGAGCTTAGCGATCAGTTGTCGATAATGGATATAATGAAGTTATATGCCTCTAAGACACTGCCACATCATAATATTTGGAACATAACCGTTGCTAGGATTTAAAAAATAAAGAAAAAAATTCAAGTTTAACATCTTCAAGGTGTTTCCGCACATATTATTTGAGCATAGCGAGCTTCCTTAGATTTCATAAATTAAATTAAGATATTATGAAATTAGCAGCCACTATGTATTACCAAAACATAATATTAAAAAAAAATAACTTTTGACAACATTTAACATTTTAAATGAAATTGACTTGATCTTAGCGGTCGCTAGCCTTTACAATGATGTAATAATTTAATCTTAGCATTCGTTAGGATTTAACCCATAATATTTGGAGCTTTGCAAGGATTTAACACATTAAATTAAAATTCGGGAGGCTAGTGTCTATTAGAATATGCATACTCATATTATTTGTAATTTGTTAGCGGTACACTTTATCGAATCAATTTAACAAATTTTGAGCTACACGACATCTAGGTGCTTCCACAATAGAATATTTCAAGCTTATATGTTTCAAGAATTTAACAAGATGAAGAATGGTATTTTTATCTTAGTGTCTTCTATCTTATGTTGCAACATTTTACTTGAAGATGTTATTGTTAGGATTTAACAAAAACAAGTAAGATATTGCGAGCTTACTGGATGTTAGGTTATGCCTCAAAAACATTTTCTGAGCTTAGCGATCGATTATCAAGAACGTATATCATGAAGTTCTATGTCGTTAAGACACCGCCACATCATAATATTTAGAACACATTTTTTGTTATGATTTAAAAAAATAAAGAAAGATATTTTGAGTCTAGCGTCCATTAGGTATTGCTGCAACATATTATTTAGAGCTTAGCGGTTACTAGGATTTCAAAAATTAAATTAAGTTAGTATGAAATTAGTGGCCACTACATATTACAACAACATAATATTTTAAAAAATATTTCAATAGGATTTAACATTTAAAAAAATTCATTTGATCTTAGTGACCACTAGCCTTTACAACGATGTAATAGTTTAAGCTTAGTGTTCATTAGGATTTAACCCGTAATATTTGGATAACAATACAAGTATTTAACACATTAAATTAAGATTCTAGGATACTAGTGTATACTAGAATATGCATACTTATAATGTTTGCAAGTTGTTGGGGTATGTTTTAACAAATCAAATTAAAAAAATTTGAGCTACACGACATCTAGGTGCTTCCACAATAGAATATATTGAGATTAGATATCTTGATAATTTAGTAAAATTAAGAAAATATTTGTATCTTAGCATTTGCTAGCTTATGTTGCAACATATTTTTGAAGATATGTTGTGGCTAGAATTCAACAAAAAATAACTAAGTTATTGTGAGGTTAGAGGCCACTAGGTTATGCCTTGAAATAATTTTATGAGCTAGTGATCGGTACTCAATAATGGATATTTTAAACTCTTATGTTGTTAAACATTGCCATATCATAATAGTTGGAATATAAGGGTCACTAAGATTTAGCAAAATAAAGTTTCAAGTCTAGTGTATGTTAGGTATTGCCTCAACATATTATTTGTTGCTTAGTGGTTGTTAGGATTTCACAAACTAAATTAAGGTAGTATGAAATTAGTGTCTGCTATATACTTCCACAACATAATATTTAAAACAAATATTTCGATAGGATTTAACAATTTAAATGAAATTTATTTGCGATTAGTGGTCGTTAGCCATTACAATGATGTAACAATTTAATCTTAGCGTTCATTAGGATTTAACCCATACTATTTGGAGAATAACGGTCACAAGGATTTAACACATTCAATTAAAATTCCAGAAGGCTAGCGTCCACTAGAATTTGCATACTCATAATATTTGCAAGTTCTTGGTGATATGCTTTGACAAATCAAATTTATAAATTTTGAGTTGCATAACATCTAGGTGCTTCCATAATAGAATATTTTGAGCTTATATGTCTCGAGCATTTAACAAGACAAAGAATTAAAATTTTAGCTTAGCATTCACTAGCTTATGTTGCAACATATTATTTGAAGATATGTTGTCGCTAGGATTTAATGAAAAAAGTAAGATATCCTGAGGAGCTTAGCATCCGCTAGGTTATGCCTCAAAACATTTTTGAGCTTAGAGATCGATACTCAATAACATATATCATGATTTTATATGCCACTAAGACATTGCCACATCATAATATTTGGAACATAGCGGTTGCTAGGATTTAACAAAATAAAGAAAGATATTTCGATTCTAGCATTCGCTAGGTATTGCCGCAACATATTATTTGGAGCTTAGCGGTCGCTAGGATTTCACAAATTAAATTAAGGTAGTATGAAATTAGTGGTTGTTATGTACTACCACAACATAATATTTAAAACAAATCTTTCAATAGGATTTAACATTTTAAATGAAATTGATTTGAGCTTAGCGGTTGTTAGCCTTTACAACAATGTAATAATTTAAGCTTAGTGTTCATTAGGATTTAACCCATAATATTTAGAGCATAGCGGTCGTAAGGATTTAACACATTAAATTAATATTCTAGGAGGCTATCGTCTGTTATAATATGCATACTCATAATGTTTGCAAGTTGTTGGAGGCATGATTTGAGCAAATAAAATTAACAAATTTTGAGCTACACAACATCTAGGTGCTTCCACAATAGAATATTTTGAGTTGAGATGTCTTGAGCATATAACAAGATAAAGAATGAAATTTTATCTTAGCATCCAATAACTTATGTTGCAACCTTTTATTTGAAGGTATGTTATAGCAACAAAATAAAGAAAGATATTTCGAGTCTATCGATCACTAGGATTTCAATAATTAAATGAAGGTAGAATGAAATTAGCAGACCACTACGTCGCCCACAACATAATATTTAAAACAAAGCTTTCAATCGGATTTCAATTTTAAATGAAATTGATTTGAGCTTAGCAGCCACTATTCATTACAATGATGTCATAATTTAAGTTGATTGTTCATTAAGATTTAACCCATAATATTTGGAGCATATCGGTCACAAGGATTTAACAAATTAAACTAAGATTCCAGGAGGCTATCGTTCACTAGAATATCCATACTCATAATTTTTTATGCTTCAAAAAAATTTCTAAGCTTAGTGATCCATACTCAATAATAGATATTTTGAACTCTTAGGCCACTAATACACTACCACTATTGTAAATTTCCGGCTTTGATGTCACTAGCATTCAACAAGTCAAAGATTTAACTTTTTGGTTTAGTGTTCGCTAGCCTATGGTGAGATATATTTTTTGAAGATTTAGTGTTGCTATGATTTAACAAGAAAATGTGTAAGATATTGTGATCTTAGTGATCAATAACATTTATGGATATTTGAGCATAACGTGCGCTATTTTATGCCACAATGACATATGATTTAGAGCTTAGCGTATCAAAATAACAAATGCGTGTTTAGATAAGTATAACATTTGAAATAAATGCACACGAAAATTCAATCAATTATAAATATTCATCTATTAACATGTCATACATATACAAAGTTTACTCATTTATCTCGAGATACTACAATTTATGATTCACTAGTGGTTCTTTCTTAACTATGGGTTGTTGTTGATCCAATTCTCGAGCAGATTACTTCATGTGTTTGTTTCTCTCTTTCAGGAACTGTTTTATCATCTCATTTTCATGCCTCCTCAATAGATTTTTTGTAAATCGGAGAATATCTAGTTATCTTTTTTATGTCAATAATTGGGCTTCTATATAACACAATAGACTTGTCAAGAAAATATTTTCACTACCAATTGCTTTTTTAGAAATTTCCTTCAGAGCCTCTATTTTCTATATTTTTTACTTGTTTTGGAAACAATCTCAATGACATGCGAAGTTTCTCCTTCATTCACCTCAGCTATTCTCCTTTGAAAATTAACTAAGAATTGCTTAACCAATGTCATGAACTCTTCATCAAAACCCAATTCATGGTTACCGTTAAATACTTCCATGACTGAAGGTTCTATGAAAATGTGATTTCCTCAAGAAATAATGTCATCAAATTGAAAATAAATTATTATTACCTCTTCCTTCCATTCCCTTAGTATTTCCTTCATATAATTAGAATATGTATAACATATACCAATATCATCTTGTGGTCATAATTGAAGGGGATTTACAAATGTAATTTTCAACCCTTCCCCATCTCTATCAATGTTTTCTAAAATGATGTTATTGTTGTAATGAGTGTTTCATTATTTTTCAACAATAGTTATTCCCGCCTTTTACATTGATGAATCTCTTTATATTATTGTTACAAGCCATGCTTCCTCTTCTACATTAGAAATATCTCATGACAAAATAACCTTTAATTATGTTTCAAGCTCTTTATTTCTAGCACATACTCTTCTCACTACTTCTACAGTTGCTTCATTTGTATCCATTATCTAAGGATTCCATATATTCCTCAAATCGCACCACTTGGGATCCTTTGGCTTTCCTTTTCTTTATAAGAGTGAAGAGATATTCTAAAGTTTCATGCCAAACAATGGGTTGTTCTGTTAACATCCTCCTTTTGATTATCCTTTTCAAGAATCTCGTCCTTGGATTAAATTCATTGTTTACTAAGGGCTATTCTTGTGCCTCCTAATCTAGATTTTCTTTGTGTGAAATTACTAATTTCTCTACCCACTTTTTCTCGCTTCATGTGAAGTGGGGAGAAGATTGAGAGGGGTTGCACTTGGGCTTCACTAGTTGAAATTTTAATTTGCATAGTTTCCTTCTCTTCATCGATGAAGTTAAGGAATATGCCTCAAAAACTAGAGCTTCATTTGGTTTGGGCAAGACTTCTTGAAACTCATATTGAGATTCAACCGGTGGAGATAACAGAGAGGACATGGTTTTGTGAATGTTCTTAATACAAAGTTATCTTTCTCTTTGTAGCCTCCTTTTTAATAATTGTTCTCAAAGGTGGAACCACCAATGTATCCTTCATATTCTTATTAGAAAGACTATCTTGTGTTTTGGTAATCCATACCCAGTCATTATCATCATGCACGTGAGCATAATATATATTTATTTCCTTTATGGGAATTTATATGTTGGCAACCCTTTTCATTGTGTCATATTTCCTTAAAGGGTGTTTGGGGAGATGAAATGAATTTATATGGGTATATGCAGCCTTCAAATAGAGCCACCCATAAAATTTTCGCATCCCACATAGAATGGGAGAGGGAAGTGTTTTAAGCTTTTCTCCCTACACTTTGTCTAGAATACCGTTGTAAATTCAATATGTAGTCTCTTGTTCTCCCATTTTTCTAGAACATAATATAGTAATCTGAAATGGAGGTGGAAAGATCCCCTTGATAACGATTACCGTATAATCTACATAGAAGAATATGGATCATATTTTCCTTATGGAAGTGAGCATGTCATCATATTTTCTTGATGTCTCTATTTCATGTAATTATTGGTAGAGAGAAGGATACATATAAGTGTATATATCTTGAATATGTGATCTCAAACGATGGGCATACAAGTCTAAATATTGTAAATTTACCTTTAAGGGGCTCGAAAGGATACCATATTTGACAAAATATGAACATTCGAGAACACCATAAGAACATCGAGAAGATAGGAAGCTATGTAAAATGATTTCCATTTTTCAAAAAAATATGTCTTTGTCTAACTAAATAAACCATGAGCACTTTCCCTAAGGAGGAAATATTTCCTTCATCAATAATAAAATAAAGTAAGGGGATATAGGAAAAATCCACCTTATAAATTTATAAATTTCCATATGGCCTATTCATCGATCCATGCTAATATGGACTCTGGTCTAATTATTTTAATAAGTATATTGGGTAGATTAGAATCATCCATATTATCTAATGGGTCAAAGACCCAACTTTGCAAAACATATCTTACTCTCCTTTGGGCCATCCAGGACTCGATTGTTTTTTAGTTGTACATGGAGTCAGACTGGAAGTTTATAATAACTTTTCTATGCATTCCCAACAAACAAACCTATTATGTTTTTCCATGATTTAGAAAATAAGGAAAATCCTTAGACTTGGCATGAAGTAGATAGGAAGCGATCACTTCCAGAAATTGAAGTGCCTCTAGTTTAGTAGAAATTAAATAGATTCCAAATATTTTTATTTCCCTTACGTCTCGTAAATGTAGCGCTTGATCTTCCGGTATACCCTTTTTTTATTTGGCATCAACATCAAAAATTTCATCCTGTATTGTGGAAAATAGAGCCAAGTAATGCTGAAATTTGTCATGTAAGTCGATGGATCAAACAAGGTATCTCTTATTACTCTTTTATTCTCATTGGAATATAAATAAGCATCTACCATTGACATTACCGGATCTCCCGCCATGTTGAAAAATTAAAGGACCACGAACGCTTTATACATGTTCAACAAAAATAATTAGTTAGACAAATGATCTAATTGAATTTACGAAAACATTCATACGTCCCTAATTCTAAATATTAGGTAAGCATAGAAAATAGTTACCAACTAAATGAAAGAAGTTTTGATCCTAATGGTCACTAGGGTTAGAAATAACTAAATATGGAGAGCTTAGCGGTCACTAGGCATCATTCAAATACTTACTATTAATGGAATGAAAAAATCACGACTATACATGCCCCACTAAGGGGTCAAGATATATGTAGTTTTAACCATGGAGTTCCCGCTTTCACTCCAATAAAAATATAAAATGCAATGAGCATAGTCTACCAATACAAGCACTCTGAGGCTTCGAGACTTACATAGTTCAGATCTTAAGCACTCACTAAGTTAAACCATAGCAAAATAATTATAGATTGGGCGTATCTAGGAATTTTTCACAAGACATCTATTATTAGAATGAGGAAAATTTCTCCAATCTTTCAATCAACCATTGGGGGTCAATATATATGTAGTGTTAATATTAGTAGTTGGTATGTTCAGCCACGATGAATTATTTAGAGATTCGTCATATCTACGCTTATTACAAAACCAAAATATTGTTGTTATGAGAAAAAATGCCAATCCTTGCACTACTTAGGGGTACAAACATAAGTATTTTTGATCCTAACAATCGTTATGGTCAACTATAACATATTTTTAGAACTTAGTGGTGTATAAAAACATTAACAAATAAATATGTACTTTTATCTTGGTTGTTACTACCATCATCCACAACTATATACCTATAGCTTAGTATTAAATAGACATCATTAAATGGAAAACTACTAATGCATTAACAATAAAATATATCATAAGATTTCAAGGTCTTCAGACCTATCAGCCTTGTGAATGCCATCTATAGAATTTTTATCAAAATTATTGCTACATTTTGGGCTCCAAATCATTTTGAATGAACTTATCTCAAGGTAGTAGAGTGGCTTCATCAAAGGCAGGATTATACAAGACGGAGTGATTATGGTTCACGAGACCATACATTCAATGGAAAATAATAAAAAGGCAAGTATGGTCCTCAAGCTTGATATGAATAAAGATTTTGACAAGGTCTCTTGGGTTTTCCTTGACAAAGTCTTAACAAAATTCGGGTTTCCGGAAAAATTTAGAAGAATTATTAAGGCTTGTATATCTACGGCTAGATTTTCTATGGTTGTTAATGGTGAGCCAAAGGTGGTTTTTTTACTAAGCATCGAGACAAGGAGACCCTATCTCCCCCTTACTATTCATTCTCTTGGCTGACAGCCTCAGTAGAACAATTGGTAAAGCGGTGAATGACGGGCTTTTAAGTGGCTCTAAGCCCACCTCCATCACTCAAGTCTCCCATCAAACAATTTATGACGACACTATCCTTCTTCTTCTCGCATCTTTCACTGGCCAAGGCTACAAGGCCTTACAATATGGCTCTATGAATTTGCTTCCGGAGATCAATTATGATAAAAGCACCATCTTCTTCTTCAACACTCCCGAGGAAAGACAAATTTAAAAATAGCTAAAATTTTGGGTCAGAAAAATAAGTGAGCTTCACCACTTACCCGGGCTTCCTCTTGCACTAGGAAAGTCTCTTGTAAGGTGTGGGATGATTTATTGAGAGATTCCAAAAAAATGGCTGGTTGGAAAGGAGCCATTTTATCTAATGGCTTCAGTAAGTGCCTGCTCATCAAAAGTACTTCCAAAATCTACCAATTTATATCATGTCGCTCTACAAGATCCCCTCTTCTTTCAGGGATAAGATTGAAAGGATCCAAAAAAATTTATGGCAAGGCATGGATGAGAAATTCAAATTTCACTTAGTGGCTTGGGATAAGGTTTGCACCCCGAAGTTTATGGGAGGTCTGGGTATAAAAGATATTGAGAAAATGAATGAGGCCCTCATTGCTAAAATGGGCTGGAGAATGCTGACTGAGAAACAACCCTGGATAGATTTAATTAAAGAAAAATATCTAAAACATCAATCTATGTACTCCTTTCTACAAGATGAACAGCTCCCCTATGGTTCCATTTTTTGGAACAATTTGGTTAAAAGCAGAAATTTCATCAGGCAGGGCAGTAAATGGAAAGTGGGGGATGGTAGGGACATAAACTTCTGGGAGGATAATTGGTTTAATGGCAATCTCATGGAGAGTTTTGGGATGGCCAAGGACAAATTTATAAACAATCTGATGAGAAGAGGATTAATAATCCCTAATAGGTGCCATATTTGTAAGAAAGATTCGAGGATATCAACCACTTGCTCATACATCATGAGTATGTCACTAGAATATGGAGTTTTCCCCTTTCTAAATTTGAAGCTCTCGGTGCTGTCGAAGGATCTCAATCAGCTATGGACTCAATGGAACCCACCCTTTAGGCATTGTGTTGTTAAAAGGATCTGGAAGTGGTTATCCCTCATTTAACTGAGAATATGGAAGGATAGAAATGATATTATCTTCAGAAATAAAAAGCAAAACTACAAGATTAGTATTGGTAAAATTTCTAATGGTATCAAAGAGAATATTGCTGGATTTAAACCCCCCAAGAACAAGAGATATCTAGAAAATGAAGAATATATTATATCCAATCGCGAGATAGGATCAATTAATAGTTGGAACAATCCCGGGAATAGCATTGATAGATCTTTGATTAAATGGCATCCTCCTGATCTAAATTGGTATAAGTTGAACTTTGATGGGGCTTCTAAAGGAAACCCTGGGATTGCGGTAGGGGGAGGAGTGATACGGGATCATAAAGGCAATCGATTCTGATGCGTATGTTGGTAAAATGGGAATTCAAACTAATCATTTTTCCGAAGCTTTATCTGCTCTTTAGGGTCTGAGAATTACCTGACACAAAATATTCAGAACCTCATTATTGAAGGAGACTCCCTAAATATCATTAATCTTCTTAAACAGTGCTCATCTCCAAGTTGGAGCATCAAGGATTTTATTGCAGAGTCCATAAGTATTAGTCATACTTTCAATAACATCGATCATGCATGCCTACAGGGGATGGTACTAAATTGGTGGATGTGGCTGGAAAATTATGGCATTAATGTTAACCTTACGCTTTGGACAATAATAGCATTCCTAAATAGCTTCAAAACAATATTCAGGTGGATATCCATACGCAAGCAATATCTAGAAATGAATTATGATTTTTGGGTGTGGATCAACTTCAAAAATACTCACACACGTGTTGATTTAAAGTATTGGTTTATGCAAATCACGCCTAATAATCAAGATAGTGTGAATCATATGGGAATTTCAAGTGGAGATACATGGTTTTGAAAATCGCGCATGCGGCTGCATTGATCATTCAAACCTCCACGGAAACCGAAGGTGGTGATAAAGTGATTGATGACAGGGCGGGCTATTCTCACATGCATTTTTCAGCAGGCTCAGATCAGCAGACACGCAGCCGATCGTGGGAAAAGCAACGGCTCTCATTTCCAATATTATGTGGATTACTATAGCAAAAAGTGGACTGGCTTTAGCGATCAGTTAGGAATTTGTTGCAATCAGTTCAGAGCAGAGAAGATGGGGGGTCCTCCTTGTCAAATTGAGCCTAGTGTGGACCCAGACTGGAAAGATAATATTGAGCTGTGGAGCATTCTTAGCAAGGGTGGCATAACAAACTTCATGGAAAAGGTTCAGGGGCATGATCAGAGCATCTCTGTGCATTTTGCAAAGGATTGGAAGGAGAGGACAGTGGAATATGGGGGGCAGAAGGTCTTAGTCAATGAAGAACTTATTGCTGAAGCGACCGGCCTTGGCTTGGAGGGCTTCCGATTCTTCAACAAAAGGGTCGATAGAGATGTTGAAGAGAGGAGATTTGTAGAGGGAGAGGAGAAGCTGACCTACATAATAGTGGGCCTACTTGTTAGCTCGATCCCTCCGCCATATGATGAAGTAACCCACATGATGATACGGTTCATCTCCTTGGAAGGAAGGTTTGTCACTGTTCCTGCGAAACACCTTATTTTTCTTAATCACTTTCATAGGGATCGTTTGGTTTGTTTCCCCCATTACTTGTTGAACTCTCTTGAACACTCCATTCTAGAGTTTCAAAAGCATTCCCAGGCGGTTCCTTTACACCAAGGGCTCATTTTTTTGCTTGCACAAATGTTGTCTCCTCAAGTTTCCTGGTCTCCCATCCTCCCCTAGCTCGATTCCCCCTCTGCCGGCTCTGCTGCCAGCCCTGTTTCTCCTTTCTCTGCCCCCGCCACCACTATTGTCACCCCCCTGCCGTGTTCAGGCTTCTTCTCCCATTCCCCCTTCTGTTGCTCCCGCCCCCACTTAGCCTCTACCTCGTGGAGACAGTTACCAGGGCTTCTAGGAAGCTTAACCTTGAGACTCTTGCTGTGGAGAAGGGTTCTCAACAATTTGAAATTTCTCATGACCTCCTGAATATCAGCAATGCCAGCCCCCTGGAAGTGCACTTGGAAAGCTCTTCTAGAAGGCTAGAAGCCTTAGAGGCTGATATGAAACTATTGAAGGATGAAGTTAAAAACTTGGCAAAACAAAAAGGAAAGAGGAAGGAGGAGGAGGAGGATGTTGATAAGCGGACCAAATTGATGATATCTATAAGAAACTACACTCCTTAGACTCCCATTTAGGGAAGGCCAAAACTCGACATGATTACAACATAGCCATCTTAAGGGAAATTGAGGAGTTTATTGAGCAACACGTCAAAAGTGTCTCGAACCTAAGCGGAGTTCCGCAACACTTTGCGGTAATGATAAGGAAAGCAAGAAGACCTTGGAGCAGCTGGATTATAATGACGCCCACACATGACAACTTTGGGTATGTTCAAATCCTGGAAGAATATCAAAACCATCATTGACAAAGCTACTAAAAAGTAGTTGTAGATGCTTCTGCTGTCCTTGTATGTTTTTTTGATGTTTTTTTGTTGACCCTTTACTGCTTTTTTGCAGTAATTTTGTTGTTTTGTCTCGTCTTTGGTAGCTGTTTTTGGCTACTTTAAACTTCATTGTCACATTTGGATTCTCGATCCTTTTCTCTTTGGTTCTCTTGCTTATTCCCAGGCCTTCTTTTGTAAACAAGGGTATAGTCCCTTTCAAAAACTATTTTCCAATAATAAAAATAAAAATAAAATATATAAAGATTAGTGGTCAATAACATCCACCTCGACATAATATTTTTAACTTGGTGTTACCTAAACACCATTCAACGGACATGTATTATTGACTTGAGAATATTTTTATAAGACGTGTATTCTTAAGGGATCAACCTTTACTTAGGTCTGATTAGTTCATTGCAGATCATGTATACGTCTCTTTAATTAATTATAATTGTAGAATCTCCCAGGTCATTAAATATCACAATTTCCATATGCTTCCACCCACCAAAGTAATTTTAATGATCAATTTATAACTTTAGTTCAATTAGTGGTCCTAGCATTAACTTAAGTTTAATTGTCTACAAAAGCACTGAGTGAATGAATGAATAATATCACTATCGATGGGTCACAACATATGTAATTTTGTTCCTAGTGGTTCATAATATGTGCCAAAATGAAATATTTAAATCTAAGTTATCACTAGGCATAATTAACAGTAAAATTATTTATATAGTAAGTAAAAGCCATAAATGTTTTGAGCTTAGTGGTGCTAGGCATCATTACCAATAAAAATATAAATGCAATGAGTAATGAGTTGTAAAATATTCAATATAGATGGGTCAAGACATGAAAGTTTTTCTTAGCAATCTCTAAATGTATCCACAATAATAAAATTTACAAGCTTAGAAGTCACTATGATCAGCATCAAAAAAAAAAAAGAATTGAACTTAGTGTTTCATACGCATCATTCACTGGATATCTATTATTGAACTGAGAAAAGAGTTACATTACATGTTTTCTTTAGGGGTCATGCTTTACTTAGCTCTGATTAGTTTGTTCCATGAATTTGTATACCTCTCTTTACTTATTTATAATTGTACTATATTGGTTGGACTATCCTGGAGGAGCCAAGTGTTGCACTACATACCCTTGAGAGGGATCAAGCCTTATGTAGTTATCATACTATTTACTATAATTTATTGAAAGGAATATAAAAATTCCACATTTTAATGATAAATGAAATCTCAAAAGTTATGGTGATCTATAATTAGTTAGTAAATGAAGTCTCAAATGACATGGTATAATTATTATAAATATAATGAGCACACTCTTTGTAGTGTTAGTATGAATAAACAGACTCCAAACCATATGTATAATATCCCTTGTCAATAATCATCAAAATTCCCTAGATATCACATCTCCCTATTTCAATATGATTATTGTCACATCAAGAAGGAAAAGCCATGATATCTTATAATTTTTAGTGTTGATATATCATTACCTTATTTAAATAAAATAACCATAGACTGTAATTTTAATCTCTAATTGTTTTATATGTTTTTCCAGAACTATCAATTAAGTGAAACATTATTCAAAATCTTGTTTAGCCCGACTTCTCAAATAGTAGGTTTTATAATTATTGGATTCACCATTTTTCAAAGAAGAACGTACAGAGATGGAACTCTTTGCATTTTTGCTTTAGTAGTCACATATATATTTCAACAATTTTCTTATGTAATCAAACAATTACCATAAAAGAGTAAACAATTATTTGTGTCATGATTACTATTCCATCTATTGGAAGTTACTATCACTATTTAATTATTACAATTTTATTTATAACAAAATGTCTATAGAAACTAGCCACTAGCGGGGTAAGTGCACCAAGTTTGGGGGCCAAAAGGGGGTCTTAAGTGGACCCATTTTTATGAAAAAAAAAAACTTCCACTTGTACGTGGTTTTGAAATAATTACGCACACAATTGGAAGATTTTGTATAAACATGAATCGTGGCATTTTGAGTCTAGTTTGTAAGCTACTAAATTTTATTGAAAACAGATGATTTTAAGTGGGTCAAATAACTAAAATACCAACAGTGCTCATTTTATTGTTTAAAACACATAATAGAATGACTTTCATGCCCCCAACTATTTTTTCATCACCATTTAGTATTTTTGAAAACCGTTTGGTAGAAGGATAGCTAGGAGCATTTAATTTGTGCTAGATTTTTTTAAAGATTTTTTTAGTGAGTATTTTTTATGATTTTTCTAGTTCAGAAATTTTATGTTTTGAAAAATAATAGAGTTCGACCATACCCCTCCCTTACTACCTAAAAAAATCAAAAATAGTTTTTTTAAATATGTATAGAATTAATCCTAGTTTGTGCTTAAAAATTTTTTATTTAATTTTGATGAGTCAAAAAAAAGATACACAAAAAAAGATAGACATGTTTAAACTTCAAAAAATAGCTATAAAAAGGCATAGTTAGAAAATAAATAATATGGAAACCTTATATTTGTTAGAAAAATTGGAAAATTATATTTATACAAAGAAGAAACTTTATTTTACGTCGTGGTATAATTTTTTTCAACAAATTGATCATTTGATGTTAATTTATCATGGCGGAAGTTGGATTTTGCATTTTCCTGAAAAAACATGTGGTTTTATGTGTTTGTGCATGTCCATGCCTCAGGCTTGGGGATCCAAACCAGATCCCAAGCCTTGAGGCATGGGTTGGAAAAGGGAAAAATCATAACATATGTGCATTATGTTTTTTTATATATTTTGGTCCCCCAACGTCCCTTTCTTCTCGTTCACCATATTTTTACATCCATTATGTCTGGACTGCAGTTTTTTGTATACATTCATACAAGATTTTTGAGTAGTTCATTTTGTCCTCTACCCCAATAGTTTAATTTTTGTAATCATGGGCAATAAAATTTGAGCTAAGGATAAGAGGAAAGTAAAGAACAAGACATTGGACCAATTGGAAGAGATGAGAATAAAGAAATTAATGAGAATGTAATTACTTCATGTAAGGAAAGGTACACCTGATATATCAAATGTAGCTAATGTATTAGAAAATGAGGATGAAATAAATAATGAAAATGTAGAGAATAATTATTTTTCAATGAATAATTATTTTTCAATGAAGAATGATATTTAATTGAATGATAATGTTGTTATGGATGAAGAAATTGATATGAATCCAATTGTTGAACCTTTACCCGAGAATCTAAATGCTAACCCCGAAACTTGAATGGAAACATTGAATGAATAAAGTAACCTTTTAATGAATCTTAACCTCTAAGAACACCTCCTCATTTTGTCAAGAAAACCAATTCACTTAATTAAAATTGATGAAAATATTATAAAACCAATGCCTAATAAAATGTGTGAATGAAATGCGAGAAGAAAAGCTAGTGGAATTTGGGATAATTAATTTGAGAATTTAAATGACACACAAATATGTCAATTATTTGTTACATTGATGAAATTAATTAAGATGAGACCTATAATGAAGATCCTGAGGTTAATAACATCTAATGTTGATGATAAAAATGCGTCATTGTTAAAAACATACATAAAATATATCTAACTATAGGTGGAAAAAGATGCACTAAAGATAGTAATGCTACATGGCGAGCACTTACTAATTATATAGTAAGTGATAAAACAGCTTAATAAATGCTTGATTATAAATACAAGGAGTACTTTGAAACTAAACAGAAAAACACTAATGAAAGAAATAGAGCGACATAAATGTATTGAGTCCGTCAATAACACTAACTATTCGGCTTTCTCTAGCAGACTTACACGGAAAGACAATAATACATTTGATATTCTAAAATAGTTAATTGTAAAATTTGGAATGACAACACAAGGGTGTCACCGAATAGAAGAGATACATTCAAAATAAGAATAGGTTCTCATAATCATGAATCATGTGCAAAACATTTATTAGATATGACTCAAACACAATTCTTCTCTAAGTTTAAGAATGAAAATCCACAAATTAACATTATCAAAGGATTCTTTGAAATGTTCAAACCATTTTATATGTGAAAATAAATCACTCATGTACCACTTGTTGTTGTAGGCATCATGTTCAATTTTCAATGCATTGTGATGTTTTTGTCAAATTCATCATGTTTTGCATACTGACATCATGTTGCAGAGTGTGGATTAAATGTCCCACCAATATTCGAGGGAATTTATTGAACAATATTTTGTGATAAATCAAATAGAAATTTTTTTATAACAAATCATGTTTGGATGGAACGTGCAATGTATGTGGTGGCTTGTCAAATCTAAAAAGTTGTATCCATGAGGAGATTACAAATTCAATAGGAAAATAATATGTTGTCATCAACAATTATAAATCAGTGGAATATCAATTAAAATATGGAAAAGAATCTAAGAGGTGTGAGTTTTGTTACAAAACAATTACATATATCGAATATATGGTCAAATTCGTAGAGAGGAAATTGTTTATGAGTATGCAAGAACACACATAATGCTCGATGGTTAGATGAAAATTCAAGTAAAGAAATGACACATTTCCACTTGGTACTATTGTTTTAGTAGTTGAATTCATACAAAATTACACATTGCAGCCACAAATGGAGATTCAAACTCAATATTATAGCTCAATGCAAGTTGTTATTTTCGTGCATGTAGAATTCATGCACTATCCAAAAATCACCGAGAAAGATCAAAAATATTAAGAGAGTATCATTTCTACATAAGTGATGATTGGACACATTCTATAGAATATATGCAAGGGTGTTTTCAAGTGTTTTATGTGAACCTTAATGAGAGGAACATTAGTTTCAATCAAAATTACGTTTATTTGGACAACGCACATCACAATTTAAGAATGCAAAGATGTTTTATTGGCAAGTAGGATGCACAAAGAAATAAATACACAACATATCTATATTTTTACCGAGGCGGGGCATGGAAAAGGAGAGTATGATGGTGCAAGAACATGTGTGAAAAGAGCACTTGCAAGAGAAGAGTTAAAGTTTAAGGATGGTGCTAAATTTTAGATGTAAAAACCATTGTTGATTGTTGTGTCGGGAACATAGGCCATGAATCTCAAGAGAGATCAATTATTCATAGATATTTCTTGTTGATAGAGGAAAAACATTTGAAAAAATTTGAAGATTATATGAGAGTTGCAGGATCAAGTGATATGCACTCATTTTGTACTTTAGATGCAAATGCTTGGACTATTTATACTAGGTGCATGGCATTTTTTTTATATCATGCATTTATTTTGCGTGGAATGAATGTGAGTCACAAAATTTGGTGGATGAATGCACATGTAGAACTCTAATTCCACTCAACACACATCAAGTTCCACAATCATTACAACTTGCAATGTCTTAAGATCAAATGACAACATCACCTAACTTTGACCAAGTTTTGATTTAGTGCAACAAGAGATACATAGCCCAAAAAAAACGAAACACAAGACAACATAGTAACGTATAGACAAATTTTTTTTTACTTACTTGGATTTTACACCACACAACAAGGGATTAAAATGGCTACCACCAACTCACGATAGTCTTGACACAACAACTGACCATTAGAGTACAATGAAGTCTACAATGTCAACATGAAACTGTTCACTACTCATTTCGACGAATCACATACAAGAGTCCAACCACAGAACACACTTACGTTTAGGGGCATCCCACGAGGAAAGTCTTGTTAAAGTTTCTTGTTTACTAAAACGTCTCTTAATTCTTAACTTACGTTATTATAAAAATTCATGTAATTATTCACACAATTATTTTCACAAGGGAGAACTTCTTTCTTTTCTACGATTGACTAAATAGCTTAAGGCCAAGATTTCTAAGATAGGGTCATCAATTATATGTCAATAAATTGTTTAATTCATTTGATTTAAGAACATTTTCCATTTTTCACAAGGTTAATCAATCTTAATCAAGCTACTACAACTTGTTCCATGCCTCTATTACACAGGTGATAAGCACAAGCTCCGATTTTAAGGAAAGTACCATTTAGGGTTTAGTATAATAATATTCCTTATTTAAGGATCAAATTTGACATTACTTAAGAGAGACCACCATGAATCAAGGAAATGGTTAATGGAAGAGGTCAAAATAATTCAGCTTCAGGGTCTCATTACTTGATTAAGTTTGACAAAGGAATACAATTCTACTTTTCAAACGATTGAGAGAGATTGAATGGTTTCTTAATAATTTTTTTCCTATTTATACAACCTCATTATCTTCCAAAAAAACTAGTCAATGATTACACTATAAGATCACTTAAGACTTCACCATAAAAGGATAATGTTGCTTAGTTTATCTTGGGGAAAAATAAGTGATTATATTTCGTTACAAAAGGTAGTTTCCTCTTTGGTCGCTCAAGGATCAAATGTTATCAAGTAGATCACATCTACATTAATTTATTTGTATATATAAATTTTAGTTTAACTTTCATAGGATTATCCAACCCATTTTATAATTCTTATAAACACATTGTCACTATGTCTTAGAAATATTTACAACTCAACATTTTATCTCAAGAGAAAAGTTTACCATTACTCGTTTGTGAAAACTAAACAAGGATACATAAATTCTTTCCAACATAGTGCCCAAACAAAGGAACAAAACAATTCTATGGAATTATGATTAGGGAACAGGAAGGTAACTACATTAATCAAATTCGCTATAATGTTTTCTAGAATTTCTTTAATCCATCAAAAATGTCATGCACAACGATGCGGTAATCAAATTTTATATTTTTCCATGATAGAAAAACAAGTCAAAGTTTCAATAGTTAAGACAACAATACTCCACAATACATTAAAAATGACACAAGACCTTTTCTAAATTTTCCCATAAGACCCCTACCAGAGTTTTACAACATAAAAAGTATTCGAACAAAAGAACTTCACAACTGAGGTTGATGCAAAATTCTACAAGTCTATCCCTCATCTACTCGCATAAGCCATATATAACAAATTTTCCACAAGAGTCAATTCACTAGAACTGAGAAAGATAAGGCTACACAAAGCCACAATAACTATATTATCTAACAATACCATGAAAGGAAACATTTTATTTCAAGAATTGGGTCGATGCTCTAAACACTAACTACTCCTCAAGTTATAATAAAGTCTCTACCATGCCAATCTAAGAAGAAAGACCTTGTACTTCAGTTATGAACAATTACTTCAAAAGCAATGAAAGTTTAACAATCGTACGAGAAGGGCCCTTGGCCCTATAAGTAAGAAATAAACAATCTAATGGAAATGGGATTCCCATCAATTAATTAAATAATTACAAGATTGAAATTTGATATTCAAACCAACCATCTAAAATTATCAAAAGATACCAAAAGCATAGGTGATATTAGATTTCTAAAATGACAAGAGTTGATCAGCCCAACAAAGAGGAACCACGGGGTTCAAATATTAACATGAAAATCCAAGTATATTAGGATTTCAATCATGTAATCATATAGATTATATGATTGAAATTTAATACACGGACACCACACAACATAAATTTTGAAGCGAAGGCAAAAAATACTAGTTTTGACCATTAACTCTAAGAGATTCCCCAATCATTTAAGAAGGGCCAATTCCCTTATAGGCTAGTAACAAAAGTGAGAGAAAAAGGGAGTTCCGTCAAACAAGAGTATGCAAAACATCATCCAAGTTTTATATCACTAAGGATTTACAAACCTCCACAATAATTCTAAAGTTTGGTTAATTTAAAAGAAATTATCTCTTTCCCAAAACAAAATATTTTAAGGCAACCCCGATAACACAATCAACCAATCAAACATAGGTACTAACATATATTACTAAGTTTTTTTATCAAAAAAACACCTTCCGCTATAAATCCATAAGATTATCGATTTTAAGATTAGTTTTCCCCAAGGTTAATAATGTTAAAGAGAATTTCCATTGAAAAACATTAACATATTTATGTGCAGAGAACCGACCAATCTTAATTAAATACATTATCATCATAAAAGACTAAAACACAAATTAGGAAAATAAAATATGCCACAAACAATCTTCCTGAGAGGGAATTAGACCAAAGCAATTCTAGTATTAGTTGGGTGCTATATTTGCACTATTGTAACCTCAAACATAGATGATCCAAAACTAGTTACGGTTCAAGTTGATGGGGACGGTCAAGGTACTTCCTGAGGAAGGATTTAAAATCCTAGGAACAAGACTGATGATAAATAGAAGTCTCAAACATGCGAGGTCTGAAAAATGTTGCACACAAACTTATTCATTCTAAAATTTTAATACCAAAACTCCAACCCGGCTAGCCCAAGCATTGATCACTCCAATCCTACAACCTTTCTTTCCTAGGATCAAAAAGGTTATCAAAGGGGCTTGAGAGAGAGTTAACAAAGTACGACAAAAGATGAAAAATCTCAGGTGATAAGAAAGAGTTTCATAGTTATCGTAGGCTTACTTTAATGACAGAGAATTACTAGCTAGAACAACATAACAAACTTGAGACTCAATCAAAGAAAAGAAGATATTAAAAAGGAAGAAGGTCGATCACTCGGGAAAGAAAACATAACACCCTAGAGAGAGGACACATGCATGCTTTCCACTAACACACTGACAACAATAATAGCTAAAACAAGGAGAAATCAAGAGGAAAGGAGAGATCTCCCAGCAAGGCATCCAAAAGACAAACCAATTCAAGGAAATGGTGGTTTGATTTCATGATATTTTAAATCTAGCAATAGTAGAAAAGAGTAGAAATATATTTCCTACTCCTCCAGCTTCAACGAGGCACCCAAACACCTCAAATTCTAGCAACAACAACCCTCTAGTTGAATCTTTGTCCACAGAATGCAAGGTGCCAACATTCCACTCAATCCCACATTGGCACAGGAAAGAACCTCCCAAAACCATGAGCTTCATCCGGTGGAAAGGAAAATGGTCTCAAGGACTGCTAAGAATGCAGTAAAAGCACAAGATGAACAAAATAATGGGAAGGCCCAAGACATGTGGTAGGAAGGGGAAAATTCAAACCCCACATTCTTACAACTTATTCCTAGCCGCATCCAAAATGGAATAGAAAGAAAAAAATAGGGAAATAACATCCCATGGAGCACAAGGAAACATATTTCTTAGAAAACGAGAGATGCGAGTGCCTCCTTTCCGTAAGTAAGATATGGAACTAAATGTGAGGCCAACAAACTATTGGAAAAATGATCCAAAAAATGTAATCTTCAGGGACACCACAACGCATGACAAGAAAAAAAAGGAAAAATAAATAATTAATAAATAAACAACCTGTTCATATCACTCTAGATAGAAAGCACATAACCAAGGATGAGATGGAATCTTGGAACAAGAAAGGGCATCCATCGAAGGGCGAGGAGGTGGATCCATTAGGATGGGGTCGTAGGAAAACCGAGAGCCCATATATAATGCGTGGAGGAAATCACCTCGCCGTAAAAACTATTTTTTAACACCTGTAAGAAGTGGTCTTCAAGGAAAATGCCTCCTCATAAGGATAAGAGAAAAATATAAAGGAATCTTGAACTCGCCTTACTTCCCCCGGCACCATCACCAACAGTGTCCAGGTCTAAACAACTCAAATTTTGTAAGGAAACCCATGCACCAAGTCAAAAATGGTAGTTTGGAATAGGTATGGACATCTCGCCCACGTAGGCAAGAGAGGAGCCTTTAGCCCTCTTAGTGCTCAAAATAGTCTCTCCTATTTTCCTTTGAAAATCTATCAATTTATGGCCGTTGTCACTTTCTTTTTCCTCGTGTTGTGCACTGTTAATTTTTGTTACCATTTTTATTTGTTCCTAGGTTGTAGATCACTTATGGGTCCATGGTTTTCTCCTTTGAAAAAAAGATCTATAATTTTGGTCTCCCATTCTCCGTTCATCTAAAACCTCAGGTTCTCCCATGTTTTCCATTCTCCATGGTCGGGATTTTGTTTTCCTTGTCATTTGTGCCCTAAATACTTGAAGAAAATTGAATGGATGTGTCTCTGATGGATGTATTTGAGCCTTATGACATTTCTAAATTCTCTCTGTCCTTGGAGAAAATTTTATTTCTGGGCTCAAATGATCATTTTTTTGTATTTTACAATTTGACGGGCATTTCTCCCAATCAAATTTGCATCCTTGCATGGACAGGGAACATGGCCTCTTTTGATTGGACGCAAATCGGTTGGATACTTCAAAAAATTCTATGAATCGCTTCAACTTAAATATTTTTCAATATGGAGGCATCGCACTTATTTGAAGGTCTACTTTTGGTTTGGCCTTGTAGTAGCACCAGGAGGACGTGTGGGGTTTCCATTGCTTTTCCCGAACATAGACAAATTTTGTATGTAGCTAGTACAGTTTGGCGAATAGGGACACGTGGTGAGCTTGCACTCATTCAAGGTCTCCACTTTGGGCACCATTTTAAAATTGCGCCATGGAGACACGTGGATGAACCGCACATGTTTGGGGACTGGTCCTTGAGTTTAATTTTAAAGAAGCACCAAGAGGACATGTGGAGGCCTCTACTCACTTTCCATTTTTCTTAGACTTTTCAATGGCCAAAAAGACAACCTCGGAGCATGACACATGGTGCCTTCTCACTAGCTTCAAGCATTTAGAGAAAAAAAAAAATCAGGCCACGACATGTGGCAAGCCCACGCTCATTCAAGGTATCAAATTTTTGGGACCATCTCAAGGTGCACCATGATTACACGTGGTAGTTTGAAAATTCAAAGTGGTGGGGAAGTAGGAGCATCGAGGCAACTTGGATTTTTACCTCTTGTCCTCAAAAGGATATTAAAATCTCAAAATGGTCTGGTAAGCCCAAAAATGGACAGTCAAAGCTTGCTCCAGTCAACGGCGGAGGTGGAAAATCTCAAGGGAAATTTGGAAAAAAATCCTTTTGGGAGAAATGGAGTTAAAACATCAAAATGGCCCACGGACCCAGCAGGAAATAGTCAATATTTTTCCCGGTCAATGGCGTAAGGAGCGGAGTCATGCGGGAAAACTTGGAAATTTTTCCTTTTCAAAAATGGAGTAAAATGGCTGAATTTGGCTGTGGTTCCACTGGGGCCCACCTTAAGACACATGTTAGGCTCATTTCCCAAGGGTGGAGGTGTGGAGAAAAATGGATTTTTTTCCATTTTTCCCAAAAGGTTGTAAAAATTTAAAGGAAACCCCTAGGCCTGTTTAAAAGATGAATCTTCCACGTGGGCGCACAAATTCAAAGTAAAGATCAACGTGAACTGTGAATCTGAATCCCCTCCCTTTTTGTGAAACATGCCTAGAAGTGTGAGTCTTCATGATTTCTTGGTATTTCCTACCCGCCAAACAGAGAGGGGAGTTAATGTTGATATCTGAAGTTTGGTGGGAAGATCTAGAAGACATCTTTCGCCATTAAAATGGTCTGGCTATCGTGCTCGATCAAATTTCTTTTTTCTTCTCCCGAGCATGCAAGGAGCCAAATTTGACATATTAGGGGTGGAAGTGGTTGGAAAATTGAAGAAAGAGTGATCTACCAGAGGAAGGAGTTGAATGCAGGAGATATTCGATGAGATCTGCCCCCTCGAGAACTTGGTGACTTTTTATAGATCTTATTCTTAAAATCATGATCATGATCATGAAAAGCACCGTAAGATGAAGGTCTTGATTTTGGAAGGGAAAAGGGTCCTTGTTGTAAATGTTCTACATGGCATAAATTTTTCGTGCAAATGGTTGGAGTGTGAGGGGTCAGACTGAATTTTCTAATAGAAAAAGCTTGCGAGCCCATCATTTTAAGTAGCCATTTGAGAAGCTTGTATATTTCTTTTGTATTAAATCTAATCATTTCAAGGTGGTTATAAGCATACAACCATTGACAAGCTTTGAGAATGTCCTAGAAACTTTCCCCCGCCGATCGATTTAATCAAATTCAATTTATTCTATGTTGTCTTGAGTAAGAATGTGTTTTTTTAATTTCTCGAATGTATGTGAGTAGTTTTTCTTGTTTATGTTGCAATATTGTATTAAATATGATTCAATTATACAGGCCTCAATCCTTGTGATAATTTAGTGGCATCCACAATTTCATTTCTCGGAAGAGATTTCATCTGGGATTGGAATAAATGATTTAAAATCACTTTTCTTTCATCTGTTGATAGAGATTTTCTATAAGTCTCTAGGTGTACTCAATGATTTGACTCAAATCTGATGCTTTGTTGGATTTTCTAACTCAGCCTTCATGATAGAATCTCAAATATTGTGTGAAAGAATGATAATATGGGCCTCCATTGAAACACATATTCTAGTTAAAGAAACCTTTTAGCTATTATGTGGCATTCTATTGGTTTAACCTTCCATTTTTTAAGATTCCTCAAGTATTTGGTGAATCAAGTTCATTTTGCCCCACATCCTACAAAAAATTCATTCAAAAACAACCAATCCTACCTGTACTACCCCTGTTTGTCCTGTGTGCATACAAATGCATAATCTCTGATACCAAAACATGCGTATAATTAGGGTCCCAAATGTCTTTATTAACCTTTTCCTTGTTGTGAAAATATCTCCATGATTTGGAAGTGACAACTTGTGAGAGTCAAATTTGGTGTGCTAATCATATTTTCCCAAGGTCTGCTTTGATAAAATTTATGCAAAAGAAGGATTTACCAGCATTCTTCAATAACAGAGGTTACAAAATAGGTTCTCTTACCTTGGTTAAAAGGTACAACCTAAAATAGTTATGGTCGATCACATCCTTTTAAGGTGCTACCAAACCCTTTCAAAACCTAAGTGCTAACAATTTAGATAGATTGCTTCCTCGGCTACAAAATGACATACATGATTATATATCTACCTTTGAGTGTCCTGTCAAATCCATGATTCTGCTTGGTCTTTGAAGGAGATTAAATTTGGGTACCAACAAGCCTAATGTTGCAGAAGAGAAAGCCCCTTTGACATAGACCCACAACAATTTTCCCAACCCCCACACGACCAACAACACAAGGGGAAGAAAATGACTCAGCATGCCTGACACAAGGCCCCAAACAAAAGAAAAAAAATTTTCTTCTATCCCATGCCAGAAGGCCAATTAAATAGTCATAAAGAAGAAAATTAGAGAGATATGCGTCCCCACTTCAAAGGTATATCCACACCTCACATGCCAGAAGACCAAGAGGAAAGGAAAATAATAGTCCTCACACCAACAAGAAGGATAATACATCATTAAGAATGGCAAGTCGGAGGTCAGAATATCCAACTCTCCTTTAATTTAAATGATAAACACAAGCATGTATGGCGGGCCTAAATGACCAAAGGGGAGCGACCAAGGGTTGGAGTTTTCGGCGTAAGCTCAGAAAACAACCTACCACAGCATGACCATAGGGCAAGTTCTTCCTTTGCATAAAAAGAGGCTCATGCTATAGAAACAATCAAAATAAAATAAAATAGCTTAGGCATAATTAATAATAATATTGCTAAAAATGACACTAAAATAAAATAATCATTAGTCGATAATTAAATAACAATATTATTATTATTATCATTATTATTATTATTATTATTTTTACAACTTAAAAAATAATTATAAGTCATATTAATAATGACCAACAGACAAGCTCTAAGCAAAACGAGGACAAGATTTTCCTTTAATAGGATAATCGGAAAAGGATCTTGCGGAGGCCAACCACTAGCAGAACATCAAAAAGGACACGTGAAGGAATGATGAAGAGGGAGGATGCTAATCCACCACCGCAACAAGGTCTAAGATGACCGATACCAATGGGAGCACACACAACCATTGAATGCTCAAGCAACAATGTCACCGAGACAAGGACCGGGTTAAACATCGAACGGGGCATTACATTCTCCTCCCCTTAAGAAAATCATCATCCTCATGTGACATAACATAGGAGGAAGGAAGAGTGGTAGGCAGCAAGAAACAAACAAACATGAAAGTACATCCTATGGTTAAAATTTCTACCATTAAGGCATGGCCATGGGGTAGCCTTATAAACATTTGAAAAAAATGTTTAACTTCTAAATTTTTGTGAAGATTGGCGCTCCTCTTATTCATTATTTAATTAGTCTCTTTCCATTTACCTTATTCTTAATTCAAGTTCTTTGAAATTCCATTGTTGCTGATTTTTTGTTTGTTTGTTCATTCTTAAGGGTGCCCAACATGGACTACTATCACAACACCCTAGTAGGGTCATACAAAACACTACAGATTCACAAGCATACTATTACATACCATGACAAGACCATATAACACAAATGTAACCAATAGGGGAGGGAAATAGGCATGGTCCACATGACATAGTACTTGTCACACATCTATGACTGACATATAATACTTGAACAAAAGTGTACTATAATGACCAGACATTTCCTCAACTCCACAGTGAATATTTTACATAACTCGGAAATATCTCCATGTACATAGTGTCAACAAGGGCATCAAATCCATATCCACAACATCACACAACATACCCAACTAACATGAGTAACACATACATCATAGGACCACTCCCAAGACATCACAATAACTCAACATATATCCCAAAACCTCAATCATACACACAAATCTCTTATGCCTCCCTCAAGTCTCTTATGCCTCCCTCAATCTCTTATGCCTCCCTCAAGTCTCTTATTTCTCCCTCAATCTCTTATGCCTCCCTCAATTATCTTATGCCTCCCTCAATCTCTTATGCCTCCCTCAAGTCTCTTATGCCTCCCTTAATCTCTTATGCCTCCCTCAAGGAGGTCGGTTTCCCTATAGTCATAGGCACATAGAGTCCAAACACCCCTAACCCAAGTGACATAATAACTCATGGTTCAACAACCCACTAGTTATCTGTAACTCCTTGGGGTGTACCCCCATACAATGAAGCGGGTCCATAGGTCCAACCATTCCATGGTGCATCTCATGACCCTAATCCACACATCATGACAATAGAACCAACATAGCAATCTAATTTAAATGCCAAGTGGAAAAGTACAAGCCTTGGGAAAGGCCATAAAATCTTAAAATTTAAAATAAGATTCAAAACCAAGCAAAAAAATGACCAAATGGCCATAGTTAGCGCAAAATCTGCGTGTTAGTACCACAAACCAAGGAAATTCCCAAAATGTAACGCATGGCAATCAAGAAAACTATTAGTACTTGCAAAAATAAAGTAAAAAGTTCAATTTACGAATAAAATAAAAATATAATAATTTCACATTACAATGACTATGCGGCCTTATCTAGCCACCAAGGGGTACTCAACGAGTTGCTGACACTCGAACATCGAGCCTCATCTCGTAAAAATACATATCAATAATACAACTATCAAATCATCCCGCCACCACTTCGACAAGGCTAAACATAGTCATAGTTGCACTAAGGTTGAATCTATAAAACAACCACATAAGGAGAGAGGGAGGAGCATAGGCCACCATCTACGAGTCTAAGGTTGGCTCTAGTGATTGGTCAACCGTACACCTTTCCTCACTCTAGACATACACTTTTACCGATTTCCTTTAGGGTCGGTTAGTGCAAGGTTCACAACATAATATGTAACTACATCACTAACACAATGGTGGTACACACAAAATTACCATAATGTCTTACATATGGTACATATACAGGGTAGATCACAATCATACATTCATTGGGTGCAATACATCACTTTACCACATTATGCACCCAAAGTGCAATCACTATACAATAGGGTTCATATGCTCACCGTATGCCCCTAAATCATGACATGAATCATTACATATTACACAAATCATACATACGATGAACATAGTAAGTAACATCACAACATAACATTAATTTCTACATAACAAGGTGATACACACATTTATTCAAAACATGGTAAAAACATCATGATACAACTCAATTCACTTTACATCAATCTTGTCATACAATACATCGAAACACCTACATATCACAATATGCCACAATTCTCCAACACTTTGTTATCCACAATAGTATTATTTTCACACACCACAAGCAATACTTCACATGTGAACTCTTCATAAATCCACAAGAAGGAGATATAATACTCCCATCCCCAAAGACATCAACATGATAACAAATACGCACTAAGTGACATACACATCATGTGCATTCACAATATCACAATTACGACATGGATCACATCACACTTATACCACATTACTCTTCCAATATCAACCACCATCATGCAACACCATCACCACTCTAATCTCGCCTAGAGGTTTGAGAGCATGAACCTCCACTTTGATACCGAGTATAACGCCCACAAAAATAGACACACAAGACAACATATCAAAGCACAGGACAATTTTTTTTGACTAACTTGGAGTTTACATGACACAACAAGGGATCACAATGGATACCACTAACTCACGATAGGCTTGACCTAACATTGACCACCAGGGTATAATGAAGTCTACGATGTCGACATGAAACTGTTCACTCCCCATTTCGACAGAACATCACTTATATTTCCAACCATAGAACACACTTATGCATTTAGGGGCATCCCACGAGGAAAGCCATGTTAAATTTTCTTGTTTAGTAAGACGTCTCTTAATTCTTAACTTATGTTCTTATAATAATTCATTTCATTTTTCACACAATTCTTTTCGTAGGGGAGAACTTCTCTCTTTTCTACGATTGACTAAATAGCTTAAGGCCAAGCTTTCTAAGATAGGATCATCAATTATATGTCAATAAATTGTTTAATTTATTTGATTTAAGAACATTTTCCATTTCTCACAAGGTTAATTAATCTTACTCAAGCCACTACAACTTGTTCCACACCTCTATTACATAGGTGATAAGCACATGCTCTGATTTTAAGGAAAGTACCATTTAGGGTTTAGTAAAATAATCTTCCTTATTTAAGGATCAAATTTGACATTACTTAAGAGAGATCACCATGAATCAAGGTGAGGGTTAGTGGAATAGGTTAAAAGAATTCCTTTAGGGTCTCATTACTTGATTAAGTTTGACAAAGGAAGACAATTCTACTTTTCAAATGATTAGAGAGATTGAATGGTTTCTTAATAAAAATTTTCCTATTTATACAACCTCATTATATTCCAAAAAACACTAGTCAATTATTACACTATAAGATCACTTAAGAATTCCCCATAAAAGGATAATGTTGCTTAGTTTAGCTTGGGAAAAAACAAGTAATTATATTTCATTAAAAAAGGTAGTTTCCTCTTTGGTCACTCAGGGCTCAAATGTTATCAAGTAGATCACATCTACTTTAATATATTCGTATATATAAATTTTATTTTAACTTTCATAAGGATTATCTAGCCCATTTTATAATGCTTATAAACACATTGTTACTATGTCTTAGAAATATTTACAACCCAACATTTTATCTCAAGAGAAAAGTTTACCATTACTCATTTGTGAAAACTAAACAAGGATACATCAATGCTTTCCAACACGGCACCCAAACAAAAGGTACAAAACAATTGTATGGACTTATGATCGGAATAGGAAGGTAACAACATTGATAAAATCTCATTATAATGTTTTAGAGAATTCCCATAATCCATCATAAAAATGTCATGTGCAATAATGCGGTAATCAAATTTTATATTTTTCCACAATAGAAAAACAAGTCAAAGTTTCAATAGTTAAAACAACAATACTCCACAATACGTTAAACAACGACACATGCCCTCTTCTAAAATTTTCCATGGGACCCCTTCCAGAGTTTTACAACATAAAATGTATTCGAAAAAATAACTTCACAACTAAGGTTGATGAAAATTCTACAATTCTATCCCTCATCTACTCACATAAGCCATCTGCAAATAAAAATCCACAAGATTTAGTTCAAGAGAATTGAGCAAGATAAGGCTACACAATGTGAAAATAAATATTATCTAACAATACCATGAAAAGAAACATTTTATTTCGAGAATTAGGTCGATGCTCTAAACACTATCTACTCCTCGAAGTTATAATAAAGTCTCTACCATGCCAATCTAAGAAGAAAGACCTTGTACTTCAGTTATGAACAATTACTTCAAAAGCAACGAAAGTTTAACAATCGTATGAGAAGGGCCCTTGGCCCTATAAGTAAGAAATAAATAATCTAACAGAAATAGGATTCCCATCAATTAATTAAATAATTACATATTGAAATTTGATATTCAGACCAACCATCTAAAATTATCAAAAGATACCAAAGAATAGGCTCTGATAATAGATTTCTAAAATGACAAGAGTTGATCAGCCTAACAAAGAGGAACCACAGGCTTCAAATATTAACACGAAATGCCAAGTATATTAGTATTTAAATCATGTAATCATATAAATTATATGATTGAAATCTAATACACGAACACCACACAACAAAAATTTCGAAGCAAAGGCATAAAATACTATTTTTTACCATTAACTCTAAGATATTTCTCAATCATTCAAGAGGGGCCAATGCCCTTATAGGCTAGTAACAAAAAGTGAGAGAAAAAGGGAGTTCCATCAAACAAGAGTATGCAAAACATCATCCAAGTTTTATATCACTAAGGATTTACAAACCTCCACAATAATTCTAAAGTTTGGTTAATTTAAAAGAAATTATCTCTTTCCCAAAACAAAATATTTTAAGGCAACCCTTGATAACACAATCAACCATTCAAACATAGGTACTAACATATATTACTAAGTTCCATTATCAAAACAACACCTTCCGCTATAAATCCATAAGATTATCGATTGCAAGATTAGTTTTCCCCAAGGTTAATAACATTCAAGACAATTTCCATCACAAAACATTAAGGTATTTATGTGCATAGAACCGACCAATCTTAATTAACAACATTAACATTATAAAAGAGAAAAACACAAATTAGGAAAATAGAATATGCCACCAACAATATTCCTAAGAGGGAATTATACCAAAGCAATTCTAGTATTAGCTAGGTACTAGATTTGTAGAATTGTAACCTCAAACATAGATGATCCAAAAACTAGTTACGGTTCAAGTTGATGGGAATGATCAAGGTACTTCTTGAGGAAGGATTTAAAATCCTAGGAACAAGACTTATGATAAAATGTAGTCTCAAAAAGCGAGGTCCAAAAATGTTTTTCACACAAACTTATTCATTCTAAAAGTTTTAATACTAAAAGTCCAACTTGGTCGGCAAAGCATTGATCACTCCAATCCTACAACCTTTCTTTCCGGGATAAAAAAAGGTTATCAAAGGGACTTGAGAGAGAGTTAATAAAGTATGAAAAATAAAAACATCTTTGGTGATAAGAAAGAGTCTCATAGTTATCATAGGCTTACTTTAATGACATAAATTACTAAAGCATAGCAAACTTGAGACTCCATCGAAGAAAAGAAGATATATAAAAAAGGATTAAGGTCGATCACGAAAAGTAAACATAACACCCAAAGGAGAGTGCACATGCATTCTTTCCACTAACACACCGATAATGATAATACATAAAATAAGAGAAATCAAGAGGAAAGGAGAGATCTCCCAAGGAAAAGACAAATCAATTCAAGGAAATGGTTTTGATTTCACGATATTGTAAATCTAGCAACAAAAGAGCAAAGAGTATAAATATATTACATGCTCCTCCCAGCATTCGACGAGGCACCCAAACACCTCAACTTCCAAAGAACAACAACCTCTAGTTGAATCTCTTGTCCACAACATGCAAGGTGCCAACATTCCACTCAATCCCACGTTGGCAAAGGAAAAGAGCTCCCAAAACCATGAGCTTCATCTCGTGGAAAGGAAAAGGGCCTTAAGGAATGTTAAGACTATAGTAAAAAAACAAGTTGAAAAGATTAATGGGCGGGACAAGGAACACGTGGGAGGAAGGGGAAAATTCAAACCCCACAACCTTACAACTTACTCCCATCCTACATCCAAAATGGGACAGAAAGAAAAAAAAATAGGGAAAGAACATCCCCGAAGCACAAGGAAACAAATTTCTTAAAGAACAAGAGACACAAAGTGCCTCTTGGCTAGGTAAGGAAGATATGGAACTAAACACAAGGCCAACAAACTATTGGAAAAATGATCCAAAAATGTGTGGTCTTCAGGGACACCACGATGCAGACAAGCACAAAAAGGAAAAAAAAAAAAAAAACAACCTGTTCAAATCACTCTAGACAGTAAATCATGTGGCCAAAAAGAGATAAAAGCTTAGAATAGGAAATTGAATCCATCAAGGGCAAAGGAGCCGGATCTAGCAGGATGGGGTCATAGGAAAACCAAGAGCCTATATACAAGGTGTGGAGGAAAGCACTGCTAGAAAATTGTTGTCTAACGCTTACAAGAGAAGTGGTCTTCAAGGAAAACACCTCCACATAAGGATAAGCACACAAAACAAAGGAATATTGAACTCAACCTTGCTTCCCCCCACCATCACCAAGTGTCTAGTCCAAACAACTTGAATTATTTAAGCAAACCCACGTAACCGGCCAGTCAAAAAGGTAGTTTGGAACAGGTATGGACATCTGCCCATGCACACAGGAGAGGAGCCTTCATCCCAACATTGCAAAGAGAAATATCCTTGTACACATACCCACAACCATTTGCCCAACCCCTAAATGGCCAACAATAGCAAAAGGGGAAGAAAATGAATCGGCATGCCTGACACAAGACCCCAAACAAAAGAAAAACAAAGTGTCTTCCATCCCATGCCAGAAGGATAATTAAGTGGTCATAAAGAAGAAAATCAGAGAGGTAGGAAACCCCACTTCTAAGGCATATCCACGCCTCACATGCCAGAAGACCAAGAGGAAAGGAAAACAATAGTCCCCATGCCAACAAGAAGGATAATGCATCATTAAGAATGATAGGTCGGTGGTTAGAATATCCAACACTCCTTCAATTTAAATGATAAACGCAAGCATGTATGGTGGGCCTAAATGACCAAAGGGGAAAGACTAGGGGTTGGATTTTTTGGCGGAAGCTTAGGAAAATGACCAACCATGGCATGACCACATGGTAAGTTCTTCCTTTACACAAAATGATGCTCACACTATAGTAACAATAAAAATATATACCTTAGGCATAATTAATAATAATATTGCTAAAAATGACACTAAAATAAAATAATCATCAGTCGACAATTAAATAAAAATATTATTATTATCATTATTATTATTATTTTTACAACTTAAAAATAATTATAATTCATATTAATAATGACCGACAGACAAGCTTGGAAAAATGAGGACAAGATTTTCCTTTAATAGGATAATCGAAAAGGGTGTTGCGGAGGCCGACCACTAGTAGCATCAACAATGACACGGGAAGGCATGGAAAAGAGGGAGGATGCTAATCATCCACTGTGACAAGGTGTAAGACAACTAACAGTCAATGGGATCACACACAACCATTCAACGCTCAACAACAGGGTCACCGAGACAAGGACCGGGTTAAACGTCAATAGGGTATTGCTTTGTATATCATGCATTTATTTTGTGTGAAACTAATGTGAGTCACAATATTGGGTGGATGAATGGACTTGTAGACCTATAATTCCACTCGACACACATAAAGTTCCACAAGCATTATAGCTTGCAATGTCTTAAGATCAAATGACAACATCACCTAACTTTGACCAACTCTTTGATTTAGTGCAACGAGGTACATACATGTATGTACATGCCATGTTTTAGATTTATAAATTATTAAATGGTCAACTCTTAATGTATTTTAAATTTGACTTGAGTTTAACTTTGTGATGTATGACACATTTTGCGCTTATTATGACAGAATTTAACTAAGAGGTAATCGACTACTTATCTAGTTGTGTAGAGGGGGGAAAATTTTGACTTCCAAAGTCATTGATGGTGAAGACCTTGAGTATCCCCTAGGTCAATGGTAGTCACTAGAACTTGGCGTCGAGGATATCATATCAAAAATAAAACACTTGGTTGTTTGAAGACTATGAAGTACATCGAAAGATACTTCATTCACATTTGGTTCTTGCAACAAATATTGAATTTATCAAATATCAAGCTAGACCATTAAATAAGAATATGTGGAAGGTTCATGAATCTGATTTTCAAGTAATTCTTGCTACTCCCAAGAGTACAGTTGATCCTTATGTTTGATTGGATTGAATTTCCAAATGTATGTACTTCATGAATTTAATTTGAATATTTACTTTAATGATTTTTTAAAAATTCTATATGATTTAAAATTCTATTTAATTTCTTACTAACATGTTTATTTAGGTTAGTGGTGCCAAAAAGATCCCACTTCACATGGTTGGAACTTTCAAGAGATAATTTATTATTCTCGAAGCCAAGTGAAGCTAAGAGAAATTAAATATTAAAAAGGAACAAAAAAGAAATTATCATTTCACCACCCATATTATAAAAATATCTTATTAAAATTGACTTTTCACCACATATATTGTATGAACCACCTATATTATTCATGTGATTGGAATTGGACAACCTTACACCGACTCGTACTACACTATTTCACGTGTTTGAAACAATATGACAACAAGAGAAGCAAAAGGAGATGGAAAAAACTGGCATAGGATTTCAGAGGTTCCCTATGTGGAGGTGTAGGATCTTACGAGATATCTCTAGTGTCATAGAGTCTACTAATCACCTATCGAAGATATAACATGTTTTAGTCTCATGTCTCTTAAGCGACTACGCCTGATGAGGCAACCCGGAAGCAATGGGAGCATAGGTAACCAAAATGAGGCCTATACTAACATTCACTAGGCCATCCAGATGTAATGGTTCGACGATTTGGTCCCACGAGCTACCGATTACAAAATATAATGTTTTCCATCCTTACATTGACTCAAACTACACTATTTCGCATGTTTGTAAATAATAGGACATCGAGAGCACCAAAAGGAGATGGAAAAAACCAGAATATGATTTCATAGAGATTCCCTAGGTGGAGGTGTAGGATCTAATAGGACATCTCTAGGTGCCACAGAGTCCGACTAATCACCCGTCAAATATATAATGTTTTGGTCAAATGTATCCCGTAAGCACGGGGAGGGTAGGGACACAAAATGAGGCTTCCAATAGCATTCACAAAGTTATATGGATGTGTTAGCATAGACAGTTTGGTCCCATGAGCTACCGTTTGCAAAATATATTGTCTGGCATCCTTACACTAACTCAGACTACACTATTTTGCATGGTTGTAAAAACAATAGGATAAGCGAGACCACCGAAAGGAGATCGAAAACTAACATAGGATTTTGTAGAGGTTCCTATATGAAATAAAATCAACAAGTGACCTTCTCTCACTCCGACCTCCCGAGGTTGTGCGAGAGACGAAGGTGTAGAATGGAAATGGGTGTGTGTGTGTGGAAATGAGCAAGCTAATGAGGCAACTTTATGTCTTCAACACACAATGTTGGGATCTATGAATCTAGGGAAAAGAAATATGTGATAACCTCAAGTAGTGTAATTGAATGATCGAGATATAATGGCTACTCGTATACTCCAATGTCAAGCTTGGTTGAGACTCTATCTACTAGTTGTGGAACATGCAGAAAATGACCATGGATGCCTTGTATAGATTTCCAAACAAGGTCATGGAAGTGAAAATGAGAGGTGTCATGGACCATGAAATCTATGGGAGGTTTTCTGGTCTATTCCAAAATCCTTAGCCTAGTCACCATTATGTTTAACATGGAAAGTTGTGCAAAATGTCGGTTGAAGTGGTGATGACTTAAATACTAATACATGTAAATTGGTGTCAATGTTTAATCGGTCACCGGCCCATTGGGTCAGCAAACCTAGGGATCACAACCGTGAACTCGTGGAGGTTCTGGCCTTTGTATGGTCATATGCATGATCAAGACCTCGTTTCCAGGAGCACCAATAATCGTAGGCTTCATCAGCTACAATATTTAATGTAAGAAATTTCTCTACCTTCTCAACGTAACTTGTAGGTGTGCGTAAAATTAAAAATCATAAACTCCGTATCAATTTCATTCTACAATTCACACCCATTAGGTTATGGGACCAATGTATCACAACCGAATGTCTTTTCTTGTTGCATACCTTTTATGTTCATGTGTAATTGGCTTGAATTGATCTTGGTAAAACAAACTATCAAATGAACTTTAAACTATTTTTTATGTATTTTCACAACATATCTAAACAAAACAATGACGATGAAACCAATCTAGCAAAAGTAATTTTTTTATATTTTCTAGGATTTTAAATGGTACTTCTAATCTACTGATTGAAATTAAATACAAGTAATTGGTTGGTTGTATATAATTAGTCATGTGCAAGTATGTGAATTTAAATCTAAAATGGCTGAATTAATTTTATCAAACCCCCTTTAAACCCTACTTCGTGAGGTAGAGAACAAATCATAACCTTAGAAGATTTATTGTTCTCCACAACTTCCCTAGTGATGTCAAAGAGAAAATTTTCTAATGATTTGATCTAATTGTGATTTCTTGATTTAATTGAAATGAACAATTTTCTACTCTATTTGATATGAACTTGCAATGAATAGTTCATAATTGATAACTTGAACAAATGCAGCAAACAAATAACTAATTCCAACCTGGATAAGCAAGAGCTTTGGAAGATCTAGTTGTATTGTTCTTTTCCCCTCAGATTATTCTTTCTTTCTCTATGTGTTCCATATGAGTCCAAGGAATGGGGAATGTAAAGGCGGAAGGGAGAAGGTGCTTGAGCAATGACAACTTAAAGGAAGTCTGGTTACAATGCAAGTAGAAGAGAGATAGCACATTAGATTTGAACTTGGCTATGTAATTCCTAGCAAGATTGTGGAAACAATATGCAAGATACACAAAATTATAAGGCCATTTGCTTGAATACAAGCATTAAATATATAGGAATTGGTTGGATGTGCCTTCATGCACAACGAAGACTTTGAGTGTAAAATCATTGTGTGAAGAGGTAGTTCAACTAATTAAATCCATTTAAAAATAGAAGAGTTAAGGAACACCATGCAAGAAAGATAATTTTTAGTTAATTTGGTTCACAAATGCATCCTAAAAGTCAAGTTAAGTGAAGCATCGCATGTTAAAAACATGCATGAAGAAATTTGGAAAAATTGCATAGACTAGTGTCCCGTGAAGGGGCAATGGTGGTCTTGGAACTAGAGGTCAAAACATGCAAAAAAAGGCATGGAAACCTAGAAAAAGCATGGGAAAGATAAGTACAAGCATCTAGGTGACAAATATACACTGCAGATGAGCTTAGGAACTTGAACACCTTCTGAAAGGACATGAATCATCACTAGGGACTTTTGTAACCATTTTTGACAATGTAGCACATGTAAAATCAAGTGCGTACATATTGCCCCCTCAGAGAAGCATTTTAGCCATGAAGAGGTGCAAAATGTAGAGTCAAATTATGGCATTCCCGAAATGTGGAGTTAGAGGTTTATACTTGAGATGCTCGTGTGTCGAACATGTCACCCTCCAAACTCCCGCCACCCGAAAAATGAAAAGAAGACTCAATAATAGATAGATAAAATATCAAAAAGAAATTCTAAACTAAAATGGTACGAAGACTTACTATTTGTGTAGGGATCAAAACTTAGCTTTGCTAGCGCTCCCATCCTGCGAACACATGCACTAAAAATGTGGTTATAACAACACATATATTTATATAAAACAAGCTATTTTTTAATTCATTTGTGCGTATTGATTTGGTGATTCTTGAGCTCTAGACCTATGGTGACTATTTTCATTGAGATAATAGTCAAAATGTTCATTGTGAGATCGTGATCATTCCTCCATGACTAGAAGATCAACCCACGTGGTCTAAGGTTGGGTTTTTCTCATTTTTGTGTTTTTAAACCTAAAATGTAGAAATGTTGAAAAGTTTACCTAGGAGGGGTAGTTTTCGAAATTTATTGTCTTAAATGAGTATTTAGTGGAGCGTCCATAGGAAGTATTTTATTTTTCTAAAATGGTATTTTTGCGTTTTGAGCATTTTCTAGGATTATGAACCCGTTTGTAAATTTGGTCCAAGACTTTCACCCCTGCACTGTAAATTTATGAATAGAATGACCACAACTTATGTTTAACTTAATTGTTTTGGAATTTTTGATTTTTTTCATGTTTTTGTTAAGCTTACTTATTAAAATTCCTTACTAACTTGCTCTTTTTCTATGTTTTGGTGGATGCACAAGAAGGAGGAGTACATTTGTTAGAGTTGTGAGAGGGAGTCTGATTGGCTCCCAACGGTGTTAGACCAGCTGACTCAAGATGAGGTAGATACCCTCTAAAGAGAAATGATATGGAGGATTACATAGGTGCCACATGTTACTCCTGTGAGTCACATATTGTGTGATTTATTTTCCTATTGGGATGCAGAACGGAACACTTTCCAGTTGTCAGGTGTAAGGGGTGAGTGGACTATCACCCTAGAGGATGTGTAGCATATTTTCAGGGATTTCGATACTAAGGAAGAGAGTTACCCTAAAGACAACAGGGTCTAGATGAGAGATGACTCAATGGGTTGCTTTATGGGGGATCCCGTGGTATATTTCAACTCAAAGAAGGGAATTAAGGTTCATTCTATTTCCACTACTCCCATTCCTTTCATTTGTGGAGCTATCATGGGTATCTTTTCCTTACGGTTGATTAGGGACAAGAAAGGTGATACTCTTCTTTATTGTTGGTCTTACATCATTACACAGATTGAGGGACATGGCCGCATTCATGCCTGGGGAGAAAACATCCTTGGGACTACTTACCATGACTTGTACTAGGTTGTTAGGCTACAAGGGTGATCGCTGAGCCACCCCACACAAGTTATGAGATGGGTATAGAGCGTATTATCCCCTATGGAAGGGGAGTGCCAATGCATGATCCAGGATGTTCCTATAGCTAGGTGGAAAATGATGTCAGTTCTTTGGATGCCACATTATCCAATGGCTTATTTGACTACAACGGACATGGTTGACACTCCCTATCAAGATATGGAAAGGTTGTGGGGGCAGGAGGTGACCACAATGGTAGCTTGCTCCACTACCGATCGCTTGGTTAACAAGACTAGGAGGGTTGAGATCCACCCATTTGTTCAAGTCCCTTAGCAGCTTTGGCATTCCTTATATCGATATGCTTCCCCCCATGGTACCTATGTATAGGATTGTTCAGGAGGCTCGAAGGGCCCTAGAGGATATCGTGGTTGGAAATAGGTTACTGCATGTGTTCCTATTATAGCTAGGTGGGTGTCTCATGCCTGACAGAAACTAGTGCTTGTCGAGCACCCTTACTCCATATTGAGGCAGCTCCTTCTCATAGTGGAGAGGAGGATGAGCCCATTTACATAGACTCTAATTTTGAGGAGTATACATGAGATGATACTAAGGAGGATTCTGGTTGGGGGATACATATAATGAGGAGTTAGATGGTGAGGTTGGAGGAAAGCTCATATGGAGGGGGAGGAGAGTTTCCCCGAATAGTATGACACTCGTGGATGTACTCAAAGCAGAGCGAGAGGAGGCAAGTGTGGAGAGAGAGACATTGCTCTTGGATGGACCACTTCCTCGAGACGAAGAGGGAGATGATGAGTCTATGACAGGATAATGCCTCACCTCGTGCTTTGGGAGGGCCCCATAGCCACCAAAGCAATAGAAAAAATAGCCACTAACCATACTTGGATGCCTTTAGATCCACGTATGTTGATACTCTTCTCTTGACTTTATTAGTTAAAAATGCTCATTGGTATTTCTAATTTTTATTTTGTTTTTGTAATTTTCTAACTAGTTGTTTCTTATTCTTTTCTTTCTTGCAACGGCTACACAGAGTGGCGAGAGTTTAATTAACGGGTGTGTGTGGACACCCTATTGATCCCCTTGGGGAAGACCCGAGCCGAGCTAACTAAGGACTCGGCCAACCACTATGATCCGATAGACACACTCGATGTGTTTACATCCATCTAGAAATAAGTGAAGGTGATGGACTCTCTTCGTACTTAGGTGGATGGGTATGAGATGGCAAGCGATTGATGAGGCAAAGTCACTCTCGTGGAGGGACTATGGCTAGTGGCTTCCACCACGAGCACTCACACCACTGAGTTCATTCTCATCGCCGTAGCCACAACAGGATTCCTAGACATGGTTGTGCACCATCCGAGGGATCCCATAGGGATTGACAGGCCATTTGGCATTTTATTACTTTGTTGCCATTTTTTGAGCATTATGTGATTGTTTTATATATCTCAGGATCATTCTGAGCATTTTTACCACACCTAGTGTGTCATGGCATTGTACCCAAACTTGATTTATTATCACATATACGTACTCTCTTTTTGGTTTGGTAATTCATCAGATATCGACTTGACTTCTTTTATAGTTTGCTTCACATGTGTACTCTAAATATTTAGAACTTCCATTTTTTTGAATGCTTTTCAATGTACGCAATGAACATGAATGCTAACAAAATGATTTATTTTTAGATTTTGTAATGCTAATATATGATAATGGAAACACACTATGATACTTTTGAAATTTAGTTTCTCTAAGAAAATTTTGATACTTTTTGTTATCTTGGAAAAATGTGGTGATAAAGTGATGTGATAGAAATATTGAACTTTCCCCACTCCTAACCCCATAAACCGGTAAGATTTGAGGATCAACACCAAGAGTTAAGAGGGGCGCAAGTGACAAATATTTGTTGAATGAATGATGAAAGAGAGAGACAAGAATCTAACACAAACCAAATCGCGTACCTATCATCTGACCCTAAGCAAGCTTTCTACATATTCTAGAATGTGAATTGCTTTCTTTTTTATCTAGACTTAGATCTATAGATGGCCACTTGGTTTATAAATCTTGTTTTGGGGTTTTAAAATATTTTTGGAATTTTGGACATCTAACTCACTTTGTTTTGATTTATGATTTCACTGTATTTGAATGAACTCCTTTAAATTTCTAATTTATCAAAGAGACCCCTACACCTTGCCTCATGTTACCAATGAGAATCTTGAGCTTATCACCATGGACAAGGCATAGGCAGTAAGGAACTTCCTTCCTTTCCCAACCCTATGCCATTAATAAGAGACACAGGATCAACACCAAAGGTTGGTTGGGAAAAGAAATATATAAAATAAAAAATTCATTTATTTGTAGTTGGCATGTTTATCTAGGAAAAAAATTTAGAGTGATCTTATTTCAAAAGAGATGTATATGGGATATATGTACCACCATGAAGCTTCTATAACAGACCATAGACAAAGACACCTAATCTAGAAGAAACTATGAGTAGAACCAAGTATGCAGTCTTGGTATGGTTAATGTCAAAGCTTGTATTTTCTTTTTTGAACTGATTAGATGATTTTTAAACTATTAGTGATACCATGAAGATTTGAAGAGACATGATTTTAAATTTTTAGGAATTTCTATGAGAATAAGTCCCTTTCTCACAAATTTATGAAATGGAGGAGATGAAAATATAATGCGGATGTAGTAATGAACATATGAAATGTAGATGAATCACATGTAATACCTCTTTTTAGGTGAAGAGAATTTACGGATTTACTAAAATCTTCACCTTCTAGTGCACAGTGAAATGCCCCATTTTCTAGTCTTACATTACTTGATATGGACCTAACCATCTCGGCCTGGACTTTCTATCTTCACAAGTTGTTTTGTCTATCCGGCTATCAAGCCTTAAAACTAGATCTCCTTTTATATATCACATTCATAAACCCTTTTGTTATATTATTAGCACATCCGGTCAAAGATAAGCTCTATGTTTTTTTGCACTAACCTTAACCTCATCAAAGCTTTCTAGTTGGGAGAGTCACACTTATCGATAGGATTATTTTTCCAAAAATCCCTGTAATGAGATGCAGAGAGTGGGCGTTTCAACTTTGAGAGGTAAGACCGATTCTAGATCAATACTAATGAAGATGGGTTTTCCCCGTCGGTGTTCTTATCGACATTCCATAGGCCCACAAGGTGCAGGTATAACTTTGAATGTTAATCGCATTTTTTTCTTAACCGCTTTAAGGAGAATGGATTTAAATGTTTTGTTTTTTGCCTCATCCTATCTCATTGGCTCCACGAGGGTAATACTGAGAGGGTATGATGGTTTATTTTTAATGTTTCACATAACTCGTGTACCTTGTCATTTTTGAAAGATGTGACATTGTCTCGAGATAAAGACTTATGGAACATCGAAACTACAAAACGATCTAGTTCATAATGAACTTAGTGATCACGAACCCGGGTATGCGTGGTAAGAGGCATAGCCTCTACCCAATTTGTATATTACTTCGTAGCTGTGATTATGAATTTATGACCGTTAGTTGATGAGGGATAAAACTTCCTATCAAATCTATACCCCATGTTGAAAAGGGCAATGGTGTTGCAATTTGGTTGTAGAAGCTCATGCTAGTATGGGGATCTCTTGGGAGAACTCTTGGCATTTATGGAGTTTTCATACAAATTCTACCGCATCATGCTCTAATGTGGGCCAAAAGTATCCCATCTGATGTATCTTACGATCGGTGGTGTGGCTTCTGAATCGACCTCCACATACTCCAAAGATGTGATTCGTAAAGAATATTTCTGGATTATTCTTGATCAACACATTAATAACATTCCATCAAAGGCTCTACGATAGATCACTTGTTCTAAAATTACGTACTTAGTGGTTATAATGCATAACCGTATCCTTTGTTGAGATGTATCCCCTTCGGGTTATTCCTCATCTATGATGAAATTGATTATGTGAGTGTACCAAGGACATGCAATGATTGAAGGATTGATCTCTACATGGTATACACACTCATTAGGAAAATTTAAATTAACTAGATCACGCCATCCATTGGGTTATCAGCTAACCAATCTATAATAACCTTTCCTTTTACAGAATTTTGATTAACGAAGGTCAACACGAACTCACCATTAGATTTTTAAAGTGTCCACCATTTTAGATGATGAATGTTGAATTAAATAAGTACAAAAATGATCAGTCTTGATGATCACCCTTGTTTCCTAGTTCAACATATAATGTCTCAACCATTTTTTCCAAACACTATAGCTAGGAATTCCTTTTCTACTTGTGTGTATTGTGTCTCATAATCAGTAGTGCTTGACTAATGAAATAAACTACATGTTCACACTTATCATCATCTTCTTGAGCTAACATGTAGGCTAGATTTGTTGCCCTTGAATATAGAATGAGGGGTCAGTCTGACTTAGGAGGCATAAGTGTAGGCGATGAGAGTAAGAATTGTTTTACTGAATCAAATGCCTCATTTCACTCTTTCACATATTCAATGCAACAATCCTTCTTTAGCAAATTGTTGATCGGATGAATAATAAATGTTAGATCAAGGATGAACCTTCGGATCGCACCAATTTTCCCAAGGAAAGACAAGACACTAGACTCTTGTATGATGGTGGCATAAACACTTCTCGATTTTTTAGATCTACATCAATTCCTCATGAAGATATGATGTATCCCAATAACTTTCCTTGAGTTACACCGAATACACATTTTTCTAGATTCACCATGACATTATATTCGATTAACCGAGAGATAATTACATGAAGCACCTTTGGGTGATCACACCATTTTCTATATTTGGATAGAGGTCATCAACGTAAGACTCCATGATTTTGTGAGTAAGATCATGGAATATATACGTTATGGAACATTAGTAGGTTTCTCCAAAGCATTCATGAGCCTGAATGACATGACTCTATAACAATAGGTTCCCTAAGGAGTGATGAAGGTTGTCTTGGTCTAGTCCTCCTAAGAAATTTGAATTTGTTTGTATCCCGAAAATCCATCCATGAGAGAAAACAACTCATAATCAGTTGTCACATCAACAATGACATCAATGGATGGCAGCGGGAAATCTTCCTTGGGACATGCTTTGTTAATGTCCCAGAATTCGATACAAATAAGCATTTTCTAGTTCTTTTTGAGAACATGGAAGATATTGGATACCCACTGGGAATAGTCAACCAGTTTGATGAACCCTACTTGCAAGAGTTTCATCACTTCTTATTTCACCAAGAGAGCCACCTTTGGCTTCATAGGTCTTGACTTATATTTAATTGGTTCGGCATCTGACCTTGTGACAATGTTATGGACTACAACATTAGGAGTGATGATTTTCATTTCCATGTAGTTGAATGCAAAAGCTTTATGGTGTTCCCTAAGAATCTACGTATGTATTTCTATTTCCTCTAGAGTTAGAGAGGATCCAAGCTTCAAGATTATTGGTTCTTCCTCCATCCCAATGTTTATATCGATTATTACCTCAATTAAAGAGGCATTTCCTTCCTCAAACTCAAGTGGGGATGGGGGTCACTCTAGAACCCCTCTTCTCCCACTTCAAAACTTTTAGATCCTTCACCTTGGAAGATTCTATCATGGGATTTCCAAAATAGGAATAAGAATGTGGGATTAGGGAGAATTCAACCTTTTAATGAGTGAGATGTAATTTTGCATAGGTGTTTAGATATGCAAGAGTCACCCTATCACTATCAAAGTAGTTTGAGATGACAGACTCATTCTTGGCTTCTATATATGTCAACATTGGGGTAATCAATATTTTATGAACTAAAGGTTCAACATAAACCGACACTATGAAATTTGTATCTTCCATCTCACATCTTGGAGTGAAGTGGGAAGTTGAAGTTGTTATAGAGTCTCATGAGAATTTTTTTCCCATGGAATTGCTTCAACCGATACGAAGTCAAACCCCTTTGATAGATTCAACACTACTATTTTGTATACTTATAGATGCTTAGCTCTAGTCTCATATACCTCAAATACTTAATTTTCGATTAATTATGAGTCTCTTAGAACTTTGATATTACCATCACCCATCCTTTTGGCTACGATGAGACCAAGGAGGAGGGCTTCATATATAACCCCGTTATTTGTACATTCAAAGATTAGCTTGAAGGAAAAAGGTATAATCCTTCCCTCAAGAGAAGTAAGGATCACACCTTCCTCAGCACCAAAATGACATCTGGCTCCATCAAAGTGGAGAGTCCAATAGTTTCTTGGAAAAATGGATGTTAGATAATTTTTTCTATCTTCTTCCTTTGCCTCAATTACTTCCACCATGCAAACTTTTTTTGTTGGGAGAGAACCGAGTCCCAAGGTATACCCCATACCCATAGAATTAAACTTAAGGAGAATAGGAAAATCCTTTTTCAATAACTCAACAATATTTGTTGTGGTTCCTAAGGAAACTATCTCTATGATGATAGTTTCTTCCTTGACTACTGGAATGCCTTCGATCAAGCCTGTGACTTCTAATTCCGTTGTGGGCACTAGTTTTTATTCTAGTTTTGAACCAACCAGTTTGTTAAGCTGATTTGTAGGGTGATTGAACTCAGAATGGACTCCCGATCTCTTATTTAAGATTTTTATGTGTATTTTTAAAGGTTTTGGGTAGCCTTGTGCCACGAAGACTTTCCATAAGTGCAGGAATATTACTTCCTAAAACAATGTGGAGGGGATTACCTTCATACGATGTATCCATGGATGACCAAGAATCATATTATAATTTGTTTCTTGATCTATAATATAAAATTTAGTGTGAACCATCTTGGTTCCTAAGGTGACCGGTAACACTATAGTACCTATTGAAGTTGCCTTTAGGCTATCATAACCCCTTATCATATTTCGTGTTGAGGAACAATTTATTTCTCCATATCCTAGTTTTTGAAGAAAAGTGAAGGGGACTATGTTAATCGTCATCAAACATCACACGTTTAACGTAGTTATTGTAGATCCATACTTGTAAATGTAAGGTTGGGTCACCTCTATATGTAATTTTAGCATCTGTCGGCATTTTACCTATGTCAAACACAAACCCAAAGATCCCCATCCTGGCTACCCAAGAGGGTAGACATCAATGTCTACATGGTTTACCTACACTTCAGTGAAGAGGAGTGACATTGATAAAATGACCAAGACCTAATGCTTCTAACAAATCAACTCTATGAGTCGGGAGTTCTTCAAAAATCCAAGAAGGAAATGTGAGAAAATATCTTTATCTAGTCATTGATTAAATCATATGCTCCCACTGGCTTTGAAAGTGTTTGTTGGATATCCTATGCTATTTGTGGATAAATGGGTAGCAGTTATGTTGAATAATCCTTAGTTCTTATGGTCACATTAATTTGAGGCTCAGTGTCTAACTCCAAAAATCCCATAATTTTTATTTGTTGGCAACCATCCAAGGGAGGCAACACTTGTTAGTTTGAATAATTTGAGGCTTCATGATTGCTGGTTCTATCACAATCCCTTTGTTTGGGCCATTGGGATATATTCTACCATCTTTTGGGTGAATGCGGAGAGGATCATTAAAAATCCTCAATCATGTGTTTTATGGTGAAACTTGTCCCGCATAAGTGTTTTGCATTGGTGTTGTTGGATTTTCCAGAAACATGTCCACAAAGAGTTGTCTCTGATCTTTGGGTAAATGTTGTAATAATTTTTGTAATCATGACACATTCTAGCATCATGCATGTGGACCCTGTGAAAACCACAATACAAATTGGTATTTTAGTGCCAATATTTTTGTTCATGTTTTGTTGCGATCCGAAATTATGATCATTATTTATTTATTGGTTGTTATAATTAAAATTTGGGAACACCATCCCTTGATTTTGAAATTGGTTCAGATATCCACCTGGGTAATGATTAGGGCTTTGGGTCTATACTTTTCTTTATTGTTGAGGTTGTTGTTGTTATTGTTACTATGGGGATGATTAAAATCCACAACACTTATTAAAGGAAAAAATCTATTATTTATTTGATTATTTCCATTCATGTCATTGTTTTTGTTGTTAGTAATGTTCATATTGGGAGAGCCTCCAACATTAGGTTTCTTTGGCTGATCGATAACACCGTCAGTCATAACCCCACGATTCTTTCTAAGGACCTTTGGTACCTGATTATTATTCATGTTGTTGGGGTAACCGAGTTACCTTGATTAGGAGTGACTAACCTCCCATTTTCTTCATAATTCTTATGACAACTATCTATGGCTACTTGATCAATTCGTAGAGTGCCTTCTAGTACCTCTTCGTAACTCCTTAGTAGGAACTCTTGAACTTATTATTTTGTTTATCTATTGAGAGAGAGAAGGAATAAAATCACAAAGCTCCATCTAATCCATGTTTTGAGCACTCACAGAGGAATAGAGAACATGTCACCTTCTTTGAATAAAATGGGTAGTGTGATTCATTATGTTCTTGTTTGATATGAACGAATTATCTCGATTCTTGTTGGTAAAAGTTTGTTCATATCCAAGGCTTAATGAACTCAGATATGAGTTTTTATGGAATGTATTGAAGCCTCTGGTATCCTGTAATACCAATTAAGAGTGATACTTTCTAGTGTCTTAGGGAATATCATTGTTAAAACTACATCCCATAAGAATGACTCTCGAATGGTCATCACATAGGCTTTGATATGTGTGTTGGGGTTATCCCTCCCCTTTGAAATTAAATAGATTGGGAAAGGTTCTTGGGAGCATGACTGTATGTATGGAGAAGTCTAGAGGCTCCTTAAGATATTCGAGAATAGGTCTCATTGTGAATGTTTCAACCATTGAAGATCCTTGTTGGGGAGGTGGAATTTGCATCAGTTGTTGAAATGGTTTAGTGTATGCATGCATTGGGGAATAGGGCATCCCTTCCGGATGACCATATGGACCTTAGTAAGTGTACGTATCCCCTTGTGGTGACTAGAGTACATGTGTATGTGAGGGGGTTAACTTTTTGACATGGAGTTAAAGGCATAAAGCTAGGAAACGTCCCATTTCTAGCTGGTATAGCATTCGAGAATGCACTTACGAATGGTACCTATTGTGGATATCCATATGTGGCGTGGGGGCATACCCAAGGTGCTCGCTCCAATGATAAAATCACCAAGACTTGGAGCATTCGTATAAAATGAAGAAGTTTTCACAAGAAGGGTTTGTCCATAATTCTATAGATATTGAGAAGCTTTTACTTTCCTAGTATACTAATTTTGTGTGTTTTGAGAAATCTCTAATTCTTTGACTTTGTCTCGATAATTCGAGATAACATCTCCCGTTGATGGGATCATGTTTTGTTTTGATGGTTTTTGCTAAAATTTTGGAGGTTATTGAGGAGTGTGTTTTCCTTCTATGAATAGTTCATTCTTCTTCTTCCCCTCATTAGCGATGTTATTTGTTGTTTGTGGGGTAGTGTTATTGTTTTAGAGCAAGACAACAAAATTCCCGTGTAACCCGTCAAAAGCTCAATTCATATTTTAGAAGCGTTGTTCACTTAAGGAATAACATGCTAAGTAATCTTCATACGAATGTGGGAGTTGGTTCGACTACATGCTAATGGGTTGTCTAAACAAAACCCAGGAGACGATCCTATGTCTATGAAATTCATGTTAGTAGAGCTTGATTTCTCGAAGATGTGTCTTTGTGATTTGGTCAACCTCCTTGATTCTTACTTGAGGAACCAATATTGATCCCTTAAGGAAAAGGATTTTCTGCTTGAGTAACTGGATAGTTATCTACCCATGTATAGAGTGAAGGAAATTGTTGTTGTCTATTTTTTTAATAGTTGTATCTATCAAAACCCAACAAGGTTCGATCGTATTCATCATATCTCAACATATCTGGGGGTATAATAATACCCGCAGAGAATAGTGGGAGAGAAGAAGATGGAGATGAAGAAAGTGGAAATGTTTAGAGACTATCTCTTCGTGTTGGGATCACCAATTTGTATGAAACAAAATCAACACATGACCTTCTCTACACCCAGCACCTCCTAAGGTCATGCCAAGATAGCCGGTGTAGAATGGAAATGGGTTGAGTGTGTGTGGCAATGAGAAAGCTAATCAAGCAACCTTATTTCTTTAACATGAAATATTGGGATCTACAAATCTAGGGTAAAGAAATCCATGCTAAAATGAAGTGGAGTAATGGAATGATCAAATATAATGGCTACTCAGAGACTCCAATCAATGTCTAGATCTATTGATACTTTTTCTACTTTGGTTGTGGAACACATCAAAAATGACCTGGGATGCCTCATATAGATTTCAAGAAAAGGTGATGGAAGTGAAAATGAGAGGTGTGATGAACCACGGGATCTATGGGAGGTTTTCTAGTCTATTCTACAAAGCCTTAACCTATTCATTTGTTATGTTTCACACAGAAAGTTGTGCAATAATGTCAAGTTGAAACGGTGATGATATAAATACTAATACACATAAACCGGTGTCAATGTTTAATTGGTCCGAAATCCCATTGGGTTACGAATGGAAGATCTTGGTGCCTAAATAATTGTACACAACACGTTAGGGTGGCCAGATAAATTCCAGGGGAGGTGTCATTTCAAAGGCCAAAGCTCTAAGTGCTTATGGGATACCTCGTGAGGTAGTACCTTAAGAGCCTTAATACCAAAACACACTATATCTTTGACAGGTGATTTCTTTGACTCCATGGCACCTAGATACATCTCTTTAGATCAAACACCTCCATGCTAGGACCCTCTACATAAAGTATTTTTTTTCTCCATCTCCTTTCGGTTCTCTTGTTGTCCTATTTTTTGCAAACGTGCAACATACTCGTAGTTTGAGTCAGTGTAAGGCTTCCAAATGTGATAATTTACAAACGAAAGCTCTTAGCACCAAAATGAATGTGCCAACACATTAGGAGTGGCCAGGTAAATGCTAGGGTAGGTTTCATTTTAGAGGCAAAAGTTCCAGTGCTTCCAAGATACCTCATATGCATGGAGTCCCTTAAGATCCCCGAGACCAAAACATGCTTTATCATCAACAAATGATTTCTTAGACTTTGTCTCACCTAGAGATGTCTCATTAGATGTAACACCTCTATGTTGGGACCCTCTAGGAAATCCTATCACGGTTTTCTCCATCTCCATTCGGTTCTATTGCTTTCATAGTTTTTGCAAACACGTGAAATACTACGCTTTTAGTAAGTGTAAGGTTATCAGACGCAATACTTTTTTGAAGCTCTTAACACCAAACTGACTATGCCAACATGTCGGGGTGGATGGTTAAACACTAGGGGAGGTGTTGTTTTAGAGGCCAAAGCTCCAGGTCTTTTCAACCTACCTCATCTAGGCGTAGTCCCTTAATAGCCGAGACCAAAATGAACTATATCTTCAACAATTGATTTCTCGACTTTGTGGCACCTAGAGATGGCTTGTCAAATCCAATTTCCATATAACTTGAAATATCTACAAATTTAGAGGTAATAACATGAATTGGGCAAGATTATAAAATCAAGAATCATTAAGATTCTAAATCAAAATGTATCTATAGAGACATTCTCAAAATATCAACAAATGAAAGGCACCAAATTGTCATGAATCTCTTTGAAATATTGAAGTTTTAAGACTTTTTGGGCATCCTTAGATCCTTCTATCCTTGCTTGTTGAAAAAACCATTGTCTTAATGATGGTCCTAATGTTTGTATGCTCAGTGTTTTAACAAAGGATTGGACTAAGAATCATTGAAGAATGTAGTAGGTGCATGATAAGATAGGAACCATTACAAAGATACCATAAGCAAGAAGAAACACATGTAGGGTAAATACATATATATACATTGATAAACCGAATGAATAATTACTCACATTAGGTAACTCTTTATACATAAAAGCTATATAAATATTGATTTCCAATGTTTGATGCATATTATACATTGAAATGCTAGTACATGTACATCACCAATAAATGAAAAAATAATCCATAATGTCTTAAATATTGTCAAGTGCACATCATATTCATTTCATGCAAAATAATCTCAGAAATGTAAGGTCTCATACAAAAATATCAAGTCCCAATAAGTATTTTAATGTGCATAATAAATATAAAAATGCCCAAATAGGTCATATACCATCAATTTCAAATGCCATATAGGCATACATACAATGCCATGCACATAGGCATACAAAAATATCATTTAAGAATATATATTTCCTAATCATCAAAATATATCCCTCTCTTGGTCTTTCTTAAAGATATTCCTCCCTTACATGAAGATTGAGATCTATGAGATGAATTTGGATCGTCCGAGCCCATGCTACAAGTCCTCTTCCACCGAATACTTGCCTTTAGTTGAAATTGTAAATGAAAACAATGTTTTTTGTCAAAACTTAATTTATATATGTTTTCAACATGTATGTAAGACCATGCGAATTAAATTATTCACATAAATACAAAAACTTATTACAAGTTGTTGATCATGTGAAATCTGCATCTCACACTTAGATGAGACATCGAGAGCTCCTGGAGTATGAACGAAGGTATGAAGATGATGAGATGGAGGATTCTGTGCCCTCAAAGTCAAAATGGAGGGGATTGAAGTTCCCTAAATACACATAAGATCTCAAAATCTAACATCGAATTATCCGAAAATAGAACTAATTACACCTATGTGTAATGAAATATTTTAACTAATTTTATCAATATAGAACTATTGTTTTTACCCCACCACTCCTATGAATCTAATGAATAGGGTTACTACTTGTCACAGGTAACTCTTTTATACAAAATGAAGGACATTATTAACATAATTTAATAATTCTACAATGAATAACATTACTAACATGTAATTTAACATAATATGAATTACAGGAAAAATTTAACGAAAATTACATGTTGCTTAATACCTTAGTTAGATGAGTAGATGAAATCACAGCGGTAACACCTTTCTCTACTTGTCATAGAGATGGTTGGGTGTCTAGTGAAGTCAACATCTTTATTAAACATGTATCATGTGATTTAGATGAACATACATATATTTAAATTCAATATATATATATATATATATATATATTTGCATGTATGTGAAAATTTTACACAATTAACATTCTAAATTACCTCTGTGAATGTATGTGTATGTATGGTGCTTGCCTCCTATGATCGGAATGAAGAGGCCCCTCTTACGTATTGTAATATAAATGCATACATGTATAAATAAATTTATTTCAAAAATATAACATATATAAGTAAATCAAGTACTCGGATCTTTTTGTAACACACATAATAAAACATAAAAATACCTACAAAGGTGGCTTTCATGATGTAATCCAAATGCCTCACTCAAAAGGCATCTCGACATAGTTACATTATCATGTGCACCCCAACACTAACTCCACAAAAATCAAGTACACATGAAAATATCATCCTCCTCGGGCACTCGAACATAGGCTATCACATGATGAGATAAGATATGGCCTCATGTTAGTAATCCCTAGGGAATACTCTATGTACCTTCATGATCATCTAGCTCAAAAATCTTCATCATATGTCAAACAAGGGTCATAGATAGCCCCTAAAGTGTGTGGAGTGTATCAATATCTATTGTATCCTTCACTGCTTGAGGGACAGTCTCATGGTGAGGGGGCTTCTATGCAGGGACTCTACCCTTCTTAATAGGTGCATGTTGTGCACCTGGTCAATCCTATGCAAATCCTTTTCCTTAGCTTTGAAGATCTTAGAAATAAAAATAATTTGGGATCTCATTATGTATAAACTCACAATATAGTTTCCTCGAGAAAGTATAGTGGCACCTTGTTGTTATGCAAGGTGAAATATCAAACACCATCCACTATCGGTCCCAAAAATTATTTTTAATCAAATTATTATTACACCAATGCATGGAAACCATTTGCATGACAATAGAATATGAAATTTAGTGTGGGGTCCATGAATAAGGTGCATATGATGTCTTTTGTAATTAATTTTTTCTTTACATCCACATATGATAATTTTTTGGAAAATAAACCGTAAAACCCTCTTTGTAAGATGTCCAACGATCAATTTTCCCCATTATTGTGTCAACTTGAGCAATTAATGCCTCCAATGTGTTTTTGCAAGAGAGGCGCGGTTGGGGTTTGTAGATTTTGAATCGCTCATTCTTTTGATTAAATCCTCAATTGTTATTTTTTTTCAACCGTGTGGGCTACTAAATCTTCTTGAATGCTCGGGGTATGTTGAGCAACTGTGGGAGGGTTGGGAGGGATGACAGGAATAGTAGGGTTTGGTTGTGGTTGATTCCCTTGACCTCAAACTATAACAATAAAAAAATGTATTCAATTCAAATTCTACTCTATAATTATCAAATTTCAATGCAATTTTGAGAAAATAATTGTGCCTACCTCTTCTCTCTGGTGCCATTGTCGATTCGAGAGGTGATCGTTTGATCTTGAGATCTAGCTGAATGAAAAAATGCAAGGGCACGGTTAAGCTCTGAAACTTGCATTTGAGGGAGATAAAATGATAGAGGTTCAAGTTTCTTTTTTATTTATAGCATACACAAGGTGTACGCTTTATAACATGTATGCATTATGGTTTGGTAAATTTCAAACCTATAAAATTAAAATGCGCATCGCATTATAATATAACACATACAAGTTTTTCTTTTTTTCAGTTTTTTGTCCAGCTTTTTGGTCCACCAACTTGGTGCACTTACCCAGAATCCAAAATCCCTAAATGATTACCAACCCTAATTGAACAAAATCTATTTTCCTCAACCTATTCAGTAATACCCATTTTGTTTTCTTATACTAATCATTGATGTCTATGTTAGGTATTTTAAGAATCATTTATCAGTCCTCTTGTGAAAAAAATACCCATAACTTGTTTTACATTACTCGCAAGTGGGGTACACACATATTTAGGAAATCATTTAGAGATGGGCAAATAAAATGACAAAATTATGTCAAACTCTATCAATTGAGAAGTGTTTGTTAAAGAGCATTAAAGAATAGACAAATTTTAATATTGGAATTAGAAAAAATAGGGTTTTATTGAAAAGGCTATGAAAAATTCTACATTCATAGAATTTCAAAATTTTGGAAGGAGAAAAGGTGTGAATGCATACCAATTTTTGATGTCGTCATGAAAACATACCATGATCAGAGTTTTGGAAATCAAACCATGATCATCTTTTCCAATGAATTATTATGCCTACAGAGTTTTTCCCTTATGCCAATGTTCCCACCAAAAGCTTCGCAAATTTAATTTTCCTTGAAATATACTAATAAATTACAATCTTTAATAACATGGAACCGACAATTCCAACTGCCACTTTCTTCAAGACACAAATTACAAAATTCATGCATCTATCATTAATTTGCTTTATATTTAATGGCTAATTAATGACTATTAAATGGCACACATATTTCTAATATCACGTAAACTTTACATTGTTTTGTTTAATGTTGGGGGAACCACAATACTAACCTTATATGCCACACGTAAATATTATTAATATTAACAACATTATCATCAAAAGAACACCATGCTCATTGCGAGTATTATCGTCATTAAATTACATATTGAGTATAGAAGTATTCCATAATTTGACTATACTAGCAATGATATGTGGTTCAATTGATGTCTCACATATTGAATTATCATATTTTGAATATTGTGCAAACTTTACATTATTTGGTTTAATGTAACACACAAAAATTAACCATATATGCCACATAAACATATTATCAATATTATCAATTATCAACAAAATAACAACATGCTCATTGGCAATATTATCATCTATAAATTATATAGAGAGTATATCAAGTATTCCATACTTTGACTATACTACCAATGATATGTGTTTCAATTGATGTCTCACATATTGAATTATCATATTGTCCTCAACAAAATATACATGTTTACCGACATCATTTTTAAAGTGTTTTGTTGCACAAATAGTATCTTGGGATGTGTGTGTCAATGATCTTGGTGACACCCATGATGCTTATTGTTGGAATTGTTCTAAAATAAAATAGAGGAATGTAAAATAGAAATGTATTAGCTAACTCCAATGGATTATATTTTTTCTTACACAATGTATACAATTTTTCTAATGGAATGAATTATGCACTACTATATTACTATGGTTAAAAAATTAATTTACCTAGGTAAAAAGACTTGTGACTTGAAGTTGTACATCCAAATTTTATCCATTAGCTTTCTCTCTGTTCCATTTTTCACGCTAAAGTTGAAGTCCTCCTGCTCAAATTCTTTCATTGTCTGACCGAATAGATGCATGCTATTTTTTTATTACCTCTTTCAAATATATGTGAGAGTTTCTTTGTCTCTTTACACCTTTTCTCTAAATTTAATTTTTATTCAAAAGAGATTATGATTTCCCTCTCATTTCTTTGTTAGAAGTATATGTGGTTATATCAACCCTCTCTTTTCCATTAAGACCAATAACCTTTTTCTATGTAATGTGATGCATATCTTCATAGAAATTCCATGTTGAATGTGTTTTCAGTTGTTGTTTTTCCAATTATTTCTCCTTCTTCAGGTTTTCTTCAACATATTTATCTTTTATTTCAATTGTATCCCAATGAATGTTTTTCCATAAACTTGATTTAAAGCATCTGATATATTATCCCAATGTTTCTTTTTGAGTTTTCCATGGTTTAAATATTCATACACCTCTTCATATTTTCAAATAAATGTTTTCATAGAATATTTTGACCATAACTTTTATTTGAATTCTTTCATCACCTCCTCATTATTTTTATCTTTGTCATATGCATGGGTTATTAAAAATGTTTCTTTCAATTTTGAATCATCGACATAATCAACACTATAGGGATAATTTAGTTTGATTTTGAATTTGGAATGGAAAGACCTAACTTCTATGCACCCATTGTATACTCTTGCAAATTTTAGACACTACTTCCATCTATGTTTTGCACATATAAGTCCTTTTATAAAGCAATTGCTTAGTTGTTGTGAAAAAACTACATTGTCTTCTAGAGTTTCTTGGAATTTACTTGATAACGTTGGATTTGAAACGTGAAAATAAGGAAAATGGTGATTTTTCCTTATCCTGAAATTTATTAGTTACTACAAATAGTCACAAATTAAAAAAATTGTGTACTCCATATTTTATCTAAAATTAATTTCACTTTTCATTTTATAATAATAAATATACAATGGGTCCTACGCTATGTAAATTCATATAATAAAAAAATGTGGAGAAACATTGAAAATTGATTAATTACCTACTAACAAATGCAATATTCACAATCACTCTAAAATGGGTGTACAAAATGAATTTATTCAAAATAAAATAACAATTATTTACCTCTTTTAATTTTCTCAGAACTTTGTTCTTCCCGGTTTGTCTATGTGCTCCTTATTTTTGTGTTGTTGCCTTCAAAATCAATATACCTTTTTCCATTTTATTGCATTAAAATATAGATGTTAACAGAGCTTGTGTGGATTAAAATTTAATATTATACCACTTAACATTAAATGCAATATGAAAAAATAAAAAAATACTCTCAAGTGGCAGATTTTACATTATATGATTTAATCTCCATTTAATGTTGAGGGAAGTGCTATATTAATTAGGTAACATTTGACCTTACAAAAAAGTGTAATTGTTATTGTCAAAGAATTAAGATAATATTTTTATAACATAATTTTTAATGTATGAAAACTAACATTCGACATTGTTTGAAACTTAAACTTGACATACATATATTTAAATGAAATTAAGTCTTTAATATTGACAATTATTAATAATAAAATACATAGAATGAGATACTTCCACTCAATATTATACAAAATTATTAAAAATAAACACATATTGTTAAAATATTATGTAAGATATAAAAATCTTAGAAAAATTCATACACATAATTGAATCAAAGCATATACCACCATCATTAATCAAATAAAGACTAAAATTGAACATTATACCATAAAATAAACATAGCTATACAATTATAGAATTAAATACATGAATGATTTATTTCGAAATTATTTTAATGGCCCTAAATTTAAGTCCAAGATGATGTTAGGCTAGAATTTTTTTAACTAGAATGGCAGTGAAAATGTTAATGATGGCCCTTCAATATGTGTGTGATCACTAGGTAAATGCACCAAGTTGGGGCCAAAAAGTGGAAAAAAATTGAAAATGAATGAAACACGTACACGTTCTATAATAATCTGATTGTGTTATATTTTCCTTGGTTTGGTAATTCATGAACGTATAACATGTACATGTTATAACAAATATGCTTTATGTTAAGTTATAAAAAAATACTGAGCCCTATTCATTTTATTTCCCCCCCCTCCCAAACATGAGTTTTACTACAAAATTATGCTCTAGTGTTTCATTTTTTATTTTGATCTTTCTCAAATGATCATCTACGAATCACCGCAAAGATAGAAATCGATGATGGTCCCATTGTGAAGAGGTAGCACAATTATTTTCTAAAAATTGCATTGAAATTTGGTAATTATAGAGTAAAATTTAGACGGAATACATATTTTTTTATCATTACAACTCCACGTCAATGCAATCAACCACAACTGAACCCTAGAATTCATGTGATCCCTCCTATTCCACCTATAGTTTCTCAAGATTCACCGAGTAGTCAAGACAAAATTGAAAGTGAGGAATTAATCAAAACAATGAGGATTCACATTCTACAAACTCCAATCATGTCTCTCTTACAAACACATTGGAGGAATTAGTGGTTCAATTTGACATGGCAAGGGGTCAAATTGATCATTGGACATCTTATAGATAGCGTTGTAGGGTTTATTATTCCAAAAAAATTTCATATGCAGATGTAAAGAAAATATATATTGCAAAAGACCTCGATGTGCCTTATTCATGGACCCCAAACCAATTTTCATGTTCCGTTGTCATGCAAATGGTTTCCCATTCACCGTGCAATAATTTTTTCATTAAAAAGAATATTTGGGACTGATGGTGGATGGTGTTTGATTTTCCACCTTGCAATAACAATAATGTGCCACTATACTTTTTGAGGAAACTCTATTGCAAATTTATCCTCAACGAGATCCCGAAATATTTTGATTTCTAGATTTTTCGTGGCCGAGGAGAAGGCTCTACATAGGATCAAAAAGGCGTACAACATGCACCTATTCAACATAGAAGATCCCCTCACCCCGATACTATCCCTATAGTAGCACGAAGGAGAAAATAGAGATTGATACACTCCAAGCGCTTTGGGGCTATCTAATACCCTTGCTTGAAATATGAGGGATATTTCGATCTAGATGATTGTGAAGATACACTGAGTATTCCCTCAAGGAGTATTAACATGAGGCCAAATATTTGATCGACATGTGGTAGCATATCTTTGGGTCCCGAGGAGGATGATACTTTCATGCATACTAGTTTTGGTGGAGTTTTCACTTGTGGTGCACACAATAATGCCACAATGGCGATGCCTTTTTGATTGAGACATTTGGATTACATGCATCAACATCACCTTCGTAGGTATTTTTATGTTTTTATGTGTGTAACAAAAATCGGATTACTTGATTTACTTATTTATGTTAAATTTTTGAAATAATTATATTTGTACATGTATGAATTGATATTAAAATGCGCAGGGGGGTGTCGTCATCCCAACCAACCTACACATACATTCATAGAGGTAATTTAGTATCTTAATTGTGTAAAATTTTCACGTATGAGTATATATATATATAGAACTCAAATATATGTATGTTAGTTTATGTCTAACTAACTTGATGTGATATATGTTTGATAAAGATGATGAGTTCACTACACACCCACCATCTCTATGACGATTAGAGAAAGGTGTTTTTCTGCATTTCATCTCCGCAACAACATATTGAACTATTCCAACAACATGTACTTTCATTAAATTTCTCGTGTAATTCATATTATTGTTAATGTGAAATCACAAACCCCCAAATGAGTTATGGATCTTCTTTTCTAAGGTAGGGTCATTTGGTGTGATTGCATAACATTGAGCTTTTCCTAAGGTGTGGGACCTTGCAAAAATGGAAAATCTCTCCAGATTAAAGGTTGGTTCCTTATCCCTCTATTTAGGTGCATACGTAAGGACTTGTAGAGGATCTATTTCTATACCTAATATAAGACTTGCCAAGGAGACAGGGGATAAAAGAGTATAAAAATAAGAAATGACTAAACTACCGTGTGATGCACCAAAGCAATGATTAACACTTATTTTTCCAATAGACACAAACCAACAAAATGCATACAATAAACAAGCATGGATAGCCAGATCTATAATGGAAGACCAAATGGAAGCAAAAGAGACAAGAAATGATCTAAGATTGATCACAAACTTGTTCTATTGCTTTGTGGATTAATACATTTCATTACAAAGTAGCCAAAGGTAGAAACATTTTATAATTTTTATGGAAGGCCCGAACCCCAAAATCCCTTTTGCTAGAAGAGGAAGGGAGCTTGCAAAACAAGGAATGTCCAACCCTTTATAATGAATCTTTCCCCCATATTTATAGATTCGATCGAGAGAAGAAAGAGATAGAGAAGTGGGAAAAGCAGGCCGAAAATCAACCACGATCGCTAATGCTCCCGATAAAATCTACCCAAAAATCCATCTTTTTTGCATCGATCCTTTGTTTGGCACCTTGAAAGAAAGAGGAAACAAAGGAAACAAAATTGAATCCGATCTAGTTGTTGAGGCAAGAAGATCCTGCATCAAAACTTGAAGACGTTTCTCTATTTTCCTTCACCTAACCTCCTACAATTGAAGTTTAAGACCTTCATGGTGTGGGTGAGGCTTAGATTTTCTAATGGTGTCAGATTCACAATATTTCAAGCCCCGAGTCAAAATATTTTCCCCTTCAAATTTTGTATCAAGTCCATAAAAATGGGTGGGAAAACAATTTGAAGAATGGGTCCCCCTTCTGTATGGAACACATGGCAGCTTCGATTAGAACAAAATCAAGCTTTCTTGTCCACAATTTATCTTTTTACCCTTTTGCACAAAAAAATGCAAAACTCAAAACTCCCGTAGCCCCAAATATCTTCCTTTACACATGGCTCCTTCTAGTTTGTTAGGAAATGAACTTCCATCTTTACCCTTGTGCCTTTTAAAAAAGGAAAATTTTCAACTTTGCCTCCGACTCCCCACTTTGGCCTTAACTTGGGCCCAAATGTTGACTTTTTCACTTGGGTGGAGTCGCGGGTCATTTTACAACTTTTACCCTATTTGAGATAACAAGGGGTAAAGAACCAACATTTTCCCCGATAGTCCACTTTCCCTAGAACATGTGGCATCGACACTCGTTTGGAAACCTTTTCTCTATTCAACCCTTGAATCAATGCCATTAAGACACTTGGCAGCCTCCACTAGCCTAGCCCATGCATTGACTATTCAACTAACTCTACCCCCGTCAAAATTAACACGTGTATGCATCGCGCTTTCTTGAAAATACATCCCAAATTTTTCCTTTGGAGAAGCTTTGGGTAGACACTTGTCAGCCTCCACTGATCTATGGAGTTTTCAACGATCCCTCTTACTTTTTAGACTTTGGGCTATGTGGCGAGCTCACTCATTTGGGTCTTTGCCTTGGGACCAACTATCGAGATGCACCACACCGACACTTGGCATTCTTCGCTAATACATATATACTTAGCCAATTTCGAAGCCCACCTTTTGGCTATGTTTGAATATTTGCTACATGGAGGGCTGGTGCAATTTTGAGTTTCTGTCCTGGGCTTCCTTTCGAATTCGTGACAAGTTGACACTTGGCATGCTTTCCCTCACCGATACTTTTCAACACCCCGTAATTTCCTTGAGGTTCTGGATGTATGGAAGCCTGGCACAATTTTGGGTTCCTCTTCTTGATTCACCTTTGGAGAAGCGTCGTTAGGACACATGGCTCCTTCTGCTGCCTCCTCCATACTTAGTCATTTTTGTCCCTTTTCTTAACCATTTCAAGCCCAAGGACCTCGAAACTTTGTTGTTTCTTCCCCTTCCTATCTCTTGTTCCTCTACGGCATCGACCCCTTTTTTCTGACCTTGCTATCCCATAGCTGATTCTACCTGAAACTTGGAGAATGGATTTAAGACATTGAAACGGCCTGACAGAGTTATTTCTTTTAAACAGGTCTTTTTAGTCTTTCTTGGCCTCCAACTCTCTATGGTTAAACTGCTTCAACCAATTTATAAGATCTCGGATGATTTTTCTCAGTTCCTCTTAAGCAGGGTCATGGCCGATCCAATATTTTTCATAGGGGAAAATTTCGATAACAATTTCGCAACTCACAGGGGTATATGCCTCGCAATGAATGGACTAATTTCCTTGTCACATCCGTTGGGCATGGAGTCGAGGAAAAAGTCTCGATACTAATTCTACCTCCGACTCACAAGCCCATCTGCTTTTCACTCTCAATTTTCATAACAAATCTCAAAATGAAGGTTTCGAGAGTAAAAAATTGTTTTAACCCAAGGCTTCATTTGTTTCTCTGAATGGACTGCACAAGAACCATAAAATAACACCACAAATATATACAAAATTTAAAATCATACATTCTCCAAATAGAACATGCAGAGCATGCAAATCACTTAGGAGAAAAGCAATCTATACTACAACAAGACAATGTGCAGAAGAACTTAGAGGAAAGAGAAACTAAACTAATATGTACAAATTGATTCTTCCCTTTTAGTAGCAATGCTTAAGATAGATCCCATTCACTAGAATCTGCAACTCTTCACCCTCCAATGTGGACAATTGGAAAGCATTGCTACTTTTTCACCTTTTGATCATATAAGGGCCACTCCAGATGGCATCAAACTTGGAATGCCTTCCTAGTTTTTCTCGATCTGCATCCCATTTCAAAACCAGGTCTCCTTCTTGGAAGGTCCATGCTTTTGTCTTCTTGTTGAAGCATTTCTTGATTGAGGTCTAATTATTATCTTTTCTTGGAGTGCTTGTTCTCTCGAATTATTCTAATTCTATCACTCTATATACCCGGCCTCCATTGGTTCAAATTCAGACATCTCTAGTTGCTTCACGAGTTTCAATGCTTTGGCAACTTAAGTGATATAGGCAACACCGCATCTTTCCCATGACAAGCTTGAATGGAGATCTACCTGTAGATCTCTTGGGCATTATTCTATCAGCCCATAAGGTCGTTTTGAGATTTGTGTGCCAGGTCCTCTAATTCTCATCAAGAGTTATTTTGATGATCTTTAGCAGGTTCTTATTTGTGGACTTAGCCTAGCCATTACCTTGAGGGTAATAGTTTGATGAAGTGCTCAAATAAGTCCCATTCTTGATATCCCATCCTATGATCTTAGAACCTATAAATGCTAATGCATTTTTTGATATGATGGTGGTTGGCACTCCAAATCTGGTCACTATCCCTTCATAGAAATCTAGGATACTAGACTCATTTGCTTCCTTGAGTGCCACTACCTCAGTCCACTTGGTGAAATAATTTGTTGCATGTTAGAATCCATTTATGGCCTTGGCTTGAATTTGGGTTGATGACTCCAATGAAGTCCAATCCCCATTGCATGAAATTTTGATATACTGAGATTGGGTGCAATGGAAGTGTTGCTAGCCTCTCTTTGCCTTTGAAGAATGCACAATTCTTGCACCTTTTGATCCATGTGTAACAATCACTAAACACTCTAGGCCAGTAATAACCTACTTTCATGATTTTGAGTGTTGTCACTCTTGGAGAAAAATGGCCTCCAGCTACTTCAACATGGAATTATTGTAGCAATTTCTCCACCTGATCTATCCTAATTCATCTCGGCAGAATGTCATTGATGTCTCTTTTGAACTGAAACCATCAATAAGAACATATGGGATGGCTTGTAACCTAAAATGTCTTCTTGTTGCTTTACTCATCCCATGAGGGAACAAACCTTTTTAAAGGAAGTGCACCATGTCTTGGGTCCAACAAGGAGTGGGTACATCATTTCTCCTTTCTCCTTGATCATCTTGTAGAGCAAGAACAACCTCCTTCCCACTGTTTGTTTCATCTTGTTGACCTGAGGCTAGTTGTTCACACAACCCTTTCCCACAGACCAGCTTGGTGACCTTGATCTCAATGTCATACTCCATGACACGAGTGATCCATCCTGCACGCTTCTCATTTAGGTCTTTGCTGAGAAGGAAATATTTAAATCTTGCATAGGGAGACCAATAGTTGGATTTTTTTATTTGAAACCAAATGCTTAAACTTCTTCAATCCTCTGATCACCTCCAAGACCTACTTCTCAATGAAGGAATACTTCACCTCATAATCTTCTAGACTCTAGTCAAGAAGAAGACAATTGGTTGTTTTGCACTTTCTTTGTTCTTCGAACAAAGATTGGAAAAATTGTGTCACCGCCACCAAAGGTATATAATATGATGTCTTTGGTAAAATCTGGATTCACAAGAGTCGAGCTTGTGATATGGCTTCTTTGATAGCCTCAAAACTTGTTTTCCTTCATTTGTCCACTTGAATGCCAAGATCTTCTTCAACATCAACGTTATTGGCTTAATAAAGGGAGAAAATCTTAGAACAAACCTGCAGACAAAGTTGATTTTTCCAAGAAGCTTTCAAGAGCCTTCTTATGACTTAACAATGGTAATCTCTTATTGCTTGAACTCTCTCTAGGTCAATTGTTAATCCTTCTTTTGATACGAAATGGCCTAGAAGCTTGCCTTCATGGGCCAAGAATATGCATTTCTTAGGGTTCAATGACACCCCAAAACTCCTACATCTTTGGAACACTTGCCTTAGGTGGAAAAGATGATCTACTGCATTTTTGGAAAAAATAGTGATGTCATCCAAGTAGATCAATACCATTTTTTTGATCAGCCCATTGAATGCCATATCCATTTCCCTTTGAAAATTTTCTCCAACATTGGACAATCCAAATGGCATTTTTCTGTAAGCATAGGTGCCCCATTTGGTGGTGAAGGCTATTTTGAATTGATCATCTTCTTTCACCATGATCTGATTGTATCCTGAATAACCATCTCGGAGAGAGAATCTTTTTTACCCAAATACTACTTGTAAGATCTTCCCATTAAAGGGAGTGGGTAGTGATCCTTGAGGGAGGCTCGATTCAAGTCCCCAAGTCAACACCCAACCTGATTTCTCTATTTTTCTTTTTGACAAGGACCAAGTTAACAAACCAACTTGAGTGTTTGATTAGAAATATGATACTTTCCTCTAACAAATTTTTCTTGAGATCTTTCTTCACCGGAGGCTCAATATGTGGATTGATTGGTCTCTTCTTTTGCATGATGAGCCGAGTAGGTGGATCTAGTTCAATTGTGTGTTGTGCTAGTTCTCGATTGAACCCTCTGCGGTATTCATAACTCCAAGAAAACACATCAGGAAATGCTTGACAAAGTTGTATGAACTCATAACTCTCTTGCTCAAGTAGCTACTTTTTCAATTTGAAGATTTTTATCTTCCCCAACTAAGATCTTCTCCTTTGATCTAAATCTTCTCCTTTCTAAACTGATCATTGGGATTGAAAATAAATTCCAGTGTCACTAATCCTTTGGGAAGTTTTTTTGTATGTAGTTGTACTATCTGATTCCCATATTGCTACTCTAGTCTGCTTTGGTTTCTTGCTGAGAATTTAGCTTCTTCTTGCAAAAAGTTAATGATCTGTTGATCATTCACAAACACCGCCAAAGATGTATTATTATCCGGTACTACTGGTCTCACAACCACATGGACATGTGGTTGTTCTTTGTCCCTCTTGATGTTGTCAACCACATCAAATGTTGCTCCAACTGCTGCAATTCTATCAGTAGCTTCATTCTCCTTCCTTGGTATGGACACAATACTGAAGGCCTTGAAGTCCTCCATGAGATTCCATATTCTACTCTTGTAGTTCTTGAGCAGTCATTTTTGACAGCATTAAGTCCTCGGACTTGATTGGAAACTAGTTCACTGTCACCAAATACTTGCAAGTTCTTGATCCCTAGCTTCCTTTCCCAATGAAGACCTTAGACCAAAGCCTCATATTCAAGCAATGTCGCTTGAGAAAAAAACTGAAATCTAAAGGTTGAATAATACTTCATACCTTTGGGGGACACAATCATAGCTCCTCCTCCAGCTCCTTGTCTGCTTCTTGAGCCATCAAAGAAAAATTGCCATACCCCATTGTCATCCTTGTATTCTGGCTTAATTAGGTCAGAAGAGGATGATTCTCTTCATGTAGATAGTAGACACCCAGCTCAGATTCTTCCATCTCCTTATAGGGGTCAAAATCATGTCTTTTGTTGGCCCACTCATCTAGAGTCAAGTCTAGGATACATCCCACCTTGGTATTTGTTTCATTAGTATTTAGGAGGTCTTCTTGATCATAAGCTGAGCAGTTGGCATTGATAGGGATAGGCACATAAGATTCAATGTGGTAGTCTGCAATGGGTTCAGATCTGACTATGGCTTTTGCCCCATACCTTGTCCTAAAGATCATATGTGACCAATCAACAGACAGGTAGTCTCCAATTTTGCAAAGTGAAGTCCCTGACAGGCATAACGCAAAATGTGGTGGCAAATCTATGATGGACACGTTTTGTAAAAAGTCACATTGGGGTAGGCATGCAGGGTGAGGCTTAGATCCTTGATGACTCAAACATTTTTCACTGCTGTCCCATCTAATTGGACAACTCCTCTAGAGATGAATTCATATTGGAGACCCAACTGATCAACTATTTGTTTGGGTATCAAAGAACTACTAGCCCTAGAATCAATCATACAATTGTGCACCAATTTGTCTCTAATAATTAATGAGACATAAAAAGGAGGAGGTAGCAGGTTCTTACCTTATTGTTCTCCTTGGTTCCTTCCAACTTGAACTACATTGGTAAGCACTCTCTCTTGTTGGTTAGGGGGTTGATATGAACTTGACCAATTCTGCATGGCAGTCTGCAATAGATCCCTCTCGTGCTAGAATGGCCAATGACTCCCATAGAGAAATTTTCACACTTTTCCTCTTCATTTTCTCAACAATATTGAATGAGTTGTAATTTTCTTTTCCCTTCCCTGACACATTTATTTCTTGCACATGGGTTGTTACAACCGGTGCCTAACTAAATTTTAAAGTGGCTTTTAATAGTTCTGCATGTTGGGAGTTGCGCTTGGAACACCAGGACCTTGTGGAGTGATGGAAGACTGAGGGTCACTTGAGTTCAGTGATTGGCCTTCTCCAATACTTCTCTTTTTGGACCATATATTGGCAGCCACACTTTTAGGAGGGGGCCGATTCAAACCACATAAGTCTTCATCCTACCAATTGACAAGTATAGTCTCCCCTAGAGGTTCACGTTGTTGAGCTTCTTGCTATTGACCTCCTTCTTGGCTAGGCTATTGTGGCACCATACTAGTTTGCACCATTAAAGCCTGATTCAGAGCACCATTAAAACACATTGATTGGTTATGTGGCTGACTGCATGGAAAACACCAATCATATTCTTGTGCCATATTGTTCTATGCAGGAACTAGTGCCCTTGATGTTGATGTTGCATTTGGGTCATATGACCTAAAGGTCTAGCAACTTGGGGTTTTCCTTGGCTCTGGCTCTAATTTATAGTCTAAGAAGGTGGCCTATTTTGTTTGGTACTGGTCTAGCCTCGATACTAACCTTGAGACTGAGATTGAGACTGATATGGCCTAGAACTCTGTGACTACTATCTCTTGATAGTTACTAACTCATTCCCAGTTTTTGTAGTTGCTTCATCACTTCTTGAGCTTTTCTAGAGGTATTAGATGATGAAGTGGAATCTTCATCTAAACTTTGACTCCTTGGGGGTGGGTATAAGAGCTAATTCAGAAATTTGGCTAGTGTTCGGGCTTCCTAACTCGGGGTATAGAGGCATGGAATGCCTAGGAGTGATTTTACAAGCCCGAATCAAATGGTTCTCACCCTATGGAGAGGTTATAGGCTGCTGGTAATTTAGATCTCTCCATTAACTTAATCTTTAGAGAAATATCATAGTTTAAATCCCTACGAAAGTATAAGAAGGCACCTTCATTAGTGGGCTTTACTATTGCTGGAATCCTATCCTAGGTCTATTGGAATTTGAGGTTGAAGTCTATCGCCTTCTCATTTAGGACTCTCTTGATCGCTTTTAATTGCTCTAACAAGGAAAATTTATCACCTTTCTCTCAAACTTGTTGTGAAGAGTCATGTATAGCCGATTCAAATTCTGAATAAAGCCTGCCTCAAGAATCCTAAACCAGTGTGAAGCTTTCCCATTGAGTGAAGAAGTGAGCAAGCTTCACCAGTAATGTATATCTTATGGATCTCGTAGACTATATATAAATTTGCAATATCTTGAAAATGATCACTAAGGGAAGTTTGATTTTCCCAAGTGAAATATGGGATACTTTTTAACGCTGCAATAGAAACTTGATTTTGTCCATTCAGGCCAAGTGGACTACTACAAGTCAAGTTAACATAAGGATTTGGATGAGCCATTCTCGATCACTCCGAGTACCCCTCTTGATAGAATAAATAGTCTACTAGAAGGAGGTGTTGACAAAGCTCGCTTAGTGGAGATAGAGACTTCTAGGCTCTTCTTCTTCTTCTCCCTCCGTCTGGGTCTAGATAGACAAGTCCATCAAATTTCTTAAGCGTGTTTATCAAACTTTACTATAATAATATGGAGACTTCTTATCCCATCAAGCATGCCAAAACTATTAGTGCAAAATCGAGCAAAATCCCCCAAATGAGTTATGGGTCTTATTTTCTAAGACAGGGGTCATTTGGTGTGATTAAATAACATTGAGCTTTTCCTAAGGTGTGGGACCTTGTAAAAATGGAAAATCTCTCTAGATTAAAGGTTGGTTCCTTATCCCTTTGTTTAGGTGCATACGTAAGGATTTGCAGAGGATCTATTTCTATACCTAATCTAAGACTTGCCAAGGAGACAGGGATAAAAGAGTATAAGAAATAAGAAATGACTAAACTACCAGGTGATGCACCAAATGAATGATGAACACTTATTTTTCCAATAGACACAAACCAACAAAATTCATACAATAAACAAGCACAGATAGCCAGATCTATAATGGAAGACCAAATGGAAGCAAAAGAGACAAGAAAGGATCTAAGATTGATCATAGACGTGTTTTATTGCTCTGTGGATTGATACAGTTCATTACAAAGTATCCAAAAGGTAGAAATGTATTACAATTCTTATGGAAGGTCCAAACCCCGAAATCCCTTTGCTAGAAGGACAACGGAGCCTACAAAACAAGGAATTTCCAACCCTTTACAATGAATCCTACCCCCGTATTTATAGATTCGATCAGAGAGAAGGAAGAGAGAGAGAGAAGCAGGAAAACCAAGGACAGAAACTCAACCACTTTGTTATTAATGCTCTTGATAAAATATGCCCCCAAATCCATCTTTTTTGCAGCAATCCTTGGTTCGGCACCTTGAAGGAAGTGGAAACGGTGGAAAAAAAATTGAATCTTATCTAGTTGTTGAGGCGATAATATCCTCGTATTGAAAGCTCGAAGACGTTTCTCTATTTTCATTTACCTAACCTCCTCAAAATTGAAATTTTAAACCATCATGGTGTGGGCGAGGCCAAGATCTTTCCAATGGTGTCAGATTCACAATATTTTGAGCCATGAGTTGAAAGATATGCCCCTTCAAATTTTGTATCAATTTCCATATAAATGGGCAGGAAAATAATTTGAAAATGGGTCCCCCTTCTAGTATGGAACACATGGCAGTCATATTAGAAAAAAATTGGGCTTTCGGGTCCGTAATTTATCTTTTTTCCCTTTTGTGTAAAAAAATGCAAAACTCAAAAAACTCCTGCAACCCCAAGCTCCGCTTGGACACGTGGCTCCTTTTGGTTGGTTAGGAAATGTGCTTCCATCTTTACCCTTGTGCCTTTTTACAAAAGGAAAATTTTCAACTTTTCCTCCAACTCCCCGCTTTGGCCTTGACTCAAGCCCAAATGTTGACTTTTTCCCTTGGGTGGAGTCATGGGTCATTTTGTAACTTTTACCCTCTTTGAGATAACAAGGGGCAAAGAACCAACTTTTCCCCAACGGCCCACTTTCCCCGAGACACACGGAAGTCTAACGCTCATTTGGAAACCTTTTCTCTATTCAACCCTTGAATCAACACCATTAAGACACTTGGTAGCCTCCGCTAGCCTAGCCCATGCATTGACTATTCAACTAACTCGCCCCTATTGGAATAACACGTGGAGGCACCGTGCTTGCTTGAAAACCCAACTCAAAGTTTTCCTTTAGAGGAGTGTCGGTTTGACACTTTGTCGACTCCATTGACATATGGACTTTTCAACGGTCCCTCTTACTTTTTATACTTTTGGCTACGTGGCGAGCTCACACTCATTTGGGTCTCTACCTTAGGACCAACTCTTGGAGATGTGCCACACTGACACTTGGCATTCTCCACTGATACATCTATACTTAGCCAATTTTGAAGCCCACCTTTTGACTCTATTTGACCATTTGTTACGTGGAGGGATGGCGCAAGTTTGAGTTTTCAGACCGGGCCTCCTTTTTGAATTTGTGCCAAGTTGACACTTGACACGTTTTCTCTCGCTTGGATACATTTCAATGCCCCACAATTTCTTGAGGTTATGGATGTGTGGAAGCCTGCCGCAAGTTTGGGTTCCTCTTCTTGACTCACCTTTAAAGAAGCACTGTTAGGACACGTGGCTCCTTTCACTACCTCCTCCATACTTAGTCACTTTTGGATCCTTTTCTAAACCGTTTTGAGCCCGAGGACCTCCAAACTTCACCGTTTCTTCCCCTTCCTATCTCTGGTTCATCTGTGGCATCACCCCTTTTTTGACCCTACTATCTCATAGCCGAGTCTACTTGAAACTTGGAGAATGGATTTAAGACGTGGAAACGGCCCGATAGAGTCATTTCTTTTGTACAGGGTCTTTTTAGTCTTTCTTGGCCTCCGTCACTCTATGGTTGAATCCTTATGTGACCAATTTTTAGGATCTGGATGAGTTTTCGTAGGTTCCTCTTATGAGGGGTCGTGGCCAATCCAATATTTGGCACAGGGCAAAATATGGATAGCAATTATGTTAAATTACATGTTAATAATGTCATTCATGTGTATGCGCAAGAGTTACCTATGATAGGTAGTAGCCTGTTCATTTCATTCACGGGAGTGGCGTGGTAAAAATATTTGTATATTGATAAAATTAGTTAAAATATTTTCATTTCACATACATGTAGTTAGTTGGCGTAATGTTTTGTATTTGTATTCAAAAACTTTATTGTTAAGATAGTTCTATTTTGGATTTTTTGATGTTTGATTTTTTATCTTATATGTATGTGAGGAACTTCAACCCCTTCCATTTTGACTTCGAGGGCACAAAATCCTCAAGCTCATCATTTTTATACCCTTTTTCATGCTCTAGAGCTCCCGATGACTCACCGACTATGAGATGCAGATTTCACGTGACCTAGAGCTTGTGGTAAGTATGTGTATTTATGTAAATAATTTCATTAGCATGATCTTCAATATTTGTTTAACACATTTATAAATTAATTTTTGACAAAAAAAAAAATTGTTGCATTTACATGTTCAACTACAGTGAGTCTCTTGAGCGAAAGAGGACTTGTAGCATGGGCATAGATTATTAGAAGTCATCTCATAGACCTCCATCTTCGTGTAAGGGAGGGACTTCTTCGATAAAGGCCAAGAGAGGGACAAATTTTTATTATTCGTGATGTGTGTGTGTGTGTGTGTGTGTGTGTGTGTGTGTGTGTGTGTGTGTGTGTGTGTGTGTGTGTGTTTTCATGACATTTTTGTATGCCTATGTGCATGGAATTGTATATACATCTATATGGAATTTGAACTTGATAGTATATGACCAATTTAGGCATTATTTTATATCTATTGTGCACGTTAATACTATTTGGAACTCAATATTTTTGTATAAAACCTTACATTTCTTAGATTATTTTTGTATGAAACTAATATGATGTGCACTTGACAATATTTAAAACATTATGGAATTTTTTTCATTAAATGGTGATGTATGTACTAGAATTTTTAATGTATAATATGCATCAAAATTTGGAAATTAATATTTATATAATGTATGTATATAAAGAGTTACCTAATCTGAGTAATTAGTGATTCAATTTATCAATGTGTATATGTGTATTTACCTTACCCGCACTTCTTCTTGCTTATGGTCTCTTTGTACTTGGTTCTATCTTATCATGCACGTACTACATACTTCAAAAATTCTTAGTATTATCTCTTATTAAAACACCTCGAGAAAGTCATTAGGACCATCACTAACTTGATTCATAAGGCTTGAAACGCTAATTTTGTTCATCTTAACAAAAATTTCAACTATGCCCTTTAAGACAATGTTTGTTGCAACAAACATGGATAGAAGGATATAAGGATACCCAAAAATTCTTACAAGCTTAAATAGTTGAATTTCTCCATCCCTAACGTGATCCCAAGATCTTAGACTCCAAATCCTTCTACAACTCCTTAGAGATTTATCATTCACTTCTCTCAATAGTTCACACTTTGCAAATACTAGCTCAATACGCCAAAAAAAAATAGAACACTGAACCATGACTGAAAAACTCTTTAAACATGCTTAACAACCCTATTTACACTTTCTCAAACCATCAAATCAGTTTCACAAATCCATCTTTCATCAATGAATGGAAGGTTACTAAGTTGTAGGTTAGTTGACTCCCATTTACTAGGCAATTGATAACCCCTGTGTGTTCTTATCCATTCCCTTATTGTTATGATTGTAATTTCCATGTCATTTGAGGCCTTTGAATATTTTGGTGATAATGAACCTCATGTTTCACTCACTCAAATTTTTCCTTTCCATTATTCCCCTACATCCACGAACACTTGTCTCAATAAGTATATGTCTTTACAACAAATGTATTAGAAAATATGGAACATATCTCATTACGAAAAGCATATCCTGCAAAAGGACAATGACCATGTAATATTACCAACAAAAAAATAGTATTGGTATTATGGTTAGATGAGGATTGAATCTCGAAGAACATACTTATATTCAAAGTGTATCATCATCGAAGAGGGCAGCTCTCCCTGAATTTCTTTATCGATGATGTGGAAGATGAGAAAAGTAAATGAAAGCTAGAGAATTAGATTTCATGGGTAATTAGTACTATCAACAAGACTAATATGGCTTTCAACTTCCTTGTCAATTTAATCACTATATCTTGAAAATTAAAACTTTGTCAGTGATACTTAATAACAACTAACAAGAACATGGTGAGATCAATACTTTGTGAGAGTGAGATTGAGATTGTTTGTGAGAGAGAAAGAAAACATGAGAGGAAGAGAGAGGGAGAGGTTGTCAAATCCATTATTTTTTGAACAATAGCTTCAGGGACCAAAATGACTATGCCAACACATCTGGATGGTCAAGTGAATTCTTGTGGAGACTTCGCTTTGATCTGGTCTACCTCGTCCCGGCAAAGTCCTTTAAGAGCCCCGAGACAAAAAAACGTAGAAACTTTGATGGGTTATTTATCACAATACGTGGTACCTAGAGAGGTCTCTTTAAATCCTAAAACTTTGCATTGGTATCCTTTACAAAATCAAAACTCAATCTTTCCATCTCAATTAGGTGCTCTCACTATCATATTGTTTGTAAACGCTCAAAATACTATAGTTTGAGTCAGTTAAGGTGGTCAAACACAATATTTTACAAACGGTAGCTCATGGAACCAAACCAAATGTGTCAACATGTCCTGGATGGACAGTGAAAACTAGTAGAGTATTAGATTTGGTGCATGACAAGGTTGCTCTTTGCTTCCGGACTACCTTGTTCCGGTGTAGTCCCTTAAGAGCCCTGAGACAAAAATATGTATAAATTTGACAAGTGATATATCTCGGACTCTATAATACCTAGAGATATCTCATTAGATCCTATGCCTCCACATAAAGACCCTTTAAAAATTCCTATCTCATTTTTTTCCATATCAATTCAATATTCTGTTGTCCTATTATTTGTAAACATATGAAATACTGTAGTTTGAGTCATTGTTAGGCTATCAAATGTAATATTTTGCAAACAGTAGCTTGTGGTGCCAAATCGAATGTGCCAAAATTTCTAGACTTCAAGGTGAATGTTAGTTGAGGCTTAGTTTTGGTGTGGGATGATGTTGTTGGTTTTGGGTTACCTCATCTCGGGTCTAGTCCGTAAAGAGTCACAATACCAAAAAATGCTATAACTTTGATGGGTGATTTATCGCACTATATGGCACTAGAGATGTCTCATTAGATCTTAAAATCAACATAAGGACCCTATACAAAATCCTATCTTAGTTTTTTCCATCTCGATCCAGTTCTCTCGTTGTTCTATTGTTTACAACGTACTAAATACTGCAGCTTTGAGTCATTATTATTTTCAAACACTTGACTTTACAAATGGTAGCTCGTGGAACTAAGCCTAGTGTGCCAACATGTCTGGATGACTAGGTGAACACTATTGGAGGAATCGCTTTCACCGTGGGATAGTGTTTTTTCTTCTAGCTACCTCGTGTGGGCATAGTCCCTTAAGAGCCTTAAGGCCAAAATAATCTATAACTTAGATAGGTGATTTCTCGAACTCCATGGTGTCTAGATATGTCTCATCAGATCCTACACCTCCACATAGGGACCCTCTACAAAATACTATCTTGGTTTTTTCCATATCAATATGGTTCTCTCATTGTCCTATTGTTTACAAACATGCAGAATACTACAATTTGAGTTAGTTTAAGGATGTCAAACACAAAATTTGCAAATTGTAGTTTATGGCACCATATCAACTACTCCAACATGTTTGGATCGCCTAGTTAAAGCTTATGCAGATTCATTTTGGTGCGGTGTAGTGTCATTGCTTTCAGATACCTCATCAAGGAGCAAATCCTTAAGCCCTAAGACCAAAAATACTATAACCGTGGTGGGTGATTTCTCAAACTCTCTAGCACGTAGAGACATCTCATTAGATCCAACACCTCCATATAGGATCCTCTACAAAATCCTATCTTATTTTTATCCATCTCGATTCGGTTTTATTTTTTTCTATTGTTTACAAACGCAAAATATTGCAGTTTGAGTCAGTGTAAGGTTGTCAAATGTTATATTTTGCAAAATGAACCTCGTAGGACTGAACCGATCATGCTTGCATGTCTGGATGGAAAGGTGAACACTTAGGGAATATTCATTTGAGTACATGATGGTTTCATTACTTCCGGGCTACCATTTCGAGTGTAGTCTGTTTAAGAACTTGGAAAGTGAATTACCTTGCTAAAACAAGCCTTACTATTACATCTTGATAAAAAATTCCTAAGAGTTTAGAGAGGTTTTAAACTCATCACAAAATAATAGAGATCTCTCTCTTGATAATACCAGAAAGGCTACCTATGATGCCATGAGAAAAAACCAACAAGGGCACAACCCCACCTTCCACCAACCGAATTCCACAGCATTACCACTGCCATTGGCATTGCCAACAATCTAAATGGGAATAATTCTTCATGAATGTATTCCTTTCCAAAAATTTCCATATTTGATGACCGTAACTACAAATAGAACAAGAAACATGAAAAAAACTAGAACACAACCTAGTCCAGACCTAGACTCGAAATTTGAGAGGATTTTTTAGGTTCAACTTTATTTTCCAAGATGCATTAGTCCAATAGTTGACATTCTTTCTCTAGATGCAACAAAATTTTGATTCAAACACTCTATGATTATTGAATTTGTCAATCCTATCATAGACCCCAATAGTCATCGATCCTTGGATATGGTGAGGAAACGTTACTTGGCTTCCATTTATAACGATAGAGATATTTGTAAATTTTGTTATGACTCAGAAATCTATATACATTTCAAGTAGTTTGGAAATCACATCACACCCTTCACTGTGATTGATGACTACCCCTATATTCTTCAAGGAACTTTTGAAAGCATTTATGGGTTTATCATAGAAGGAATTACAATGAATGCAAGGTCACTAAGTCGTATGCTAGCTGACTCCCATTTAGAACTAAACAAGAAATATTTCGATTGATAACCCTTGTGTGTTCTTATCCATTCGCAAGCTGCCATGCTTATTTTTAAGGTACAAAGTGATTATTTTGACAAGAATTTGAAAGCCATATTAGTCTTGTTGATTCTCAATACTAATTACCCATGAAATCTAATTCTCTAGCTTTCATTATCTTTTCTCATCTTCCACGTCATACTGAATAACACATTTGATAGGGGAGATAACTCTCCATCACACTCTGAGAGGTATCATATGATCGTAAACATCCAAGTCATGACCCTTTACAAAATCCTATCTTGTTTATCTCCATCTCCATTTGGTTCTCTCATTGTGCTATTTTTTGAAACGGTGCAAAATACTTCAACTTGAGTCGGTGTAAGGTTATCGATGCAATATTTTTCAAAAGGAAGATCTTGGCACTAAATTGATTATAAAAACATGTCAGATTGGCCAAGTTAATGTTATGGGAGGTGTAGTTTTAGAGGCCAAATCTCTCGGTGCTTCCAGGCTACATTTTCTGAGTGTAGTCCCTTAAGATCCCTGAGACCAAAAAAAGTTATAACTTCAACAGTGATATCTCAATCTCTATGGAACTGGAGAGGTCTCCTCTTATCCTACACCTCTAAGTTGAGACACTATAAAAACTTATTTCTCTTTTTTTTTATTCATACCCATTCAGTTCTCTTGTTGTGTTATTGTTTTCAATAGTGTAAAATATTGTAGTTTGAGTCAATGTAAGGATATCCAATGTAATATTTTGCAAACGGAAGATCTTAGCACAAAACCAAAGATTCCAACACATTGGGGTGGCCACGTAATCTCTAGGGGGTTCATTAATTTTGAGGCCAAAACTCTTGGTTCTTATAGGATACTTCGTTGGGTGTAGTCCCTTAAGATCCCTAAAAGAAAAAAATGACTATAACTTCAACGGGTGATATCTAAGTCTCTATGGGACCTAGAAAGGTTTCATTAGATCCTACACATCCATGTCGACCCTTTACGAAATTCCATCTCATTTTTTCCCATCTTAATTCATTCCTCTCACTATCCTATTATTTTTAAAAGCATCAAATAGTGCAGTTTGAGTCTTTGTAAGGTTGTCTGATGCAATATTTTTCAAACACAAGCTCATGGGAGCAAACCAACTATGCACAAGCATCGGGATGGCATGGTAAATTCTAGGGGAGGTTTCTTTTTTCGGTTCCCTACACTCCCCGTGCTTCCGTGCTATTTTGTTACGGGCATAGTCCCTTAAGATCTTTGAGTCCAAAAAAGCTTATAACATCACCGGGTGATTTCTCGGACTCTGTGACACCTGAAGAGGTCTTGTTAGATCCTACACCTCCACATGGGTACCCTCTACGAAATGCCATCTTGATTTTATCCATCTCAATTTGGTCTTATTACTATCTTATTTATACAAACCCACCGAATAGTCCACCGTGAGTTAGTGTAAGGTTTTCCATTGCCAACCACGTGAATAATATAGGTGGTTCATACAATATAGGTGGTAAAATGAGAATATAAATAAAATATTTTTTCAATATAGGTGGTGAAATGAAAATTTCTATTTTTGTTCCTTTATAGCAATTAATTTCCTTTAGCTTCACTTTTCTTCGATAATAATAAATTATCTACTAACATTGTCAACCACATGAAGGTGGAAGATTTTTTAGCACCACTAACCTACATAAACATGTTATTAAGAAATTAAATATAATTTTAAATCCTACAAAATTTAAACAAAATCATTAAAATAAATATTCAAATTAAATTCATGAAGAACATACCTTTGTAAATCCAATACAATGAACCTCATGAATCAACTCTACTCTTCACAGTAGCACCAATTGCTTCATGATCTGATTCATGAACCTTTAACAGATTCTTGTTTAATATCCTACCTCGATATTTTATCAACTTAATATTTGTTTCTAGAATCAAACGTGAATAGTGAAGTATATTTCGATGTACTTCATAGTCTTCAACAATAAAGTGTTTGTTTTTTTATAGGATATCATCGAAGCCATGTTCCATTAACTACCACTAATCCAAAGGGGATACTCAAGGCCTTAACCATAAATGACTGGAAGTTAATTTTTCTCCCTCTACACAACGAGACAAGAAGTAGTTTGTTCCTCTTTGTTAAATTCTCTTGTAATAACTACGAAAACTTTCCTCCATCACAAAGTAAAACTCAAGTCAAATTTAACATACATTTAGATTTGATCATTCAATAATTTATAAATCTAAAACATGAGATACATATGTACCTTGTTGCACTAAATCGATACTTGGTCAAATTCAGGTGATGTTGTCATATGATCTCAAGACACTACAAATCAGAATGGCCGTAGAACTTCACATATATTATCAAGTGGATTTATATGTCTACAAATCCATTCGTCCACCCACTATTGTGACTCACATTCATTCCACACAAAATCAATGCATGATATACAAAAACATGTCATGCACCTAGTATAAAGAGTCCAAGAACTTGCATCTAAACTATGGAATGAGTGCATATCACTTGATCCTACAACTATCATACAATATTCATAGCTTGCCAAATGTTGTTCCTCTATCAATTAAAAATATCTATGAACCGTTGAATTATCTTGAGATCCCATGTTCTTGACACACTAATCAACAATGTTTCTTTCTTCTATAAATATAGAACCATTCTTGAACTTTAACTCTTCTCTTGCAAGTGCTCTTTTGACACATGACCTTGCATCATCATGCTTTCCTTTCCCATGTCCTACCTCAGTAAATATCTAGATATGTTAAACACTTGTTTCTTTGTCCATCCTACTTAATCAATAAAACATTTGTGCATTCTTAAATTGTGATGTATAGTTGTCCGACTAAATGTAATGTTGATTGAGTAAAATGTTCCTCTAATTCAAGTTCACATAAAAACACCTGGAAATGACCTTGAACATATTCTATAGAATGTGTCTCATCATCACCGATGTACAAATAATACTCTTATTATATTTTTCAATATTGCTCGGTACTTTTTGGAGAGTGCATGAATGTTATATGCATGAAAACAAAAACTTGAACTAAGTTATATTCTTGAGACTAAACCTCCATTTGTGGTCGCAATGTGTAATTCTCTGCAAATTCAACTACTAAAACAATAGTTCCACGTGGGAATGTGTCCTTTCTTAACTTGAATTATTCATCTAGCCATCGATCTCTATGTGTGTTCCTTGTATACTCATAAACAATTTCCTCTCTGAATTTGACCAAATATCATGTTACGTAATCGTTTTAACAAGGTCACACCTCTTAAATTATTTTCCATATTTTAATTGATATGCAACCAATTTATATTTATTTAAACCAATAAATTATTTTCCTATCGAATCTATACTCTCCTCATGGATACAACTTTCTAGATTTGACAAGCCACCACATACGTTGCACGTTCCATCCAAACTTGCTTTGTTATTAAAAAAATTATCTAGTTGATTTTTCAAAAAATATTGTTAGAATAAATTCCCTTGAAGATTTAGGTGGAAAATTTAATACACACTCTCGTAACATGATGTCGATGCAAAACACGACATTTTTGAAAAAAAAAAATCATAATGGATTGAAAATTCAACATGATGCCTATAAGAATAAGTGGTATGTGAGCAATTGATGTTCACATAAAAGGGTTTGTTAATTTCAAATAATCTTTAACTAATGTTAGTTTATGGATTTTCATTGTTAAACTTAGAGAATAATTGTGTTTAATTCATATCTAAGAAATGTTTTGCACATGTTTCATGATTACTAGAACCTATTCTTATTTTAACTATATCTCTTCTATTCAAAGGACAACCTTGTGTTCTCATTCGAAAATTTTACACTTAATTCTTTTAGAATATTTGATGTATTCTTGTTTTTCCATGGGAGTCTGATATAGAAAACCCAATAGTCATTGGTATTGAATGACTCAAGACTTTTGCATCTCCCTGTTTCTTTCATTAGTGTTTTTTGTTTAGCTTCAAAGCATTGCTTGTTTTTCTAATCAGGTGTTTATTAACTATTTTATCACTTACTATACAATTAGTAAGTGCACATTGTGTAGCATTAATATGTTTGGTGTGTCTATTGGCACCTATAGTTTGGTATGCTTTATGTATATTTTTAATAATTGATGCATTTCGATCAACAACATTAGATTTTCTTAACCTCGTGGTCTTCATTATAGGTCTCATCTTAATTAATTTCACCAATGTAACAAATAATTGACATTTTTGTGTCATTTAAATTCACAAAGTAACTATCCCAAATTCCCTAGTTTTTCTTCTCACACTTATGTCATAAATTTTATTAGGAATTGGTTTTATAATGTTTTCATCTATTTCAATTATGTGAATTGGTTTTCTTCACAAAATGGAAGGAGATGTTCTAAGATTTGAATATTCATTAAGACAAATACTTTCTTAATTCACTGTTTCCATACAAATTTAAGAACTAGCATTTTGATTCTCAGGTAAAGGTTTAACATGTGGATTCTTAGGTAAAGGTTGAACATTTAGTTTCTTAGGTAAATGTTCAAGATTTGGATTCTCGCTAAGGGTTCAATATTTGGATTCTCATGTAAAGGTTAAACTTTTGGATTCTTAGGTGAAGCTTCAGCAATTGGATTCTCACGTAAAGGTTCAACAATTGGATTCATATCAATTTCTTCATCCATACCAACATTATCATTCAATTAAATATCAAAATTCATAGAAAAATCATTATTCTCAGATACATTTGATATAATAGATGTACCTTTCCCGCCATGAAGTTTTTTCATCCTCTTCACTTTCTAATTAATTCTCAACTCTTTCATTTTCTTTGGTGTCTTGCTATGGAATTTCTTTGTGCCCTTATGTATTTCTTTTAGCCCATGATTGCAAAATAATATATTGCAGGGTATGGGAAAAGATTAACTACTCAAAATGTAAAAATAATGTACAAGAATATGTAGACTAGAAAGAAATAGGATAGAAAACCCATGAAAGAGGTGAAAATATGTTAGGCGGCCATAAATATGTAAAGAACATAACATGTACGCATTATGTTATTCCATTTTTCTAAGTCATGCCTAAAGGATTGAATCTAGTTTGAATCCCCAATCCCGAGGCATGGACCTACACAAACACAACAAACCATGTGTTTTTGTAGGAAAATGCAAAAATATTATTTCGCCATGATTAATCAACATAAAACAATTGATTCATTTTTAAAAATTATACCACGACATAGAGAAGAGTGTATTCTTTCTAAAAATATAATTTTTCAAATTTTCCTACTAATATAAGGTTTCCATATTACTTATTTTATAATTATTCCTTTTATAGCTATTTTTGAATTTTAAACATGTCTATCTTTCATTGTACATCTTCTTTTGGCTCATAGAAATTAAAAAAATCATACTAGCCAAAACTAGGCCTAATTCTATACATATTAAAAAAATACAATTTTTAATATTTTTTGAGGTAGTTAAGGGGCACGGTTAGAGCTCCATTATGTTTTTAAATTTCAAATTCTTTTACTAGAAAAATCATTTAAAAAAACTCACTAAAACAATATTTTAAAAAATGGAGACGAAACTAGATGCTCCTAGATATCTTTCTACCAAAGGGTTTTCAAAAATACTAAATGGTGCTCAAAAATGGTGGGGGACACAAAGTCACTCTATTATGTTTTTAGCAAAAACATGAGCTATTGTTGGTATTTTAGTTATTGTATCCAATTAAACTTATATGTTTTCAATAAAAATTAGTAGCCTAGAAACTAGACTCAAAATGTTATCATTCATATTTATACATCTTCTTATTTTGAGTGTAACTATTTCAAAAAAATCATACAAGTTCAAGTTTTTTTCAGAAAAATGCATCCACTTAAGACCCCCTTTTGGCTCCCCAACTTGGTGAACTTACCCCAATGTTCTAAGTGTGAATGCTCACGCCTTGTCATTTGAAAATGCTCATACTTCGACGTGTGAGGGATCGCAATTCAATGTACGAGGGATCATAATTCCATGTGTAAGGGATCACACTTCATCATGCAAGGTACCACACTTTGACGTGTGAGGAATCGCACTACGTAGATGTACTAGGCCTCGACTCTCGCACTATGATAAGCGATCACTAGCCTATCCAAGTATGAATTTTTGAAAATGGAAATGTGCTCACTCACACATTGAAGTGTGATCACCAACATTTAACCTCCCATTCTGTTGAATATTTGAATTTTAGCATCTACAAAAATTAAGTCGCAACGATCGCTAGGATATAAATTTTTGAAATCCATAGGGGAAAGAATCTAATGAGTGTATATAAGCCAATGAGTGTGAGTGGTAATGTGAAGTACAATACCACTAGTTGTAAAAATTAAAGTCAACATTTATGACTCTTATACTTGGAATTTAGAAAAAGGTAACCAATAACACAAGTAAACTCAAGTCACATGTAAAAATTAGCCAATAAAAGGTAACACATCGGCTGTCCTAAAACTATGATTTTATTCACAAGTAAGGATAATATTAATTATCTTTGTACTTAAAAGTTCCTATTTATAATCCCTTAAAAATACTTTTTCAACAAAATTTAAATCCAAAAAAGAAAATACGTGCATTAAAATAATCTTAATCTATTAAAAGGTATTTTTAAATAAAAATATGATAGTTATGTAACTCTAACAACATCCTACATTTAGATTCACAATCGTTAGCTCCTTTCCCCTACACTATGTGTTTTATGGATAAAAATATACACACAACATAGAGATCTAAGGGTGTAATACAATTTGTTATATGTTCAAATATTTGGATTAAATGAGGTTTTAAATATGTTCGTATAAGATGTATATTTTTATTTTCTCATTGTGATTTTAATTCTCCATACTAATGTTAAATATTTAAGTTTCCTTGGTACTAATTTTCTCTTTTTATTTGTGGATACACTAGAAAATAAACTCTATTTTTGAAGATGGAGCACATGTAGATTTACTATCTAAAGGTGTAAAAGTTACTGAGGGACTAGTTTATCCACCCAAAGATACACTCGCATTGTAGAGACATGGAGTCTAACTTATTCATTGTCACAATAAGTATTGTAGTCATGGGAAGAGAGAAACTATCATACACAATTGAGGATTGTGACACCATGGCATAAATTGAAAATAAGGAATACTTTATCCCATGGGAAAGGAAGCAAATGATTAAGAACATGATTTCAAAAGTTTCACATGTGGGGGATGATTGCATTTAAAACATCTAGAGCGATGACTCGGAGGATTCATTTAATGAGGATAAGGGTTTCAATTCTAATATCTAAGTTGATTGTTTCACTACTCCTAAAGACAAGGATGAATTTTCTACAACCTATGTGGTGTTGAAACTTAAGCATACTCGAAAGAAGGTGACAAATATGAAGGGTATATATTAATGATACAAGAACAACATGTGATTTTGGGAGTAGTATTGGGACCCTCACAATTTGGTGTTTTTGTGTAGAATATTATAGCTACATCTAATGATTTTTATACAAGTCTCCAACGAAACATCAAAGTTGTATGATCAATCGAAAACTTATTTTATCTAAAAATAGTTGTACTTCATGTGAATGGAAATTATAAACTCCAAGAAAAAATTGCCATGTCAAACAATGACTTCAATTTGAAGTTCAAGGGGGTTACTACCAAGTTGATACATTTTTTTTCAAAAGAACACAAATTTGTTGCAAAAGAAACAATTACAAATGTCTGTGAAGGAGACATGGTGTACTTAAAAAATTAGATGGAAATACATTTGGATGTGTACATTGATAAATTAATTATGCCTTTTTGCAAGGGTTGCTCCATATCATAAGGATATCTCATCCAATAGCCTACTAGCTAGTTGGCCCATCCAGATGGTTCCGTTATGAAAGTAAGGCTAAAAGAAATTATGGAAGAGTTGCTAGTAAAAATGTTGAGTGCATTTGAAGACCCATTTCCTCAACTCGGTATACCCAAATTCATATGAATCCTCCATATATAATAGTAATGAAAACATGATAAAAAGAAATTATAATGCCTGCAAACACTAAAAGGTAAATTCCACTCCATTTAGTACACCAAAGTCAAGCGAAAATGATGAAAAAAAGAGAAAATTTATATATGAAGTTGATAAAAACCTTGTTGCAAGGAATGATGTCTCTCTCGATCTATCTCTAAGCACTTTCAATAACAGTTGGAATTTAACTCTAGGTATGAATAAACCGGCATAAAAAAATTTTTACTTAATACATTCACCGCAAATGTTAGTAATTATGATCAAGGTCAAACCAGTAGAACATACTATAGATAAATTGAAGTTATGTCGAAGGGATGTATGTCATAATGCATGGTACAAATGTCATGAAATCCCGAAAAGCACCTATTATGGATAAAAACAATCTTGAATTAATTGTGAGAGGAGGGATGTAAATGAAAATACATGGAAACAATAACAAATGCTAAACATTATCGTAACTATTGCATTGATAGCTAAAATGGTGGAGAAGAAGTCGGATATATCTGCACACATGTCTCATTCAATGGGACAAGATGATACTAAAGTAACAATGAGATTGTTGCTTGCATGTTATAGTTTTACTTACATCCTACAAAAGTGTAACAAGGGCCTTTCACTGATCAACCTTCCTTTAATGTCACAGTCAAATCTCAACAAAATATGGCAAGAACATTTCTCCCATGTTTCAATATCTAAGAACAACTTCTTCTCCAAATGTGACAAGTGCACAGAACTTAAGAAAAAACTGTGCAATGACCTCATGTCTAGAAACAACGACACAAATAGATCAACGCTAGAAATGGCACAATGATTACATTCAAATTTTTTGTTGAAATTATTACACACGTAGAGTGTAAAATCACAACAAAATCCTTATAGCTATTTTAGCATTCTGCATGACAAAATGGACAAAATGAAAGCTGCAATACCAAATACAGGTAAAAAAAATGAATAAGAAATGCTATTAATGTCCCCGTCACCTTGACTAGTATGTAGAAACATGGGAACAAAATGAGGGGTTTCAAGAAATTTTGTCTCCCTTTTATTGAGTGAGGATAAAACTTCATAATAACATCATCCAAAATATATATCCATAAGTTAGAAGTACCACTTACAGATCAAGATGGTGGTGCGTTGTTATATAGTAGTGGGATGTCAAAACACTAGTTACAAGATGCACTATTGTAAAATGATGCATATCAAAAGTGCAAAGAATACAAGGAGGAAAATGATCGTGCTTATACAACTAATATTATAAGCAAATGTTCAAGTTCATTTAGAAAACAACCACCAATTCTCTACTTACAACTAGATAATATTGCAAGTGACAACAAAAATCACACATTTTTTGTGTTTGCATCCATGCTAATAACTAGAAGGGTTTTTAACATGGTGTACGTGACATAGATTGGACATTCAACCGATTATCAACAACATTGTGTAAATTGGATACATTCTCTTTTCCACAAATAATGACACTTATAGAACATGCTAAGAGGATTCCATCACATTCACTTTGTAACTTATCAAGGAATTATAGGACTTTAAGGCCTTTGTGGAACAACACTTGATAGATGGTAACCACAAGATCATGGGTATCAGCCAAAAAATATGTTTAAATTTCATGTCATCGACAACATTCCTGTCATGGAGTTAAATGCATCAATCATGGATTTGAAATGTTCATGCTCAATTAAGATATGGAAAATAGTGGATGGGAAACCTTTCTTTCCTGAAGAGGATCCTCCATTAACACCCTTCAAATAACTAAAAGAGATGGTAGACATGTATAGAGTCATTCAGGAATACATCACACACTAGGAAAATATTCCAACAGATGGTGAAGAAGCATACTGGGTTCTGAAGATTTCATATTGGAAAAATGTTCTACGCTCCTAGCTAACCCCTTTGTCAATTGTAGCATGATGAGGAGGGATTTTTGGGCCAAAAAGTTTAGGCTAAGCGCAAAGAATAATCGGATAATGGGTGCATCACATCTTGACATAGATAACTACTATAGTAAAAATGTCCTTTCAAATAAGGATATATATTTTGGGCCTATTTTTGATAGACCTCGATAGAAATTCAACTCATTTGTGGATGTGAATGTTGAGAAGATCATACTAGGAAGACCTGCTCATGATAATGTACCTATATGGATGGGAAAGCTAGAACAAATTATAATATAGGATGTTCACGCAAAGGCTCATAAGATAAGGGTATGCTAGTGGGAACACATGGGAAAAGAAAATACGAAAAGAAAGGTACCTTAAAGAAAAGGAAATGGTGGTGAAAATCTAGGGAAACGTCATATATTGATATAGACAATGTCATTTGGGCATGAAGTCCAAGAAAAATATGGAAAGAGATAAAATTAAAGTACCAAATCGGGGTCATGAAGTTATCTTGCAATACTTTGCACAAATTCAAGAAAATGATTAATACCCTTGCGAGGGATAAATGCTTATGTAATTTTCTCGAAGGAATTGATTACCTATGGAAATACATTTTGTAATCCATTTCTTCAAAAGAAATTGTTTAACATAATTCTTAACTCTTTGTTATTCTTTATGATTTACATAATGGAAAAGCATAAAAGTAGTTGACTTTATCACACGTAACTTGCATATTTACAATATCACCATCATTTTTATATAGATTTATATAAAAATTATATCAATATATAATATACATAAAATATTAAATAAATATAAATTTAAAGTATTTAAATAACTACTATTTTGTATTTTTAAAGGGCAAATATTGTAAAATTACCGTCATCTAAAAATTATTTGACAGGCATAGGTGGCCATCAAATTTAACCCCTGGGCTGATGTAACTTTGTGGTGCCTAGGCTTATGTAGCTTAGAAGTGGGTAGTCTTATGAAACTTGCTACCGGTAGGCTGGTGTAACTTTTTAGCCACTAGGATTGTTTCACCCAGATGAATATAATATTGTGTAAATTAGCGACCATTGGGCTTATGTAATTTAACAACCTATATGCTTATGTAAGATAGCGGTGTTAGGCTTACATAATTTAAAATCCTATACACTTATGTAAGATAGCAGCATTTGGGCTTATCTTCCATTTATGTAACTTAGGGCGACAAGGCTTATGAAACTTAGTGTGTAACGTAGCGGCCACAAAGCAGATGTAAATTTGATGCTTCTAGGATTATTTCATCTAGCATGTGCTTTCATCATGTAAGTTAGTGGTCGTAGAGCTTATGTAGGTTAGAAACTGTAGGCTTATGTAAGATAACAACTACTTGGCTTATGTGGGGGATAAAATAATAACAAAATAGAAATCCTAAAATAGTAAAACTGAAATCCAACAATCAAGATTTATAAATTGGATTACAATAGTGGTGAAATTGAAATCCAATAATATAGCTATTGGAATCCAATAATATCGATATTGGAATCCAATAATATCAAAATTTGAATCCGATAATAGTGAAATTGGAACTAGAATAAGTCCAATAATGACAATATTGGAATCCAATATTTCTACTAATGGATTCCAATAATAGTAATAATGGAATCTAGTATAGAAAAAAATGGAATTCAATATATGCAAAAGTAGAGATGGATTTCTTCCAATACTTGAAATACTAGATTCCATATTTATTGGAATATGTCCAGATTTAGTAAAATAAGTGTTTAAGAAAATAATATAGTTTTAATATACTTATATTTATAATTAAATATCACATAACTTTCTAAATGTCAATATATTATGCACATGGTTTTCCCTAAATAATATAATTATATGAAGATAGTTATATATCTTTCAACATGCCCATTAATTTTTTCTTTCTAATCAATTATTGTGTGCCACGTGGAAAAACTTATTTTTGATTCAGTGTTTTGTAAATTTATAAGGGAATATTCTTCTACCCTTTATTGAGGGATATTCCCTCATTTAACATTATTCATTCATTCATTTCTATTTTTTTACTCCAAATTCATTTTATTTGTTAAAAATAGAGTTTTTAATTTAATTCTATTGTTACACAGCTTATTTTCTATTAGTTGAAAATTGTTTTTCTCATGATCAATAATAACATGCCACATGGAAAATACTTCTTCTACCCTAAAGTTTGAAAATTAATTTGATAGAAATGATTACATTAGGTGTGCAAATTTCAAGGAGATCTATTAGGGATGGTTTTTCAAAATGATTACGAAGTTGAATATTTCGCTTAATTTATGTTTCGGAATAATAGTTGTGTTGGTACCCAAATTTGTTCTCCTTTTTAGTCCGAGCAACATCAGAGATGTGGAATGAAGCTTGAAGTCAGATAGATCTTGATGTGTGTTGTTTTGTAGCCGGGGATGTGATCTAACCGACACTCGTATTCGGGGAGAGATGGATAGCACATTAAAAGCATCCGATCCGGCCCTCATTATTCTAGGTCAGTGCCTTTCAACCAAGGTAAGAGAACCTATATCGTAACCCCCAAATGGTGAAGGAGATGAAGATATCCCTCAATTTATGAAAATATTATGAAAAGGCCTTGGGAAAATATGATCAACACTCCAAATTTGACTTTCACAAGTTGTCACTCCCAGATTATGGAGATATTTTCAATGCAAGGCAAGGGTTACTGAAGACATTGTATAATCCTAATTTTCCTTGTGCATTTTTGTGAATGGATTGTATTCTTTTGTTGACACAATGCAGATGCAAGGGTAGTATGGGTAGGATTAGTTTGTTTGAATGAAATTTTTGGTGGGGTATTGATGAGACAAACTAGGATATATCAGATCTTTGACAACCTTTACAATACTTGAAACAACTATCAGATAAAATGCTTCAAATAATCAAGATATTCTTTCAACCAAAAGAGGCATAAATGGAAGCCTAGGTTGCACTCTTCACACAATCTTTGAGAATTCACCACAAAAGCTTGAAGTAAAGAACTCAATTAAACACAAAAATCCATGATCAAACCATGCCTAAGGTACCCCCAAAGGCTTACAAGCAATCTCTGCAGTCAAGGAAGGTAAAGTGATTTTAAATTTGTTTATCTCTTTATCGATGAAGGCTCTTCAAATGAGATTGCAAATGCCACTAAACTATCAACAAGAAATGGAGATTCTGTGTGATTTCTAAAGACTTTCAATGCAAGATTACAACAAGAATAATGAAAACTATTTGCAGGCATTTAAAAATGATAAAAGACATCATATTTCCCAGAAAAACACAGATTAACTCAAAAGCTTGTTAGATTCATCAGTAGGGGAGAGTTTCATGAAAAATCTCAAAGCTATGTGATGGCTATACACTTGTAACCAACTCACATACATGAAGATCCAACACAGAAGAAATTATCCTGGTTCTTTGGTGGGTTTCTCAGAAGATGAGCTTTTTCTCAGAATTTGCTCGTGATTTTCAATTTTTTCCCGACCCTTTACAATTTCTCCAAAATGCATTATATACCTCATGCCACATTGGATCCTTCTTTCCCAAGCAAATAATATGCCATGGGATCAAGTTTGTTACAACAATCCTCATGATTCAATGAAAATGACATCAAACAGAAAAATACTCACAGGTTGCCAGGTGTGCAAAAGATTAAATCATTACAAATATCTGGATCATTATCCATCCTGGAGGCACGTTTTTCATCATTGAGGCATGGAAACACCCTTCCTCTCATCATTTCACCTTTTAAAACTACCTCTATAATTTTTGATTTTGTCATTTCACATGTTTGCTTGGGCTGGGGAAAAATTATTTCAAAAACACCTCAAATCAAAGAATTAAGCCATGAAAGTGATGCCAATGATCTCTGGAAGGCCAAGATGACACAAAATCACTATAAATTTGATGAATTTTGATGCAAAATTCATGATTCCAAGCTTCCGGAGGAAAAATGGTGGCCAAAAATGAAAATGCACAGTTGCCCTTGATCTGCTACGTGTCAAACTATGATTGGGAACAAATTCGGGCTTATTTTTTACTTTTCCACATTTTTGGAAAATGGAAAATTTTGACCCTTTTCTCCGCCCCTCCGCCTTTGAATTTTGGAGCTGACACGTGGCATATGGTGGGTCCCATTGAAATCACACTTCAATTCTCAGGCATTTTGACCTTTTTTGGAAATTGGGAAAAATTTCACTTTTTCCACGTGGCCCGCACCTCCGATTTTTCCCTCACCACGTGTCTCCTTGTGATTTGCTAGCGGGCCAGCGCATCAAATTTTGATTTTGAGTCCTTTTGGAAAAAGGGAAAAATTTCCTTCTTGCCTCCCTGCCCACCAACCCGCCTTGTCCTCTGCCACATGTCACTTGATGATTCGCTTAAGAATCCCGTGGCTTAAATTTTGATTTTAAGCCTTTTTGCCAAAAAGGGAAAAAATCCCCATTTCCCTCCGCCGGCCTTCCGACCCGCTCTGCGCCACCGTGATGCCACGTGTCCTTCTCTGATTGGAGCGGGGAAAATCTAGTTTTGAAACTTTATATAATTAGAGCCAAAAACTCTAAGTCCCCCATCGGCCCGCTCCTCCGCCCTTGGTCTTTTATGGACATGTTTCCTCTCACTCTCGTGATTAGTCAGTGGGGTTTCGGGCCAAATTTTGACTTTTAAATTTTTTTGCAAAGTAAAGTCTAAAATTTCAAGGGAATCCGACCACCCACCAACCCGCCTCAGCCAATGAAAACCCACCACGTTGCCAATACCTCCTGAGGATGAATTTGATGGGCAAATGACACCCATATGACCATCAAAACGCAAAAAATTCAAAGGATGCCCTAGAATTCAATTTTTTCGCCAAGGATGGCAATTTTTTTATTTTAAATCAACTGAAGCATGATTTCCAAACATTTTTCGACCTTGGGATTGGATTTTCAAATACAAACAAGTATGAATTCATTAATTTTGAATTTTTCTAGGATCTGGTGAAGGGAAAAAATGACACAGCCTGCAAAATTGGAAGAACTAGGGCACAGAAAAGGGAAAACTTGGAATATTCCTTCAAATTAGGGCAAAACAACAAGTTTGTGAGAATTTTTAAAGCATTCAATTGGAGGGGAAGAAATTTAGACCATTAATTCAAAGGGTAAAACATTTTTTAGTAGATATAGATTTAAAATTTTAGGGCAACATGGTGCAAGCTTAAAAATGGCACCAACAAGTTGCATGCAAAGGCATAGATAGATTTTCACCCACCACATTTACTATCTTCTAGAAATTGGAATTGGAAGCATCCATTTCCCCATTATGGAGCTCAATCCTTCTAATTAAACTTGTCCAAATTATTTCCTACAACAACTTCTTACCTTGCTGAAAACCTTGATCAAATCACCATTTTCAATTACAGAAGGATTTGAGGGTGTCCAATAATCGAAGCTTCTATTATTTCCCATCTTCCCTATCATGAATACCGCATCATAGGTCAATAAACCATAGACACTAAGTGCATTATTTATCAAGTTGGGGTTGTCAAGTGTAAATTGTAGTTCCCACATTTCGATCAAAATGTTATAGGGACTTAGAGTTTGGGATATGTGTTATGATTCCAAGGAGTCTTTGATAGATGCAATGGTAGAAAAATTTAGCACATAATTCCAAACACTTGTAAACCTAACAGTTGTTATCCACATGTAACCGGCTTCCATCAATCACATCTCCATTTCCTCATTAAAGAGATTCGAGCCTAGATTATGTTCTTCCTTTGGGGATCAATAATGCTTTTGTTTTTCTAAGGTGAGTTTTATGTTGTTCATACCGCTTTGGTTGTTGTTTGTTTATGTTTTATCTATAATTATACTTGCTTTGTGGTACAATTTAATTTATTACATTCATGTATCAATGATGAAAAAGTATTGTTTGTATATATTTTTATTCTTCATGAGAAAATTTTGTAGCTACATTGAAGTAGCTTAAGGAGATTAAAGGAGTGTATGGTATAACTTGTGGGACAGAAAGTAGATTAATATTTTGGGAATTGCAAAATCTTCCAATCACTCCTTACTCTAAAACAGAATATGCATTTATTGTTGAGAAAATACCATTGATGGAGCATATTTTGAACTCGGCTCACATATCTATGGGTTTGCGATCAATATAAAACTTATTAATATATTATTGGAGTCTCCTTCTAGAGTGGAGTTTTCCTACACCAATACGCCATTTGAGTACTACATAATTAGAGATAATATTACAAGTGAAAATATGAATTTTAACTTAATACCCCTTGTAATGTGTAAAAGAGGTTTAGTTTTAAAGACATGTAAGAGACTAATTTGACATGAAACATTATATTAGTTGAGGATTGTTACATATTCTTGCAAATATGGTTTACAATATTCCTCTAGTATAAATCCATGACTTTTATATTCTAGGGAAAGTTCTTAGTGTTATTTGTTTCTTCCTCCTTAATCCATGGTCAATCAATGGACACTTTAATCTAACACATGCAACATCAATTTCTATTTTAAACTCGGAGTGTCTATTTTGTAAAGTACAAATTACTTTGATGTCACTCCTATTTTAACTACACTCTCTTTTGTTGCAAGCGCAGTATTTAATAATTCATTTCTATGCATTGTAAGCAGCTTAATTAATAGAAAATTGTTTCAGATCATTACTCTGTTCTTTTTTATTTTAAATTTGCATGTTTTCCTTTCTTTCCTAGCTAGATCTAAGCTGACTTTTGTAGGTTTAGCTGAAATTTTACATGGTACTAGAGTAGGTTTGGAGCTGGGAAGAAGGATATATATATATATATATATATATATATATATATATATATATATATATATATATATATATATATTTGCATAATTGAAGATCAAAGCTATTGAAAAGAATGGAATTTTCAGCCTCTGCTATTCTCACACCATACAACTATTTTTATTGGAAGCCAAAGATTCTTCTTCATCTCAGAAGTAGAGGCCTCTATCGGATAGTTATGAATACGGAGGTTGAGCCCAATCCTGTAGTTGAAAAGACTAAATACTTCAACCGCATGGATGAAGCATTTGGTCTGCTATGCTTATCCATCTCTCCAGAATTTTGTTTCATGTTGAGGCATGTACAACTCCAAACCAAGTTTGACCGCATCGAGGGTCTATTTGGAAAGAAAGATGAGATGCGGGGTCATATCCTTGAAAATGAGCTCAACGCATTGAATCTAAGGAGTTTTGATAACATTCAAGAATTATACACAAAATTCAAGGCCTTATTACTTCAACTGAAAGGATGTAGTATTGACAAATCCAAGGAAGAAGGAAAATTAATCCTTGCTATTCTATCAAAGTTGGGTCTAGAATATTCAGTATTTGTCTCTACTTTCCACATAGTTAGGATATTGCAGTAATTGAAGATCATAGCTATTGAAAAGAATGGAATTTTCAGCCTCTGTTATTCTCACACCATATAACTATTTTGATTGGAAGCCAAAGATTCTTCTTCAGCTCAGAAGTAGAGGCCTCTATCGGATAGTTATGAATACGGAGGTTGAACCCAATCCTATAGTTGAAAAGACTAAATACTTCAACCACATGGATGAAGCATTTGGTCTGCTATGCTTATCCATCTCTCCAGAATTGTTGTTTCATGTTGAGGCATGTACAACTCCAAACCAAGTTTGGACTACATTGGAGGGTCTATTTGGAAAGCAAGATGAGATGCGGGGTCATATCCTTGAAAATGAGCTCAACTCATTGGATCCAAGGAGTTTTGATAACATTCAAGATTTATTCACAAAATTCAAGGCCTTATTGCTTCAGCTGAAAGGATGTAGTATTGAAAAATCCAAGGAAGAAGGAAAATTAATCCTTGCTATTCTATCAAAGTTGGGTCCATAATATTCAATATTTGTCTCTACTTTCCACATAGTCAGGCTCACAACAGGAGCAACTTGGAAAATGCCCACACTGGATACCTTCATTGAGTCTCTAATACATGAGCAGGATAAGCTTATAAAAATGGGCACATTGAAGAATTCCAAAGCTCATGCACTTGTTGTGCATGCAAGTGAGAAGAACAATTCCAAATCCAACCAGCAATTCAAAGGCAAAGTGAAGAAGGATTCAGATCCAAGAAAAGAAGGAAAGCCCAAACCTCTAGATGGATCTACAGGCTCAAAAGAAAAGAGGGACAAAAAGGGAAATTCAAAGTGCACCTATTGCAACCATGGGTACCATCCGAATCATCATGCATGAAGAAGACCATTGATCTCATGGCACAGTCACTTCAAAGCATAATCTTGGTAGCCTTATCCCAGAGAGTGCCAAGAAGAAGCAGGAAGAAAAAGCACCAAAAGCAAGGGAAAATGCTCATGCCTTGATTGCTATTCATTCTTCTTCTAATGCATGGATCATCGACTCTAGAGCTTCACACCACATGGCAGCCACAAAAGATACTCTTTCTTCTTTGAAACCATATTTTGGTTCTCCTATTCTCATGGGAGATGGTTCCTCTATAGAGGCAACTGGAATAGGGAGGATGGAGGTTGGAATTGGAAGTTTTGAGAATGTGTTACATATTCCAAAGCTTTCTATTAATCTTCTTTCTGTGTATCGATGACACATACTGGAACTAGCAAGAGAGTTGAATTCACACCAGATTCAGTGAGCATCTATGACATGCAAGACAACTCCAAAATTTTGTTGGTAAGGTGAATCATCAATCTCATCTATACACTTTCTCTAACTTTGTTTCCAAATCAGATTCTACTTTACTACTAACACATGCAAATGATGAAAGTAGAATTTGGCATGAAAGATTTGGACATCTAAATTTTAGATACATGCAACAACTTAGCAAACAAGAGATGGTGAAAGGATTTCCTACCATAGAATTTTCTGATAGAGTTTGTGAAGGTTGTGCTCTTGGAAAGCATCCACAAGAAAAGTTTCCAAAGGGGCATGCATGAGAGCCTCTTCTCCATTAGAGCTTGTTCATAGTGATCTTATTGTCCCATTTCCTGTACCTTCCATGACCCAAGCTAAATATGTGCTAACATTCATTGATTATTTCACACGATATACATGGGTATATTTTCTCAAATTCAAGTCTAAGTGTTTGAGCATCTCAAGATCTTCAAAGCTCATGCAAAGAAGCAGTCTGGGAAAATGATCAAGATCCTCTGCACAGATAATGGGGAGTATGTCAACAATGATGTCCAACATTTTTGTGATGAAGCAAGAATACAATTACAGAACACAGTTCCTTACACTCCACAACAGAATGGGGTAGCTGAGAGGAAGAACTAATCTTTGAAAGAGATGGCAAGTTGTATGTTGCATGCAAGGTCTCTTCCCTCCAAATTATGGGCTGAAGCAATCAATTGTGCTTCATACATACAAAATATATCTCCTCACAAATATGTCATAGGGAAAACACCTTTAGAAGCATGGAGTGGCAGAAACCGGAAGTCACACATTTCCGCATTTTTGGATCACGTGCATGGGCCCGTATTCCTGCAGACAAGAGGAAGGATTTGGAGCCTAAAAGCAAAGAATGCATATTTGTTGGATATCCAGATGGTGTGAAGGGTTATAGATTGCTAGATCTTTCTACAGAAATGCTCTTCATTGAGAGGAGTGTCTATTTTGATGAAATTCCCATGCAAGCATCTCGGGAGCAACATGCCACCACTTCGTACTACCTACTCTTACTAATCTCAAGGATGATGCATATAATCATGCTGATCTGATTTTAGATTCATTTGAATCTGAATCAGATGAACATGTGCATGCATGTGCAGACCCAGATCCAGATCCAAATCCCAATTGGGCTTCTAGTGATGATTCAATATCTCCTGTAAGAAATCAAAGAACAAGGAGCTTGGCTGATATTTATGATGTGCCTCATGCATTTTGTGCTACCAATCCCATCATTATGCCAATGCATGCCTATGTGATTCAAGCATCTGATCCTCAAACTTATGCAGATGCTACAGGGAATCCTCATTGGGAAGCAACCATGAATGAGGAGTACAATTCTCTCATTATGAATCAAACTTGGGACTTGGTTCCACTTCCATCCAATCGTAAGCTTGTAAGGTGTAAGTGGATCTACAAAACAAAGAAATCAGCAGATGGTCTAGTGAGCAGATACAAAGCAAGGCTGGTAGCCAAAGGTTTTTAGCAAGTTCATGGCATTGATTATGATGAGACTTTTTCTCCGGTGGCAAAAATGGACTCCATTCGATTGGCTCTTGCCATTGTAGCATCAAGAAGGTGGGAGATTCATCACATGGATGTGAAGAATGCATTTCTTCACGGTGATCTTGAGGAGGAGATCTACATGGAGCAGCCTCAAGGGTATGTTCAAAATTCCTCATTGGTATGCAAACTGAAGAAGTCACTATATGGCCTCAAGCAGGCACCTAGAGCTTGGTATGCCAAAATGGATTCTTACCTTCTGTCTCAAAATTTCATGCGATGCAAATCTGATCCAAATGTTTATATGTTGAGAACATCTGACTCTTTGTTGCTCATAGTACTCTATGTAGATGATCTGCTAATAATAAGTGATTCAGCCATAGCCATTGCTGTAACCAAAGTAGCTTTGCATGATAGATTTTCCATGATGGACATGGGTCTCCTCAACTTTTTTCTCGGTCTTGAAATCAGCCAGAATGAATCAGGTGTCCAAGTTTCTCAATCCAAGTATGTGAGGGATCTCTTGGCTCAATTTCACATGGGTGACTGTAAGCCAACAATCACACCTTTCCTGTCGGGGTAAAGCTTGAGGATGGCTAGGATACACCATTGGTTGATTGCACACTCTACCGTCAACTTGTGGGTAGTCTTCTTTATCTCACTCACTCTCATCCAGATCTATCATATGCAATGGGTGTTGTTTCCAGATACATGCAGAGCCTCATGAGCTACACTAGAAAGCTACGGAAGCGAATACTTCACTATGTTCAGGGAACCATCAGCTATGGGATTCATTATTCAACTAGATGTACTTTGGATCTCATTGGCTATATTGATTCTGATTGGGCTGGTGATAGCATTGAGCGCAAGTCCACTTCAGGATATGTTCTGAGTTTGGGATCGGGCCCTATTTGTTGGTCAAGCAAGAAGCAATCTGCCATTGCTTTATCATCAACAAAGGCAATATAGAGGTGTGGTCAACACTACCATTCAAGCCATTTGGCTGCAAAACTTCCTAATTGAGCTTGGCATCCTTTTTCATCGTCCAACTGTCATTTGGTGTGACAATCAAAGTACAATGAAGCTTTGCAGAGATCCCATACAGCGACAATGGACCAAACACATCGAGATCCACATGCACTTCATCCGTGAATTGATACATGATGGAGTCATCGACTTGCAGTACTGTGCCACTTCAGAACAAATTGCTGACATCTTCACGAAGACATTCACTGAGCAGAAGTTTCACATTCTACGAGATCTTCTTGGGGTGAAGGACACTGCAACACAGTAGTTGTCATGCACAATTCGTGCATTTTTTTTTGAGGGGGTTTTGTTCCCATAGGGTTTTCTCTCTTTCCTCTTTCTGTCTCCTTAGTTAGACTTAAGGGGGTGTTAGTGTTAGTTGTTTCTTCCTCCTTAATCCATGGTCAATCAATGGACACTTTAATCTAACTCATGCAACAACAGTTTCTATTTTAAACTGGAGTGTCTATTTTGTAAACTGCAAATTAATTTGTTGTCACTCCTCTTTTAACTGCACTCTCTTTGTTGCTGCAGTTCTATTTAATAATTCATTTGTATGCATTGTAAGCAGCTTAATTAATAGAAAATTGTTTCTGATCATTGCTCTGTTCTTTTTTATTTTAAATCTGCATGTTTTCCTTTCTTTCCCAGCTAGATCTAAGCTGACTTTTGCAGGTTTAGCTGAAATTTTACAAGTTCTGCATGTATGGGTTACATTTATCAGTTATTTATTTTAATCCTAAAAGTACACGTCTCCTGTCAAATAACATTTGTAATGATATCCACTAGGTAAATATGTGCCTGAGCTAGCATAACATATACACGATAAGAATAAGGTCTCCTCCAAGAGTCTTTATATAAACTTGAAAGTTTTCATGGTAAGCGCTGACATTCATGGATCATCATGCATATTGTGTCAGATGAAAGCTTATCGTCATTTTGAGTCTACCAATACAGGAAACTAAAACAACTGCTTAGATGCAGTGGATGAAGTTTAAATGCTCAATACAATGAGATAGAAACGTATAATCTCTAACTCCTAAATGCATCTCCAAGCACACTACCATAAATGATCAATACAATGAAGTTCCACTATTTAAACCAAACAAAGCTTTGGCTGTTTTCAAATCATTTACTTCAGGGATTCCTCTGCCAAATATAAGACAACTATCATAGTAAACAGTGTTTTCATTATTTTAGCATTCACTGGGGTTTTTCAAATTATATGGTTTTATGCATTGTGTTGCTCCACTTCATCTGGGATCCTTTCAAATCATCATTTTACCTGCAAGCTTATTGCAGGGTGAATTGGCATGACATTTGGGAAAATTCTGACTCATTATTGATAGAGACGAAAACATTTTTTCCTTTTTACTCGTTGTTACCTTAAATATCTAATTTCCATCTTTAGTTCTTATAATGTAAGGATAATCACAATGTACTTGTAAATTCCTTTTTCACGCTAACTTATTTAATTTACAAAAATGTCTATGCGTTTGGCACAGGTATTAGCTCCTCTTCTACCACGTGGTCTATGTTTTCCCAAGCGTCCGCTAGTGTGCTGGTGAATTCCTCCTTTGTTAGTTTGAATTTTATTCAATCTCTATTCATAACCGCTACCTTTGTAAATTAGAGATGACTTCATTTTGCTGCTCAGATTGTGAAGCTTATGGTATCAGTGGAATTTCATGAAGGTCCTGGTCAGCAAGTATGCATCTCGTGATTCGTCCAATAGCATCTAGCGAGATTGATTCTGTTTGCAGCTCTGGACATAGAAAGTGAAGCTGGAGCTGAACGTTCTACTGAAGTCATTACAAATCAAAAATTGGTCTGCTGAAATTATTTCCTGATGTTGATGATTAGCTCCATGGACATTTATTATTGTCTAAGAAATATCAATTTAATTTCTCTATGGCTAAAATTTTTAGCATATTATTTAATCACCTGCAATGATTATATTAATTGATTATTCTTTCCTTTTTACTTCAAGTTATCTCTCTCATCTATATTTTACTACAAAATACATTAACTTCAGCAGCATTTTCCATATCATGACCTTGTTTGATTAATTATGTCAAAATAGAATCAAATTTAACCTACTTTTAATTGATAGATTCATTGAATTCAAATCAAAACATTAATTGCACATGCTAACATATAACATAAGGGAAAACTTGATTAAAATGGACTTACAATGTACACTTCCTAAGAAATTTTTTTACTGGAGAGAAATATATATTTTTAGTGGATTTAAATCAACAACTCAAAATACAAAATACAAAATACGCTTAAATGTTAAATCATTTTATATGGCCTCATGTCTCACTTTTGAGGCTATTTGATCCTAAATAATTTTTAAAAAACAATACTATAATATAATTCATTCTGTTTTCATGGTACACTTCACTATTTTTATAATACAATTCCCAAGCAATTTTTTAATTAGAGAGTAATGTATTTTTTTGGGATTTAAATTAACTCAAAATACAAAATATCCTTAAATGTTAGTCATTTTCTATGGTCTCATGTCTACCTTTTGAAACTATTTAATACTAAATATTTCTTAAGAAACAATACTAGTACCTTTAAAACAATTCAACAATTTAACTATGAGGGAGGGACTAGATGCATTGCTGTTCATATTTAAATTAATCATTGCCTTAGTATACTTCGTGGAACAATGATTTAGTTCTGTGAGAGTCCATCCTTTCAATCAATTAAATCTATAACAGTTGCAGCGAAGTTTGTGACTGCTTCATTTAGAATGGAACATAATTTCTTTAGAACGATGTAATACAAAGGTTTTTGTAAAGGATGTTATCGTATTGTAAAGTTGGGGAGTTCTAATTTTCCTCTAACAAATTTCTCTCTCTATAGTAGGAACATGTTGTATTTCCGCTCTTGTTTTAAAAAATGTAGCAAAGGAATTTTCATTAATAAAAATATTTTATTTTATTAGTGGAAAAAATTAAAAAGAATTTAATTTTTATATATTTATTTATAATATTTATATATAAAGTAATTTAAAATATTATTTCTTGAAAATAATTTTGTATTTATGAGAAATATAATTAAGAATTATAAAAATATTATTATTTTCTATTTAAAAGTGTCTTTTAATTAATAACATAAATGATCTATAAGATTAATTATACAAAAAGATGAGAGAACTAAATCAAATCACACAATCTAACATCACATCAAATCATAAGACTAGGATTAAGAAATATATATATTGTAAAAAAATTACAATAAGAAACTAACACTTCAATAAAACTATTTTACAAGTATCAAACTTTATGATTAAAAAAACTAATTAATGTGCACCTTAAGAAAAAACTAAAGAACATTAGCTACTAAAGTAATAAACACATCCACGTACATGATCATCATCTTCTTAGCCCAACCCCAACAATTTCTAAGTGTGGATTTATGGAGTTAAGTCCTTTCACCCACATCATATTCAATAAGTAAACTTATAGCATATCAAATTCATTTATAGACACTAAATAATACCCTTATCTATTTGTCTAACTCTCCATCTTCTATTATTAAAATACCCTTCCAATATATCATCCCTATTATTAAATATTTGTTAATTTACTATAGATCCTATGTACTTTTTATTCTTATGACATTTTGAATATCCCTTATTATTTTTACTTCTATCCTATTATATTTAAAATTTGACACTCGAACATCTAATAATGTTTTCATTTAAATCCTCTTCAAAATCTTAGAATCTAATAAGGGTCTCAACACAACTAGTGTTATGATTACATTAGTTTATCAATTTCAATAATAATTAAACATTGTTTATAATACAACACATGTTCAAAATGTTGTTACGACTAGTGTGTTACAACTAGGAGTTATATGTACTTATAATAGGATCATATTAGATTGTGAAAGAGAGTTAACTATAGTGTAATGTAGTCACTTTGTTTAAGGTTAGATTTTTCATTAATCGTAATCCCGATCTAGTGATATTTAGAACGTAAAATAAGTTTATCAATGTGTATAAATATTGTAGATTATTATTATTTATTTAATGAGCTGATTTACTTTTTATTTTTCCATATGTAAGTAAAAGGTTTAGTTTGGCCCTTTCCCTTTTATTAATAATCATGAATATATTCATTACACTATCGGTGTTATAGCAAAGGAACGAAAAACACCCAAACTTCGTAAAAACTTTACAAAGTTTCTCATACCCTAGAAAAACCAAGCGAGATAAGTCTTTCACGACAAAAAAATAAAATTTTTAGTAGCAAAACCATATCTTTTCTACCCCATAGTATAAAATTTATGCATAAAGAAAACATTGGCAACTTTGATAACTACCCATGTTTTTCCAACCTAGGAAAATTTTGATCCCCATCCCTCAACCTCCCATAGAACCTCTTGTAGCATCTTGCATTTTTAGTCACTTAAATATGTAATTATTACTATTACGCCACACCTCTAGTATGGTGTTTATATTCATGATTTATGAGTCTTAGAATTAAGCACTCATGAAACTTATTCAGCCCTTTTCTTTCTTTGATTGGCCCTACTCATGCCTTTTGTATGACATTTGCATTTTTTTTTCAAGTAATAGGAATTATTGTTCTTGTCTTTAGTTCTATTTATGTTTGTTTTTCATGGGACAATACCGCCTAGACAAGATAGTAGTATTGGTTTTCTTTGGGTTTGGGTATGTTCTTATCCCTTTTTCATGACCTAGGTTGGCTTTTGGTGTCACTATGTGCCTAAATTCAAACAAAACACTCTCTCTCTCTCTCTCTCACACACACACACACACACACACACACACACACACACACACACACAACTACATTTACATTGAGTCCGCAATGTAGTGCAATGCTCGTGAAAATGACATTGGGGTGACATTTTAGGTTAGTCTAACTCAAGCATATGCGGTATTTATTCATCGAGTATGTGTTTGAGTATGGTGTAGATAGTTAGGTTTTATTTTGTAGGTACAAGTGTGATTGAGCATAATTGCAGAGAACCTAACAGACCTAAAATTAACTAAAGGTGATAAGAAATGACATAAGAAGAACCATGATTAGAACTATCTCACGGACACAACACTACATTAAGTCTAAAATGTAGCGTAACACTCGGTGACAATCACATTGGGGTGACCATTAAGGTCAGTCCGACTCAAGCATATGCATTATGTATTCATCTAGTGTGTGTTTTAGTATGGTGTAGGTAGTTAGGGTTTATTTTGTAGGTACAAGTGTGAATGAGCATAATTGTAGAGAACTTAACGGGACATAAAATTAACTAAAGGTGACAAGAAGTGACACAAAAAGAACCATGATAACAACTATCTCACAGACACCAACACCTAGAACTAATGCTAGCATCGAGGAAAATGTGTCCTTTCTCACTCACTTTTATCCCTCGAGATCATCACATTCAAGTTGTAAAACCATTTCTTACACACCCCATATTTAGCCTTTCTAGATCATTACTATCTCAAGATCGATTCAGACCTATGGAGGTAATCGAGTTACTATAAAAACCTATCTATTAATCTTACTTGTATTTCTATATCTTTATCTTGCTTGAATATTGTTATATTTAGTTGATCAATAGTGCCCCTTATCTTAGATTAAATTTCATTAAATCATTTGGTGAACCCACTTCTTACATGCCCACTATCATATCTCTCCTTCATTGCCCATACCACAATATCCTTGTTTCATTTGCTTCAATGACACCCATCATGTAGAGATACTCTTACACAACTGTTGAAGCAAGTCCATCTCCCTAATCATATGAAACCCTCCCAAGTGAATGCAATTTTGATTTATATTTCAGATCCTTCTACTAGTAATGATGAAACCTCCCATAAGGCTATCTTAGACTCTATTCAAGTTTTTGCACCATGCCTTTCAAGACCAACTTCAAGATTAAATCCAATGTACATATCAATTTTTTTTATATGCATAATGATGTTCCTAAAGCCAAGGCTATTCCATATGATCTAAGTGCTAAATGGGCTCATATAAGTGAAGGTAAAGTCCTCCAACATAAAACACCTCTTTCATTCGATGAATGTTCTAAACAACATGATATCCTATTCACACTCTTCAATCATCGATTAATTATTTTGTTTCCCAATCGTTAATATCCTCATTATTGGATTAAAAAATCAAAAGAAAAAACTTTATGAAGTTATCATGACATTAATGGATATCATGACAATAATTGTTATGCTTTAAAACGAAATGTCTTAAAGCTTGAGCATAATGGATTTATTTCATTATCTAAGAAAATTTTGTAACACATAAATATCATGTTTTCACATCCCAATGGGTTCTTAAATCAAAATCATCTATGCCTCATGAGTATACTTTGCTATATCTAATGCCTCAAGATCTATGATAATAAATGAACCATCACTTACCCCCGATCCATTACATTCTTCAATACCAAAAATATCACTTGAGAGAAAAGAATTCCCATATATAGCCCACAAAAACGTAATGTATACAAAAATTGAGATAGATTATGCAAAAATAAGTCTCAATGAATTACCAAATGATTTATGGATCTCAACAGGCATGGGATCCTATAAGCTAAATCCCAAGTGTACTTTTACACAATATGTTTGAGAGAAACATGGATACCAATAATTCATCAATGCTACTAAAATCTAATGATTATGATGATTTTAATCCTTCTTAATATTGTGATGAATATAAGAACCTTGATGATAATTTTCCACATCTTGATCCTATTGATGAAGAAGATGATGTTATTTCACCAGAAGCATTGCAAAAAGCTTTCATCGTCTAGAGTTGTCAAGTAAAACGCAACATAAAAGGACCAATATAGTATCCTGGTGTCATCAACTATGTCTTATTTAACACCACCCAAGAAACTTACACATAGTGTTTATTTTTATCTCTAGATAGATTATTTTGGCATTCACACTTGGTGGCATATCATTTCTCCCACACCACCCGATGACACACTCTTGTTCCTGGTTCATACTAGACTATTGATGGTATCCTTCCGACATGAACCTCGATTTACACGCATAAACCGAGGGACATCCTTATGTTCTCACACTTACTATGTACATGTAGTCTTTAAATAATTTGTTTATATGCATGATTCTAAACAAGAGAACTAGCCATTAACAATAATTGTTTTACTTTGACATTGCTTTTATCTTTTTATCTTCATTACCTATTATTTATGCACTTAAACCTTACAATTTTTCATACCATAAAACATACTATTCAATAATGATTTCACTATTTTATCTTTTGGAACCCTATACATAATCTCCTATTAGGCATAGGAATGACCAAAGATTACTATCCCTTCCGGGTGTTTCTATCCTCCTCCCTTTTTCTGAATTTTATGATGTTACTTCTTTCATCTCTTATTTTAACTACCTTGGGTCATCCTTTCACATGTATTATTTAACCTCATTATGTGGGTAA